>JAKTZB010000003.1:0-630114 GCA_030564745.1 Scheffersomyces segobiensis
GAAAGATACGGTTTCAAAGCGAATCAGTGAAGCTGCTAACACAATCCCTACTGAACATATCCGCCATTGTATTGAGCATTCAGTTCATTGCTTTGAAAAAGCGCTCAGAAAGGAACCAATGTAGGTAATTCTATTTACTGTGATTAGCGCTTAGATTATGAATCCAAACGTATATATTTTATGGATGGTTAGTAAATATTTGTTCCATTTGCAACCACTTTTTTGACTTTCGACATCTCAGTTTCCCATCTTTCGGCGAACTTATTTAATCTTTTCAGAAACTTTGTTAGTCTTCAATTGTGAAAAGTATTCTAAGTACGAAAGGAAATATATAAGTATCTAGAACGTATATAATTCATTTTGTATGTCACTCTTTTATAGCAAATGAAAATTGTTCTGTAATATTTAAAAACTTTGACTAGACAAAATTATCGCGCCTTAATTTGGGCTACTTGAGAGAAATCTTGTTAAGGGGAGTGCGAATATTGCCTGGAAAATACTGTAAATGAAAATCTCTAAATATACGGAGCACAAACTAAACTATGTAAACAGATATTGATTAATCTAACTTAAGTAATTCTTGGTTTCAATTACAAATGAAGAGAACGAATTTTTTGATTTCAATTCAGCGGTATCTCCTGTCGGAATCAAAACTCACAGAAATATATCTTCCGCTTTCACGTTGATCAAGAACAAGTAACCGTTGAACCGAAAATAGACATATTACAACTATTAATACTTTTTTGTTCTTCCCCAGAGTATCGCATGCTGAGATTAGTGGAGGGGTTCTTGTTAGGAATCACAAGAACTGGTTGCTTTTCGCCTATTTATCCCCTCAAACAGTTCGTTGCAGGACTTCTGTTAGTCCAACGCTAAAAGCCCCTCACTATTGACGTAAATTGCACATGGAAAAGAGCACAGCAAGGTACATAAAGCTGTGAAATTTTTATTTGCACTTCCACTACAAGTATTTCCAAAACGAATATATATCGAAAGAATTCCTTCTTCATTTGACTACTCAACTTATTAACAGAAGAGCCTTGAAGCATAGATCTGGGTGAAATCAACTCTATTCTTGCTCCACTTTTACAATATTTTTTCCCCACGGTTTGACATATTTTTCAGCTTCACGATGATTTCGGTGCGTGGTTTGGCAATCCTTTTGAGTATACCTTTCAAGACCTTATTGCTTATCTTGCTTTACCCCATCGTCGGCGGTTTTGGCCGGAAGTTCAGTAATGACTTCATCAATTCCATCAAGTTGATCGTCTTTATTGGGGGAATTTCAGTGCCTATTCCCGATGGTAAATATCTTAATTTATATAGTAACAAATTCTTGCTTGGTACTTTAATTAACTACTTACACAAAAAGACCACCAAGACTCTTCCAGGATATGGAGAGAGATATGATGCGCACTCCATCTGGTTAGTTAAGCAACCTGACAGAAAGCTTTCTGATCCAATCCTCATCTATTTGCATGGAGGTGGCTACTTTGTGGAAACAACGCCAACACAAATCCAATCAGTGTTGGCTATGCATAGGCTTGTTGATCCTAAGAAGCGTGAAAAATTGTCCATTTTACTCCTAGACTACAAACTTTGTTGTACGGGTTACCCCTACCCTTACCAAAGACACCAATTACATTCCACTTATCAGAAATTGACAAAGACTGAACACAATACCAACATCTCTTTCATGGGTGATTCGGCAGGCGGAAACTTGTCAGTCACATACTTACAATTCTTAAAAGGCTTGAAGGATCCAGAAATCATTTATCCCAATAACGTTATCCTTATTTCTCCGTGGTTGAAGATTGTTCCCGACTATTCCCAGTACCAACCTGGTCAGTCATATTATGACAATGATGGCCGAGATATGATCAACTACAACATCTTTGCCAGAGACTATGGTGAGCATCCGATCTTAGGAAAAACCGACCCCAACGCTCTTGATATTTCTCCAGGGAATTGCATTGACAGCAAACCTCTGGACTGGGACGAGATTCCAACATTAAAGAATTCCAACTCAAATGTATTTGTTATTCTAGGGGAGGATGAAGCATTCAGAGATGATATCTTAAATTGGACCACAGAAGCATTGAATGTGCCATTAGGCAAGCAAAAGTTCGGAAACTCAAATAACGTGTTCGATGCTAAAAAACACCTGTACATCAGAAAAGGGAATGACAAGAGTGCTGGAGTCCAGGTCTTTGTTGAACCTTGGGGTGTTCATGACTCTGTCTTGTTCTTCGAAAATGGCTTACTTCGTAAGCTCGAACAGAACCCAAACTGGACTCTTAGGGATATCAACAGAGATAGATACTTCGGTATAACGAGAATTGTTGAATTCTTAAACAACGCTCTATAGATTAGTCACATACATCTTTGTGATATTATATTAAGTTTTTGTTATTAGGATTTTACTTTGTTGCTCTAAATTTTTATTTATACAATTATGAAAGAATTAGACTTGGTTTAGAAAAATGCAGAGCATACTTGTCTCATTAAATGCAATCGTGGTTATAAACTTAATCAATTAGACAAGAGAAGCGTTCTAATCATCGCTTTCGTTGGCCTTTTTCATTCTGGCAATCTTCACCAAAGGACTTAAAGAAGAGACATCGTCACTTTCTAATATGAACTGGTCGTTTAACAATTCATCTGCATTGGCACGCTTGTTAAAATCAACTTGCAAACACCACGACAAGAACTTTCTAATGTCATAACTCAAAGCCTCAGGCTCCTTTAACTTAGGAGTACCATTGGTTGCAATCAAATAGAGAGCTCTCAAAGGAGTCTCATTTAAGTAAGGCGGTTCACCTTCAATCATTTCAATCACCATGATTCCCAAAGACCAAATATCAACCTTTGGGCCGTACTCCTTTCTGGATACAACTTCTGGAGCCATCCAATACGGTGTTCCCACCATTGTAGTTCTCTTGAGATTAAGTTCGTTGATTTGAGCACAGAAACCGAAATCAGTCATCTTGATATTACCATCGATGTTTAACAAAATATTATCAGACTTAATATCACGATGAATCACACCCTTTGAGTGTAAAAACTTCAACCCCTTCAAAGTTTCGCGACAAACAGCACCAATTTGACCCTCTGTCATGACACTATGGGTGACAATTTCGGTCAAAGAGCCACCTTCCATGTACTCCATAATGACCCACAAGTCTCCCTTTAGGAGATACGAGTCTATGAAGTTGACAATGTTGGGGTGTTTACTGCCCTTCATGACTAAAATTTCGTTTATAATCAACTCTTTTTTGGGTTGCTGCTCCAAATTCATCTGTTTAATAGCGACGGTCTTTCCATTGCTTCCAATCTCATGGGCTATGAACACACCTCCAGAGGCACCTTGTCCAATCTTGGTCAAATCCCTATACTTTTCGTTAGGATCACCTTCACTACAAATGGATTGCAACTTGGCAATGATCTGCTGGTTCTTGCGTTTCTTCTCTTCGCGCTTCTTCTGAGCTAAAATGGCTGCTTGCTTGGCGTCCCTTACGGGTTGTTGGTTAGGTTTCTTTCTCTGAGCGTCTGGGGAAGCCGCGGGTGCACTAGGAGCTTGTTGTTGTTGCTGTTTCTGCTGCTGCTCCTTCAGCTTCTGCTCTCTATGAGCCTGCTGTTTATTGTACTGTTCCTTGCTTCCTGCTGAGGTTATATCCGCCAATGCTTGTTGTGGATCACTTAACAAAGGAAGAGGAGCAGCTTGCAGCTTCTGCAGAGGAGGCGGTGGTGGGGCTCTGTGTGTAATGAAGTCTTCTTTGTTTCTCTGCTTCTGGTAGTGAAGCGGAATATCATGGCGAACATCATTAAAGTTAGAAGAAGGTGGTATAGGAGCCGTTGTAGAACCATTCTTTCGTGGTGGTTGAACTTGGTTGGCTAAAGAGTAGCTATGAGACTTAGACTTAGGGATACTTGCGATAGCCGTCTTGGGCAAAGGAGGAGCACCAGAAGGACTCTGCTGTTTTTCCAAACTTACTCTTTCTTTGTTGCTCTTCGCAGACTTTGAAGAAAACGATCTGGGAATCATCAGCCTCTTGGAAGGTGAGATGTTGCTGCCTGGAGAAGCCGATGACTGCTGAGGTGTCAGTGGCTTCAAAGGAGGTTTTGGTGCTGGCCTTGAAGGAATGTACTGAGTCTCGTAATGCGCAGTAGGCGTCTTTGCAGCAGAAGAACCATAATGGGCTCGATCTTCTATCTTGTCATCATTGCTATTGGCCAACAGCTGCTGTGGCGTGGAAGTACTTTTGCTAGAAGAAGACGTTATTGTTCTCTGAGGGCTCAGTATATCTCCTCCACTAGGATGATATATCCGTGGTGTAGATGGAGCATTTCCACTTCGATTGCCATTCTGATTATTCAACGACCAATTAGAAGCATTAGAGCTGTTCTCGTAATGGAACTTCCTAAAAGCCGCATCGTCCGGATTTTCATTGGAATCCTGATAGAAAGCGACGATATCCATAACAGCCTGAGGATGTTGTTGCTGCTCCTTCTTAGAAATACCACTGGCAGATAACAATCTTTCCCATTCTATAGGCAATCCAGTGTAAGAACCATTGTCATCCACTCCAACATGGGCTACATGTTTAGCATTGAATGGAGTACTGATCTTCATGTTCAACGTCGACTCTACAGCATGGCCCTCTTTCTTGCCAAACATCAGCGAAATCACACCCTTCATACCTCTACTCTTCTTTGATTTTCCGTTGGACGTTGCCCTAGGGGACTGACGAGTGTCAATTCCCATTCCCAAATGCTCTCTGGGAGAGGCTACGCTACCAGGCGTTGATGTTACAGATTTTGGAGTACTAGAGAAATGCAAAGGCTGTTGCAAGACAGGAGTAATAGCAGCAGTCTGGTTATGGGCGTGTTGAGAAGGAGCAACAGGTGGTGGTGGTGGACTTCTTATAACAGAAGAAGTTGTAGAGAAATCTCTAATCTTCTGGCGCAGGTGGTCTAATTGCTGCTGAAGCTGCTGCTGAGGTCCATGGTAATCAGAAGGTATCTGGTGACCGTAAGTCTGAGGACTGTCATCGATATTCTCATCATCAGTAGTAGGTATCTTCTCTAGCACGTCGCTTCTCAACATTTTCGGTGTGATATTCGCAGAACTCTTATCATCGTCGAGCGTTTCGTAGTTGTTCTGAAGAACATTTTCTATGTCCAACGCACTTTGAGGTTTTCCTGGATCAAGTTTGGAAGTGTAACTATTTAAGTCTGGAGTAGCAATGAAATGCGACGATTCAGAAGTCAGGATTAAAGAATTCTTGTTCGAAGACAACAATGACGAACCATTGTCGAACGAAGTTGGAGGTTCATATGGATTATGATTCTCTATCGTTTCTTCAGAGTTCTCTCTGTCATGGGACAAAGTGTCCACAGAATCGTTATTGTGAGAGCATGCATTATGACTAGGAGTCTCAAAGTCGTGGTTACCATCCTTAAAGTCGCCATGATCTTCATTTTCATGGGATTCAATTGCTCCACGTTCATCCACATTGATCGTTTCTTTTTCACTTGACAGAAGTTTAGGTGTCTCCTCTCCTAAATCTGGAGATAGAAACTCTACATTGTCTTCAAAGTCTGTACCAAAAGGTCCCTTCTGTTGTATGTCCTGATACAAAGTCGTCTTAGTATCGATATGAGGACTGGCTGGTACCCTCTGTGCATGCTTAACTTCCTCTTCAAAATCTTCGTCATCAAACTCCTCGATGTTGTCGATGTCGTCGTCATCGCCTTTAGGCTTTGCTTCATAAGATTCACTTTCTTTGGGATGTTCTTCAGTTGTAATGATGCCCTTTATTTTATCCGTGGCAGAAAGTGGAAGAGGAGCATTTCCAATTATGTCTCCACGAGAAAGAGTAATTGTATCTTGTCTAATCTCGTCTCTAAGAGTTGGAGTAAAGGCAACTTGTCTGGGCTCTTCTGTAGGGGTTTGAGGAATGGCGGGAACTATTTCATTGAGAGTAGGAGATTGAGGAGCCTGTTCGTACTCATCCCGAGTAGATGGAGAAAGTGGAGCCAGTTTGAATTCATCTCTAAGAGACGGAGAAAGACGACCACCAATTTCATGCTCTACAGCAGGAAGTTCTGGAGCCTGGCTTTTTTCATCTTTAGGAGTATGAGATTTAGAAGTTTCTCTTCTTTCGTGGTGAGAAGGAGACTGCGGTACTTCTTTGTCTATAATCTTGCTCTCTTCTGTAACTAAAGGCGAAGCTGGAGCATGTCTTCTTTCATCTCTAGCTAAAGGCGACATTGTTGTCTTCCTAGAAGCGGATTGTGGTACTGACCTTCTCTCTACAAGCTCTATGTGCGGGGTTTCAGGAGGAGCTCCTCTTTCTTCTACCGGATCTTCTAGATCCACTCCTACATATTCTCCGAAAATTGGAGATTCAAGAGCATCGTTTTTCACCTCAGCCACTTGAGGTTCAGGAGATTCGCTTCTTTCTTCTTTGGCGACAAGTTTAATAGTTTCCATTCTTTCTTCTTTACCTATTGGTTGAGGTGTTCTTTCTTCTTCTCTAGCTACAGATTGAGGAGCTTCTCTCCTTACTTTTTTGACTGCTGGAATTTCTGGTGCAGTAAAATTCTCCTCCTTAGCTTCTGGGGTTTCAGGTGCAACCCTTCTTTCCTCTATAGCTACTGGAGGCAGTGGAGCTGTTATTGTTTCTTCCCCTGCTACGGGTGGATGGGGAGCGGCTCTTCTTTCTGGTCTTGCAGGTTGTGATTTCTGTTCTAGATTCACTTCTTTTCTCTGTTGTCTTTCTTCTGATTCTGACATGACTTCTTCAGGATGATTATCTGGTTCTTCTCTAGAAAGATTGTCGTTTTGAACTTCTTCATTCTGGTAAGGATTGGTTATTCTTATGGGTTGAGAAAGGTGAACAGCTTGCTCTTGATCAGTATTCAGTGGCTGCACAGGTAAAAGTTGTATACTGGCTCGAGCTCGAGGTGGAATGGAACCGTCGCCACCCAAATCTTTACGAACAGGTATTTCTGACAGTTTGGTCAGTTCCAGCGGTCTTGTCAACTTTTCCAGAACCATCACATCATGAGCTCTGATACCTGTTGGAGGAATAAAAGAATCCTGCGTATCGTTATTCTTCTTCAACGATTCCGTCAATTGTGAGTACTCCCTGTTATCATTATGGAGCGCGTTGACGTTAAAAGAGCCTGGCATTCGTGGTAATCTTGATAGGTCACGCTGCAAAGGTGACGAAGTAGCTGTAGAAGATTCTTTGGAGTCAAACGAGCGAGGAGAGATGTGCTTCAAGTCGTGTCGTGGAGGGATTTCGCTGTTCGGATCGTTGGGAAGGAACTTGGCGATCTTTGTCAGATTCAGTATAGGAGAGCCCAAGACCATGTTGTGAAGCTTCTGTTGGATTTGAAGAGCTTCCAACTCTACTGAATTAGTAGGTGGAGAAGGAGGGCTATGATTTCCTTTGGAACTGGATGGTTTGGGCTGAAGTGGACGTGCTTGTGAAGGAGGATTCATTGTAGCATGTAATGTATTAGAACGTTTAAAGGAATGAAATTGATTGATGCTTTTATCTGTGATGGTTGTTAAGTATTGTCCTCTTATGGCTTAGAGTATCGTTGAGGATTTTGAGGTGGATTATTGCAAATAAATCAATGATGAATCAAAAGTTTAATCAAAATCAAAATCAATTTATTGAATCACTAATGTCAAATTAATAGTATGATATAATAATGAGGCCACTATAATATCAATATAACCTTCTATCACGATACTTCTCTAATCTTAATGGTCGGTATGAAAGAAAAATAAACAGCGTTAGTCGATTTTTTCACAGGTTTGTTTTGTTATCTTCTGATCTTGATCACAGTCACTTTAGGAGAACTCAGAAAGTTGACACGTAGTAGCAGTCTGGTAACACAAGACTGGTGGCTAGTTGCAGAGCAAAGCTGATAAAAACAAACGACAATTCTCGAATCTAGATAAACAATATTATATGATTTGTCACTTGTTCCCTGAAATCAATGCTTTAAACACATAATAAATCAATTCCAGTTTAATATCTCCTTCGTGGAATCTGGAGCAGTCGTGCGCTACACGAAAACTCAGCACAATGTATTTTGGTGGACTAAACTGTCGCTGTGGTATATGCACGACTAACATAATATTATACTCACATACATAATATTAAATACTAGCCTCCAGAAGCGTTACTAATTTACTGAAATAAACTTTGGAATGCCATTATTTTTTTCTGTTGATGTGCTGGCATGTAGTGACTGAATGGCTACGTTTTATAGCTGAGTTTTGCGCGGGCTTTCTACTTTGATTTCATGTTTAATCACCAGTTGGGTCGTGAACGGTGATGGTTCATTCATGCCTTAATATGTTGTGTAATATTGATATATTATGCCATTTCTAGTATTTGGTTCTGTCTCGGGGAGCCTATTGTGTTCGACTATTGTTGCGATTTTTTAGGTTCCTTGTATGTAGACTCCTTGATTTTACCCAATAGTGTCGCAATTCAAATCTGTATTGTTGGCACCATATTGAATTTCCACTTGGCCTGCTTTGTTAGACACCGGTAGATTTCTTCCGTGGCAATATACTTTGCCTATCCCAGTGGACAAGCTACACAGTCTAGCCCCCGTTACTTTGGATGCCCCATTTAACCGCCAGGCGTCGGCCCTGCTTTGAACTGCTCTATTTGTACATACAGTAAAAGTCTCGATTCGGTAATCATAAACAAGATTTGCATAAGATAAACACGGCTACTGTCGATGGCCAGCGAAGAAATACCAATTTATTTGCTATGGACCATGGATTTTACATTCGCTACAAATCGTATTCACCTCTTTCTGTTCATGTCCACTCACTTTCATGTCCTGTTTCTCTTAGTTTCTCGAATATTTTCTTCACTTTCATTTGCAAGCTGGCCCCACCTATACAATCGATCCGAACTTCCAATGCTTTCAAGTATTTACGTAGCGGCGGTGATTCCTTGATATACTTTTATACATATTGTGCTATTAAGGCGTGTACTATTGGCGCCTCATTCGGGCGGTTGTCGATCAGCGACCGAACAACCAGCCTTCAATTTCGTTGCAATGGCACCTTCATGCTCTGAAAGTGTCTGCCGTCGTCATTAAGCCCTGCTGGATAATTGTAGTTCGCCAACTAGAACTACACGTGATAGTCTTATCGTGTTAGATGTTCAGCCCATAATTTTCTAGCAAATTTTCAGACCTAATATGTCTGCTGGAAATATTTTTTATATTCGATTAGCTTTCTCACTTTTCTCGTTTGTATGTGTCAATTATAGACTTATTATCTGCTACACTAACGACCGAATTTTCACTAAACCTAAATTGACCTACATTAAGGTGCATTCATGGAAATTGCTCAATTGCAGCTCTCTTTCCGGCACTTTTATGGTTTTTTCACAGAAAATGTGCCCCAAAAAGTGCTTATCAATCAGCAAAGATAATCTAAATGATCTTTTCGAAGTGCATTGATTTCATCAACGTCGTATCTGTAGTGTAGGTTATCGTAACTGTCTCTAAGAACTATGTAACTACCATTGGATATATCACAATCAACCTGTCATAACTTGATTAGTATTATGCGCCTAGATGCCACCCTTAAATTCATTTTCTTTCTGACCTCCAAGTATCTTTTTGGGCCACTCACCAGAGTTGGGAGTTGGGAGTTGATAGAGTTAAACTAAAGTCTACCAGTTACTTCAAACCTACCGGTATGTTCAGTATAAAGATAACCGTTTGAATCCAAAAAATTTTTGACACCTCTTCTAATCACCGCAACCCCTCCAGCAGAATGGAGACCTCTTCCTGTGATCACAACGAACGATGCAACGCAAGCTGCACGGTTACCAAACTTTTCCATTCTGCCGTCAATAGTTCTCAATTCCATTTCGTGGTTCCACCAAACAGATAAGGCTTGTTTTGTCATTGCCATAGCAGTAGTCAATCTTAGGTTGTGTAAATCTAAAGTTTGTAGGAAAGGTCCCTTCTCTGCGTTATACTCTGTCTTGTGAGACTCGCTGATCTGATTTCTTCTGGTCTTGAAGCTCTGAAATTTGATACTCATCATATCCATGGCATCATCACCATAGGTTTGTTGCTTGGGCTTTTTGTTTTTAACGGCATCAACATAAGACATGTCTTTATGTTCTTCTGCTTTTTCAGTTCCGACAGTTAGATGCTCACATTGATCTTCAACGATTAAAAGACATATCTCGATGGATTTGAATACATCTCCATTAACGGCATTCAAAATCACATACAAGAACAGTTCGCTAATGCCGTGGAAAGAAGAATTACTGTTATATAACAAGACTAATTCCTTGGCTTCCGGCGAGTTCAGATATTTTAATACTTTCTTCGTTGCAGTTAGATTTGAAGGTTTCTTAGCATTTGTACTCATATTGACCCTCGCACCGGAAACCATCCGAGCATTACCTCTTTGCACCTTTCCACCTGTAACACCATGTGGACTTTCTATTCGACTTTGAACGCCCTTCATGATTAAGGCAACCAACGTCTGGCCAATTTTTCCACTGTTGGCACGTAAGCAATTGATAATTTCACCCATTTGTATATTTATAAGTTCTTTTATCCGTTGTCCGTTCTTCATAATAATAGCATTTGAGACTTCAGCTGGATGTTCAACATACTTCTCAGGAACCCCTTCAAGAAGCTTGTGGACAGCCACTTCGACATCATGATTGCTAAGTTGCAACTGTTGGTTCAAAACTTCGAAGTCATGATCAGGGAACATGTGCTTCAAATCGTATACATCTCTGTGGTACTGCTTGACATCTTTCAGGGCTTCTTGTTCTTTTTGAAGCTGTATTCTCAACTCAGCTTGTTCCCTTTCTATTTGTTCTCTCTTTGCTTTCTGTTCATTTTTAATCTGTTGTCTCAATTCTGCCTGTTCCTTTTCAATTTCAGCTCTCAATGATATCTGCTCTCTTTCGAATTCTTCTCTCGCGCCCAGTATAGGTTGCATTTTTATGTTTATTTTAAATTTTTCCTTCTCTGCTGCATCTGTTGCTATGAAAGTGTAGACTTCCGCTTCACGGACCAAAGTATCTGTAAGCTCATCAAAATTGTTTGCAAGTCTCATTATCATCTTCACTTCATTTCGTGGCATAATGGGAAACATTTCCACGAGCATGTCGAACAAGGACCGGAAAGTTGCATCTTCGTCAAGCTCATCGTAGACATAATTAGCGTAGACTAAATCATCAACATATTTGACGTGTAAAGGGGGATTTTCTACTTTTTCTTTGTCCTCCCTACTAGTAAGAATCGGATCGTCGCCAAATATTTCGTCGGTTGCCCTTGCAATCAGATCCATGTGCATGAATGATTTAGCAGACATTGTTCGAATCTGATAAAAAGTGTAAATACAACGAATCTACAAATAAGAAAACGAGAAACTGAACGAGCTCTTGATGAAAACGCCTTAACTCAATAAGTCGTCGCCAATCGATATGGAGAATGGAACGATATCGTAGTTCTCTCTTTGAACCGTCAGGTAAATTATAAAGTTTACTTTGCTTCACGATGAAATCAGATGATGTTCGAATTTGATGTTTATTATTTTCTGTTCTGTTCTTTTGAGTTAACTCTACAGTTTAATAAGGAAATCAACGTGCACGAATATCAACTTTGAGCACTTTTACCATGATTTGAATCGAAACACAGACAATACCTGGATATTTGATGAACTTATTCATTCATTCAGTTAAATAGTAAGATTCCGTACATTTCGCAACTAAGTTTCCTTTGAGAGTTTGTGCAGACCTTATAATTGTGTAAAGAAAGCAGAGGAATATCAATTTCCAAAACCTTTTTGAATTTATCAGGTATAAACTTTCTTTAGCAAATAATGAGTTGGAATGAATAATGCTTAAATTACAGAATTGAACTTTTCTTGTTAGCTACTAGAATTAACGATTTAATATGAAACATTTTGAATAAATTTAATATTTGTAGAATTAACCTGCAAATTACATGAACTACAAATTTTGTACAATAAGAAGTCAAAAAGCTTCCATAATTGTCCTACTAAACGCACTCGTACACGCTTCCAAGTGCTGTCTTCGGACAACTTTGTACAAAGCAAACTTCTAGACTTCTAGATACTCGTATCGTCTACTCCATTCAATATTCACATTTTCTTCAACATATTTCAATTCCTTCAAGGATTTTTTGTACATTAGTGGTTTGGTAAAAAATACAGTCATTATATTATCGTCAATTATCTGTTTTGTTAGCATCATTTTGCCCAAGTTTACGTCTTTTCTTTTCTAATTGCTTTCCTGGTCTTGTTTCTCATAATAATTGCCTTTAAAGACGATAACCATTTGATCATTTCCTCTTCGCTTGAGGCACAGAATCGGATTCTCTTCAATGGTGTGATAATAAGTAAACACCATTGTTTAGACCTAGACATTGGGTCCAATTCAATCACGTCTACGATGTTCCTGACATCAATGGCCTTGTACACTTTGGTGATTGACTCACTCTTGTAGAAGTAGAGTTTCTTGTTTGTTAATATGATATAGAACCGCTTCCATTGATTGTATCGCTTTCTTAAACGTAAGAGATGTCCCATTTCGATGAGATACTCGTCATCTTCTTCTGGAACCGGAGATTCTTCTATGATCAATTTTTGTGCTTCTGATACTTTGGCTATTTCTACTTTCTCTACAACTAAGTTTTCCATTTGCTTTGGCAACTCCTTAGTCATGAAATCAGTACCCTGCTCTGGCTCCTCATCTTCTTCAGCTACCTTGACGGAATGTTGGAGGGCGCACGGAGCAGTAACAAAAGTGGGCGAATCCTGTAGTTGTGAATCAGACACTCCAGAAGACAAGTTAGGATCCTCAGGACCAGAGTACTCGTCTGCATATGAATTTGTTCTCTTTACTGACATCAGAATGGAATGTCGACTATCTTGGTTTGGATGAAGCTGTGAATTGGAAGATACAGAAACTACATTCTGAGACTTTTGGCTGGATTCCTGATCTCCATTTCCTCCGTCTTCGTTCTCTTCTTCATCGTCTTCATCATCGTTTTCTTCTCGTTCATTATCGATATACGTTTGTCTCGTTAGTTGACGTTTGATTTCTGGTTTCTCTGGATTTTCAGTCTTGACTTTTTGTACTTGATTCAGTTTATTTATTTGGGTCTCGATTTTGTCGCTTGATTTGTCTTTCTTCTGATCAATTCCGTCTTCTTCTGCATTTTCTTTGAAGAATTCTTCGAGAGCCAAGATCCAGCTTTTGTATACAGCCTTCTCCAAAGTTTTGAAGTGTAAGACCTTGTTGTTGGTGTATATAGCAAAGTGATATCTTTGGTTGTCTGGAATATGAGAAAACGACTGAAGGTCGGCTCTGCTGATGACCTTGTTAGCCTTGTGTTCTGAAGAGTCCTTGTAATAGCTTAGCTGGCAATTGCGTAGAACCACCCACCTCTTCTTCCACTGGTGGGTCTTGCTGGATCTTTTCATCAAATACGACGACACTATCACTTTATTGCTGTCGATATGATTATTGACAGCAGTCTTCTGTATTTCAAGATGATGCGAACTAGCTATATGTGCCCTTGCCTCAACTGCCGAGTTTCTCAGTACTTTTGTCGACATAGTGTGATAATCCTTTCATGAAACTCTCTTGGAGGGAGAAAGAAGGAGATCTTTTAATTGAGAATAGTTGCGCTATGGATACTGAAAGGTTTGTTTCGCAAACTAAATTCATAAATTGATATGATATCTGGCCTGAATATAATGAAGATCGATTTGAATTAATTCGGGATATCAATATTTGTTGTTGTAAGTGTCCAAACTTTTGGTGGTGAAAGCTAACAATTAGATTGGATGTTCCGAAATATTAAAAGATAGAAAGAGCAGTTCTGACAGTGAAGCAGCACTGATACATATATATACAGCAAACCGAAAATGGCCAACAGAACCGTGACTTATAAATGAATGATAAAAATAGAAAACCCAACCAATAGAATTAATTCTCATATGAATTGCAATCAGTTGGAAAGTAATTTTTTACTGCGATTATTAACAAACATTGCTCAATGCACAGGGAAGTATGTAAGAAGATTAAGGTTGATCAGGCGGATACACGTTGCGAATGTAGAGAAGTTGGACAGCTAAGTACCAAGAATGAGGCAAGAGCAAGATCGAGTTTAATGTGAGTTTCATTGAAGATCATGCGGCACCAATTCTTACATAACCAGATGTTCCAGCTTCTGCTGATGCCATCAATAACAGGCACTCGGTATTTGGGCGCGCATTTGCTTTATGTGCAACAATCTTCTACTCTAGGAATGATAATGTCTATACGAATGCTACGGTTTTCTTGGGCTGGCGATTGGCCGTCGTTCCTAAATATAGGAAAAGTCTGGGGTGAGCGTTAACGTTGGATTAAGTTGTTTTTAAAAAGCTTTTCCATAGAGAGGTCAATACAGTCATAAAATGGCAGTAGTGGCAGGGATATAGCTAGATAGAGAGGAAGCCCAAGATTCGCCAAGGATAATGGAAAGCTATTAATACTGAAGAGTTGGCACAGAATGGCAACGAAAACACATCTTCTGGAGGTCCAACATTCTCACCACAAGAATTGTGAGGCGGTAAGGGCTCTTCTCGAATTCTGGTCTCAGATTCGGGTCGATCTCACAGTTCCAAACTTTATTCAGCCTGGTTTCGCTATTTCTGCAAAGTCTTCCAAGTACCAACCGTGGTGTCGCTCTTTACATTTTCAGGGGGGCTCCTATAGGCTGATAAGTTCAGCCGTGTAGCCCTCTGGCTCTCTGTCGTGATGCTTTCGAGCCTAACACCTGCCAAGCAGTTCTACGTAATTAATCGCTACAGAAAAAATTTTCACATCTGGCTATGGAAAGATGATCTGAAAAGCGACTAACGTGTCACAATGCATAGTGGCAATATTGGCCGATTTTCGTTTGCAATTTTCGTTGGTCGATCTTGCTGTTCAACTATTAAGCCTGGAATAATATCGAGATATTAAGAATATCAGAATATCGCGATACTTAATATCCCATACCTAATTAGCCAGATTTGTACATAGAAGGTATAACGTGAACAGGGCAGAAATGTAAAACTCTACGAGCGTACCCTATAAGCGCAAACGGACTGCCAGTGTGAAAGCAGGTAGCCGATTTATGTCACTTTTGCCCATACTTAAATTTGCAAAAATCGAAAAACTACTCAAGCTGTAAGCATCGGAAACCAGGCGCAAAATATAAAAATCAAGCTTCCTTCGTTCCAAGACAATCTACTTGGTTCAGTCGCACTACCCTAACAATATCACACAAAACTCAGTTCGCCAGTGACTGGTTGCCTAGTTGCTTAGACGTCTTTCTCTTGTTTCTGAACCTTAAACAAAATAGTTCTGATCCGGAGCATTCTCTAAGTGCCATCCCCAATATATTTTTATAAGCTTTGTACCGCATAATCAGCGAGCGTTAAATAATAATATCTACACTGTGTGTCGTCATTAAATTAGTTATTGTGCACATCTCATTTACTCATCTCTTGTATTTATCATTAGCCAGATATTCGTTCTTCTTTTCCACCGCTTGTTCTTTCTACTGCTCATTGTCGCCCGTACTTATTCTTTATATTCCTTATTCGTTCTCAACGTTCTCGTATACTAGCCGCCAGATCAGCATATCGCCCAAACTCTTTCTTATCTTCCCCTGCACACGCCCTGGCTGAGTTCAATTTAAGTCTTCGCAAGGAAGTTTCATGGTCAGATCTTGTAATTTTTTACCATTTCCATAAATATCGAAGGCCTCCGTCTGGACTAGCTTTATCTCAGCATAAAGGTGTCGCAGAACTGTTTTTTGACCTCCAGCTGATCTCATCAATTCCTATCTCTAGATCAGAATTTACCAAGAAGCAAAAACCACAACCTCGGCATTAAACCATAAATACAGCCAAGTCAAGATTACCAAGTTCGACTTCTAAAACATTATCCGCTGTGCTTATCCGCTTGTTAACAGACATTTTCATTAAAGCAAGACTTCAAACTTGCGTAAGACATAGAATATTGATAGCAATAAGTCTACACAAAACATTCTCGCTCATCAGCAGATTATCACATATCTTTAAATAGTATTGACATTATCATCCTATATCTTCCAACTTTCGAAGATATCAACATAGAACTGTCAAATTAACATCATCTTCGAATCCATCTCCATCTAAATTATTCAAGTCCATCTTGATACAATACTCCTTATATTTATTATCATTCATAAGCCCCACATGTCTGAAGCCACGTTAAAGACGAATGTTCCAGAAATTTTAGCGGCCTCGCCCTCGGCGCCTCTTACAGCTCCTGTTATGAGACATCTTAAAACTGATTCCATTATAGGTAAACTCCACAGTGACTCAGATATCCCGCAAATCAAACCATTTACGGGCCAGCTTCATCGATCAGTGACTGATGATACAGAGAATACCGCTGAGGAAGATAACTCCAACGATCTCCTCCAACTTTTCAACAACAAGCTGTCCGATGGCTACAGAAACGTAAAGCTTTCTATCCCAGAAGAGAAGAAGCTTCTCATCAAAGAGTACTACCAGAAACGGGTATCGTTTGACACCATAGACATCCTGTACGATGATGACGTCAACGACCTCTGGGACGACACATTTGGCTGGGAATTGTACGATAGCATCGCGGGAAACATGAAATCAAAGGATCATCGTGGTCGAAACAGAGCCGTTTCTCCTAGAAGATCTCCCGCGGGCAGCCCTGGCGATCGTTCGCCTATTCGAGGCTACTCGTATTCCAATAATCTCAAAACTAAGGGCTTGGATCTCTACAATTACGATTTGTCTCCTCTTGATATTGATATCAACAGACTCGATGTTTCCAAGATCGACGAGTCTCTCTTTGCTCTCCTGGCTGCTTCCAACATTACCTATCCTACTAAGCCTATCATCACCCACCGTGGTTGTACATACTCGAAGTTGCACAAGGACTTTGAGAACTTGTACTTGGATAAACTCAACAACAAAGAGCATGGATTCTTGAAGCCAGTGCTTGCGCTGAGAACGATTTTGGTGTATATCTCAGGACGTAGACATACCTGGGTGGCTCTTGACTGGATCCTTCGTAACTTCATAGAACACGGAGACACCGTTATTGTAGTTTCTGCTGTGAATTCGCCAGACTTGTTGAAACCCAAGAGACGTAACTCCTACTATTCTCCGCACTCGTTCGCATCGCCCAAATCGGCTCTAGGCAGATTCAAAATGCGCAACAAGCCGGAATATATCAACTTCATTACACGCAACGTTATGTCTTACATAATGGAGGTAATCAACCCCAACGTCATCGCCAAAATCACAGTAGAAATAGCAGTGGGTAAGACTAAGGATGTCTTGAAGGAGATGTATAAATTGTATGAGCCCAATCTTGTTAGCACAGGATCAAAACCCAACTCCAAGATTGGAGCTCCGTTAAGATCATGGCTTTCTTCCAAGTTAACTGATAGATTAGTTAAGAATTTCCCCTTGCCGGTTATTGTAGTTCCTGCCGTCAACATGTGCAAATATGAGTATGACATCCAAGACCAGATCAACCAGTTCCATGCCAAGACTTCGACGTCAAATATGGAGTTTTCGTCGTCTGAATCGTCCCAATCGACTTCGCAATCTGTAGGTGCCAATTCGATGAATTTGAGTAACCATAGCATAGACTCCAATTCCGAATTCCAACCAAGCACTTCAGATGAAGGTTACGCTTCTTCGATTTCGTCAGAGTCTAGTGTTTCCTCCGAAGGCTCCTACTCATCTTACCAGGAGATTTCTAATCTCTACTACAACTATAAAAACGAGTTGATGGCTGGGCTTCAGAAGTTGAAAAAACAGCCTATTGATGAAACTTACTTCGCAAACCAGTTGCGCTTGGTTTCCGAGAAATCTGCATCGTTATGCGAAGATATCCGCGGTGTAGACCCTGATTTCAGAGGCAACGGGTCCAAGTTGGCTCGTGCAATTACCGGATCTAACTCATTTGGTGTAGTTCCTTACAAGACCAAGTCTCTATTGGATCCAGTAGTTAAATCTCATGGTATGTCCTACAGCGAGTTGAAAAAGAGTTTGCAGAAAAGAAGTTCTGAATCCAAACCTACGTCTCCACTTTCCATTGCAAAGACCCCAGCAATTGTAGTTGGTGACCACGACGAAGAATCGCCAGATTCAACGATTTCACCCAAGAAATCGGCTCTTACGTTTGTTGAATTGCATCCGCCTAATCTGAAGAAAATCAGTAATAAGCTGTTGCAGAAATCTTTATCACATGATGTCCACGATATCTCCAACCGACCCATGTTGGAGCCTTTAAAGTCTTATCCCGACTTGAAGACACTAGCCAATGGCAGCGACGAAATCTCGAACGACGGAAAGAGAAAGAAAAGCAAGAAGAAGTTCTGGAAGTTGTTCTAGTTGAGGTAAATTGTATAAAGTGTACTATAATTAGATAGCATAGAACCCCGAGGATGAATACAATATATGGGAATAAGAAAGAGAACTAAGAATTGATTTTGGCAATTGCCTTCAATATCTGAAGTCGACAAGCTCACTACTTCAGCAAGCACTTCTCTATTGACTTTATTAAGATATTTCCCACATATTCATTCTTCCGTATCCTGTTCTTGAAGTTGCCGTGCTTTGTGTTGTAGGCCATTTCTCGCTAAGGAACAGGATGAAGAAATGGGTGGAAGTGGTTTATGAGCAGATTGCTGGCCAAAAGATTTGTGTATACCCATATTAAACCCTGTTTCAGTATCTATGGTATCTGATTTTGCCATTCCAAAGTAGAAAACATCGCCTCAATCAACGATTTGTTTATTAATGAGTATCCGTAGATTCCGCTAGTGAGCAATATAGCTAATTGGTTAGTTATAGATATTTCTCGCTATTTCTCGCTAATTGCGCAAAATGTCTCCTTATTGTCTAAATCTTTTTTTCCTTATTTCTCACTAATTATTCTTCGTTTCGCGATTCTACCGTGAGTCGCCGCATCTCTCGTTAACATAGCCTAGATCATCATTAAATCACATATCAAACCAAAACTATCGTTCCTAGTTGTTTTCGCTTCATCTCACACTTTCCCGACTAGTCCCATGAATAATCTTGTGGTGGCATTCGTGCTGTTCTTTCTCGCTTCTGGCACTGTTGCCACAAACTTCGAGTTCGATATCGACGCTGGACTTGTACTCCCTGTAGAGAACCCATACGAGGAGATTGCGCTAGAATATGAACTGAACCAGATAGAATACGGAATCAGCCTCGACAAAAAGCCAAGTATAGATAGCAACACTACAAAACGCTTCGATATAGGAGTCGTCAAGGGGACTGAAGCAAATTCCTACGGCCTTC
Source organism: Scheffersomyces segobiensis (assembly GCA_030564745.1). NCBI lineage: Eukaryota > Fungi > Ascomycota > Pichiomycetes > Serinales > Debaryomycetaceae > Scheffersomyces > Scheffersomyces segobiensis. The sequence continues at coordinate 19,451 of JAKTZB010000003.1, forward strand.
ATGAGTTTACGCCTATTAGCGATTCTATTGTCCAGAGTGAAACAAAGCACTACACTTTCAGTGTGAACACCACCTCTGGGTTGGGAGAGTTCTACGAGTTGTTAATCTTTATCACGGGTAATATATGTTCGCAGCCAGCGAACGTAGAAGTCAACCAGACCAGTTTGGCTGTCTATTATTCATTTAATTCGTCTATATTCACTAATTTAGAATACTCACAAATGGTGCTCTTTGAAAATGGCTATGTTCAGTGTTTGGCCGACGTGGCAGTGGACGACTCTACAAATGACGAATCCGTGCTATATATTGTAGTACGGGCGCCAGAAAACGTCAATAGAACGGCTTCATGGACATTCCAGATCGGAGTTTCCCAGAACGATTTAGTATTCCAATGGGACGATCAGACCTGGGCTCAATTTATAGATTCAGACGATAATTCAGCTCTCGTTGTCACTGGTAATTTGACCAATTCTCAGGGACTTAATCTCACCGAGTTGAATGCAACAAGATCGCAGTTTTCGTTGTATGTTTATTCGAACGACTATAGACATTACTTCGACACTCTCAACAGCAGTTGGTGTGCGGTTAGAAACGGCCCAGCCCTTATGAATCCCATCACTATAGAAAGTAGCTATACCAGCAGGCACGGTTCGCTTCACCAGCAGTTCTATCTCACGGGACTTAACGAATCGACAAAATACATAGCGTACTTGATCTCCGACTTCCACGGAAGCGAGTTTGGAGGAGCAGTGTATCGTCCCTTTGAGTTTGAAACTTTAGATACTGAAGCATGTGAACTAATCTATGACTTGGAATTTTGCAACCAGATTGCCTATTCGGTTCCAGCTGCACCTGGTGCTACCAAGGAAGAGATTCGCACTCTCTACGATGACCAGGCAAAAGACCTCTTCTCCAACTTCAGCAAGGCTATCCAGCAAATTCTGTGTGATACTGAAGATACGGCCCAATTCTCTCCTATCAAATCCTGTAATGATTGCATATCCTCATATAAGGACTGGCTCTGTGCTATTTCAATTCCTAGATGTTCAACCAGAAACATCACCGGGTACACTGAGAGAAAGCCGGGCGAATCTCGTAACAGCTTCATAAACGACATCGTCATGCCCAACTTGTCATACTACGAAGTTATGCCATGTGTCAATGTCTGCGAAGCTATAGTGAGAGATTGTCCAGCTCAGTTTGAATTCATGTGTCCAACCACTAACAAAACTATACGACAATCGTATTACTGGGATAATGGAGGACGATGGCCCACATGTAACTACGTAGGTAAGTTTGCCGTTGCCAGTAATGCTGCCTTCAGAGCATCCATGGTTAATTGGTTTATGTTGGTTGTCCTGGTAGTATTCACAGTATTGGTGTAGGGGTCTTTTGGAGTATGTAGGAACATTTTTTAATATCGAGATTGAACGCGTTGTGCGATTTTTAAGATTTGATTATTCAATCATTGAATGGAATCATTACTCTACGGATACTTTATACATTTGCATTATTAATATTATATCACAATGGCTGAAACAAAAAAGCTGGATAATTTGCCATGGTAAGTTTTATATGCAATTGTTTGGGAACTAGTTGAAATTTTCATTTCATGAGTTTTCATTCTAAAATCTGGTATTTAGTACTAACATCTTCAGGGTTGAAAAGTACCGTCCATCTACCTTAGACGAAGTGTTTGGGCAAGAAGAGATTGTACAGACAGTCAAGAAGTTTGCCCATGAGAACAGGTTGCCCCATTTGTTATTCTACGGACCTCCTGGTACTGGGAAGACTTCTACTATTATAGCGTTGGCACGCGAAATATACGGTACCAACTACAAGAATATGGTTCTAGAGCTCAACGCATCAGACGACAGAGGCATTGATGTAGTGAGAAACCAGATCAAGAACTTTGCGTCGACTATGCAGATTTTTTCGAGGGGTTTCAAGTTGATTATCTTGGATGAAGCTGATGCTATGACAGCTGTGGCCCAGAACTCGTTGAGAAGAATCATCGAGAAGTACACTAAAAACACCCGTTTCTGTATTCTTGCCAATTACGCTCACAAGCTCAACCCTGCATTGCTTTCGAGATGTACACGTTTCCGTTTCCATCCTATCTCTGAAAATGCCATTAAGGATAGAATCCAGAACGTCATCATCAAAGAAAATTTGAAAATCGCTCCTCCGGCTGAAGCCGCGTTGCTTAAGCTTTCGAAGGGAGATATGAGAAGAGCGTTGAATGTTTTACAGGCGTGTAAGTCAGCTGTGGACTCTGTTGACGAAGAGATTACGGAAGATATGATCTACGAATGCATAGGTGCACCACATCCTAAAGATATAGAAATAGTTCTAGACTCTATTTTGAAGGACGACTGGACTACGGCTTACATAACCATTAACAAGTACAAGACCACGAAAGGCTTGGCGCTCATAGACTTGATTTCAGGCTTCATCGAGATCTTGAACCAGTACAAGTTGCAGGGCAAGACAAGAATCGAAATCTTCAAGGGTCTAAGCGAAATCGAGTACGGAATATCCAGAGGAGGGAACGACAAGATCCAGAGCAGTGCAATCATCGGGGTGATAAAGGACGCCTTGGAATACGAAGCAGTAGCTTAGTTTATTTGTGAAAATTAATATGATTACGATCCTCGTTTATACAATTGTAGCCGATTGTACTTATTGTGATTGCTACAACTATTACTGTTATACTTCCTATTTCTCCTATACTTTCATTATTACAATTACCACAATCACATGCCACTAATAGTCTTTGCGATATGTTTCCATCTAAATGTACTGTTAGTAAATTATTCGCTCATACATCGATAGCAGATACTGCTAAATCATCTATCTTAACAAATCTTCTCATGAAACAAAAATTATCGAAGAGCTGGGTTTATATATGATGGAGCCTCCAGGGCTCGTTATAATCATGTTAAGCTGTATCTTTCAGTAATGAATAGTACGTACAATTATAAGCATAGAAGATACAAGAGAAATTCGAATGTTAAGAAAAGCAAAAAGGAAGAAAAGTTAGTAACAAGCTTCAGACTACTTTAAATATGTTAGAAGTAGGAAAATTTTTCAGTGAAAAATTTCGGTACAGGCACACAAGTTTCAGAGCCAATTTAACTTAGCAAACGGTTACCAGTGTTACTTGAAGACGGTCGGCAAAAAACCTTTGCGCCTCAGGGGTTTAAATTAGAGTATTCCAGTGCATTCTACAAAGCTTGAGTAACAAGCAAAGAAGATATTGTTTCCATTTATGTATTACGAGGAAGATGTCTTGTGTAATTAATACGTGGTAACCCAGGTGATGAGAAGTATAAAACAATGCTAGTCTAAACCCAGTCTAAACTCAACTTTAATAATTTACAAAGAAATACACAGTAAATAAATGGCTCGATGGATAAATTTAAAATATATGCACAATTGTGGGACAAGCAAAATCTGCTTATTCTGCTTCTTTTTAAAGTATAAATTTATGGAATCGCCAATGTGAGAGCTTTAGAAGGTGCACACATTTAGACCGTGCCATTATTGTATTTTCTAATAGAAATCTTATTGTCATTGAATCTTTCTCGTAACTTAATGAATATGGTCAACGCTGCCTAGTGGGTTCCCAAGCAGACACTATGAATGGTAGCCAGCGCTGAATAAAAATAAAGAAATTAAAATCAAAAAATGCAGACTAAACGATTTTGCAACTGCATCTAACTGTAGGATCTAACCGTCGCAACCAAACTGGCATTGGCGGCTACCATAGTAACACAATCACAGCCTTTACGGTTCCACATTTTGCAATCTTTGGAGATTAGGAAACAATCCTGAAGTGACAACCATGACACACTGATATCCTAAAGCATGTTTACCTCATCAGCTTAATGAGCGAGGATCATAAATACTTTTTGGTATAAATGACATACTCCTCCAAATTTCGCAAATTTTCTTTGAAATCTATAAACCTATGGGTAGGAAAATCTCATCATGTGCACGATTCTGCTAACTAAAGCATCACGCTTGGTAAACAAATTAATACGTTAACTTTAAGAGGATTGAAGTGATTATTTCATGTCATTCTAAATCAGAGACTACTACAGTCATTTTCAATCCACTTTTCCAAAAATAGAAAATGTGAAAGCGCGGGACTTCAAGTTCCAGAGAGTTGAGCACAACGAAGGCCAGCTGCGGGTGTGAGATCTTTTTCATTCCCTTTTATCCAGAGAACGACTTGGGATTGCTTCTGCTATTTCTGGTCTACCGAAGCTGAATTTCGAGACTTCATCATACATTCGGAAAATGTATACCTTTACCCGAACTGATACTTCGATTCTGTATGTATGGTTACGATATGGCTGCATCTAATTTGAGGGTATTGTAATCTGACATGAAATAGACATCGGCTGCGACCTTCGTGTACATTAAAGTTCCAAGGGTGCTGAAGATCGTCGCTGCATGAGAGAAGTAATCGTATTGTTGAAAATTCCAGCTGTAGCGGCACAGCGTGTTAGACTGTGCCCGCACCACAAAGTTTCGCCAATGTGAATTCAAGCCGAACGAAACCCTTGCTGAAAAGTCTTAATCTGCCCCGGGCCACTGCCAATACTATCCTAAGGCGATACTCCATATGTCTAACTGGGCTGGAAACCACGACTCCTATCTTCCTTGTCGGCATATTGAACATCTTGTATTTGCCGAGATAAGTTTAGACTATTAGCGTCAATTTCGTTTTCGTTTTGGTGAAAAAGATTACCCTTCATGAAACTGAAATGCCCAGAAGTTCATTTCGAGCAGCATAAGCTTGGAAAAGTGTAAAGGTGAATCGCGGATAAATGTATACGGAAGCACACACCAGCTACCAAGGGAAGCTTCAATCGAACACGAAGTGGAATTGCCTTCTGCACTACTTTGGGTAGTCAGCTCTAACCAATACCAGATAGTGCTAACTGTAGTAGGGATAGGGAGTTCGCGAGACTCAGCAATTGACTCAGGGTCAACGAGTCGACGCTTCGTAGAAGAAGATGTCTATCATAGTTTTATCCCGAAATTCTAATCTTTCTCCTCAAAAGCGGAGTTTCGTATTTCTATCTACTACCGTAGTGAATATCAAGTGGGTTAATCTGGTTCCATAAGAGGCTACAACAGTATGTAGGAAATCGACTTCCGCCGAGCATATCTGCAGTGTCAGCTGCCTGTTATCACGGGCACGAAGAATTTCTTTTTCTGCGTAGTGCATGTGCAGTTTTAATTCTGAAAATATTTAGAAGGGATCTCGCAGTTCCCTATGCGGCAATGCGCATAATCTTTCGCTGCATGCTCTCGTCTCCCCTCATAAGGAGCCAAACAAAGGTTATTGAAACTTCCCAAGCAAGGTCTATAACTGAAATGTCCAAACCCCATAAGTAGCCTCCATCATTCATGTGGGCTCCATGGTTGGTTTGATCATTTATGCTGAGAAAACGAGGTTGTACTGAACGCTTTCTGCGCTTGCTCTCCTTATCATCCCAAACCCAAAATTGACTACTCAAGGAGTAATATCTCGATTAGACTCGATGTCATCAAAAGGGACACGGCCAAGAGGAGAAGTTTACGATCAATGAGCTAGCCTCTCGAGACCAAGAACAACTGCATAAGTGATATGTTAGGAGAATCTTGGTTGAGTGGGTTAAATCCCAATCAGATGCATTCCAGAAAGAAAGACTAGACCACTCCTCAGGGTGGAGGAATCGAAAATGTCCAATTTGTGGGGTTTCTGACGAAGCTTGTCCAAATCTTCGACCAGCTATGGACATGAGACGACCTACTTTCCAGAACCCAGTCAGCGAACTAAATTTTGGCTTTGAAATTGTCCAAGGAAATGTGCATGAGATAGTTTGTCTTATCACCAAATGCATGTAGTCAAGAGTGTTAACAAAAGGATAACTAATATTTTGTGGGCTCACGATAATTTGCTAACATCATGATATATTTCCTTGTTAAAGCTAGGTTTCTTTCATATGGAATTATCGAAGACAATAATAGGCGCTTAAGGGATCGAATATTTAATTATGTACTACCAAACCTTAATCGAGTCTACAATAGCTTATTTTATCCCAACTTTGCATAATTCAGACTGTATATCGAATAAATCTCTATTACATCCAGGAAATGGGCTTCCTGTCACATTTCCACGGAATCAAATGGGCAACGGCTTACGAAGAACAATAGGCCAACCGCGGGAACCTCCTTCCTTATTAACTCAATTACACCGTAGCGTATCTCGATTATACTTTTTAATGTCAAGAAAGTGCAATGCCTTACGGGCTATGTGTAATTATCGATCATAGAACATATGCAGAGTCACTTCCGATATCGAACAATGTATATGAACAAATCTTAAAATCGCATAGACTCAATTGTATGCCCTACACGTGTATCCATGTTTGGTCCGAATAAACCTGAAAAGCGAAAAGGGTGGCTATCAACTAGCGCGGATATGTATGTGATCAATAAGTAAAATTTCGGGAAATGAATGCAAGCTTCACAATACATGAAATGTACTTTGTGCCATTGACAAATAAACAATAGTCAAACAATTCTAGATAAGGAAACTTATTCTCAAAGTTTTTGACTAGAGGAGCATTGGCGTTAATCTTTGCGTGAAACCAGTCGACAATGCAAGATGTTGATCGTAAACAGGAAGGATCTCGAACAGGAAGGGTGATTTGAATTCAGTTTGTTGTAGAGGAAATGAATACCCACCACCCCCAAATGGAAAAGTCTAATTTTGGAGGATCAATAATAATTGTTTTGTCTAATTATTATCGACTACAAGATGTAAGTGTTGCGATTGCATATAACATGAACCAGAGATTGTGTTTATCCATCCACCCCATGGCCTCAATCTGAACCTGGCAGATCTACTCTGGGAATTTCAACTTTGTTGAAATCATGGTGATTTGCCTACGAAGTTTGATTTCAAATGTGGAGGTTACGGATTTTGCGATTCTGGATATACGTGGAGTTCTCTCTCGGGCAGCTATATTCTCCTGTAACAATGTTTGTGGAGAGCCTTGCTGCTGAGGTTAAGGTTAAGGTGAAGTGGAGAAGTTTCGTATTTTAATTGTAAACCGAGAATGGCTTGTATTTGGCACAATTTTCTGTGACCAAATTCGGATGTATTTCAACCTCTCAATGGATTTCGCTACAAAGGAGCACTCCTGTCAAAGAACAGTTTTAGCGTACCTCTAGATATGCTTGTAGAAAATACACCTGCATATATCACCTATTTCAAATTACGGTTTCTAGCTGCATGCATATATAAAAATACTCCCATTTTGAAATAATATATTTTCGGTGTAACTTACATTTACAATAAAAAATCCTATTAACTTCTAAGGGGGAAATTTCCAAGGAGGACTTTGGATAGAGGAAAACCTTTGGAGATTGTCATTCACATTTGTCGGCGACATAGTTCCAGAGGTCTGATAAACTCAGATGAAATTAGTGGGGTGTTGCACTACCAGATTCATATCTCCCGTCCAGGAATCGTCTTATCTGGAACGGGCATTTATGCGCAGATCGAGGTCTCGGTGCCCAATGATGTCAATTTTCTACCTCCCTAAGTGGCTGTGATGTTGCTCGGCTGAGAACATATATCTGTCAAAGTGACACCACCAACATGTACGAAAGGTTATATCATAATGATTCTTCGAAAACTCACAGTCAAAAGAATGACGGTATGGTGGGTATTTTTTCTGTTGGTTCCCCCTAAACGATTTGATTTCTTATTTTTCCACTTGCTCAAGGAAAAGAAAATTTTCTATCTGTGCGGCTTGAAAAAAAATTTTATATGAAGGAGGGGGATTCGGCCCATATATATAAGAAAACAACTCTCAAAACTTTTTCAAATCATATATATTCAAGCAGAAATCCCACTTCTCTTCATAGTAAGCATTTGCCACTCAAGTTAATTCAAGAGCATTACCGACATTCTTTGCTATTTGCCTCTTCCATTGACATCGCTTTAGTTCACACTCCAGTTTTATAAGTCCCCGTTTATTTTTGCATTATATTTCAATTCATTGGTATAAATTTATTGTACCAACCAGTTTTTCAAATTTACATCAACGTCATAAGATATTTATTATGTCTTCTATTCGTAAGTCTACTCGTGTTCGTACTCTCACTCATAAGATGAGAGCATGTCCTAGTTACTCGACTAACAAGCAAGCCATAGACAGTGCTAGATCTAAGAGGTCTTGGTCCGAGGATCTGCCCAATAAAAAGAGAAGGATAGTGGATGAAGAAGAAAATTCCGATAAGATTGATCCAGTCGAGAAGTTGTTGAGCTTGCCTAACTTGAACAATGACATTTTGTTGGATCTTGCCGAAGAAATTTCTGAAAAGGATGAAGACGAAGATGAAGATGAAGACGAAGATGAAACCAGAAACGAATTGGTGCCTCCGAACTTCACCAAGATTTTGCATGACAACATCAGATCGTACTATTCCAATTTCCGCAAGTCCCCAATTGAAATCTACAATGATAATTCGTCGTTTGCATTCCTCAATAAAAAGGAAGACGACGATATTAGCAATTTCGCATCTAGAAGTAACAGCAACGCCGCCACTGCCAGTCTGACGACTCCACTGTCTCCCCAAACACCTTCTAGCAATGTTCCATTCTTCAGAAATGTGAATTTTTCAGGCTCTTCCAAAAGCGATTACACAATTGATGACTACTTTTCTTACGACGAACTTACGGACAACGACACTGAAGAATCTTTGTCCCCTACTGATAAGCCTAGAGCCAAGGAAGTGTCGCCAGCTACTTCCACGTCATCGGTATACTTTCCAGATTCCTTCAATAACAAGATGAGCTTCCACTACAGACACAACCACAGCAACTTGAACTTGTCCGATGGGTTTGACTCGGGCGCCGTTTCTCCATTGTCGCCAGGATCTAATGTGGACTTACCCAACTTGAACTACAGCGGCTCCGACAACCAGGACATTTTCAAGTACTTGAACAAGAGATCTGTGTTGTCTGGCAAGGCCAGCGAGATGGTTGGCACCGGGAAGTTTTTGATCAATGATTTTTTCTTGTAAACTACGAGAGCAATTCAGTTATGGAAATCTAAAGCATTCTACATTTTCATTCTACAATTCTTGAAGCATTTGTTTATTTGTGAACCGGTGTCTATACTTGTTTAATTCCTCCGCCGGACTCGGATGGTTCCGAGACTCGGTCTATTTAATTTACTTTATCGATTATCGACTTGACCATTTTTGCATTAATTCAGACGGTGCTGTTTGCTACTGTTTTGATTCCTCCTACAAGTATGCCGACGCATACTTGTCTGCATCGTGGAAGGCTAATTCGGTCGTCTAGCCTCCCTTTCTATATAGTTTTATATTTTCGAACGAATGTATAATTTAAATTGTGAATTGAAATAGCTGCTTGAACCAGTAGAAAGCTGTATATTACAAACTTTTTGTTTTGCATAGAGGAGTGAAATTTTTTTTATTAAGCCGCAAATCAATTAATAAATCTAATGCGACACCGCGCGGACTTGACTATTACGGGGCCAGCCGCCTGGAACAAGAAATATTCCCTGGAGTTGGCATGGGAGGCAATATGCTACTAGATTTTGTCTTCAATTTTTTTACATTAATAGTATTGGCGATTATTGGCCAAGTGAAAAAATTGAAGAATTCAATAAATCGGTCAGTTCAGGCGGGCCCCCAACCAAATGGCACTCCGGCCAATCCCCAAGCACACACCAACAACCCAAACATAAAAGTGTCATTACTTGTGCGACGTAACAATTCAGACATACTAAAACTCAGACAATTTATGGCGAACTATCCCTTCAGAAATTACACGCCAGCGGCCACATACGACAACTTAACTAACAACTTTATTCCTGACAAATCGGACAAAAATTGCCGCTTGAGGCAAACAAAGTGTCTTAAACTTCTCTAGATTCGGGGCCGAATAAGACATTATTGTCACCATTATGCGATTATCTGGTGTAATTATTATTTCGGCGCATAAAAGTAACTGCGCGTTTGTGCCGCAGCGGGCGTCAATTTTTATCTTTTGCACGTGCACATTCACGTGATTATCTGATCGTATATCCTCCTGCTTAAGAAATCTTGGAGTCTATCATTGTGCTTTCAGCAGTGTAACATGGAACCTACTGTTAATTCACATCAAGAGCCAGTTGCTTCACAAGAAGAGACGCCACTTAAAATCGCTGATATTGTTAAACGCGCAAGCAAAAAATGTAATCACGAATCGTCTTTAATCTTCTCAGGTCTTAAATTAACGTCCATGCGAATACATAGTGGGACAGTATCAATAAGTGGTAGAACAGTTAGCTTGACTGCTGTTACATTTGGCTGGTACATTATGACTCTGTCTACAGGTGGATATTTTCAAGTTGTTTCATTGTTATTATCAACGATATGGGCAATAGCGTCGGCGATACTGGCTCATTATGATATACCACGTTGAATCTAGTAATTGAATATAAGTTTCAGACATCAGTGTTGAGTAAATCAATTATTCCTACAGCTTTAATGAAAGTCTACCAATCACAGACACGTATCGGCGAGCAATTTGACAACCGGTAAACACTGATTTTCAAAATGTCTGAGGATGATTAGTAATATTAAAGTAACACAACTCATGATAAAGTTGCCAATGCAGCAGTAAAATCACCTTATCGTCCAATAGATCTTATCCTTCAATGCAGACTTGTCATCAACAATCATAACAACTGGAATTTTTCAGCCAAGTGAGAATGTTTCAATATTATCGAATATTATACTCCTAATTAGAGGCACATTTTGCAGAATATCATATCTATACCTGCATATATCTATTTCTGGTGATTGGAGTTTTACGTTGTTCCTAGAGTCAACAGTAGACTACACTATGAGGATTCGTGGAGTGGAAGTGCTCATGGGATAAAAAGGCATCTGCTCCTTGTCGACGTCACAATGACCAGGTAATCGAGACATACACAAATATTTAGTCATAGAATTGTTATCTGGTGTAAGCAAGATATGTGAACAAAAATTGCTTTGTCATTTCTTCAAATTCTTATATTAATATTTTGAAGAAATCCTCGCTCAGTTCTACAGTGAGGGCTGATGTAAGCTTGTGATAGCATTGTATATTGACTTCTCTCTTATTTGAAATGTGGACAGCTTTATACCGAAGGAATAATGGCCATATCCTATTCAATTTAGGGACGGTATATAATAAAAACATATCAATACCGTTCTCTTTCACGTGACAGTATACATGCTTCGCTGTTGCTTTACCAATCGGTCGAACGCGCTATACACAGGTGTTGGCAAAAAGGGAACACCAAAATCAATTCGTTAACTATTTTAACTTATTGCTGTCTATATGTAAATACGAACTACTATAAACTCTTCAAGATTAGCCGTATATGGAATTAAGTGTCTGAAACGCGATAAAGCTGCTCAAACACTCTTCCATTTACACCCCCACAGCTCCATAAATATCCCACCAAACCTCCAAATAGAATTGCAGATAAAGTTCTGGATCCATCTCAGATTGTATACTCGCCACAACTTTACGACTCTCTCATATCACAGATCACATCTTGGGGTATGAGTTTTGTAGTGGTAGCATCAGCCTATCTCGTGGGTGGAGTCACGTTTTTGCCGTTGGTTATCTTCCTCTTTATCTACCTTCATCCTGTAATCCGACCGGAAGTGTCCGATTTGGATTCATCACAAACAGGCAATTCAACCAGCGCAGACATCAATGAGTACTTGAAGGCTGGCGAAATAGAAGAGGATAACCAATCAGGACTAGACGCATATAAAGCCGGTTGGATATACGTTACTCAGGAATACATAGATTCTCCTGACGATATCAATCTGACGACGCAGGCTATCACCGAATCCAATGACAACAAGTCAGCGTACTCTTCACTCTTCAAGTTGGTGCAAAAGGATAATGAGAAGAACGGAGACAAGCAAACGATACGAACCCGGTCAGACTCGTTTGATAACACGGCTACTGTGGGGTCCATTACCGAAACAATATCTGATTCCATAGAATCCACAAACTCTGCCAATGGTAATAGTGTCAATGCTATTGGCAATAGTGACGGCAATTCTCATTATAGTATAGCTACTAACTACAGCAATCTTGAGACTAACAACAACATGATAGATAACCTCAGCATGGGACCTGACGTGTTATCTTCTACAACTTCTATGGCTAACAACGTGCAACCCCCGCAGCTCAACACTGCAAATAGTGCCAATACTGAAAAGCTCCGTAACTCTCAGAAGAAACACCGTTACTATGCAATTCTCAAACATGGCAACTTATTTCTCTATAAGGATGAGCTCTTGAAGGATGTGCGGCATGTGATTGTTCTATCTAACTATTTCATATCCATCTGGCCCCGGCTGTTGTCAGATGGAACACTTTTCACTAAGAGCTCGTCTATTGCCATTATCAAGTCTTCTAAGCTTGCTTCTTTGAACTCGTATACGGGGGAAGAAACTACTCCCAAAGGATCGTTTTTTCTATATACAGATGTAAACATCGATAAGGAAGATTGGTACTTTGCGCTTATTCGCGCAACGAAGCTTTCCGCAAACTGTGAGCTTCACGAAACAATAGACCCTCAAGTCTTCGCAAAGACTCTTCATTTTCAGACGAGGCACATGATTGACTTGATCCAGACTCTCTATAGCTCCGAGGGCCAGCTCCAGACGAAATGGTTCAATGCCTTGATTGGTAGACTATTTCTCTCTTTTCAGCATACACATATCCTCGAAAATTATTTGCGTACGAAGTTGTCTAAGAAACTCAATAAAATCAGGAAGCCAGGCTTTCTTGATAAGTTTCAGATCAAATCCATCTCCGCAGGAGACTCTGCTCCTTTTTTGACCTATCCCAGTCTTAAGGAGATTTCCCCGGATGGTACTGTAATTGTCTCCATGTATGTTAGTTATCACGGGAACATGTCACTACAAATCTCGACTAAAGCAAACATCAACTTTGGTGTACGTTTCAAGTCGAGGGAAGTCGACATGCTTTTGAGCGTAACTTTGAGTAAATTGGAAGGACCAGTGCTTATCAAAATCAAGCCCCCTCCCTCAGAAAGACTCTGGTATACTTTTGAAACCGAACCGATAATGAATTTGAAGATTGAACCAATCATCAGTTCTCGTCAAATGACATATAATATCATTACCAACTCTATTGAGAAAAAGTTTAAGGAGGCTGTCAAAGATAGTCTTGTTCTTCCTCATTGGGATGATATAGTCTTCTACGATACTCTGGATGAAATATATCGTGGTGGGATCTGGGATCCTTCGGCTAGAGAACTCAGCGACAGTACAGAAACAGAAGCGGAAACTATTAATTCAGCTGCCTCTTCAAACGAAGTTGAGATCCAATTAGATTCCAAATCGGAATTGGCATATAGGAGCCCGAACAAAAATAGGCTTACAAACACATTGACAGATTTGTCCTATAGAATGAAGAAGAACACATCTAACATTTCTCCAACAAACGCCAATAATTTCAGCAATCTGTCAGATACTCAAGAAATACCTTCAACTCCCAATAAGAACCTGGCAGCTATGAACACACTCAAGAAGATTGGTAAATGGTATTTTAAAGACGATAAGACTATCCGCGAAGAGAAATATACCCCTCCAGAAATGATTCTGAATCGAAGAGTTCCTCGGAAACCATCTAATCCAGATTTGGGAAAGCTACCATCTCCAAATTTTTCCAACACTCAACCGTCTTATGCTTTTGCCAAAGCTAACGATAATATGTCTCTCTTCGAAGCATCAAGTAGACCTGTATCTAGGAAATCTAGTCTGGCTGCCTTGAACGGAGCGAATAGTGCTTCACGTTCGCCAATTGCCATTCCTGTTATGGAAAACTCTGCTGTCAATCAGTTGGATTTGTCAACGCCCACTAGTGCTGCTACAAAAGATGACGATACCTGGTCTACCAGATCAGGACATTCTTTTTCGACTGCAATTCCAAGTTCGCCAATCCCCACTTCCACTCGTAATGCCACTGTTGCAACAACGTTGGCTAGTGTTCCAAGTACCGAAACACACCACAAGCTCCATAGAAAGGCCCCAACAGGATCACCACCAAAATTACCTGAAAGAGACATTCCCGAAAACATAATAACTCCTAGTATGCAGCGCTCTTACTCAGGCAGAGCTGGGTCAAGTACGCAAGAAAACTTTAAGAATGATTGATTTTTGTGCTTAAGCTGTATTTTAGTATTTATTAGAAACATTGAATCGTATGAAGAACCAAATTGTTATACGTTAGTAGAGCATGCGCGTTTTGTGCACGAATTTTTTACTTATTTGTTCCATTAGTGAATCAAAGATTCGTTCCGATAAGTTTGATCTTATAAGAAGCAAAAAAATAACATGACTGGTGAATATAGTTTGAGTTTCAGTCTAAATTCAAGTCCAGATTCAGATTGGAAACCTATATTCTCAACTTCGAGTAATCTAGTTGCAAATACTCGCAGTGAAATTGCGCTTCAGAAGAAATTTTTGCGCGACAAATCCGCTTATGACTGAAGAACCGTTTTCGCAGCCATTTGCCGTAGTAAATGGCGCTAATCGTATTTGCTAACTTTTAATTTGTTTTCTTATTCATTCAGAATTCGTAGGTTCTTAGTTTCAATATTCAGTATTTGCCACCGACTGAAGAATTAGACTTATTTGATTTGCTCAAGTTTTGTCTATTTACCAATTCATTCTAAAGTAAAGTAGATCTCCCTTCACAAAGGAAAGTATTCCAAAATTTCTCCAAAACGCGACCGACCTAGCTAACACTTAAAGTCATCCCCTTAATTAATACCGTCACCCGCAAGTGTATCCATTCATTGTTAAGATTATCTTCATACAGCAGTGTTTGCTGGAAGTGCCTCCAAAATTTACCTGAAAACCAATGCTTTGTGGACGCAGAATCGTTTCACAAATAGCACTTAGTGTCAGTGATGGTTATAACTAGTCAACAACCACTCTTTGAAGCAATGTCCACAGATTAATTAGTTCAAGGAGGAAAACTATCTTTCAGTAGAAAGTCAGAAGTATCTTCTTGCTCTTCTGGCTTTAAACTAGTTGTGTGGATAGCCTCCTGTATTTCACAGTTCTGTAAGCTTCTGATCAAACTGGGCGACTAATAACACCTGGAGTTAGCTGGATACTCATAGAGGAGGAATATTTAGAATAGTTAAGACACACCCATTCTTAGGATGTTCATGAGGGATTGCCAGCCTTGGATGATTATCCATGTTAGAAATGAGGTGTGGCTAGGATTCAACTCAAGTCTGTTTTATAAAAAAACTCAAACGCTAGAGTTGTAATGTACCTATTCGAAATTTTCAATATGTTCTATATGCACTGGAAGTTGAGGGGTCTACTTTGGGGGTCTTTTCCTTTTTAACTTTTCTTCGAACTCTGAATTATGACTATCCCAAAACTATCGTGGTAGTGTATATTTCCATGAAGATTATAGTGATGTAGGGTATATTGTCGATTTTGGGGACACTGTCCTGATTTGGATGGACAAAAGCTCTCTCCACTGTGGGAGAATTTTTAGCGAAATCCTACCAAGAGGATAGAGTGCAATTGGTGGGTCCCCTTTGATAAGCCCATTGGCTGATTTTAGCCAACTCGGAGTTACGGCGACGCACGGTTCAGTCGAAATAAAAGTTTTCAAGCCTTCCTTGCCTAACCAAGCACGAAGTTTGGTAACAAGGTAGCCCCATTTTAACTAAAAACTCAATATGTCTATAAATATTCTGGTTAGAAACTATTTATTGGCGATATCGTAGGTTTCAACGTTGTAGACATTGCCTCGAGTTGTTTTGAAGTGAAATTGTTGAGGAACATAAATTGATAATTTGGTTCTGGATTTAGTTCTGGCCATAGCCAAGTGTGTAATGGGTGCATAAGTATTTATGTGGCGCCACACAACTATAGAAAGTCAAGAACGCTATTGTCACCAAATCAAATGTCGGTGGAACGGCTGTAAGATATTACCAAAACTTTTGGATATCTCAATTTGTTTATCATTAATGGTCATTGAATATATATACATGAATTAAAAGGACTATATGTAAGCTGACCAACCTCCATACATCTGAGAAAGCCTTTCTACGGACGAAGCCTCTTGTATCAAGACATCCACCTGCCCATGAATATTCATGGGTAACCCTTCTTTTTCGTTAACTAAACCTCTGATCTTTCTCCTGACCTTGGACAAATGAGCCTCTGGTTTCTGAACACTTTTCCAATCAAGCAAAGGATCGTACAATAACGTCTCCAAGATATTCATTAGAGGTGCTTCATTTTCTCTAAGCAAGGATCCTGTAACCTCACAAGTAATTCTGAAACTGCCCTCAATACCACATATTCCCATCGCATCAATCATATTCGGTGTCAATCTGAAAGGAACTATCTCAGGAGTAGGCAATGTTTCTCCCTTATCGAACAAACAGTCAAAATCTATATGTAACACAGATCCAGTTTTTTTAAAGAAAAGAATGTTTTCACAATGCCTATCTCCCAATCCAATAATGTAACCGACCATTGACATTACTGCTGATGAGCGAGTAAACTGGTTTCTTGCCAAGTACCAAGCTGTGGGATCAGAGAATTGATCAATAAACCAACTGTGCAAGACAGGTGGATTGTCATCCAAAATCTTTTTAAAAACATCAACAAGTTTATTCAATGGCTCAGAATCTGAAGTTTTGGCTCCCTTGACCAGTTTCTGTAAGTCATCTAACTTCATGAAGATCTTACGTTCATTTAACAGCCGACCCATTCTCTTTCTCTGTTCGCCAGCGATCCCTTTCATAGTTTGCACATCAGTAACAAATTCAATAACACCCATATTCTCTGCTAGTGGAATAACTGAGTAGTTTGAAATCTGCAAACCTCTTTTACGTGCTTCGCTACTAGAAAGCAATAATCGGTTAATCATAGTGGTAAACTCAACAACTTTCGCATCCTTTCTCGTATCGTCCCGTTTGACCATCAACCTGTAAGGTTTGTTATCTGAGCCACGAATAGTCACCTGCCGCGGCATTTGTAATGAAAAGAAAATATTCACATAATCATCAAAACCATCAAAAGTAATCGAAGAACTCTTAGGAAAAGCATTGAACTTTACTGTGTTCGTCGCAGGCAATCTTATCTCAAGATTTGATCTCACTGGAATAACCAAAGAAGTATATGCGTTGTTCAAATTGTCGACCTTGAAATCTTGTCGGAGCGACAATCTTTTTGCCCTGGGAGACTTTGGAATCTTGAAGCTTGCAATCTTGATAAGACTGGAGAATAGTTCTTTGGCGTTGACAACTATCAATCCATATTCTCTATTTTCATTTGTTACTTTTCTCAACACGCTGTTGATTCTCTCTCGCCTTGTTGGGTCGTTGGAATTGGCATGAGACAAGACGTACCATAAACTGTGCCGTGGATATTCACGAATGATGTTGAAAATTATTAACGATAACTTCTCAAAAGAAGGTTGATGTTCGTGCACAATTCTTGAAAGGAGCTGCGTAATGGCTGTGTACCATACATAAAGAGGAATAGTATTGAGACACGTTTTGATATCTTCAACGATTTGATTGAGCTTCCGTTCTGCTTCCCGCGATCTTGTCTTACGTTGTGCAAAATCTAGCCAAATAGTAATAGACTTCGGCAAAGCTTCGAAGATGAAAGAATGTCCAACTGCCAAGGCTTTCAAGAAATGTCTGACAGTTTGATGTTCATAATACCCTGTCTGATCATTAGTTGACTCCATAATCTTGTTGTAGTATTTTCCCAAATCATAGTAAGGTTTTTCCCAGCTCGGATTTAACTCGACACTTTTGTTGTACTCTTTGATAATAGCCAGTGAGGACAAATGATTGGATTCGTCTAACCATTGTGCATACTTTAACTGGACATCTGCCTTTCTCTCTTGGTTATTGAACCCATTCTCTCCCAAGATGTCAGCCAATGACTTGATAGCTTCGGTTTGCTTACCTTGCGCCCAAAGAAGCTTAGCATATTCAATGTTGGCTCTTTCGTCATTTAGCGCCATAGCCTGGACAATGGAACGTGTTGAAATGTCGAGTCTATTACTCTTTCGTGCCAAAGCCGAATATTTGAGTAAAATTTCGGATATTTTCCAATCCCGCTTTAATATTTTGTTGGTCACACCATGAAGCTTAAGGATCTTCCATTGAGCATCAAATCCTTGGTCTACATTTCCTAATCTAGCCTCTAGAATTTTCTCGTTTTCCCCAGTTACCAACTCATTGTCGGAAAGCGAGATCATAGTCAAGTCATATATGGAATGCAATTGGTTCATGAGGTTGGTATTTCGTGAAAAGCTGGATGAAATAGAAGGTACCAACGATGTGCCAATTGTCCCATAGAGATTCTGAATGGCCCTCTCGAAATTCGATCTATTGCCCTCTGACAAGAACACTATTCCTTTAGCCAATTCATAGTTAACCAACGTTTCAACATCGTGTGGTTTGCCCAATGAGTTGACTATATGTAACCATTTCTTCATCTGGTATATGTCCCCTGAATAGATTGAAGATTGCAACCCCACGAGTGACCAATCGAGAGGAATAGATGAGATATCGCTAACAGAAGTCTTCGCTGACAACGTCGACAAAACCTCTTCGTATAGACCGTTATCATTTAATGACATCAAAAGTTTTGTATTACTTCCAATGCGAGATTCTTCGTCTCCCACTGAGCCGAGAACTTGAAAAGATTCTTGGGCCAACGACCAACTCTCGTTGTATTGAAAAGTTGTAAGCTTTTCTGACAAATTGCTGGTTGAAAATTTCTTCAAAACACCATTCAATGCATCATAATCATTGATACTGGAATACATTGATTGAAGAGTTGTGCCTATGTTCAAATTAGCAAGCATAAATGAATCATCTACTTTACCTTCACGGTAGCATCTTTCCAAATACAAAATTGTTCTTTCGTACGAATCACATTCCGCTGATTTAATAGCAATCAAATCCATAGGAATGAATCCTAGAAAGTCGTTAACATATCGGATATTCTTCTTTATCCTGCCGGCTTCAGAATTATCGAGGGAATAATTGTTTAAGTATTGAGTTGCAGTTGATACCCATTCATTAAAATAATCGAGAACCTCTAACACAGATTGGAGACAAGATTTTAGCTGTTCAATTCTGTCTGGTGACGAAGATGTCGCATCAAAATGCAAGATGTTCAAGAATTCCTCTTTGATGTTTGTCGTGGCTCCTTTATTTCCATTAACAATATGGCTAAGGGAAACATACTTTAATAAATGCTGACAGAGTGAGAGATCCTGATCCCTGATCAATTTAGAACACGTCTGAAAGATGGTTTGCTTGGCTTCATTCGTGTCACTATCAAGATTCTTTGAAGGGCGTTTCAAAAGATCTGAAGTAATTTCCATGAGCCAAGTTTCATATTTCATGCTAATCTTGAAATACGGAAAAGATAAGGGAGAATACTTCGAGGGTGGCGTATAATACTTAGAAGCTAATAATGGTGTTAATGTGGATTGCGCAACATCACTAAACTTGTTCCAAACTGCCAATAAGTGGTCTTGACTTGATGGGGTCAATACCTTTGGATCTAACCTCAATACTTGAAGAAAATTTTGCATTGCATAAGCCGAAAACAATTGTTTCATAGGATCATTCGAAGCCCAAAAGATTTTCAAGACTTTGGTTTCAATGAAATCAATTAAGAATTCGCTATTCTCTCTGTAATCCTTGAAATCTTGAATGACAATTATTTGGTGCTTGACGGACTTGAAATTAAACTTGTTTGGATCCAATGAACCGATCACTGATAGGACTTTAGCACAGTTCGTTGAGATTTCATCATTTTTATTCTTGAAAAGGGAAGATGTATCAAGAATGGTTCTAACTAGTTCAGTGATATGGGGTTCCAAAGTTGGTTCTCGGAAATATTCCAACTGGCAATTGGCTTGGTACTTCTCACAGTAATTTAAAAGATCATACAATGCTTGCTGAACCACATACTCGTTGTTAGTTTGAATTCTCCTGGTGAATTCCAGAAAGATAGTAATTCGAGACATTTGCTTGACGTTTCGGAATCCGCTGATAGGCTTGTACTCTTGGATATGATCCAAAAATGGAATAGAAAGGTAGTATAACGTATAAGAATTGTAATTGTCCTTAATTTCCTCGTAGATCTTTTTCAATATTTCTATAGACAAGTCTTTCGAAGAGCCATCAAGGTTCTGAAATTTCTGAAAGATCAACGAAATGATAATATCGATCAACGAAATCAAATGGCTCGGAGGAAGCTTATGAACTAACACATTCCAGCATCGTAAGGCATAGTACTGGAAGTCGGGAATTTCCAATGTAGCTTGCAAACACGATGATATCTGTCCCAAAGCAGCAGTCACAACTTGGATATTCTTGTTGATTATGTATTCAATAGAACGAAGAGAACTGACCTTTTCCAAGTATGGCTTGGATCCTTTTATGTGGTGAACATTCTCGCTGAACATTTGGACCAACTCCAAGACATTGTCCCCCAAAAGATACTCAACGTAATCTATCTGTCTTGGTAGTTCCTTTCTCTTCTGATCTAACGAAATTCTTGCTACATACGTCAAGGCATCCATGATTCTTCTTTCGTTGGTAATTTTTTCATTGGAGTCGTCTACCTGAATTTGCAAGAGAATGTACCATGTCGTTTCACCGATGTTAGTAATAAGATTAGTTAGTTCTACAGACTTGAAAGTGGGAGAAATATTCAGTAAGACACTCATGATGTACCTTTCGTTAATAGTAGCATCTTTAACAAGATACAACGCAATTATCCGAGGCAAATTCTTGTAGACAAGATCCAACTTTGACATGCTGCAAGAATCAGCTATCTCTTGTATAAAATCAACCTTGTAGTACTCAAGCAAGCGAGGGGTGGTATATTCCCTAGTTCTGTTGAGAAAGTACTTTCTTGCAATTCCAAGTAAATCTGTCATCTTGCTAAACAATCTAGGTCTCTTGATGATTATTTCTGCTATACTAGGCAAGAATGGATACAACAATCTCCATGGGGCTAGCGATTTAGCAGATGCAATAGAAATGAATCCGTTGTAGACATAATTGGCATGTTGCTCATTTTTCTCTCCAAGCAAATCTATTAGCTTGATAAAAAGAACACAGAGCCATTCACCTTCAGAAACAATTGCGAGCTCTACAAATGCCTTAATGGTTGACTCTCCAAGATACCTTTTTCTTTTTGGACTGAATTCGATAGCTGATATACCTTGAAATATGATCTTGAAATTTTGAACAGTGACTTTATCTTTTGGTTGAAGCAAATATAAAGGAAGGATTCTAGTAGCAAGAATTCTTACATCACGATTGGTATTGGTTGACAACAATTGCATTGTAAACTTGAACACTGGTTCCTTTGACACCAAACCTCTTGGGGTTCCATAGCTGGCGAATAATTTGTAGACAGAAAGTAAGAAATTGCAACATAATAATGGGTTGTCATGCAAAAGTTGAACTTTAGTTCCTAGGTAATATTTGCATAAAATTTCTTTATAATATATAGAAATCTCTGTAGAATCCGTAACCGGTTTTCTATTCAAATCAATCACATCGTAGTAGTTTTTATTCATAGGACCAGAGCCACATTTAGTACACTCTTTTACTTTGAAGTTGAAATCGTTACTTACCAAACAGGGAAAATGGCCAAGTGCTGTGATCAACATGTAATGAGGGAAAAGTTGTTCACTTAACACATCCTCTGAGCCTGATTTTACTGTAATGGCTCTTACTTTCTGTATCCATTCCAAGTAGTTAAAGTTTGGACTAACGTATCTGTTCGAAAATTCAGGTTCTTGTAGTTCGTTCATTTCGGCATTTTCAAAATACAAAAGTAATTGTGAAACTATATTGTGCGTATCTTGAGATGCTCTATCTACAAGCTGAGTTCTGAGTGATTCCAATTCCTTGTCGTTGAAGGGAGTTATTATGTATCTGTTGTTAGCAGAAGTTTGGTACGACGCCACTATCGAAGTGTTGTTGATAGCAAGGTTGCAGTAGTAGGTGAGAATGTGAAAGCACTTCACTATTCTTGCTGGAATATGAAGGTCTTCATTGTTGGTTGTGATCTTTCCTATGAGCTTGTTGAAATTCAAGCAATACATGAAGTTGTGCGTTATATCTTTTTCAATGCAAAGTCGGAGTACTGTCAACAAACTATAACTGATTGCTTTGTTCAAGTTGAAGTTGCTGAATCTGGTAGTAGAGTCACCTTTCAGAAGTTCTGAACGAATATAGCCTATTACCCACTCCAAAACGAGAGAGATCTGGTTCCAAGTTATACAATCATTCAACATGAGATTGTCTGTGAGATTTAATATCGCTATGGACTTGAGATTTCCAACCAATTGTGAGTCTTCTCTTGACTGCGAGTTGAGCTCAGATAGAACAAACCATATTTTCCTGGCATAGCTATCGAAAGTCAACTGGTAGCTCAGAAGGTGTAAAAGTAGCCTATTAGCGACATCATAATCATTCAAGAGTGAGAACAAGTGTACAGTGACGATGAGTTTGGAGTGGATAATTTCCGTATTTGGCAACAGCAGCAAGTTCTGAATAAGGAATTGAATATTGGTCTCCATTAGAGACATCAACGATGTTCTTATCTGTTTGGTGTATTTGAAACTATGCAACTTGGTAGCGACGAGGGTGATGATCTGGATAACAAACGACTTAAGATAGTTGAGTATGGAAATCTTATTGTGGTATTTGCCGATGTGATGTAGCGCAAACGATATCGCCCAATCATAAAGAAGATGTGACGACGGTTGATTGACAAGAAGCTTGCTGAGATTGTCGGCATCTGAAGCTGGAATATGTATTAACTTGTAATCATTATGGTTCAATTCAAGATTCAAAAGATGTAGTTTTTTGGTTAGAACAAGCTCGATGGTGGAGATCAAACGTTGAAGAAGTTTCTCTTCGTCCTGGTCGCGTGTCTCCGATTGGCTGAGCTGAAATAGCTTGTCGTTTGTGAAACTGAAAAGATACAAAATGAGCCTTCGAAAGTGTGGCCCTTCATCTGATTCAATGTTCCGGTCCACGTCGTCTAAAAACAACCGTAGCTCGGCCGATGTTATATGCTGATTAGACGACATGTCATCATGTGAGTATTGTGAGATTTATAAGGAAATTTGTGTATTTACGTATAATTGGCGATGTGTATGAATTGCTGTATACGCTCGGTGAAGTTTATAAACGCGTTTTGAATTTTTCAGAATCACTGAAGTAAATCCAATTGCAAAAAGGGAATGAATAGTGTCGAGTCAGAAAAATTTTGGCAAATGGAGTATAGAAGGAGAGAATGAGAGAGGGAAAGATGATTTTATTTGTGTTTCAATATTACGGACATACTCTTAATAAATTAAGTTCAATGTACTATTAAATTTTGAGTCCAGCTGAATGTGAATACATCATAAAGCTGTCGAAGCTACGTTGACTACACTTCACTAATAGATGGGTATTTCTTTGTATCCTTATTGACTAAACTTACTTTTAATCAAGCAAGAAAATGGAATATATATGCATATACCAGGTATCGCCGGAGCAACAGCTGGGGCTGGAA
Organism: Scheffersomyces segobiensis; assembly: GCA_030564745.1. Taxonomy (NCBI): domain Eukaryota; kingdom Fungi; phylum Ascomycota; class Pichiomycetes; order Serinales; family Debaryomycetaceae; genus Scheffersomyces; species Scheffersomyces segobiensis. Next base: position 43,172 of record JAKTZB010000003.1, read on the forward strand.
GCAAAGCTTCCAATGACAATGGGTGAGAGCTTTAATGAGCAAAGATTCCCTGGAAGGCTCACTTTGAGAAAGACACTAGATATCAAAAATGAAGAATTGCGGAATCTGAATGGATCAGAAATCGCGAACACATTTTTAATGATAACAAGTCATAATTAAGTGAAAAGAGATTGTCTGAGTAGACGTTACAACATTCAAACATTTGCAAGTTTCTCAGGCTTACTACTGGCCGTAGTTAATGGGTCTCTTGAACAACAAAATGTGTGGCTCTGGAGCATGTGTCTCATAATGAGACCAACCCAACGACTGGGTAATACCCAAGCCTCTCCATTCTTCTTCCAATAGTATCCTCAACGTACCCGTCTCGGGGTTAAAGTAGTCTTGGGGAATAACCTTCAACATGTTTTTAGGCAACATCACGTGTCTGTATTCGTGGGTGTCGTCGCTGTATCTGGGACTGTAATGGATCATGTCCTGGAACTCGAGCACTTTGGCTCTTTCGCTGTCTGTCAAGTGTCTTGGTTTAGTCATGGCAATGTAGTATGAAAGATGAAAGCAATATCAATATAAGGGTGCTGTCAAGTCAATCTCTGTATAAATTGTACCGATAAGTAGGAGCCTATATCTGCTTTGTATATGAGTCCGTATTTTAAACAGTGGAAAATGAAATTGTCACTTGATTTATAACTAGAGCAGACAACCTAGGAAGTGAAGTATAAGCACAAAACGTTTTGATCTCTGCTATCTATCCACCGGTATGTTTCCACTAGCAAGCACCGACACGAAAAAACCGTAAATACGAGTAAGTTCAAATACAAATACAAAGAAATATATATATACGGAAATTATCGATTGACGTCTGAAAAAAGGCGACTATTCCCAGAAATAATCAGATTGGAGAAAAAAACGCGTTAGCCGAAAACAGACGAGCATTCTAAATTAGCAGATCACTGCTCGCTTTTCAGTTTCGTACGATGCTTCTTGTGAATGGACGTAGCAGATAATAGAAGAATCTAAAAAGAATTCAGAAGGTCAAGCAAATCGAAACGACAACTGCAATTAACAAAACACAGCATATATAGCCGTTCCAGAAATATGGATCTATTAGACGAGCAAAGCTTGCCGGACAAGTTGATTGTCGTTTGGGGGTGAACGTAAAGCTGAAGACTTCTCCCGACGGCTGTTTCTCTTGGTATTCACTCTCAACATTTTCCAAACGTACCATATCTTCCGCTCCTTAGTACCTACATAACGAAATATGGCATTGACTCACGATCTCATGCTGAACTGGAAGGTAACCTTTGCGTGCGAGCGTACGCATTTAGGCACAGGCTCTTTCTGGGTAATATCAATTGCAAGGAATTTTATCAAGACATACCCAAAGCACTTTGCCGCCTGGGTTGGCCCTGTCCACATCCATTGCCAGACACCTGTGTGCTCTCCGTTGGCGTTGGAAGAGGGAGTTTGGGAATTTTCAATATGGTGAAATTCTGTTCGCTCAAAGTGTCACATTACAGTTAGTTCATTTTTTATTCGGAATAAAGACCGGAATTGGTTCAAACCATCCGGTCACAATTGTTAGTACTAGCGGTCGGAATTTGTTCAAACTAGATCCAAGAGATGTTCATACCCTGTAGGAAATTTTTATACTTCCTTTGAACATTTAGAAAAGTTCCTCTTCCAAGCACAATTGGAAATGTCTAGAGGCATGTCTACAGAATCCTTCATAGCTCTCCCTTGCAATCGCTTGAGTAGCTTCTTTAACTCTTGATGTCAATTGATCCTTATTACTCAAACATGATCTCTTGACTTTACTTTTGCACACTGCCCAAAACTCTTCGATAGCGTTCAAACTAGGGGAATATGGTGGCAAGAACAAAAGTTCAAGCCCACTTAGAGCAACTAGTAATTGAATATCACGGCGCTTGTGGATAGCAGCGTTGTCAAGAGTTAAGTATTTCAAGTCTCCTAACTTGGGGTGTTCTTTCACTTGTTGAATGAGAGACTTGATGAAGTAATAGAAGTGGTTAGCTGTGGTGCCTTTGCTCACTGCATCAGATGAATTCTTACCACTGTCAATCTTTCTCTTTTTACTGGACGATACTGGCGTTCTAGTCTTTAACTCGATTCAACCTTGAGGAGATATGGCACCAAGAAATGAAACGTTGAGACCACGAGTAACAGGGACAGTAAGAGTTGCCTTTTCACCCACTGCTGACCAGCCATATTCACGTCTCATGCTGATATTAAAACCAGCTTCATCTACAAAAATACAGTTCAGGTAAAAATCAAGCTTATCTTTATATTCATTAGCCCATTCTAGTCTTTCTTGTCTGAGCTCATCCAGGCTTCTTCTTAATGCCCACTTCGAAATTCTTTTAATACTAAGCTTACAGACGTTGGTTACGAAATTATATACTGTAGAAGTCTTGGCTCTTATGTTACCGAGAGCTTGTTTGAGACCCTTCAATATATCATCGACAGTTACAGTTGCGCTTTCTCTAACCATGTTTTGCACAAATTCTTTGTCTTCATCAGTGAGAAGTGGTTTACGTCCTCGCTTCTTTGGTTGAGAAGTCTTCCCATTCAACATATCAACAACATTCTTGTTCCAAAGCCCTTTCCAAGTGTAAGCAGTTTGCAATGGAATGCACATGGTCTTGGCTGCCCTGTATGCTGAAACACCTTCTTCGTAGATCATTTCCCAAAGTCTTTCTTTGGTAGCGTTATCATAATATCTGCACAGTCGTCTGTGTTTCCTTGCTACAGTTACTTCTTCGCCAATATCTATATCGAAATCAAATCCAGTATCACCTTCTTCATCTATCTCAATTTCTTCGTTTGATTTCGTTACATTCTTGTACTCGCTGTAGCTGAAGCAAGCTTCCACAGGTGCCATCTCTGACTCAAGAGTCATATCATTAGATCCGGAGTAGTATCTATTACCAAGACCATCGATGAACCCATCAGGAAGTAGCCTAGAATTAAAATCCATATTTAATTACAATAAGGTTATACTTATTTTTTTCTATTAGATTTAGCAATCACATAGTGACTTTTGTTTCTACAACAAAAGTTGTAGTCTTACGACAAATAATGAAGTTAAAAATCTGCCGCAAAAGTAGTTTTTTTGATAGTACAATTCGATTGAACTTTAACAACAAGATAGATGAAAATCCATCTTAGCTTGATAGTATAAACAATCTCTTTGACTGGTATTAGAAATTTCCAATAGCTGATTTGAAATTTTTTTGGGACCTAGTTTGAACAAATTCCGACCACTAGTACTAACACTGTGACCGGATGATTTGATCCAATTCCGGTCTCTATTTCGAATAAAAAATGAAATCACTGTATCTCTGAAATATTTTGATCAGTTTTTTGCAATTCAGTTTTCTTCTATCTGTTGGTGAAACTGGGTTCATTTCTTCAGTTACTCTGCTCGATGCCGTGACTCGTTGAGCCATATATGCATCTTGGTATTCCTGTCGAAATCGGCACGCCTCTGGCTGTTCTCCGCGATCTAGCAGCTGAATGTCAATTTTTCCTCATTTCTTCACAACCTCATAATACCCTATTGAAACCGTATCTACTTGAATTGGACCCCAAGATCCGTCTGAATGTTCTACTTTGGCTTTATTTAGATAATTCACAAGTAGGCGCTAGTATTATCCAAGATCTCCACGCCGAATATGGAAATCTTTGCAACCGTTTGTTGTTTTCCGTTACTTCTCACCTTCAATTAGTGTTTGATGTTTATCCACTGGATATTCTTCTAGTAGTAGCTTTGGAAAATACCCTCATGCAATGGCATGTATGGCATCAGTCGCTTGAAATTTGTTCGGTATCAATTGCATTGTCATTAAACCTGGGGTCCATGTCTGAATATATACTTCAGCTATGGTCTACTGAAAATGTCAAGTTGATAATTGATGCGAGCAGTGGGTCTTCTCAATTGACAAATTTTGCAGCCAAATTTAACTATGAAGTTTCAATTATTCTGTACGATTCTTCCAAAGGACGCAGCTTGAGGTTTTTGAAGCCCAATCCAACGTACAATCTCATGATAGAGCCTATACAGCCTCTACGAGACAATTTAGAAAACATTGTATACTCGCAGTTCCACAAAGATTTCACCAAGTATGAACAATACAAGCAAGCCATTGAGTTGGCACTTGAAGATCTAGAGGGGACAGCTGATGTCTTGAAGGTTCTTATAGTGGGTCCTGGACAAGGCGGAATTGTAGACAAACTCATAGATATATTGAAAGTAATGCCATTCAAGGTGAAGATAACAGCTTACGAAAAGAATACTAATTGCACTCAAATATTGAAAAACAAGAATAACACCTCGTGGAATAACCTTGTTGATATTAGAATGGAAGATATCAGAACCTCTAACCTTGAAAGACAAGATCTAGTGATATCTGAGCTATTGGGCTCCTTTGGTGATAACGAAGCTTGTCCAGAAATATTGTCGTTCTTTGATAATCCAGCAAACCGGCCAAAGATCATGATTCCGGAAAGTTATACTAGCTATTTGCGGCCTGTTTTTACTTGTTTGGATCCTCCAAGTTTACAGCGCCCTTATTTGGTTCACCTAACCAAGTTCTATACAATCGATGAGCCACAAGAAGTCTGGACTTTTGAACATCCATCTAACATGTTGTCAGTACAAAAGTCAAACAATTTGGAATTCCAAAATTCAAGTGTTGGAAAATGTGTTTCCGGCTTTTATGGCCATTTTTCAGCCACTTTGTATGGACATATCCAAATTCAAATAGATAATGAAGCCAGGTACAATTATTGCGATAGCTGGTACCCTATCTTCTTTCCGGTGGACAAGACGGATTTGGCTGGAGATGAAGTATTCAGTTTTGAAATAGCGAGATATTCCAACTCTGACAAGCTCTGGTACGAATGGAAATTCAGAGAGAAGGTCTACAACAATAGCGGCAAAAGCTACTTCGTCGACTTGTAATATTGTTACATAGAAATACATACATTAACCTTTCTCTCATTATTCAGACTCGATTAACTTCGTCTAAAGACCTATTCCTTCTTTGAGGTGAGTGGTCTCTTCTATCTGAATCATATCTAGAGCTAGAACTTCGATCCCTACTTTCATGATGACGATGGTGACGATGATGAAGATGGTGACTTGATCTATGGGACCTGTCTTTATCTCTGTCTGATCTTCCTCTATTTGGTCTTTCTCTGTCTGATCTTCCCCTGTCTGACCTTTCTCTGTCTGACCTATATTCTTTTCTTTCTTTTTCTGGCCACTCGCTTCTCTTTCTATTTTCATCAACTCTGGAGCTTTCACGTGAATGGTGGCTGTGGATCTTCTTCTCTTGTTGATTTCTGATGATTTTCTGTTGTTGAGATCTAATACTAAGCAATGGATCTTCGTGTGCAACTTTGTCACTAGAAGACACATTTTTGCCAACATTGATGATTCTGTTGATATTGTCACTTGGCTTGTTTCTGTTGAACACTTTATTTCCATTTAAAAGGTTTTCTACTTTCGTTTTGCCTTCTAAGAATTCCTCGTTACTCTCAGTGAATCCACTCAGGTTCACAGTAGGCTCATCAGTCTTGGGCATATCATCATACATCCAATTTAATTTGGAGAGTTTCAACTTTTCACTTTTCTTCAAATCTCTATCCTTAAAATCTTCTCCGTATTGAAGCTTCAACAAGTTTCTGTATTCTTGTTCTTTCTGGAACTCTTGGTTGAGTTCCTTTATTCGCTTCAATTCTTTAAGTTTATTTTGTTCCTCTTCCCATACTTTCTTCTGATTCTTGACCAACGCCGGGTTCCACGACTTCTTCAAGTTGAGATCCCCAGCCATATTCTGTAGTTTTTAAATTGGAAGAGAAATGAAAATGCAATTTATTATACGATTTTCTGTGAATATTTCTGTACCATAATATTGTCAATATTTTTTTCTGCACCGAGATGCGATAAGCGATAAAAAATGGGTGCAACTAGACACTAGCTAAGGAAGACTATGATAGAATATGAAGATTCCGATATCAGGAAAAAAAGTAATACAAGCACAATAAGCAAGAGAGATAGGAAATGGATTAAGAATAGAGTTCACAATAGTTACCTCGCATGCCAAAAACTGTACAAGAACTGGAACGGAATAATCACGTTTACAATAAAAGCTACAAGTAAACTTCAATACACAACTGCTACAACTGGATTCTGTTACACATTTACTTATCGATACATACCCATCTTGCGCAGACAATAGAGCAAGAACTACGATACTTACAGCTTGCTTCATGAGACCTTAGACTACAAGAACAGATGATTGCTAAATCGTCAAGCTCGAAGTAGGCCCATATATAGCAATACTAGCCGAAGACAACAATCCATACACTTCCCAGCTATAAGTCTAGAAACCATGGATCTTGATGTTCTTCTTTGGCAACTGCAATTGGGTGGTCAAGAATTCGGAAACCTTGACTCTCTGGTCACCCTGCAACTGGATAACCTCACCCAACTCTTCATCCTTGACAATGTTACCGTTACAGGCAAAGTCCTTCTTCAAAACCTTCAAAATCTTCTTCAAATCATATTCGTTTGGAACACCTTGAACAGTCGTTAAAGTCTTTCTACCGTTACGCTGTTGGATACGGATATGGATGTAATTAGTTGGCTGAGCTTCTGAATCACCAGTGTCGGCGAAAGGATCTAGAATGTTAGTATGTGAATAGTAGACATACGGCGTGAATGGTGTGTTGAGGGTGATATCGTAAAATTTGCAATCTTCAGTAACTCTCTTCAATCTGAATATATATGTAGTAGATGACAATGCGCAAAAGCATTATCTCATCTGGTTGATATACTGAAGCTAGGACAGTTGTGGGGTCTACGATATGGAAACCCCACGATGCTACACGTCCATAAAAAATTCAATGTTGCACGTAGTCTTTTCTCTAGGAAAATGTGCTGTCGGAACTATTAGAAAGAGTTGTTTTATCTGAAGAAGTGTTCCGATAAGTATTGCAAGACCGGTGTTTTCTACCATTCGTACCACGCCCATGGCCCGTCTTGATACATACCAAATGCGTTTAAGTTTTGGATAGTTGACATATAATATGGGAAATCTCAAAGCTTTTCTAAGTTCACAGAAACTGGATTAGATGTAAAATGGGAAGTTTTCCATTGTAAAGTAGTCATTGCCATAGAAAAATTGCTGTAATGGATCAGGGATGTGGATTGCTTTTGGTGGTGGGTGCACGACCGCAGTGAATGAGAAACAGCTGTTGAACACAGGTAGTGTAAAACTCAATATTTGGTTTTGTACAGGTGCAGCCGTCGTGGGAGATGTAGAGCCAGATAGGAACCAGGGCCAGAACCAGACAAGAGAAAAGAAGTGAAGTGAATAGTGAGGATAGAAGAAAACAGAAGTGGATAGAACCAGAGAGATCAACCCATAGTGAGTGGCTCTTGTTCTGGAAAACCATCTCTATGAACAAAAAAATATGGCGATATGGCAGAATGTCACTATATGATTTCCCTCCATGATGGTTAATATAGTGGATACTTCTCAACTGGCAGAACTTATGGCACAAGATCTTCTACTAGTAAAGTTTGATACTTCTACTGTACAATCTTTTACTAATTATAATTGGTCTACGAATAGATTTATGCTATTATTTCATGACATTCTTTCATGGTATTCTTTTATGCTTTCTTATATGCTATGCTTATACTCTATTCTTTCGTGCTTTTCTTTTATGCTATGCTATAGTATTCTTGAAGAGCGATACTTGTTCTCCATTTGTACAATTCCAAATGTTTAATTCGCTTTCATAGTGAAACCAATTTGTAATTAGTAGGCGATTAGAGATTGCGTGTTATGTATTGGACAATCCCAACTTTATTGCGTTTCCTTGACCTCGCTGTTAAGGTATGCCCTCTGTCATTCTGACAGACTAAATTCTGTAACCAGCAGCCGCTGAAGAGTCTAACTATCTCAATTCTTCAACAGACAAAACTGCTACTTGCTACAATCTCCACACATTGCTGGCCTTCTACTTCTGCCATTAAGACTCCTGCTGCTTCTATCTCCAGTTGTACTCTTCATCTATTCTCTTCTAGCATAGTACTGCACCGCTGGCGTTGGGTCTTGCACGTGCATGTGATTTTTCAATTGTTGAATTCTTAACTATGCACCAGATCAACCAGTAGGCTCAGGAAAAATTCACCATACAAATCAACGCAATAGTAAAAAAATACATTAAATTTATCTGCTCTGCTTAAATAAGCAAAACAAAACAACGGGAGCTTCCAAACTTTTGACCACGACTCTTTTCCTGGCCTCCTACGAATACTCGTCTATCTCGTACTCTCTTCCAGTCTTAGGCCAATTGTCCAGTGTAGTCTCGCTGTAGCTCCATCTGGTTTCTTCCTGATTTTCTCCACTCGCCCCTCACCTGAAAATCTTCTGATACACTATCAGCCATCAGATAACACAAAAAACTGTTTTTTTCAAACCAGAATCTACACGAGAAACTCCTGACTACGGTAGTACCTAATATCACGGTCTATACGTGCCCAGCTTCCACATTTCACATCACCCTGTAGCCCCCCGCGTGATCCGTCATCTCCTTTTTTGTCACAATGGCTGAAAAAGAATTCAAGCTCCTCCAGCCAGAAACGCCTACGGTGTCCAGCACCGCTTCGCTCACCGAGTGTCTTTCCGTTGTGTCCTCCAATGCTGATAAGCCCAAAGGCGTCTACAATGAGAGAGAAAAGAAGAAGCAGGCATTTGTCACCAGAACCATCTGGACCTTGATCATGATTGTATTTTTCTTCTTTGTGCTTGCCTCCGGCCATTTGGCCCTCATTGCACTCGTGTTGCTCTTCCAGATCTTGACTTTCAAGGAGATCATCGCCTTGACGTCGGAACCAGCTCGTGACAAAAAGATTCCTTACAACAAGTCGCTTAACTGGTACTTTCTTCTCTGCACCGTCTACTATTTAGATAGCCAGAGCTTCTTCAACTTCTTCCAGGACTCAGTCTACTCTAATAAGTACCTCACAGTTTTGGTACTCAACCATAGGTTCATCTCGTACTCCTTGTTCATTGCTGGTTTCATCTTCTTTGTGTGGACGTTGAAGAAGGGATACTACAAGTTCCAGTTTGCTCAGTTGTGTATAACGCACATGACACTTGTCCTCGTCGTTTTCCAGTCCCACTTGATCATTGACAACATCTTGAACGGAATCTTTTGGTTCTTTTTGCCTTGTGGTGTTGTCATTGTAAACGACATCTTTGCCTACTTGTGCGGTATCACATTCGGCAAGACCCAGTTGATAGAAATCTCGCCCAAGAAGACCGTAGAGGGCTTTGTCGGTGCCTGGTTCTGCACCACAATAGCTGCTGTAATTTTCAGCTATGTCTTGACCCAGTCCGATTATTTGGTGTGTCCTGCTGTCAACTTGTCAACGCACTTGTACAACTTCCCTCACTGCGAACCAAACCCCGTGTTTATTCCTCAGATCTACCAGATCCCGCAGAACATCATTGACTTGATCGGCGGAAGATACGAAATCTTATCCATCAAGCCCATGTACTTTCACGCATGTGTGTTGGCCACTTTTGCCTCGCTTATTGCCCCATTTGGTGGCTTCTTTGCAAGTGGTTTAAAGAGAGCTTTCGGCATTAAAGACTTTGGTGACACTATTCCGGGCCACGGTGGTGTCACAGACAGAATGGACTGTCAATTCTTGATGGGTTCTTTCAGTTACTTGTACTACCAGACCTTCATTTCCCCCCATAATGTCAACATTGGTAAAATCTTGCAGCTCGCCATCATCAACTTGTCCACTCCACAGTTGTTTCAATTGGTCAAGAGTTTGCTCAAGTACTTAAACAGCTTAAATGCTGTGGATGACGATAAATTGAGAGTAATTTTTGATTTGTTAGATTAATGCAGCACTACGAAAGTGATAAGTTCTACAGTGGACGGCACTTTTCCATAAAATTTAAACAATCATAGATGAATATACTTAAGAACGGTTGCAAACATCCTACAGTATTTATATGTACATATTTGAATTTGGTTTCCTTTGGTAAGAGTCGTTCTGCTTAATTCAAACCAACACCCTTCAAAATCTCCACAACAAGCATTTGTGTCCTTCATAATTTTCATATATAATAGTTTTCATATTTCATATTTCCATAATCATAGTCTTTATAATAATTTTCCCACCGAATCCGACATTGACAATAGAAGCAATCTTGTCTTTAGTAAAATGATAACAATTATTGTAACGTTAATAAAACGATAATAATAATGAAGAATATTATTATTATTATTAATAATACGTGCTCGCTTCTAACTTCTAGAATCAGTTGTTGATCTGGTATAACGCACTGAATTAAGAGCTTTGTAGAGCGTCTCTTATTCCTGGTTATCTTGTTGTTTTCTCTCACTAAGCTATAGTCATATGGAACGTTGTGGATTGTACTACATGCTAGATTCTAACCAGCACTAGCAAACAATTAACTCTTGAAACCTCTGCCAATGCCAATCCAGTAGTTGTTGAAGCCACCATAGAGTTGTCAAACTTCTGAGCAAGAAAAATAAACGCACAAATTCGGTACCTGAATCTAGTGAACTTTAGCAACGTAATCAAATCATGTTTGTAATAACAGTGGTATCCTGAAAGAAACCTAATCGTTCCCAAACTCAAATGTCAACAAGAATCATCATGCTAAATCAAGCTGGTTATGTCCCTATAATTGCAAATCCTGTATATAAATGCAGCTGGTCACCCCAATTAGGCAAAGTGAGTTGCCATCTGTCCCAATGCGGAAGCTGCTGCTGCCAGCCAGATCGTTAACCGACGCACGCAGGCTGCGAAAAATATAACCTGAAGCTGGTTGAAGTGTCAACTTTTGGCAGACATCTCTTTTTTCGACACTCTCAGGAGAAATATTGCATGCTTTTCCATTGTCTTGTGGATGTAGAAGCTGGATAATTAAAGTCATTTACCAAAAACAATGGCAAAGAAGCCTACTCTAGAGCCAGCGTATACTGTTGTCCAGCCAAAGAGTTCGACAATACTAACTCATACCTTCACTATATAAGTTTCATGACCCCTCGAACTTTAAATATTTTATCTAGTTCTGGAACACTTTCTCTAATACTATCCAACCCACTACATTCGTTACTTCTGTTGCTTAATCAACAATTAATCCAACTTCTACTACATTCGTTTTTGAATAAAATCAGTACATTCTTTAGAACACCCCCAATAAAACTTCTCAAACACCTTCAATAAGATTTCATAATGATGTTCCATCAACTCCTAACAGTTCTTTTCTTATCACAAGTTATTCTTGCCATTCCTTTGCCGTTAATTATTACAAGATGGCACACAGCCCCTGCAGTTACAACTACTCAAACTTATACTACTGCTGTCACGACCGTTTACTTACCTCCTGTTCAAATCTTGATTTCCAACGGTGTCACTTTCACCAATACTTTAACCACTGGGCAATGGCAAACTACTCCTTCAACTACTACTTCTATCTATAATGATCCTACTGCTACTCAAGAGACTGACGCCCCAACTCTGACTCCTACAACTTCTGTACTGGCTGAAATAGCTGCCGATCGTACTACTGTATCCACTCCATTGTCTGACCCAACCACTACTGCAATTACTTCACAGACCCTTTCTACAAATGTTCCAACTCAAGTTACTATTTCTTCACAGACAACTCAGCAAACAACTGAGGAACAATCTTCTCCAGTAGCAACTACTCAACAAACTGCTCAGCAAACTATTCAGCAAACTACTCAACAAACTACTCAGCAGACCACGGTAGAGAACTCATCCCCAGAAGCAACTTCCCAACTTATTCTGTCCGTCCAAACTACTACAACTTCCCAAACTTCTACTACTCTGCAATCTAATTCGAACTCGGAAGAAACTCCCTATAACCCAGGTTCGGATATTTCAAGCATCGCTGCCCCACAATACATTGTATACTCGCCATATACTAATGATGGAGGTTGTAAGTCTGCTGACACTGTCAACTCTGATTTGGAATTGATCAACAGCAAGGGCATTAAGAAAATTAGAGTTTACGGTACTGACTGTGCAACTCTCTCTGCCGTTTTACCAAAAGCAGTTGAATTGGGTTTCAAAGTTAATCAAGGATTCTGGTTTTCTAATGCTGGTGCTGACTCGATCGACGATTCTGTCAGCGATTTGATTGACTACGGTAATGAAAATGGTTGGGATATTTTTGACTTCATCACCATTGGAAATGAAGCTATTAACGACAACTACCTTACAGTTTCAGAATTAATTTCTAAGATAAGTAGTGTTAAGTCCCAATTACAGAGTGCCGGTTACAATGGTAGAGTCACCACTTCTGAACCACCAGCATCTTTCATCAACAACCCAAGCTTGTGTACTGATTCTGACATTGACTTGGTTGGTATCAACCCTCATTCTTATTTCAACGGTGCTATTAATGCTTCCCAAGCTGGCAGTTTTGTAATGGCTCAAAAGCAATTGGTTGAAGCCGCCTGTGGCTCCAAGCAAGTTTTCATTACTGAGACTGGTTACCCTTATAAGGGCAACGTCAATGGCTTGAATGTCCCAAGTCCTGACAACCAAAAGATAGCCATTCAATCCATCATCGAAGAAACCAGTGGTGATTGCACAATCTTGACAACATTTGACGATTTCTGGAAACCGGCAGGATCTTATGGAATTGAGCAATACTTCGGTGCCATCGATTTATTCGTTTAGAATATTCTCCCTAACTTATTAGCTTAAACTTCACTTCAATGTGTCTACCTTGAAACTGATGATAAATCTGCATTACAATTTGGTCTTGCTATGGTTTCCTTATATATAGTTATTGTACATTAGACTTTCAATTAAAATAATTGACAACGAAAAAGCTTGCGAATTACTCCTCTCCTATAATACAAAATTGATAATAATGACGACCTTGAAAAATGAATCCAACCCAAAATTTAAATAAAAAAAAATCATTAAAAGTCTATGATCTTGTCTGGGAAGAACTCGTCTATGAGCTCTAAGTAGTAGGGCTTGAGTTCTTCTACATCGTACTGTTGGTCTGATTTAGAATACAAATCGTAAGTGTTGAAAGTCTTAACTGCCTTCAACATCTTTTTATCGTGCTCGTTCATCAAATAACTGTAGGCGTATTCCTGGTGCCATGGATAAAAGGAATGATATCTGATCATAGCCAAAGCTTCTGGTGGTAACGTTGAACTTCCTTTGGCAATATGGTACATGTATTCGTCATGGCCCCAGCTCAACATCACCTTGTCCAATCCACAGTTTTTGGAATAAATTCCGTATTTAGTGTTGTACAACGGGTTCAAGAAGTCTGGATTCGTCTTGAAGCTCTCCGGAAAAATGATTCTCTTCAGAAATTTACAGCCTACGGGGAACGTATCTCCTACAACATCCCACTGTCCCCGGGAGTCAAAGAAATAAAGTAGTTTGCCCAAGTCGTGAATAAGTCCGACTAATTGAAACCATCTTGGTTTCTTGTCTTTGCGTATGGCTTCAGCTGTTTGTAATGCATGCTCTATCTGCGAAAGCTCCGTGTCTGGGTCAGAGTCATCAAGCAACTTGTTCAATCTTTCGAGACCTTCCCAAATTGACATTCGTGCCCTTGTCTTCGTCTTGAAATTGATCCTAGCCTGGATGTTATAAGCTACTGTCTGTTTCTCATGTTGATCCTCATAAAATTGTTTAACTCTATCACAGGCTAATTCATACTGTCGAAACGATTTGGGATCGATATCCTTGTACTGTTCGGAATCTTCGTACCAGTCCTTCTCTTTTTCGTCGCCTTCATTTGCTTTGAAAAGTTCATCTTCAACACTGCAACTAGAAAAAGTACGCTTTATATTGCCTCTAAGTTGATTCACAGTCATGACATCGTCTTCCAATTTCTCTAGAATCTTTCCAGTTCGAGCTTTATCTATAGAAGTTGCCCCAGGCTTTGACACAGCCAGCACCGGCTTGGATACTTTATGCGCGGTATCTGTTACCAGCATGAATATAAACAAAATATGTAAAGACTTTTGGTGAAGCTGATACTGGTTTATAGCTCTTTGAAACGATTTGAACAATTTCTGTGTATGACCGAACAAAGATCTGTCACGTGAATATACCGAAACGGAAAATCAGCCCTAATTAAACTTAATTAGGGCTACTTCTTAATAGTGTTTTTAATGGGATATCTTTTCTTTCTTACCTTCGCTTTGTAGCTTAGTTGTGCCCTCAAATATTACATGGCTATACTAGCAGTTTCTGTTTAAGAAATTGCATGTATTGCCATCATAAATACCCTATTTCTACAAACCTCTAATTCAAACCGGAAATCTGAACTGGCGTGCCCTTTATCACCTGTAGTTCAAACATTTCATAGCAACTACAGCACAGTTGGCGCACAAGAAGTGGCTTCACTAGCTCAGTTGGCAGAGCGTCAGTCTCATAGCGAACAAGTTGTGTCATCTGAAGGTCGACAGTTCGAACCTGCCGTGGAGCATTTTTTTTATTTCAATGTTACATGAACTATTCTGTTCTGTTCAAAAACGCCTGGATTTGCCGTGTTGAGTTCATGTTAGTCAATTGATTTATGAGCTTAGGCAAGTCCTGTCAAATGATTTCAGGCGTAAATTCTCATGGCCCACTGTACGCCGTACGACCAGTAAACTTTTCGAGGCAACTCTTAACTACTAGCTCTATTATGTTTGTTCAAATTTAGGGGGTCAGTATTTTTGATATTTTTACATTAAGACTTACTCTTTATTCTTAAACCATTGTGTATGAATATCGAATGTTCTTCCGTGTGTATATATGACTTGTCTATCCTATTGGAAGGTTGGTTATTTTGTCTTGTTCGCAAGTTACATTCCAGCTGGAACATCTAGTGACGAGATAACATTCTGGGAAGTGTAGTCGCATATTCCACGTTCGCTTGTAAGCGCATGAATGGCTGAAAATTTAATTAATTGCTTGCTCTCTTCTCTTGTGGTAATCTTTGTATAAATACGAGAGATGATAATTTTTCAGAAGAGTTGATTCGTTTTCTTTTGATGACAAAGTAGTTGATCTTGTTTCGTGCTACCATATACTATAGAAAATGGCACAATTATCTTCTCAGGGTAACAACGCCATCATATACTTGACGTATGCCTTCTTGCTCTTTACGGCTTTGGCTTTGGCATGGAAATTCTCATCAGCTAAGTCTTTCCTCTCTTCCAATGGAACACAGCGTGGACTTCCGTTGGCCTTGAACTTCATTGCTTCTGGTATGTTACGATTTTCATATTTATCTTGGCTTTTTTTGACAATTCAACCTTTTCCGATGGATTAAAATTGAATAACAACGGCAGTGTAGTTCTAGTCGTTCTTCTAGTTTAACAATTGAAACTTGCGGGTGTCCCCCCATTTCTTTTAAGAAATAGGTGGACTGAGAATAAACCGTTTGAACTCGATCAAGCTAATACTTGCGTGAGGAAGTTTTATTGTTCAGTAAATCGAAAGATAAATTTTATGGACGTCCCCAGGTTGTGGAGTCTGTGTCAGTTTGTGCTGAAATTTTCGACTCGATCAGATTGCCTGAACGAAAAGAAGATGGGCCATGAGCCAAGACATAACACTCCATAATGAAGTCTCGTTCGTTTGCCCTATGACGGGATATTAACAGTTTCTCTATTTCAGCTATGGGTGTTGGTATTCTTACTACCTACTCACAAATCGCAAACATATCGGGGTTACATGGTCTCTTGGTGTATACTCTCTGCGGTGCTATTCCAATTGTGGGCTTTGCCTTGGTGGGCCCTCTCATCAGAAAGAAGTGTCCTGAAGGGTTCATTCTCACTGAATGGGTCCGGGCTAGATTTGGAATTGTCACTGCCTTGTACCTATCTTTCTTCACTTGTTTGACAATGTTCTTGTTCATGGTTGGTGAGTTGTCTGCGATCAGAGGTGCCATTGAAACTTTGACTGGCTTGGATGCTCTTGGTGCCGTTATTGTAGAATGTATTGTCACCACTATCTATACCTCCATCGGTGGTTTCAAAATCAGTTTCATCACTGACAACTTCCAAGGTGCTCTTGTTATTATTCTTATCATCATATGTGGTGCTGGTATGGGTTCTTATATCGAAATCGACACTTCTAAGGTTGGCCCAAGTGGCTTGTTGAAAGCTAACAAGTTGGGCTGGCAATTGGTGTACATCTTATTTGTTGCTATTGTTACCAACGATTGTTTCTTGTCTGGTTTCTGGTTGAGAACCTTTGCCTCCCGTACCGATAAGGACTTGTGGATCGGTACTTCTATTGCAGCGTTCGCCACTTTTGCCATATGTACCTTAGTGGGAACCACTGGGTTCTTGGCTGTCTGGTCCGGAGACTTGCAAGTTTCCGATGACAATGGTTACAATGCCTTCTTCATCTTGTTGGCCAAGATGCCCCGTTGGATCGTTGCCTTTGTGTTGATTTTCTGTATCTGTTTGTCCACTTGCACTTTTGACTCGTTGCAATCAGGTATGGTTTCTACAATCTCCAACGATGTTTTCAGAAACAAATTGCACATCAACTACACCAGAGGATTAGTCGTTCTAGTTATGGTGCCAATTGTCGTGTTGGCTGTTAAGGTTGCGGACAACATCTTGCAGATCTACTTGATTGCTGATTTGGTTTCGGCAGCTATTATTCCCGCTGTTTTCCTTGGTTTAAGTGATTCTTGGTTCTGGTACATCCGCGGCTTTGACGTTATGTGCGGTGGGTTGGGTGCTTTGATTGGTGTCTTTGTTTTCGGTACCGTCTACTACGGAACTGCTCGAGAAGGTGCTAAACTCTTATTGATCTGGAACGGTATCTACGATCCAGAAGACTGGGGTGCATTTGGAGCCTTTGTCATTGCTCCATTTGGAGGTTTGATTATTACTTTTGCAGCCGCTGCTTTGAGAATTGGTGCAGCTTATATCTACGCTAATGCTAGCGGAAACACATTCTCTGCTTTGAATAAGCCAGAAGTGGTCGAAGTCGACTCTACTGAAGTCGAATCTCAATACGGGTCTATTGATGACTCCAAAAAGAATAGCACCGTTTAAGATGGATGGTCTTTACATGTATCAAATTCTATCTTCTAAATAACTAATTAATTCTTGTGGTCTAGTAATATAATACAATCTAATAATTCATTCACCCGGTCTAATACAATTCAATTTCACTGTAGATTCTGGCAAAATTTTTCTTGAACTGAAAACGTTTATAATATCTATTATCGTTTTAACACTCTCTTAGGAATATGGTACCGTATTGGCCACTTTGTACTTGTGATAAGAGACTCGGAAATGAGCGAGATTGGCTGGATTTCGCAGCTTTTCTACAACAACTAAGCTCCAGACAAAAATTGTAAACTAGACTGTTTCGACACTCCATTTGGTTTCGCCTGCCCTCGATCTGGGCACATTACTTCCTACAACTTACTACACCACCTTGTTCACCAACAGTATGATCTGGTAACAGAACCAGATTAGGTGTCCGGTGTATTCGTCCAAGTCCGCGGTCTCAATTGAGGCGCACTTTCTTATCAGTAGCGGCACAATTAACTCTGGAATTATCCGTCGAAAAATAAAAAAATCCGCTGGCTCTTTTCGCCCGACCTCATCTGCTTTGCGTAAATAGAAAGAGAAGAGAAGAAAGATTCTCCCAGATTCTATTCGTAAATAGCACAATAGAAAAAGTGTTGCGCTACGGACAGAATTGAGTCTTTTATTTCTGTCATTTTCTTTTCCCAAAGAAAATTGATAAATAATTCATCGGCTCTTTTTCCTCCTCACTTATTCATCTCCTTCGCCTGTCTTTGCCAATTTGGTATACATCCTTAGTTCTGCAACACTGGCGTCTTGCTCATCTGGTTTTTCACTATCTCTGGGACAACGTTTTTTCAGCAAAACTTCAACAAAACCACCTCCCGTTTTTCCACTCCCGCAATTGAAGTGTCTGTTACTGCTAATAATCCCATGCTACCATAATGTACTCCACCGACGTTCCCCGTAACAAACGATTGCTTCAGTGTGCATGTGCCATCTTTTGGTGTCTCTTATCTGGAGGTCCTATCTTCGGCTTCGCTGCCTTGAAGCCTGTCTTGATCAAAGAACATGTGTACGAGCATGTCTGTGATGCCACCATTAACTCAACCGCATCTTCCATGTGGATTATGGAGGCGCCTGCTTCTATTTCCAATACTGTATTGTCTTCCGTTTTCACTACTTTGAAGGAAAAGGAAGTTGTAGCCAAATGCACTGCCCAGGATTTGAAGTTGAACATGATGTTCACCGTCGGTGCAGTTTTGACCAACATATCTGCATTGGCCATCGGTGGAGTTCTCGACTTATACGGTCCCAGAGTCTGTGGCTTGGTTGGTGCTTTCTTCCTATTCCTTGCCTGCGTAGTCTTTATCTTTGCTAAGACCTTGTCTGAAACCTTTATCGACCCTTACTTGTTTGGTTATGCCTCAATGGCATTGGGTGGTCCTTTTGCGTATATCTCATCGTTCCAGTTGTCGAACTCGTTTCCTAAGAACTCGGGAACAATTCTTGCTTTAGTCACCGGTGCTTTCGATGCTTCTTCGGCTGTCTTCTTGTTCTACAGAATTGCCTACAACAGCTCTGAAGGGGCTTTTGGCTTGAGCAATTTCTTCAAGCTCTACTTGCTTGTGCCTTTATTTATAACTGTAGTTGAATTCTTGGTTATGCCTGCCGATTCGTACAAGACTTCGCCAGACACAGAGTTATGTGTAGACGACGAAGTTGACCACCATTTGTTACCATCGAATAGTGGACACTCCCACACTGAAAATACTCCATTGTTGGATAGTCAGTTGGACGCTCCACCATTTACAAGACGTGACTCAATCGGTGATGCCTTGAAACAGCCTTATGCTGACGAAGGTGAAGAGTTCTTGGTAGAACATTCTGGTGGTGTATTTGGTATTTTACATGGTTATTCAGCACAACGCCAAATCAAGACTCCTTGGTTCGGCCTTATGTGTTTGTTTGCTACCATCCAGATGTTGCGTATCAACTACTTTGTCGCAACTATCGGAACCCAGTATGCATATATCTTCCACTCGGTTCCCCTTGCTACCAAGTTAAACAAGATCTTCGATATCGCCTTGCCCTTGGGAGGTATCATCTCAATTCCTTTCATTGGGATCTTCTTGGACAATTACCACACTGTGACGGTTCTCACCGGCTTGTTGAGTGTTTCGTTGGTCATTGGTGTGTTGCAATTGTTTGGCAACTTCACTTTAGGTGTAATTGGCGTCTTGATCTTTGTAGCTTACCGTCCCTTGTTCTACACTTCGGTGTCTGACTTTTGTGCAAAGGTATTTGGTTTCGAAACCTTCGGTACAGTTTACGGTGCCATGATCTGTATTTCTGGTATCATCAACTTTGGCCAAAGTTTGTTGGACAAATGGACTCACACTACCTTCAAGATGAACCCTGTTCCAATCAACGTCATATTGATAGCGAGCACCATTGTCATTGGTGTGGCCACTATCGTCTACGTAGACATTCAGGCTAAAGTATACAGCGAAAAGAAGCGCAAGCTCGCCAACGCTGCTACTGCTGTTACGGCTTAGTTTACACTAAGTATCATAAAGCATCCGACGAATCGTTTTCTGGTAACCGTAGCTTAGACCATAAAAGCTACTTGACATGTGTCTGATACGGCTATCCCAGATTCGCCGCTTCTCCAAAAAAAACAAGAATAAATAACTGAAATTAACATATCAATTGACTAATAAATGCAGCGAGTTATGGTAAAACTCTTCTTTTGCTAAAGAAGTGCTCTACTAACGTAATAAATAATTTTATCTATAAGTAAACGTTGTAGCGATATTGTGCGATTTGAGTTCAAAATACATCTCTCGGTTAACCAAGCATTTTATTCTCAACGCTTTATCATGTTAGATGCTCTGATTTCAGCAGATGTTATTTTATACGAGAAATTGGGCCCTTTCTCTATTCCCAATTCTACAAGACGGTCGTAGAAAGATATGTTCGCTGTACGTCGAAGTCTTGTTTTTTGCTTTCTTTCTTTCCTTCCTTACATACAATCGCATCTTTCCTTGCATACAAATACGCGTCCACCATTATTGATTTAGATGAAAAACACGATTTTCGAGATCGTTACTTGGCTCACAATTTGAAATTCTCCTTTTATAAATTCGTCGTGGAAGTGGAGATTCTTTCTTGTTTCGTTATCAACAGGTCAATATAATGAAGCCGGTGGTCCTTTTGAGTTTGACCGTGGCTGTATTGGCATCTGTGGGAGATCAGCTACCCGAATTCCAAAACTGCTTGGAACAATGTTATACTTTCATGTCGTGCCCCCGTCTTAATTTGGCTGGACAATTTGAAATTGATAGACAAGGCGAAGTAAACGAAATACTCCAGGAACAATTGCCAGAAGAAGCACCACAGGAAGAAGCAGAAAAGGCCCCTCCCTTGTTACAAAAGAGAGCTGTCGTTGTGAGTACACATGAGACCCCTGAACATAGCAAAGAAGAATTCAGTAGTGGACAATACGACATTCTGCCCTTTTCACCATTCAAATCACTCTGGGATTGTGAAGCTGATTGTAACTACAAATGCCAGCAGATCATCACCAACAAACGAGAACAAGTTGGTTTGAATGTAGTGCAATTCTATGGCAAATGGCCCTTCGTCAGAGTATGCGGTATCCAAGAGTTCTTTTCTACCTTCTTTTCCTTGGGTAATTTCTATGTCAACTATATAAATCTCTCGCGGTTGATACAGCAGTACCATAAGAACAGTAAGATGGACTCTCGGCAGCAGCGGTACTCAGTAATGGTAGCCCAATACATAGTATTGATAATAGTCTCATTATTCGGATGGTTCTTCAGTTCCATTTTCCATTTGAGGGATAATGCCATTACAGAAACGATGGATTACTTCGGTGCCCTGGCCATTATCATGTGTAACTTCAATGCTATCACCATGAGAACGTTCAAAATCTTCAAAAAGTCTAATGCTGTAATATTTGCTTGGCAGTCCATCTTGGTGATATCGTACATTTTCCATTGCACAAAGTTGACCTACAAATGGGACTACCAATACAACACGAATTTCAACTTGGTCTTGGGTTTGGCTGCAATGACTATGTGGTGCATTCTTGCCTTGAATACAAAAATGCTCTACAAACAGAACTACACAATGTTCAATAATCTGATCCAGTTATTACCATTTGAGACAAAATTGTTGACGAAGTTGAATCATATTGGTCTAGGACAAGCCACATGGGTGCCCTTGTTACCAATATTCTTCAACTTATGGTTGATGTTAGGAATCTCGTTTGAGTTCGTCGACTGGGTCCCTTGGTCACGTTTGGTAGATGCCCATTGCTTGTGGCACTTCTTTACAATCTGGCCAACTATTTTCTGGTATGACTGGAACTTATGGGATATTGAGATGATGAAGATCACTGACAGAGCTCAGAGATTGCTGTAATGCAGAAGTGAATGTAGACGCACTCTAAAAATGGCAAGATTTACTTTCTAGGGGATCGTGACGGTTACAATACATTTATCTATAAAAGAATCATAACTTATAGAATCGAGATGTCAATGTAGTATTAGTTGTAGGATGCGACGTATGCAAGTGGGATAGATACGTGCCTGCTGAATTAGAATTACGAAGAAGAAACGGAGAAAAGTATGGCCATACCTGTTAAAAGAAGCGAATGGATAGAATAAGATAACTTGTGAAAGATGAGCCTGACAGCTATGGACACATGGAGTGTAATGATGATAATGACGACGCTCAAACAGAAATTCATGACAAGGAGATAATGGCCATGAAATTCGTTCAGACGGATAATTAGTGGAAACTAGCCAACAATATTAGCTTGTTTCAGATAATGCAAGAAGGACGGGCGATAATCGATCGATAATCGAGATTGATATTAGAATCTGATCTCAACTGAAATGATCTAAACCATCTGCTTTTCGTGAAGCTGGTGGTGTCTGTCGCGTTGGCGATAGTTGAGGACCTTGTGGGTAAAGTAGATAAATAGGTTTAAAAGCAAGGCTGAAATTAGCACTAAGGCGAGTATGACAAATTTGTGCTTGTTAGAGCGGAAGTACACCATCAACTTGAAGCCAGGCTCTGGCTTCAAGTTGTTAGGGGTGAAGACATAGTTCTTCATGAACGGTAGCACATACTTGATGTTGCCTGTTTCGTAGAAGGCATGTTCACGCAATAACTGGTTGTCCTGCGCTGGTAATGGGATCATTGGTGCGTAGAATCAAGCGAGGTGAAATCTGCAGATATTCTAGAGTGTGACGAAAAATCTTGATAAGAAGCAAACAGATAGTGACAAGGCGAAACTGTACCAATAAATAGATCTGCAAAGAATAGATGTATCCACTACGGTTGTTCGGATTTTTTTTGCAATTTTCCAAAATGTCGAAAGGTGAATAAGAGGTGGTTATATAGTTCGACCTTTTCACAAGACATGAAATTCTGCAAAGGAAAATGCTGCAGCCCAAAAGTTAATACTGCAACCGTATTCATGACTAGCAGATCAGTAGTGCATTTTATTTACGCTGCCAAGCATAAGCTCTGATTGCCAACCAGAACTAAACAACAACAATAGCATCTGATCTATGGGCCCACAGGTCTAGGAGCTATATATAGAAATTAGGTCTTCAGAGAAAAAATGTACCACAAACAGAAAATATTAGCAGCAGAATGACAAGGTTCGCCAGCTACTTCACCTAATACGAGAAATACGGACAGACACACCAGTAATATCTATACCACTGAAGCACCCTTGCTTCTGTAAGGAAGAGCCCATCATGGCAGACAAATTGGCTACGAACCAGAAATCAGAAAAATGACCTCAGCCGCCATCGCTGATAATATTATATTAATATTATTAGTACTCAATACTTCTATCATACATACGTCTTCTAAGTGATGCAAATAATATTACGACTCACAAGCCTTACATTTTATCATATCCATAACAGAAGCTCCGTAGCCAGCTGTTCTGATATTGTCATTGCCGGATGTGCCGTACATTCCATGTTCATCTTCACTTGTTGTTTACCTTACCAAGTGTGTCCCAGAATGGCAAACTAATCGCTCGCAGATCTCGCCGCACTGGCTTAACCTAACCCCACAAGCCAAATGAAAACTTTGACGAAAAGACACTCGGCCAATACGATGTCCCCAATTCCGCCAACAGTTGGCTACATCGTATCTCTTCAGTACTCAGCTTATTGTAACTCAATCTTTATTCTCGAATCTCCATATCTGGAGGCCTACTTCTCTAAATATTGGCCCCAATGATGTCATACAGTTCAAAAGGTGCTGGCCGTGATGTGGTCCACAGAATTAAGTCCTACAGGCAGCTAAGCCTAACCGAACTATACACCGGAAATCTCATGTTAAATCGTTCCACAAAACCCTTTTGTATACCTTAGAGAAAAATTTTCAAACTACTGATGGAACGGCATCACGTGAATTATCCTCTATCTGCAAGTCTTGCTATATCTTTTTCTGCAATCTCAGAATATCCTTTATTAACCGATAATTAAAACCTACCTGGCACGTCTGGTCCTACCATAGTATTACATAGTCTAGTTCTTCGTGAACAACAGTCGTATCTTGCTACTCTTCTTGGGAGAAGGAATATAGGTGTGCACCTTCTGCAATGGGAATGCAGGTGCTCCCACAGATCCCACCTTCTGGTTCAACTTGGGAGTAGGAGGCTCGTTACTTCCCATGGTAACGACCGAATCTGACCGCTTGCCTTCTCCGGACATCGACATAAGAGAAACTTCTCCATTCAGACTTTGCAGACTCTTGCGACTGATATCTTCACATCTGGAACCCTCTATATGATGAGGTTTATTCAAGGCTCCGCCGGATGTCTTTTGTGCGTTTGTTTCATTCTGGTCATCTTCGTTAATGAACTCCAAAAATAAGTACTCCAAAAACTTACGCCACAAGTCAAATAGTTTTTCGTACTGTTTCTCAAAGATTCTGTTGTCAACAACATTGGTAGATGTGCGCAAGTTTTCCATAATGGCGTCTATTAATTCCGCAATCAACTGACGATGAATCCTGTCTCCATTGTTTCCCTCGTGCACTTTCTGTGAAAATTGGTTTCTGAAAACATTATTGTGGAATTTATTACTCCAGGTAGATTGTTGGACGTACATCTGATTATGTATGTCGTTCAATATTTTGAAATATCCATGGTTGAAATCATGAAAGTAAAAGAAATTGTACTTATCACCTTCACCAACTATGGTTAGAAGTTGAAGGTTCAAAAGGAAATAGCTGATGAACTCATCGAAGAAATTGGCAACCTGGTCTGCAGACGGCATCAATTCAAATAAATCGACCGAAGACTTTTGTATAGACTGAAACTTGAGATCTTGATAGACGTTGTTCCAAAACTGATTTGACTTAAATATCTTTTTTATAGTAGACTTCTTTCCGCCAAAAAATTTCTGGAAAGTGGCATACTCTTGATAGAGAACTTCCAAGGAGTTGTCCAACGACTTGTCCAATGAATTCATGGATTGGGTGTCACTTATTCTCACGTTTCTAGTCAATTCCAGAAGTTCGTCCTCGTTAATGTTGAATTGATTTGAAAGTTCTTCTTCGCTGTCGTTTTCTGCTTCACGATTATCATACAATACTTGTGGTCCGTTATCCTGGCTCTCATCGAATGTTGGTAGACCCTGTTTGTGTTTCCTATTTATTGGGTTCAATTTCGTCATAAACCTAATACTCTTCCTGTTTGATTTCATCCTGAAGTCAATCAAGTCATAGTCTGCAGTAAATTCCTCAAGATAAGTATATCTCAAAATGCGCAAATTTCTCTTATTGAATAACTTTGATCCATTCACTTCATATGATGACATTGCTTCGTTTTCTTTGTGAAAACGACACTCCTTCTTGAGATTGTCTAACTTAATGTCCCACTCACTCTTTTTCTCTTCCAAGGGAGACTGTACAATCTTTCTATCCACATACGAACTGGTGTTGATGTCAAATACCTTCCTAGGCGTGGAAGTGGAAGTATTTGAGGAAGCATCACTTCTTCGACGATTTCTGGTGTGCGCCGGGTCTTTTGACTTCTGATATCCTGTCGACGTCGTCCCTACTTTTCTATCTCTTCTCTTGTGCTTCCCTCTTTGCTCGTTGAATGTCCTCAGTTCGGAAGTGGCTGTTAGTAGAAGAAATGCGGACATCATAGATAGTTTTT
The DNA here is from genome assembly GCA_030564745.1 of Scheffersomyces segobiensis. Taxonomy (NCBI): domain Eukaryota; kingdom Fungi; phylum Ascomycota; class Pichiomycetes; order Serinales; family Debaryomycetaceae; genus Scheffersomyces; species Scheffersomyces segobiensis. The sequence continues at coordinate 68,532 of JAKTZB010000003.1, forward strand.
TTTCGCTAACTGGACAGAAACGGTTCGGAATTTGAATAATATTGGTAACAAAAAGATTCCCCAGATCTTTTTATGTGCCACAATAAAGGACCCTCTACATATTTATATATTTTTGCCGGGAGGTCCAATATCGAAACATATACGCGTTTTCCCACAGACGTGAATGTTCACTACAAAGTCTTACATTGTGATGTGGCAGCTGCAATCAGAATAACCTTAATTTACGTGTTTGCACGGTGGGTATTCGTGTCAGATAGCAATATGTACATTCTCAATGGGTGAGTTAGGCACACATGAAAATGTTGCAGCAGATAATAATGGGCTTACAGCAGCCTCTGTTGTCTTCACTGTCGAGCCTATTCAGGAACGGCACCCGGCTTCCTTAGTGAGAATTACTCCTCCTTTCTAATCGGTTAGATTAGATTTTGGCTGTCCTGCGTAATTACTTGATAATGAAAATTTTTCCTCCGGGAACAATAGCGTCGACTGCACCAATCTAAGCTTGGAGCGTTTTATTGTATCTTTACAATATATCGCTGCCAAAGCCTACTCCACGTAATTGTTTGGAATGCCGTCCCTTTATGGGCAACATGCTGTCGTAGGGAGGAAAGTAACTTGGAAGTTGAGCAATCGTATTATGGACGACGTCGACTTCTCATAGAGACTGCAAACACCTGTCCTTAATTATAAACATCTAGCGCCCCTTAGCGATCGCCGAGATCAAGTTTTTCCTAGTTAAGAAAAAATCTGCTCAATTGACATTGGCAGAAATGCGGCCCAGAAAAATTTTCAACAAATTGTCTAATTAGACGATTGCCTAACGATGTCTAAAAATCCACTGTTCGCTACCACAGCTACTTGCTCTAAGCCTATAACGAGCGACCTGTCAATTATCACATGGTAATTACTTGGCCATAATTATAATGGGATTACAAAACAAGATATTCAGCACTATCTACGTTCAGTGTTTAGTTGATATTCTCAAGATACCAACATTCTCAATCACCATTATTATAATGTGACGATAAACAGTTCTCAAAACGTTTCCATCAAAATCGAGGCGTATTGGTGCATCTTGGTACACTAGAAAAAGCTTGATAATCGTATCCAAAGATAAGTTCAAGTCCAGGCCCTCTAACTTGTTCAATTAAGTGATTTGAACCACTTTTGAAATTTTGAAAAAGGGGTAATAATATCAACTAATTAAATATGTACTACTTGCAAATTTTACTAGCACGAGTCCATTGTTGTCTGGTGAAAATAACGAAATGGAAACAATACGTACACACGACTGCTCCATTTCACACATAAAAGGACCCCACACTGGAGGTCGTAACTGGACAATTCTATCAACGAAACTTTCATAGATATTGATGCACAGCTGAGCACAATAGAGCACTATTGAGCATAATCGTTCGAATCAAATATCAGTAAAAGGAACCCTTCGCAAGGAATATTTCAGGTACAGTTATGACAAGGGCTTCGTCTTGAGACGGAATTCATATTGTTCCCGATAGTGTCATACATTCTTGACCAAACTAACGAGGATACAGATTACTTGTAAACCCAGACGATACACTACGATGAACATTCCCAGTGGCTGAAAACTAACATACACTAGGCGTGCCATGATAGTGTCACTGAACACAGAGAAAATGCAACTTTCTTGGCTTTTATTTGTAATGTTACTAATGAACCATGTTTCACTTTGTTGAATATATGTTCCCGCTCTTAACTCGTACGAATAAACTTTCCTTCGATCTACGCTCATCTGACACCATCTATATTGGGAACAATTTAACATTATCTACGGACGATATACAAAAGTTGCAAAAAAGTCGTGTCCATGAGCAATTCAGGTAAGTCCTCTAGTCTCTCCGGTATTTCCCCGTAAGTGCGCCAAAAGCCACTACATTTCCTTGAATGATTTCAACGACCTGGTCGGTGTTCAAGCGTGTGGTAGACTCGCTGATTTTTTGAGTTGCCAATTCGTTCAATCCAAACACTTGGAACACATACTGATGATCTCCATGGCCAGGAACTGGTCGTGGGCCATTCCAGCCCACTTTTCCTAGAGCGCAAATTCCAAGACTGAACTTTTCGCTGTTGTTCGTCTCAGAAAGCTCATCAAGACCGAATTCTACCACCTCAGCAGGAGCGATTCCGTAGGCAAGGAAATGCGTGATTGGAAAAGGTATTGGCACGTCGATATCCTGACAGATAAGCACGAGCGATTTGATTTCATCAAGATTGGTCAAAACAATCGTCAACGGCGGAGATTTGTTGTCGCCTACGCCGATTCCTGCTGTCTCAAGGGGCATGTAACCATCATCCGCGAATAACGAACTAGTCAAGGAGATCTCCTGTTTTTTATCCTTCAAACATAACCGGTTAACGACAAGCTTGTCATCACCTGCTCTAAAGTTTATTAACAACCGTCCAAGTAAGCGGCCTATGTAATACGACATTTCTACGATAGTATATCTTTAGAAAGAAAGTGTTGCAATTGTCCGCTAAGTCCGTTGGTTGCGGCAATTAGGGATTTATAGTTTTATCTAAATGCAGAACAGAAATGCCCTATTTGCTCGTTGCGAAATTTTATTGGGATGTTAGCAACACATTTTGTCTTTCACAACGTGGAAAAATCCTGATGCAGAAATATATGTACAAGATCTATGTCTGTTCAGATACAAAAAAAATTCCGATACCGGGAGTCGAACCCGGGTCTGCTCGGTGAAAGCGAACCGTGCTAGCCGTTACACTATATCGGATGATACTTGTCATGTTGGGATGTAGTGATCGTTGAATCGCTTTTAAATTATGTGATTCCAATTCGTAAAATATAATTTCGAATTTTATTTTTGATTTCCACTTCTCATTAGGTATAGACTAATAGATGCATTTCGTTAAAAAAATTGAAGATTTAAATGCTGTGTGACAAACTTTAATCATAGTACATGTCATCTCGTAAAAAGTACAACAATACAATTAACTCATCCTCTATTCCAAATCCGAATAATGCTGCGCGGGCAGAAGTTCTAAAGGAAGTCCCCCAAATGAATTTGACCATTTACCACGGACGACACAGAAACCAGAGGTTCTCCGAGCAAAATTAGAAATGGAGTACCATCTCAGTGATGAATAATACGACCGACTCGATACCTAGGTGAAACTCATAAATCATTTAGACAAACTTTCAGAAGCAAACTACAGAGTCAACAAAAAAGATTCGACGACTGGGATGCACCTGAGGAAATTCGTGTGCCTACTCTCAGCGCCATGGGCAGAAACGTTGCTTAAGAGAATATGGTTAGAATACATATCGAGTCCTTTGATAGCAAACTGGACTATTTGAACACACAAATTAGTATCGACGATAAAGCTACGATCATCCTTACTCACTTTACGGAAACAATTCCAGCTATGCTAGACAAGTTAAAAGTACAGACTGAGCAAAGTATCGCCAGTTTTCTAAAAACCATTAAACTATACGAAGACAGTATGTCTCCCAATAACGCGCCGAAGAAGGTTTGGGATGGTGATATCAACAATATTACCCTTAAAATTAAAGCTCCAAATTACTCAAAACATTGATGATTGGAAGACATACCTCTATATCTGTTCCACAGACAGTCTACACTTACAGTTCTACTTTACCCACTACCTAATTATTGCCAGATTTACTCCGGAGAAACCTCTCCGTCCACGAGAATCTCTGTTGACCAAATTTGAAGAAATATTAGACCACAACTACACAGGGTTGAAGGTAACTACAAATATAAATTAAAACGTATACCAGCTTCTAGGGCCCCCGATGTCTTTCTTGTGGGTATAAAAGTCACCCATTCGGTATACAGATATGGACGCTCTACTCCAAGGAATGATAAGCGCAAACTCGCTTGATATTACCTAGGTAGATAAGTAGAGGTCTTCATCGCATCAACAGTGAGTACATATTTAATACAAACTATTGGCCGAACACCGACATCAACAAAAATCACGACGGTAAACAACCAAAAACAAATGCTAACTTTTCTTTGTACTTAATTGAGACAGATTCTGACAGGATTCCAGACCGGACGTATGAGTTCTTAAAGGGTGTCGAAATTGACATCATATCTTCATACCAATCCATTTATTCGTACCAAAGGAACCGAGGAACTACATAGGGACCGCCAAGGACACAGAGACCACCACGGTATTCCTAAGGCCATTGAGGATGTGCTGAATGTCTTAACGCCTTTGAATCTCTGAAATACTTCACCACTCATATCAAAATTGTGTGGTGAACCGCACTTTTTGGACTTTGTTATTAACTCAATGATATTGGATTAACACAGCGTCATTGGTAAGTTCTAACTCACAGCGTCAGCATATCTTTCTCTAAATCGAAAATTCCTTGTTGTTTACTTTTTCCAAGTTCGACAGCTGGGCTTTGAATACAGAGCTACAGTCCCTCTGCCCATGCTTTCTTCTTGGCCATCGATGATGCAGACTGGACGTCTCTTCTGATCACTTTTATTACAAGTCCGGCCATTTACACCTGTTATTAAACTTTTGCAATTTTCAAAGGATAGCAACTACCTAGTTGGTAACATCAAATGCAGTTTATAACCTTTAGTTTCATCGAAACATTCGGTATGGATTAGAGAAAGATTTATGTACTATGTAGTATATGTTTTCCCCTTTAATAATGATACATGCCATTTCGTAAAAAAATGTATTCAAAAAAAGTGATGGCTATTAAAGAGATACAACACATGCAGACTTTGCAGGTGCATTTTGAACCACTTCAACAACAAATTGATACATCAATTATGGCAAAGCTAAGCCTATCAACCCTAGAGATATTCTTAAGTCGGCTACATGGATGGAAGTGTCTGTTACTATTGGGGGATTGTCGCGTGATTGAGCGTTGTGTGCAGTCTGTTTAATTGAAAAGTTTTTCAACTATATCGAGCGTATGAAAGTATTGAAGTGAATGTCTGGAGTTGTTCAATAAGTTATCGGGCAGGTATTTAAAAGTGTGCACCTTTATTCACGGAAACTTCTTTATAATAATGTTGAGAAATTTCATCCGCAAAAGCTCGACGAGATCTATACCTTTCGAGCCTGTTCCAATTAACAAATACAATCAAGTCAGATCACAGTTCAACTTCAAGCCCAAGAAGACACAAGGCTTGGTGTACAACCCTGCTTCTGCCATTCACAAGCCATCCATAAAGACACCCAGAGCATTCTTACCGTCCAACGATCCAAGAAGACAGTTGCATAATGAAGTAGAGTATACTAAGGAACAGTTACAACACTATCCTATAATCACAGCATATAAGGCACAAGGTGAAAGAGACTATAGTATCACAGCCGAAGTAGCCAAGAAGATTTACGATTTGAGAAAGGAAGATCCACAGACGTGGACTGTAGCCAAGTTGAGTAAAGAATTCGATATTGAGTTGCAGAAGGTCAATGTGCTCACTGGTATATTGGATAAGAAGTTCAAAAATAATAATTTGGATGGATTGAACGACAGACAGGTTAAGAAAGCCACTGAAAAGAAGAAGAGAGTGGAGATGTGGTTGAGAAATGAGTTCTAGTTGCATTGTCATGATATATATATATATATAAATTCACTTACCCTTGTATATAATGGTTGTCTGAGGAAGTCTTTTCTTGACAGCGAATTCACATTTGAATAAGGCATAGGCATAGAACAGAAGTAGAAAAACTTGGAAGTAGAAGTAAATGCATAAATATACTTGATTACACTCCAGAGGTTTGTATCTAATAGAACTGCTGTCACTATTGTATATTCGATTGCTTATGGTTGCCTCGATTGAGCCAACTATGGAGCTTAACAATTCAAGGCTTTTGTGCAGACCAAAAATACGTTCGAAAAGTTTTGAACAATTTGGAAGCATTTTTGGAAACTGAAGTTAGGATCTGGAGATTCTAGTAGTCATATAATAATATATACCAAAAGATGTCAGAAAGTGCAAGTAGATTTTTTCAAATAATATAGCGTTTACACAGTGTACTAACAACAAAGCAGCAACAACAGAGACATTCTCATAGAAGGAGACAGAACAATAATAACACAAGCACCAAGCAAGAGGGTCCAAAAAGAGATGCTATCTTGGACTTGAACAAGTACAAAGATCAGGTGATCCGTGTGAAGTTCATTGGTGGAAGACAAGTCACTGGTGTGTTGAAGGGCTTCGACCAGTTGATGAACTTGGTCTTAGACAATGTAACGGAGACTATCAGAGGTATGTAGTAAGCGCAAAGTGCCAGTGATTATGAAAAGATACCTGGGAGGCAACATGAAGAGATTGAAAAGATTTAAATTGAAAAATTCGAAGATAAAGTGACAAAAGACATGAGAGATAAAAGGAAATATGGAGATATATCATATCTTATAAATCCAATTTGAATCATATTATTCATTAATTTGAAGAACCTTCCATTAGAATTTGCTGAATTATTACTAACATCGCATTTAGATTCAGAAGACGACAGCATCTTGACCGAAAAAACTAGACAATTAGGTTTTGTTGTAGTGAGATGCACTTCTTTGTTGACAATTTCTCCAGCGGACGGTACCGAAGAGATAGACAACCCTTTTGTAACTGCTGAAGAGTAGATAAAGATGCCAGCGGTTCTGTAATATAGTAAATGCACAATGCACAAGCAAAAGTCAATTTTCACATAGAGCTTCTATTTAATGTAGATAATGCTATTATTGGCCAAACATCAACAAGATTCATTTTTCAAAAGTTGAATAATAAGCATGATTTGAGAAGATCTTCTTTTTACGGCGTATCACGTTCTGTTCCTTGGAATAACCAGTCGATCCGTTGGTATACGAACCTAGAAGATCTCATATTATCCACAATATTTCTTGTACTCATGCTCGCCTTGACTATCATAGCTAATACGCTTCATTGCGCACAGAAATCGCAACAAATTGCGTTACAGAATTCTCGTAAAAGATTAGAGAAAAAAATTGGAACATCTCAATTAAACATAGAAAAATTTACTGGATCCGTTCCAAGTCCTGTACAGCTTTATTTAAATATTTATTTATTCTTATTACTTCCTATATCATCTACATTCTTTCGTTTAACATTGTTGTCACTACTATAATTCGTTATGGCTACTTCTCAAGAAATCAACAAAAACGTCATTCTTCTTCCTCAGACTAACCAATTGATTGGGTTATACTCTATCATCCGTGACCAGAAGACCAAGAGAGGGGATTTCGTCTTTTATTCCGACAGAATCATCCGTCTCTTAGTGGAAGAGGGTTTGAACCAATTACCAGTTGAAGAAGCCACCATTGAGTGTCACGGTGGTAACCAGTACAAGGGAGCTAAGTTCTTGGGTAAGATCTGTGGTGTGTCTATTGTCAGAGCTGGTGAGTCTATGGAAATGGGTTTGAGAGATTGTTGTAGATCAGTGAGAATTGGCAAGATTTTGATCCAAAGAGATGAAGAAACTGCTTTGCCTAAGTTGTTCTACGAAAAATTGCCTGAAGACATCAGTGAACGTTACGTCTTCTTGTTGGACCCTATGTTGGCTACTGGTGGTAGTGCCATGATGGCGGTGGAAGTGTTGTTGTCCAGAGGAGTCAAGATGGATAGAATCTTTTTCTTGAACTTGTTGGCCGCCCCAGAAGGCATTAAGGCTTTCCAAGAGAAGTACCCTCATGTCAAGATCATCACTGGGGGTATCGACGAAAAGTTGGACGAGAATAAGTACATTATTCCAGGCTTGGGTGACTTTGGAGACAGATACTACTGTATTTAGAAGTTTCTTGTATTTTGATCAGTCTATGATTTCATGAACTAATGCTGCTGTATATTCTATAAAGTTTTGCCATTTGTGTTTGGCATTTGTGTGTATGCATTTATAAACATTTAATGTGAACAATTTCGGGGTTCTCCTTGTACTCCTCGGATGTCACCCACATCTTCCTGAACGTAGAAAGGCCAGCCAAAATCGAACCACCAATCCAGGTCGAGTACTTTCTCTCTGGTGGAGCGTATATCTTGATTTTCATCTTAGTGTCGTAACTTGTAGTGTTGGCACTCTTATTCCATAAACTGTTCTTGTCACCAGACAATTGCTGCATGGACTTCAATTCTGATAGGAGTCTATCACCAAAATTCTTGAGCAACGTGTTTCCTCCAGAGAGGATAATGTTTTGATAAAGAGTTGGTCTGAGATCCAAATCTGTTTTGGATATAGCCAAAGAAGCAAGTTCGTGGATGCCAGGTGATTCGTCTCCGACGAGCTCTGGGTTGAAAAGAATCTCTGTCGATCTGAATCTCTCTACTCCCAACTGGATTTCGTGTCCATCTGGTAATTTATATGTACAAGATAATTCTGGGTTGGACTTCAAATGGTAGTTAGTAGAGTAGAGTTTTTCATCTTTAGTGGGATTTTTTGATACAAAACAGACCTTTTCTTTGATCAATCGTGCGATTTCAAATTCAGAACTACTCAGCAAGGAAACACCGGACATTCTCCGAATGTTGAACACTAAATTCTCGGTTATATCTCTCCCTGCTATATCCATTCTCTTGATAGATGTAGGTAATGAGAACCCGTCGTACACCGGCACTATGTGACTCACGCCATCACCACTATCTATAACTACGCCTGTAGTACGCCCCGATGCATATAGTGAAAGAACTGCTTGAATAGAAACATAAACACACGGTACATTGAACAGCTCAAAGAGGATTTGGCACATTCTGTCTCTGTTTCTACGAGGATTGAGAGGAGCTTCTGTGATGAGCAAAGGATGGTCCTCGGCATTCGTCTTCAAGTCTTGAGAATACGTGTGGTACCATAATTTTTCCATATCGTCCCAGTCGTTTACAATTCCATGTTCTATAGGATATGATAGCTTGAGCAAACCACGGTTCTGCTGAGCTATATTGCCTATATATGTTTCTTCTTTATTGTGTATTGGAGTTACGTTTGAAGAACCTCCTACCGTCACTGTAGATGTTCCAGCCTTCGTGTCCTCCGATCTTATATTAGAAAGAAGAGAACCTGCCAAAATCTTCTGGTATTTTGGTCTCCCCACTATGGCTGAGGCATACGCTTTGGGTTTATCTTCTCCAGCAAATCCCGACTTTAAGTTCCCCGACCCATTGTCAATGACTACGGGTTGGTTATAGAGCGTTGATTCCATTGATATTATTGAAGAAAGAATAAAATGAATGAAATATGAAAAAGAAATACGTAAATGGAAAATAGAAATATAGATATCGAATTCCAGATCAGGATTTGATCTCGTCTTTTGTTTACCATTTCTTTATGTATGTGTTCGCGTAGAAAATTCACTAATGCACTTATTTGATTTATTCATTCTACGTCTTTTCTTCGCAAAGAAGAATAACGAATATTTTGCTGCTATTGTTAATCGCTATTTGTATTCATTTATATCATTTATCATTTGTTATTATTTCTCATAATGCTGGCATTGAACACTCTTACTGGCGGCCAGAAGGCTCAGTTGCGGAATGCTTTCACCCTCATAGACGGGGAGTCGCGCGACTCTCTCATCACCAAGTCGGATCTAGTCAAGTTATATACTACTTTGGGACTCAATATTCCCACCGATGAGCAGTTAGCTTCTATGTTATCACTAGCTACTGAGAATGCAGAACAAGGAAAAGAGACTGGATTGAACTTCACCCAGTTTCTGAACATAATGGCTAAGGAGCTTCTGAAGTTGGAAGATAGAACAACCATATATAAGGCATTGAAGGTATTTGAGAACGAAAAAACAGTGGGAGACAACCGCTATGATGATCTTGAGATCGATCTTGACAAGATTAAAGATGTTTGCTGTTCTGTGCAACTAGGCGAAATTGGATCCGGTGATCACAGATTGTCACGAACAACATTCGACGATATGGTTGCAGGGTTTGTTAGGGAACAGATGGACGGCAAGCAGATCTTCCAGGCTTCCAAGTGGATAGAAGCTTACATTGACTAAGTCGATGAGGGTTCAATCTGAACATACATAACTTTATTAATACTTTATAAACGAAATCAAAACTAACTGACAAATGAAATGAGCAAAAAAATGTCTTTATATATGCAAGGGATACTTATGGACCATGAGGTCAGTTTAAGTTTGCAACTGTCCATAAATTAAAACACCAGAATACAACAGCGTATAAACTTGTTACACTTATCTGTTCAATGGTCAACAATCAACTCATCACAGCCCCAGTCCTCGAATGAACCATCAGGTAAGTATCTTCTAATGACCAAGGGTATCTTTCTTTGGGCTAACTCTTTCATGGCAATTTGTAATGGGTCGGTTTCACCTTCAATATCCACCAACACTGGAGCATTAAGTGAGATTTGTAAAGCTCTTGTACCTAACACTCTAGCTCTCTCGTATTTGGTCATGTATGGAGTAGTAGTTCTCTTGTCTTTTGGAATGGACAATTCCTTGGCTGTCTTTTGTCTTGGCTGGTTAGCTGAGGTATCATCGGGACCGAAGCCCCCATTTATTATCGTCTTCCCGTCAGCGGTCTTCAATATAGCTTCACCATTAGCCTCTCCTTCTGGTTCCTGGAAGTCATCTTCGGAAAAGTGATCTGGCTGGTCGAAATCGTCGAAGTTTTCACCTCCCTCGTTAAAAGCATTCTCTTCAAAGTCAGACATTGTGTACTAGTGACAGTGTACAAGTATATGTAGAAGGAAACTACCATGAGAAGTGTTCGATATCAAAACCTATAACTAGTCCATCTGAAAAACTCAATTAAAAAATTCAGATTGGGTGAGGGCACGACTTTCCACTTCCCTGTTCTAAATGTTATTTTGCAGCTAGATTAATAAGATATTTTTATCGAACAGATATATGTATAAATATATAAGATAAAGATAAAAAGAATAGAAAATTATAATGTAATTAGTGTATTCTGGTACTGTACCTCTTGGGCAAAAAGAGTCCAGTGCACGACATCTGTTTCTTTCTTTTTAATTCGGATGTGATTGTTCTTTTCCTCTAGAATGATATCAATATGGAAGAATATGTAAGAAAGATATGCACATGATGAAGAAGTATCATTAGATTGAGGCTATGTGTGGAGCTTCGGAGATTTACAACTCACTTGCGTATGGTAAGATGTCAACATCACCGATAGCAACATAGTTGAAATCACCGACCTTGACATCCGTAGCGCTGACCTTGAAGTCCAAAGGAGTTTCGAAAGTCGATTGTAATGCAACTGTCAATTCTGCAGCCTTGGTAGCGTTGGACAAGTCGGTAGCAGAGACAGAGTCAAGGGCCATCTTAGCCTGTTTGATTCCCAGCGCAACGTCGGCAGCAGCACCAGTAACAGAAACAACGAACAAACCAGCGTCTTGGTATTTGTATAAGAAGGAGCTGGCTCCTGGAATATTAGCCAATGGGGAAGCAGCACCCGGCAAGAGAGCTGACCCAACGGCAGCAGACAAGGTTTCGTACTTACCAAATTCAGCAGACTTGACCGGGACACCGATGAAGGCACCTGATTGGCCAGTGGCTCTGATTCTCGATTCCTTGCCCTTGAAGAGTTCGACGGCAGCAGCTGGAGTCGAGCCTGAAGCCAAGTATGCGAAAGAGGATTCGCCTACAAACTTGTTCAAGTCTTCGGGGTTTGCGCCCGAGGCGTAGATGGCGACATTGGCCTGTTTGTACACTCCAGCAGCGTACTGCTCGACGTCTTCTACAGTTACCTTGGTGGTTCCGTCGTAGTACAAGGGGTTACCCAAACCCTTTCTGAAGGATAACTCGTGCAATGTTTCCAAAGCAGTGAAGGCGTTAGAAGCATGAGCAGCTTCAAATTCGGCCTTAGCAGTAGGCAACACGACTTCAGTGAACTCGTGGGGTCTGAAAGAGGTGTTAGTCAAAACTGATCCCATAGCTTCAACGTAGTATGGCAAGTCCTGTTTCAAAAACTGGGTGTTCAACACAATGGCATCTCTGGTGACGGAAGTGGAAAAAACACCACCCAACAACTCGGACTCTCTGGTGAATCTCAAGGCCGACTTTGAACCGGTGTTCAAGAAGTTGAACTTGGACAACAAGTGCGAGACACCAGATTTTCCTGTCTTGGAACCAGCGTTGTTCACAACGACAGAAAGAGAAGTCAAGCTGCCGGGTGCATCTCTGGCGGCAATCTTAATTGCTTGTGTGGCGGTGCTTAACGAACGAGCTGGGACACGGGACAACATTGTACTATCAGAAGGAATGGGGATATCGCTGAGAAGAAACTCATTCACTGCAAACCTACGCAAATCTATTCTCATTTTTCACTGTTATTAAAAATTCTCGCCTGTTGATTGGCGCAAGTGTATATCACGTGAGCCTACTCACTGACTTATTATTCATCGAGGTAAATCGTTTTATATTTCGTTTTTAGTATGGGTGCGAATATAGTACAGAAGATACTCCAGAATGATTGCAAAATAGAAAATGTAATTGAATACTCATTATTTTCACGATTGGTCCGATGTTATAGTAGTACTGTTCACTACAAGATGGTCAATTAGCAGAGTATGTAATTAAGCTGTTGTATGCTAGTATATAGAATACTGTTTGTCTACTCTCTTGTTGTACTTGTCGTACTCTTTGTAGTATATATACGAGAAAGTCTATATCTGACTCAATCTGACCTTGGATCTGTCTGCTTCTGGCACCTTGTTCTGTTCCAAGTAGTCGGCTACAAGTTTACCCCAGAGCAAATCCAGGATGATTAAGATGTGAACTGCGCCCCAGATCAAATTGATACTATAGAAGAAGTTGGAGTTTCCGTTGCCCAATACAATCCAACAGTAGTAGAAAATAGGCGACAACAACAACGAGATCAACAACGTCATGCCGTATACGAAAGTGTACTTGCTGTAAGGGTAGATAGTACCTTTGAATATTGGTAGCAACGACAAACCAAATGCTAGATCACCAATGGTAGGGTATGACTTGGTGAAGGAGATCCACACGATAGATAATACTACAGCCAAGAACGAATCTCCTGCTGGAGCAACACCCTTGAATTCATATAGTCTTAATGTAAGCGGAAGTATGAACACTCCCGAAAAAATGTTGAAGATTCCTACGTATAGCGGTGTGAAAAATTGGAACATTTCCGTGAAGAGGTACCACCATAAACCTACATTGGGCGAGATCTTGTCGAACAATATGATAGTTCCGTAAACCAGGTTTAAGAAATCAAATGAGGCAGTCACAGCAAACGAACATAAGAAGAGTAACCCACATGTTGTCAAAAATATTGCACCACCTTCAAAGAAGATTTGCTTCTCAGTCTTGTTCTTCAATGTGGCCTTAGCCAATGCCAAGACAGGGATGACTAAATATAAAGGGTTCAACGAGAGATACGAGGCGATTGACAAAGCAATCATTGATCTGGGCACATTCTCGGAAATCAACAATTGGTTAAGTGACTCAACGATGAAGAGAAAAGTGAACACCAAAGTTGAATGCGACAAGTTGGTCAAAATTATGAGAGGGTTGAAAAGGTAGAAGATGGCGATCAAGTCGTTGGAAAAGCCGCGTATAGACCGGCCCAATCTGGCTGAGTTGTAGTTCTGGTACCATCTGTTGAGTTTGACTAACACTATGGCTATGTAGACGTCGATAGCGGTGAATATCACATTGAATACGATGCCTGAAAAAGGCGCTGGAATGTATTCGTCCAACAACGACAACAACACGACTAGCAAAGGAGGATGGTGGTTTACACCTCCGTCATACAAGTTGATGTTGTGGCGCAAATAGTAGAATGCCTCTAGGAGGGACTTGAACGAATTGACAGGAGTAGAGATCTCGACAATGGACGACAAGACATCTGTGACCTGGGGTAATACTGAAGGAACCACAAACCTCACGAGAGCTCCTAGCACAAGAACCTGATTCAATCCACTCATGATAATTGGCTGTGGACTTATATATACGAAATATATGTGTGCTTTTTGTTTTTGTTTTCGTAGACAATATGTAATATGTAAAATCAAATATTGAAATAAATGTATGTACAAATATAGTGATATATAAGCCTGTTTAATGATCTGACACACAGTATTATTATTAGTTACGTATTTGTATTACGTGTCTGAGAAAATGCGAAGAACGAGACAACAGTCAGAGAGACTTGGGTTGTATGTGCACTGCATGTAATGAAAAGAGAGCTCTTCGCTGTGTAGATTGAAGAGAAGACTGGTTAACGGAAATAGCTCGTTGTCAACCTTCTTAATATATACTGACTTCAACAACTTTAATATGTCATCTGTATGTATGGTTCTTCTCTTTTCCGTTGAGATTGTTCTCCAGTCGAGAACTCTTTTCCAATTTTTCATTTATGTTTGGTATAAAGACTTTCTGAATCGCTATCAAGCAATATGTACATGACCAAGCAAACATACTAACACCATCTAGTTCCAGCCCATAAATCCCAAGCCATTCTTGAAGACTTTGATCAACAAGCAGGTCATTGTCAGGCTCAAGTGGAATAAGACAGAATACAAAGGAACATTGATCTCCATCGACAACTACATGAACATCCAACTCGACGACACGTACGAAGTGATATACGACGGTGATAGCAAAAGGCAAGAATTGATAGGAGAGATCTTCATCAGATGCAACAATGTGCTCTTTATCCGCGAAAATAAGTCAGAACCCGAGGATGTCAAGATGGATGTCAAAGAGGAAACAGTATAGCATTATCACTACGCATAGTCATTGTATATTAGCTAGTAGTCCTGACCATTCCATACCGCGATGGTTTCATTATTCAGGATATTTGTAGGATAGAGGTTATCTAAATAGTATAGAGTGATGCCTTTTGTAATATATCCAACACTAGAGCAGAGCTTTAATCTGTGCATGTAGTATAAAACTAAGACAACAACGACAGAAGAAAAAGCTATAGATGTAGTTATAATTAAAAAAAGACTGATTTTCGAATTCAAATGGAGTAATTCATCCAAATAGTTAAACCATCCAACTCAAAAGCGTCGGTAAAGCCGTAGGCGTCATCCGGTTGTTCTGATAATGTAAGATATCTATTTCTAGCTCAACTTCCACGTTTAATACTATGTGAAATATGAGTGCTCGCTAAGATCGTAGACCTTGAACCAGCAATGTACTTCCCATACATTTTCTAAAATTCTATCATTTTTCTAGAAAAGATTGTACATTTTCCTACAATTACTTTCGTTTCGCAGCAAGCATGGCAGAACCAGCAGTGCTCCCATATGGGGGCTTGATGACGAAGACATTGGAGGATGAGAAGGAGAGAGAAGCCAAGTTGGAATCACAAGCCGTGGAAGTAAAAGTTAACGGAGAGATGGAAACCATCAGACCTGAATCCTTGAGAGTTCGTGGAGTGGACAGTCTTTCTACTGACGATATCAAAGCATTCGTAGATTACTATTTGAATTACACTGCTGAAGAGCACGAACTGGAAGATGGTGATAAAAAATCTGAGTTCGTTCCTCATCCGCTAAATGAGCAACTCACTTTCAAGATCGAGTGGATTAACGATACTGCCATCAATATAGCATTTTCCACTCATGAAGATGCTTTTAAGGCACTCTCCAAACTCTCCATAATAGGCTCTAACCCATCTATTACTGACAATTCCGAAGTGTTACAGCCACATTTGGACAATCCTCTCTACTTGAGTGATATCGTACAAGAAAGAGAGGCCAAGCCATACAATCCGACCATTCCGTTTAAAAATCTGCGTGATTTATCCAAAAGGTTAGACATTGGAGTAAGTGCAGATGAAAACAGTGAATCTGTTATGGTCGAAAACAACGGAATGGACGAAGATGAGTCATCGGTAGTGCTATACATCAGACAATCTTTCAAGCTGGACAGAAAGGTCAAAAATGCAAAGATCTATTCTCGTTACTATTTGCTACATGGAGAGCCTGAGAGACAACACCTTCCCAAACGTAGGAATAACAAAAAGCAGGGCGAGTATAGTCGTGGAAGCCGCAGATCCAGATCCAGAAACGATGGCCAGCCAGAAGAAGATGAAGAAGAAGAAGACTTGTTTGCTGACAAATTGAAGTCTCGAAAGCCTGCCAACGACGATGATGAAGATCTCTTTTCCGACAGATTGAGGAACAGAGACAGATCCAGATCGCCTGATAGAATGGACGATGGAGAATACAACTACAGAAACCGATAAGTGTGAAAATATTATGTATTCACAATTTTTTGCCCTAGTTATTAAGCTTATAATTGTAACATTTACAAAGGATTAAGTTATATCTTTTTTGTCGTTAGTTTGTATCATGCCGTAGACTAGTTACCTTCTTGACCAAAATCTTCCGTGAACTTGATGTGGTTTTGAATATCGGCTTCATTGACAGTAGGTCTATTACTCTTGATAGATTTGATGAAGTCCTTAATTGTCAACGGAGGTTCTTTCAATTCGTCCGTTCCTATATCCATCCAGTTCAATTCTCTTGCACCATCATCTCCTGGAGAGCAAGGAGTCATCTTTTCATTTCCGTCGTCATCTATTACCAGCTTGAAGTGGGTTGCTTGCTGGATTTTTCTAATAGGCTGCATCAATGCGTCTCTTACAACAACGGCCACATCGTGTCCAGAGTATCCGTCGGTCATTTCGGCCAACGCCTTGTAGTCCTGAGGAGTACATTCACATGGAACATCGCCAATATTGATTTCAAACATTCTGGTCCTGGCCTCCACTTCAGGTAAGGCAATATAGATTCTTCTTTCGAATCTTCTTCTGATGGCAGCGTCCAATTGCCATGGAATATTCGTTGCTCCCAAGACTAATACACCACTAGAGTCATTCCCAACCCCATTCATCTGAACCAATAATTCTGTCTTTATTCTTCTCAGTGCTTCACTTTCTCCTTCTCCTCTAGGGCCACACAAGGCATCTACTTCATCAATGAAGATGATGGCCGGTTTATTTTCTCTGGCCATAGTGAATAACTGCTTGACTAATCTTTCGGATTCACCCATCCATTTGGATACCAAATCCGACGATGAAACTGAGAAGAAAGTAGAGTTGGCTTCGGTTGCTACAGCCTTGGCCAAATACGACTTACCCGTACCAGGGGGTCCAAACAACAAGATACCTGAGGTGGGCTTTCTATTTCCAACAAACAATTGAGGAAACTTCACCGGTAAAATTACGGCTTCCTTCAACGCTTCCTTGGCTGCGTCCAACCCAGCAATATCGTCCCATTTGACATTAGGCTTCTCGGACAAAATGGCACCAGCCAAGGCTCCTCGCAACTTCTTAGTATCGGCATCGTCGTCGTCGCCATCGCCGCTCTTCTTTGCCTTGGTAGATCCATTTGTTGATGAGCTTTCAGCAGAGTTAGACTTGTTCAGTTGCTTTTCCAAGTGATCTTTCAACTGTTCAGCTCTGGTCAAATACTCAGTGAATTTGGACTTGACGAGTTCCTTTGACTTCTGGTTCTTCTCGTATTTGATTGCCAACATCAAGTACTCCAAGCCGTTGTAGTAGAGTTTGTATGCCTCCTCATAACGGGTGGCAGTGTCGGCATCGATAGCCTTCTGGACCAAATCTATTCCCTTTGATAAGAAATCGGCAGAGCCACTCATGTCTATCGAATATGTAGAATTTTCTATAATTAGCCAGATACGAAGTTGCTGTACAAATTCAGTATCTAACGATATCTATACGATAGTTGTGCTACTAACGTCCTTATCCAGATTGAGATGGTAATTCGATTAGGGGCAATTGATTTGTCTAGTGGTAGCAAGATGGTTAATCAGATATCGCAGGATAGACGTGCTCGGCACAAGATTAGGTGGGTGCGAAAGTCGTGAGGAGTGTGTGGCTGTAGACTCACTGAAAGCTACCACAATGAAGAAAGTATGATATGTGATATAGGCAGAGAAAGTCATTGAAGAAAATTAATGATATACGACATTTGAAAAGACTGTAAATTAGAGAATTCATTTTAAAATTTCTCCTAATGGTGTGTACCTAATCGCTTCATGATGTTAAGTTTATGAAGTGTGAGTATGTACGCATGTAAGCAAAATTTTCTTCTTCGAATGTGTAGAATAAGAATCATAAAAGTCAACATTCATTGGAGGTTTGCGAAGATATTCCAAGATTCTTAAAAAGGGGACCCACATTTGAATTTATCTCAGAAGAATATTGTAAATTGTTTGGTAGATATCTATACTGCGCGACATATTCAATTTATGCAAAAAGGTTGCGAAAAGTTTATACTTATTGAGCATTTGGCAAGGTGTAATTTTAATTTACATCTTAAGTGGATGAAAATAAAAGCCGACAAGTAGATTCGGTATACCTGGAAATATTACAATGTCACATTATGAGTTCAGAATGCTTAAACTTGGATAGTTACTGTTTGCAACACATGGTGCTGGGTAAAGTACATGTTTACACTACAATATATCGCTCTTTGCCAACGTTTGTAGGTTGTCACGGTTCGTTTAACTTCAGAGCTATTAAGTTAAGCGGTCGAAAAATCCAGAACTGGTCCTGGGACATCGTAAGAAATCAAAGCCAGAATTGTTCGCAACACAAGATGAACAAGCAGCCAAACATGATACCCACATAGAAATCTCTTACTTGCTAGCTGATATAATATCACCTTTGTATTATTGAAAATGAGCCACAACAGCTTCCTGTCTATTACAGCGAAATCTATATCGTTATGTGACTCTATTTCCCTACATGGCCAATACTTTCCACATGACCGGGTACGCGCATCCGACCAACACCAAAATCTGGGATCAATATCGTCTGCACCCCCTTAGCTGAACTAAATCACCCATCTGTGCCTAGCGTGGCACTCAAGAGGTAACTGGAAATGTTTCAGAATGATATAGATCAGTCTTAATAACATAAACATATATTATCATAAAGGAGTTGTGGTAATGTCACTGTTGCTAATTTGCGCTCTACCCCACCGCTTTTTCCTCGCTGGGAATGTCAAACAGTTTTCCGATAACGAAAAGATAAATTTTTTCTCTGGGCTGCATACCAATATTTATTATACACCAGACAAACACAACGCTGAACCAAGAGCCTTCGGAATTAGTCATCAACAATTTCAGTTCAATTGTCAAAGGACGGCTGGAGCTATATAAAACGCAGTAGCTGTCAGTAATTTCAGACATTATTATCCGTATCAATTACTTAATGATCCAGGTATTGGGAGGATTATTTCAATTTTGCATTAATTTTTCATCTGACATTGAACTCCACAATGTATGAAAATTCCACAACTAGCTACAAGGGTGACAACCACGGTCACGACACAGCCATGTACCGCACAGGGACCACGGACCTGGACTCACCGACGTCTGACGAGCTTACAGCAGTAACACCTTATGCGATAGACCATACAACTACTAGGCGATCGATTCTTTCAGACATCAGTTCTCTCAGAAGGACAAGAACAAACCAGTCAGAATTATCAAGGATCTTCAGTGGTATACGAGATGATAGACAACAGGACTATGAAGAATCACAACAGTACAAAGCCGTCATCCAGACTGAAGAAGTTTTGGCCAGCCAGCTTGAGTTGGTACTGAGAAACGCTACGAGGCAAGAAGTAGCTTCTAACTTAGAGGCAGAAGGACCAATCCTAGAAAAAGAAGAACATATTGGCGAGAACGGTCTCGTGATACAAGAAGACCCTCCACCCGATGGAGGTTTTGGGTGGGTGATAGCTTTATGTGCCTGTTTGGCTACTTTAGCTACCTGGGGCTCTAATGCCGGGTATGGTGTATTCTTAAATTTCTACTTGAGCTCTAATACTTTTCCTGGTGCTACAGAGTATGATTTTGCTTTGATTGGAGGAATAGTTGTGTTCTTAGCTCAGTTCTTAGCTCCTATCAGTGCTGTACTCTATAAGATATTTGGATTCAGAATAGTTTGCACTGCAGGCATCATCATCCAAACAGCAGGCTACATGCTTGCATCTTTCGCCACGAAAACCTGGCAGTTGTACTTGACACAGGGTGTCCTCATTGGAGTATCATTTGTACTTGTATTCATGCCGGCAACCTTAATCATCCCTACTTGGTTCGGCAAGCGTAAGGCTACTGCTATGGGAATCACCATTGCTGGTGCTGGCTTGGGCGGCCTTATCTTCTCGCTTAGTGTCAACAGAGTAATTGCTCAAACGGGAGATCAAAGATGGGCTTTGAGGATGGTTGGGTTCGTTACTCTCGCAGCTGCTGCAGTTGCATGTGTGGTGATGAAACCAAGAAACTACAAACCCATCCCATTGTCCCAGTCGTTGAAAAAGGAGTTTATTATGGAAAACATTAGACTTATTGTGGACTTTAGTGTGTTCAAAAACTACGCTGTGGTTCTCTCTTCGTTGTGGTTTGCAATTGCTTTGTTGGGTTATACTATAATGTTGTTCACTCTTGCTTCGTATGCAACTAGTATAGGGCTCTCTCATACACAAGGTTCGAACTTGACTTCCATTTTAAACGCTGCTCAGATAGTAGGTCGTCCTCTAATGGGTTATACCGCTGATAGAATTGGAAGAGCAAATTTAACGTCTTCAGTTTGTCTTGTCATCTCAATTCTTCTTTTTGCTTTCTGGATCAACGCAACTACATACGCTACATTAATTGCATTCAGTGTCATCATCGGTTTGATTGTTGGTATAGGCAGTACAATGGCGCAACCAATCGTGGCTGACATGATGGACGAGAATATTTCAAAGCTTCCGGCAGCTTGGACGGGAATGAATATCTTTGTTTCATTTTTCTGCTTGGTTGCAGAAGTAATAGCACTTTCATTGGTTACTGGTGGTTCAAGTCCATATTTGCATACTCAGATATTCGCTGGGTGCTGCTTCATCGCCTGCTTCTTTATCCTGTTGATATTCAGGGAATGGTTCATTCGCAGAGCATTAAAGAGAAGATTAGTAGTAACAGAAATGAAGATAACAAAATTGGAGAAACTGCAAAGTGGATACTTGAAGGTAGGTATTCTCGAAAACGATCAAGTAGTTGACCCAGAACAGTTTGAGATCTTAGAACAGAGAGTTGAGAGATACAACAATCTTCTACGCGGCTCTTTTTTTGCATTTTTGATTAGGACCGTATATCCTATTAGAGTTTAAATTAATTCTACACATTATTTATTCCAGTAAGGCATACATTACATTGTGTTATCACGTACAATTTAATACAAAACATTTTAATAAGTCTATGAGTGGAAATGTCCTACACTAGTATGTCCAGTTGCATACAGTTGCAATCCTAATAGAAGTTAATTAACTAAATCCTTATTAAATATGTTTCTTCTATACATTAACAAGAAATTATGACCCTATTTGCAAAACAAATATGAAAAGATAAAATACACAAGATGGTTTGCTTAACGGTTAGACTTAGCAACTCTTTCCAATTCATCCTTCTTCTTGATAGCGTAAGAGGTAGAAGAACCCTTGGCGGCGTTGATCAATTCTTCAGCCAAACATTCAGCAATGGTCTTGATGTTTCTGAAGGAAGCTTCTCTGGCACCGATGGTCAACAAAGCAATAGCTTGGTTAACTCTTCTTAATGGAGAGACATCAACAGCTTGTCTTCTGACGGTACCGGATGAACCGATTCTGGTGGAGTCTTCTCTGGCACCAGAGTTGACAATAGCGTCAACCAAGACTTGGAGAGGGTTTTGTTCAGTCAAAACGTTGATGATTTCCAATGAGTGCTTGACGATTCTGACAGCCTTCAACTTCTTACCGTTGTTTCTTCCGTTCATCATCAAAGAGTTGGTCAATCTTTCGACAATAGGACATTGAGCCTTTCTGAATCTCTTGGAAGCGTATCTACCAGCAGTGTGGGAAACGAAGACTGGAGATCTGATTTGAATGTAGTCAACCAAAGAGACATCCTTGACTTCAACATCGTCGAAGGACCACTTGTTGAACAACTTGACTTCTCTGTGAGCAACTTGGACGTCAGCTGGGATTGGGGTAGCCAATTCAACCAATTGGAATTCTTCTTGAACGACTGGTTGCTCTTCCTGTTGTTCTTCAACGTATTGTTCTTCAACGTCAGACATGTTTACTGATTATTGACTATGATATATGGAGTATTTAAACAAACCTTCAAGTAGAAGTTAAATGTAAGCGATGAAAAGAAGTTAAAAATTATTATGGTACACCTCGCGCAACAGTGTTGCAATCGTACGTGCGATCAAATTTTTCGTGAATGTTACCCGGATTTTTCATGACAGAAATTTCCCAAAAACCATTTTTGTAGTGGACTTCTAGGCACACCTTCCTAACTGGTGCGAAAAATTTAGGTCTTCAGCCCTAGCTGTTATCAGGTGACCGTTTAATGAACTTGTAGATTGTATGGGACGTTATCCAAATGATGACCTAGAGAAGCCAAATTAAAAGGGAATCAAGCAAAAATGGCTGATAATAGAGAAAATACATCTTAGAGGTTATGATTCTTAGGAATGCCTTCAAAAAGATCTATTGGGGTGTAATGAACTCCATCTACTTCTTCATAGGATGTCCCTGAGAAAATATGTACTGACAGGAGGTCTACAAGATGAAATTAGGTTATTTTTTGCAGATTTTTTTCACAGAGGTATGTAGAAGCTGATAAAAGAATTGTATGTCATCATATATGAACTGAAACTTCTATTTAATTAGCTTGCTCGATTGGATACCTTTTTCACGGTCAGGATCGATGGCCCCAAAAAAACTGTAAAATAATCCTGCACATGCGAGGTGAAAAATTTAATCTATGGATTTACTTCATCCACCCAATTAGGCAATGTAAATTCTATACCGGGTGTGTAACAAATATTATAGCAGCATGGATGTAGGCGTTTTTGAAGTTCTTGATAACGTGACCTACTTCATATACTTTAGCGGCTTCAAACTTTTCATAAAATTAGAGTCGTGCCGACCCAATGAATCATATCTGTGTTGTCAAGCATAGTGTCGGATATTCCGAGTCCTATAAAAATATTCCACTAGAGAGGGAGGATTATTAGGGGAATAATAATGAATAACACTCTCTTGAGGGGGATGCCAAGACTAAATAAATGATGGAAAATGGAAGGAAATAGTTCAATCGGCTATAGTCTCACAAATAGAACAAGAGCCGTGTGTCAAATTCAACATGGATATGATCCTTTCGCTTACAGTAGATGGTACATTATACATATCGTAGAGAGGGTACTAACTAGCCCAGCATTGGAAGTAAATTTTACACGATTCGTGAGTTAGGTAGATCTAGACAGAATTGCGCTCAGAATAAGCCACCTAGGCTCTGGCAAGGAGACATACGAATATGATTTGAAGGATTATGACTCAACATGTTTAATCCAGGTAATTAAATTATTCTACAAGACTTATGCAAGTGTGGACAGGCGGAACCATCATACAGTAAAATGAATAGCTCAGGCGCCGAAGGCGCTAACTTTTCCATTGTTAATGTTGATTTGTGACAATTATCGGGCCGCTATCTTAGTGGCATTACGCTTTTGGGGCGCTAATAGGAACTTCCCCCATGTTTTCGGATTTTCAGCAGCCTATACCGGCGCTTGTACAATACAATCCTCTACTAATCCTGCATTGAACAAAATTCCATAAAGGAAGAACATACCTTTTTGGCTATCATGACCGCCGAAACCTCAAAGTGGTATTCTACGGAAAGTATAAGTAGATGGCCAAATCTCTTGCAGAGATGGTTGCATTGTTCGAACTTTTTCAATCTTGATATTTGCGCTTTTGTTAGATTTTGCTTACATTGATCTAGAAAGTAATCTTTGCTGAATTTGCACATTCATATCAGCTGGTCCCCGAGCTGACTCACTCCATATTAAGTATACTACAGATATGTCTATTGAAAAAGGATCTCCTGCCTACCTTGCAAGCGAGCCAGAGAACGGCTCTGATGGCTCATTATTCAAGAACTCAGCTGAAAGTTTCGATGACCCTGAATCTGAAGTTGAAAAACTCGCCGAAAGCTTGGGTGTTAATCATTCCAAATTGATGAGAAAAATTGATCTTTGCGTTGTACCTCCATTCTGCCTTCTATACTTCCTCTCGTTCTTAGATAGAGTGAACATTTCTAATGCTAAGCTTTACGGTCTCGCAGAGGACCTTAACTTGACTGGTAACCAATACAACATTGCCTTGACCGTCTTCTTTGTTCCTTACGTTGTTTTTGAAGTTCTTGCCAACTACTGTATCAAGTTTGTGAAGCCGCACATCTGGTTGAGCACCTTGATTTTGTGTTTCGGTGCGATCTCTATTGGTATGGGTTTTGTGACGAACTTTGGTGGTCTTGTTGTATGTCGTTTCTTGATTGGCATCACTGAAGCCTCGACATTCCCATCGATCTTCTACTTGCTTTCTACATACTACTCTAAGCACGAATCTCAGAGACGTTTCTCCGCTTTCTTCTCATGCACTGCCCTCGCAGGTGCAGCATCTGGTGCTATTGCATTCAAGATTCATGACATTGACGGTGTAAAAGGTTTGGCATCCTGGCAATGGATCTTCGTTATTGAAGGTGTCGCCACTTGTGGTTGTGCCTTGGTATTATTCTTCACGATCGCTGATTTCCCAGAAGAATCGAGATTCCTCAAGGAAAACGAAAGAAAATTCTTGAAGAGAAAGTTGGAAATCTTGAGTGGTACTTCATCTGCGTACGAAATTAAGAACACTCTCGCTGATGTTGCAAAATGTTTCAAAGATATTTTGATCTGGTTGCCAGCTCTTTCTTACTTCGGCTTAATTATTCCATCTTATGGCTACGCTTTCTTTGCTGCAACTATCATTAATCAAATGGGTTATACTGCCGTGGCTGCCAACCAACACTCAGTGTACCCATGGTTGTGTGCCTTTGGTTTTATCAATATTACTGCTTTTGTTTCCGATAGATTCAAGAGAAGATTACCTTTTGCTATTGGAGCCTCTATTTTGGCTATTGTCGGATTGGCCATGGTTTTAGGTGCCACCGACAACCCTAGAGTTAGATATGGTGGTTGTTTCTTAGCAGCCTCTGGTTTGTACACCGCCATGCCTATGGTTGTGTGTTGGGCTGCTTTAAACAACGGTTCTCATATCAGGAAGTCTGTGGGTACTGCTTGGCAAATTGGTTTCGGTAACATCGGTGGTATCATCGCTACCTTCATCTTCTTGGCCAAGGACGCTCCCGTATTCAAGCCTGGTTTGAGTACATGTATTGCTGCTGTCTGCTTCTCAATGATCTGTACAATTGCTTACTTCTTTGCTGTTAGAAGATTGAATCACGTAAAGCAGACCGAATCATACCAAAATAAGTTCGAACAATTGCCTGAAAGAGAACAAAACATCCTTGGTGACAGAAATCCAAGATTCGTCTACTTGTACTAAAAAAGTTAATGAGGTTAAGAAATAGGGAACTTGGAAGCTGGTTCATATAAAATTCGCACGAATACGATCTGGTGGTTTGTTTAATAAGATCCACTGATTTGGTATATTAATATTTTACGATATGATGAACTCTCACAAAAATAAAAGTTGATTATTTATTCATAAAGTAGTAGCGCGTTTTATGTAGGTTATATGTACATGTGAAAAGATCCCCACAGATGTGATACATAAACAGTACGAGTATTTGGTACTTAGACTATGAGTTGACGTAAATCAGCCTAGTCTAAATAACTGGTTGGACCGTAAGGAAACATCACATATCAAAGAGGCAACGATGGGTCTTGGAAAAAAAGTGCTCTGCTAGCCAAGTGTAAGAAAGTGTCTCCGGGGCCCTAGACGAGGCTGACCAGAACTTGCATTTAACTCTGTCAACGTACAACTAAAACCCAACACTGAAACTCCAATATGCACCCTACTTCAGACTCCTAACGGCTTAACAGTACCATCCACAGCTTCCAGCATGGCCCCCATTCAGACTGTACAGCCTTACTCCAGTCACAAAAGTGATATTTAGTTGCACCCGTAGTATTTATATATTCCTGTACATAGAGACACAGCAGTCATTCTTCGGATTTCTTGGTAACCTCCCTCACAAACAAGTAGGCACTGTTAATTAGCTAAGTATTAAAAGGGACAACGTTCCTAACAAGTTTAGAAATTGATTTGAGAATCTCATTTGGAGTTTTTTTGCAAAAGTTTGTTTTTTCTTTGTGGATTCGAATCCTATAGAAGGCGTAACCACCACACCATAGAAATACACAGTCAATGTCAGGCAAGGAAGACTATGCCCCACCTACAGGTGCTCCTCCCAATTGGTCCAGCAATAACCAAGGCTACGTTCCTCAGGCTCAGCCCTCGTACAACAATCAACAGCAGGACAGAGGCTACCAGCAACAAGGATACCAGCAACAAGGGTACGGCGGTCCACCTCCTCAACAAGGGTACGGTGGTTACCAACAAGGATATGGTGCTCCTCCTCCACAACAAGGTTACTACCAGCAGCAACAACCGATGTATGTGCAGCAGCAAAAAACCAATAACAACGAAGGCTGCTTGATGGCCTGTTTGGCGGCGTTATGTGTCTGTTGTACTTTGGATATGCTCTTCTAGTGCTTCAGCATATCGATGCTTTTAGACTCTCCATTTTTTTTGCGAGCTTGGACTCTTACTTCGTTTCGCTGCCATATTGATCTCATTGTTGCCGAGCATATTCATACTTTTAGGAGTTGCGAGCCATTCTCACTTCTTCTGCAAGAAATGAGATCATGAAGTTTTAATAAATCTGACTAGATGTGACCCACTTGCACCTAATTACCAAGCTAATTCATTAAAGCTAATCAATATATATAATGTCAACAAAATATATACAATCAGTCAATCTACTGGTTTGGCAAAAATGATTGAGGCTGTTACAATCCATCGTAGTTCATTTTATTGTTTGATACTCAGCAGTAGTCTACGTTAATCTTGAGTATGATCAAAGATCAAACTGGATGAGCATGACAAAATAGAGGATTCATATAATAAAATGATTAATTGTATCATCCAGTCCCAGTTGGTATCAACTTTTTCAATGTAAGACTCTCTTAGTAAGAATATATATTGTTCCAGGTGGTATTGTATTCTTAATTAAACCCAGCATCTATGCTTTGTTTATGTAATACTTCAGCATCAACATGCATAAAGGTTGTAGCCAATACCAAGTCTGCCATAAGTACACAGCCACCATTGATTATAAATCCATAGTGTAGAACACCATGCGCTGCAAACTTACCTGTAAATACTGGCCCAATACATCTAGCAAATGTCTTGCCGATGTTTACAATTCCCATAACCTTAGTTAACTCTTCCCTTGGAATAAGAGAAGTTAGCAAAATTTGTCGTGGAACAACATCCATACTAGTAGTAATGTAGTATAAGAGCAAAACTGATGAAGCTGAATAAAAGTTCGAAAGAAAAGCAACAAAAATGAAGAATGCCCCCGAAGGAGCTTGTGTAAACAAGATAGCCCTTACAGGACCCAACAATTTGGCTAAATAAGCCGATGGTAATGAAGAAATTGAGTTGACAGTATTAGTTAAAAAGAATAACACGCCTAAACCGGTAGCAGTGGCTTCAAATGTCTTCTTTAAATAATACACTATCCATGTAGATGACATAAATCCGTATCCCAAAGAATCCAACATAAAAATGGCAAGCAATCTTGGTAGCAAGTAAATTGTTCTGTCTGATAAGTTGAAGTAATTTAGCTTTCTAGTATCTTGGTCGACTGCTTCTAATAAAGGGTTCTCTTCACATTCTGTGTCGTCCATATTATGGTAAAATATTTCACACTTTTGGGAGAGAAGGCACATCAAGATGAATTTGATTATGGAAACCCCAGTATATAGCAAAAAAATAATTCGGTAGCATTTTTCAATAGGAAACCCCATGGAAATGTTCATGTAATCTACGAAGAATCCGCAAACTAAGGATCCAAAAGCAGCCCCGGCAGTTGCAAATACTCCATAAAACGCATACACTTCGGGCCTGTGATTGGCTGGAGTCAAATGGGCAATTGAAGCCTCTTCGACAGATTTAAACGGACCAGTCTCGTCACCAGACGGAGAAATGACACCTAAGATTGCTGCCGCTAACAATATCAAAAAGTTGGAACTGAAAGCAAATGTGAAACCAGATGCAAACATCAAAAGCGTACCAAGCATCATAACACGTTTCCTTCCTATTCTGTCAGCGTTCCAGGTTAAAAAATATGATATAATGGAGTCTCCCACCAATGTTAGGGACATAAAAAGACCAATATTTGACTCAGATATACCAAGGGCCTCCAAATGCAATGTCAAAACTTGGTTCGTAAGTCCATAGCCGGCCATTCTAAAGAAAACTGAACCCCATAATATTCTTATATCTCTTGTCGCTTGACAGAATGACCGTATAGGGTGCATGCTATTGATATTGCAATCCTTCAAGTGAATTTAAGAAGATCTTTGAAAAACAGTTCTAAAAAAATAGAGAGCCCGTCACTATTCATTAGAATACAACCACAACTAGTAACAAAAACAAACCCACGGCGGGAGTCGAACCCGCAATCTTTTGATTAGAAGTCAAACGCGTTAACCATTACGCTACGCAGGCATACACTAGTATGAAGACATCTTCAAACAATTATCAAGTTTCTTTGGTGGCGCTACCAAGAACAAACTATTTCTTGTACTCCTTCCTTTTTCAAAAGTTTTTATGCTTCGAGGTTTCCTCTCGGTTGGCCCATACTGCATTGGGTGAAAATGGCCCTTATCTCGACTTGATGGATGTTTATATGTAATAGTATGGGGAAAGTAAGCAACTACGTTAAAATTTTTTTTATCAGATTCTAACAATATCATTTAATTTTAGGTAATATAAACTGGGGGGTAACCTTATGGTTTCCTCCGACCTTTCGGTATGCCTGGAGGAAGATTTATATACTATGTAGTAGATAGGTTAGACTTTAATACATGCCAATTTGTAAAAGAAAATATTAATTGCACAGAAAAGACGGAAAATAATTATGTACTGCAATACATTTTAATGTTGCTAGAATTAGTATAGTCTTGGCATAAAATATTGAAGTACATAGCTTCCGTATATTAATAATGCAGTTTATATACTTGATCAATTACTTCTGAGTTACTTAAATTTTTATTTGATCCGTTTATCATTAAAATTCTAAATATATAAAGGAAATACCATCAACACCAGAAGCTGTATATCCTATAGTACAATGGTTGTGTTTTAGCTTGTTCCTTTTCTTCCATAATTTCTTGTTTCAACATTTCAATATCAATATTTCTTCTTCCGGTATCAATTTCAATATCCTCAACATTCACCAAAAATTTTAGGTTTCTAGAATATATCTTGTGGCAGACATAGAAAGCAAGGACACAAATTGAGCCCAAATAGCTCTCAAAGAAATCCTTCGCATTTGGTTTTCCTCCGAGTGGAAACAATGAGAGCCAGAACTGGAAGCCCAAAACAAGAATGTTCATGAATAATCCGTAGTACGATCCCCAAAGACCTGTATTGGAAACATACGGTAATTCATCAAGACTTCTTCCTTGAACTGACATTGCTGCTCTGAATCTTATATGGCAAGCATTTATACTGCCCCAAGTGAACAATGTTGAAAGACCAGACAATGAAACTAACCAAGCAAAAACTTCTGATTGAACTGGCGAGGCAGAGACGAATGCCAATAACCCAATAATCGCCGCAACAAGGATTCCCATAAGCGGTCTACCATTTCTGTCAACATACCCAAGGAATTTAGGAGCTAAACCTTGCTCTGATAATGCAAGTGCAGTTCTAGAAAATCCATAGATTGCAGAATTACCTATGGATAATAATGCTACAAGAACGACAACATTGAAAATCGAAGGCAAAACTTCTATTCCGCCATTTCTAATAGCAATTACAAATGGAGAATTTGATGCACCTGAGGAGGATCCGATCAACTGATCTGAATTTGCAGGTACAAGAAATCCAATCAAGGTCAATGTCAACATATAAAAGATAATAATCCTCCAAAAAACTTGCTTAATGGCTTTGGGAAGTACAACTCTTGGATTTCCTTCTGATTCCGCTGAAGTCAATCCAATTAATTCAGTACCTGCCAAGGAGTAAGTTGCCGTAATTAATACAGAAATAACCCCTTTAAAACCTGTGGTAAACGCTCCAGGACTATGCCAGTACTTTCCACCAATGTATCCTTCGTCTCCACCTCCACAAACTAATACCAATGCAAGAATATTGAAGCCCACAATCCCCAATAGTTTTATCACAGATGCAATGAATTCTGTTTCACCGAATCCTCTGTTTCCACACAAGTTAAGAACAACTATCAATACGTAGAACAATGCAACCCACACAACTGAGTTAATAGATGACTGCCAAAAGTTGATAGTCATCGAAGAAGCCACTAATTCAAGAGGTAAAACGATAACCCAAAAAAGAGCATAGTTCCAACCCATGGCGAACCCCCAGGACCCGTCGATAAACCGAGTTGCGTAGGTTGCAAAGGACCCTGATACTGGGTATACAGCAGATAATTCGGCTAATGACTGCATTGTACAATATAAAAAAGAAGATACAATGGCCCATGCCACTAATAAACTCCCTGGTCCATTCTTTAGTG
The DNA here is from genome assembly GCA_030564745.1 of Scheffersomyces segobiensis. Taxonomy (NCBI): domain Eukaryota; kingdom Fungi; phylum Ascomycota; class Pichiomycetes; order Serinales; family Debaryomycetaceae; genus Scheffersomyces; species Scheffersomyces segobiensis. The sequence goes on from JAKTZB010000003.1 coordinate 99,196, forward strand.
CCAAGCCTGATGCTACAAGTAGGCCGCTTCCCACGCATCCACCAAGGGCGATCATTTGAAGTTGTCTTTTTTTCAAACCCTTTTTGAGGTGGCTGTGGTCTACAGCTTCTTGCAGCTCCAAAGAGCTTGAGCCAGACTTACTTTGAACAACTTCTGCCTTTTTGAATGAATCCTTGAAGGTACGCCATTTGCTTACATCCACAACCGACGCTTCAGCTGAAAACGTTGTCGCTTTTGAATTTATGTCTTCTGCTTTGCTCTCTGTATAATTCATATTAGTTATATTGACTGTTACTACAATATGAGGTACTTAAAACAAAAGAATGTAGTGAATATAAATACTTCCATCAATTAATGAGTTAGTCATGTCCGTACGACCGTCAAGAAAGAAAGAACATCCATTGATCTCCGTTACAGGCTTTTTTTTGCGGCAAAGTTAGTTCACAGCAATGAGCTATGCGGCAATATGCTATGTGTAGTGCATGGTGCATAGTCATACTTTGTGTAACCGAGCTTTTTTTTCTTGTTGGTTGTTGTTCAATATGCAACATAGAAATTCAAGCTGAACCTAATACATTATCGAATGATGTGAAGGTTGCTAATGTCGGCCCAAGCATTAGTATGTACGAGTTTCTATTTACACTTATTTGGAGTGCTTTTGACAAACTGCATCTCCCCTTGCGGAAGACTTATTTCGCTGAAATTGATTTCAGAACTACCACTTAGTATTTCCATTCTCAATTTGCCTAAAAGTCTGTCAACGTAATATACATAAGTCTATGCATTTCAATAGGAGTTCCTGCACGAACAGTGATATTGGTAATTACTTTACCCTGGCAATTTTCATGAGGTAATCTAGAATGTAATTATGGTCGCAAATATCAACATAATGAATAGATCGACTGGAGAAAGACAAGATAAATACAAGTGCTATGTATCAATAAATACAAGTGCTATGTATCAATAAATACAAGTGCTATGTATCAACAAATACGAGAACCAAAAAATATTTAAATGGTCACGTGAAAAGATATTGAGGAATTTGAACAAGATTACTATCCAGGGGGGATAACGAAAAGGAATCTTATCGTTTCATTTTTTCATTTACATTGTGTTGCTGGCGCATCTTTAGGAATATTAACAAAACAATATATCAATTGATATTGTAGGAGGTTTGACAAGGGCTAAGGACTCATTGCCACAACTTTCAATGCCTAGGAAAAAAATGCTGGATCAGTTCAAATTCCATGTTACCAATGACTATGACAAATTGTTTGCCATGTATACCATGTGTGGTTCCGAATGGAGCGGCAAGTTATCCCCGGAAGAATTTGGTAAAGTGGAGTCAGAATCACATTTGTATTTCCTAAATAGTGGAGGTGAAATTCAAGGTTTCTATTTGGAAGACCCTTCGAATGGAAATGTAGTTGCCACAACAATTGTCAAGAAATTGAAGGGATTTTACAGGGCAGTTGATAAATCAAATGGTATCTCATCTATTCCAGACACAACTTTAATAGGCGTTAAGGATGTAAGTTTATTGTTGATATCGTATGTTTTCACCCATAGACACTACAGGAAAAGGGGTTTGGCCCGAAGTATTATTTCTCAAGCAATCTCCCACACTGAAAATAGGATCATCCAACAAAAAATTAATCAAAGTAATGACGAAAAGGGCAGCTTTAAGAATATGGTAGTTACTGATGGCAAAATTGATGAAGACTTAGCGAATTACTACTTAAGCAAGGAGTATTTTTGGTATTTGTATTCTGGAGCAGGACTCTTTTACGAAAAGTTTGGATTTAAGGCATTTCCATTGGAATTCTACAAAGTTCCCTCCAGTGCGCTCACAGTTTCTAGAGTGGAATTACTTGAACAATTGATAAACTCTTCTCCGGCGAATTACTCGGGAAAGAGCTTGAAATGGATCAAAGGAAGCAATGTTCAAGATCAGGAGTTAATCAAATATATTCTTCAAATCAAGGAGTTGGAGGTAGTAACTGAGCTCAGCAAGTCAATTTTTCATCTGGAATTGAAAGGAATTCAGAATTCTTCTTCTTTGAGTAGTATTTCGAATCTTTTGCATATGACAAAACCAGGCTCAGAGAGTTCGCTGTCTTCTGTCACTGAAGTCCAGAGTAAACTGCCAGTGAAAACTGAAACAAGAAGGCGGTCTTCGGTACATCATTTCTCTGTCCCAAAGATTGCTGTAAAACCTGATTATAGGATTCTCCAAAGAAATTTTTCATCTGAAACAGCTGCGGCTTCAAAAGTTACCAACCAGGAAATGGTGTCTGCATTTACAGATATCCAAGGTGCTATTCTTACAAATGAGTTGCAGCAGAAATCCTATTACATTATATGGAATTCGCTTACAATTGGTCGGTTATATGTTCTAAGTGTAGGTGAATTAGGATTCGAAGCATATTCGAGTGCTGGAATTCTTCCAGGTCGTCGTAGGGTGTCTTCCTTTACTGGATTAAACGAACTTGGTGGTTACAACTTTCAAGACTTGGATATTTTGCTCTCCATAGCCAACTATGTTGGGCAAAAAAGAGAATTGCCAGACTCTACTGGCGTCTATGTGTCCGTCAACGATTTGCCATCAAATCTACCAGCGGAATTATTATATGATTACTTTAATAATTATTTAAGTTCGGCATCTGAAGCTTCCGGAAAAGAACAGTCTCTGAAAGAAGATAGAACACCACTTGTTGCTGGTGGATCTAAAGAGTTAGGTGTTTTGCCAATGATGAAAATTTTCGGCAAAGAAACAGCAGAATTCGAATTGGATTGGATTGCTAGCGGCATGTGGTCTTGGGGTTAGAGCCAAATTTAGATACGTTAAAAGTAGTTCCTATGCTATCTCTTGTTATTTTTCTCTATTTGCAGTTGATTTTATGTACAGGATATACGAGCCTAAACAGTGAAAATAAGGAGAAATGAGGTTTAAAAAAATTACTTACATATACAAGCAAAGAGATAACTGAATACGAACTGAAGGAGATCTCCGAAAAAGATGAGTAATGGTACGGGGCCCAGTTCCTTGGATAGCCTAGCTCAGATTGCAAATATGTCCCATGAGCTCCACTTACTCAATCAACAAGTAAAGGCACAAAGTGTCTCCCCTCCATCTAGTATGGGAGAGCACACGGCACCGCAATCCACATCGTGTACACCACCTCCAGTATTAAAGTCTGGCAAGCCCAAACGTATAGCATGTGTGGAGTGTCGACAGCAAAAGTCTAGATGCGATGCTCACGAAAAACATCCAGGTCCATGCACAAGATGTATCAAGAAGGGTCTCAAATGTGACTTGAAGTCTGATTACAAAAGAACTTACAAACGAGCCAGGATAGCTGAAATAGAAAAAGAATTCACAGAGTTGAAGAAAAGCTTATCCTCATCACAAGCGGCTGATCTTATCAGCAAAATCCCTTCCTTGACTCAGCATCGTACTTTATTGGGTTTATCATCAACGCAATCAACTCCTACTAATATTCCGCAACCTCCTATCCCTCAGCCGATACGGCGTACCCAACTATTTGAAGGAAAAAATTTGCCCAATCCTACGATATCTCTGAATCTGCCAGGAATCCACCAGCCACTTCCACATCAGCAATATGAAAGGGGTCGTATACTTCCCAACCTGGAAGCGTGGATGCCTCCAGTTTCTGCATCTCCATATGCTCATGAGAATAGATTCTCGTTAAATTCATCTGAAACAAACAATTCAATACCTAATACACCATCAGTTTATAGGCAGCAAGATCAACCTTTAAGTCAGAATTATCCATATTCTAGCACCGCTGAAAGAACTATTTTACCAGAGTATGTTTTGCTCTGTGAACAAAAGTCTATCGATGTGATTACATTATCTTCGGAAACTATTCGTGCATTATACATTGAATATGTTGAACATTTTCATCCTATTCTTCCAGTTGTTGATATTCTGAAAGGTCCTGAACGTCTTTACAAATTGTGTCCTGCTTTGTTTTGGGTGATAATGTTTATTTCATTGCGCAGATTTAGTGAAGACTCCCATCACAAGTTGCTATTGGAACTTTCTCCTATTGTTAAGGGTATTTTGGCTGAAATCATGATTCTGCCGATTACTCGCTACAATCCAACTGAACAGGATGAACCTATTTTGAATGCAAGCTCCGTTTTTTCGGTGCAAGCATTTCTTTTGTACTCTTTCTGGCCTCCAGTAACCTCCTCTTTAAGTGCAGATTCGTCATATACAACAGTTGGTACAGCTCTTTTCCAAGCCATTAGGATTGGATTGCATACGCCTGCTTCAATTTCTGACGGGCAGCAGAAAACTCCTCAACAGTTATTTATGGCACATGAACTGGCTAAGACTTGGATAATTTGCAATATAGTTTCACAAACTATTGCAACTTCGTTTGGATTTCCCGCATTTGTTCAATTTGATTCTTCTATTTGGAATTCCATTAGACCTGGTAGCAATATCAGTATTCCACGTTCTATTCAACTAATGATGGAGATTGCACATTTTGGAGATCAGGTTGCGAAGACTTTGAATTCGAATACACTTGATCCATATGCTTTGGTTGATCCTACTGAAAGACTCCCATTGTTGAAGCTCTTGCAACGTAGATTGGATGAAATTGAAGTTCGAATGTCCCATGATTTGCCTCTGGATGACGGTTTTCGCAGGTTTCAACTTTTGTCGGCCAGAGTTCATCTCTTGACGTACTATTTTATGGATTCTTCTCGTATTGCAGACTTTGAACTCCAAAGAGGTTTGGTTAATTTGTATAATGCAGCAACGTCTTTGATCAATTTAGCTCAATTTTTTCAGGAGAAGGATAGAAAATTCGTTAAGTACTTACCGGGTGTGTACGTACTTAACATTTGGCAATCTGCTTGCATAATAGGAAAATTGATCCACTCACCATTGAAGAAGGTTGTTGATACTGGCTCGGGAAAACAGAGCTACTTGGCTGCTATATCTTTGGCTGCAAAAGCGTCAATTTTGAAACATGATATGGCCCATAGATCCAGCGGAATTATGAGAAATATGTGGCAAGTATTCCGTCAGTTGGATGACAAAAAGATGAGTTCTCTCAGCATTAACATAAGAACTAGAATGTCTGCATCCGTTTTCTTTGACTGTTTATATCTTTTGAGAGACAAGGTTGGCATGACAAAGCTAGGTAGTAGAACTGATCTGAAGGATTTGGCAGAAGAACTTGACGAAAATGATGATGGAGCTAGTGAAGAAGACGAGGAAGAGGAGTACGGCTACACTGGAAGCAATGAAGACGCTTTGGTATCTGATGAGGAATCTAGACCATTAGATGACAGTCAGACAGTTGGTAACGGTGGCAGTCAGAAGTCTACCCCTGGAAGTAGTACGTCATCGCGCACTAGAAAGCAGAGGTCCTTATCCAACACAGTTAATGCCGAATCAAAAGCACGGAAGATTATAAGAACGATTCCATTGGATCCACAACCTATTTCTGTTAGTGGAAAGCGCAGCTCAATTTTCAAAGTTGTGAACACATCCAACGACTCTTCTCCGTATATTAAGTCTGAGAAAAGTTCTCCTATTTCCCTTTCGTCGGCTAACCATAGTAAAGTCGGAACTGAGATTGATAGATCAGGGACATATAGTGCAGGCTTCAAGAATCCTTCTTCCCCTAGGACGCATAAAGTTATGGCTGATCAGAGACTGTTTGAGCGAGGAACTGTGTCAAGCCTTCCACAATCGGTTCTGGTTTTGTCAAGGGCTGGTCTTGATTCGGATAAATACACTACGAATCAACCCAACACCAGCTCCCAAAGAGTTGCGAGTCTGATAGGTACAGGAACACAACATTTGGAAGCAATTTTTAACGAATCGCCCATTCAAATGGGTTTAGAGAACCTTGAAATGGATAATTTCGATATGAACAGCGATTTGTTGTGGAAAGATGTTGATAGCGTCATGAATGATTTTGGTTTTCACACTCATTAATTTGTTGTATTTGTATGTATTATAATATGAATAATGAGAATGTAGTTTATGGTAAAGCTGCAAATGGTGGGCGCACGAAATTGCATTCTTAGGTAGTGTGATAACAATTTTCAAATGAGTGAAAATTGAAAAAATTTACTACTTGTCAAAACTTAATTGTATCTCGAAATCAAGTTGATCTACATAGGCTAAAATAGAAATATGTCCTACGACGATATTGAGAACGCTACGCCTGACATTATTATCGGGGGAACTATTGAAGATACTGAAGAAGATCTTCAATATGGACACGATATTGAAAGTGACAACGAACAGCAGGATGGCCAAATTCAACAAGAAGAAGAACAAGAGTCCGGAAAAGTGAAGAAATCTGTGGCATTTGTTGGGTTGGATGATGAATACGACGAAGAGGCTGCTAAGAAAGAGTTTGAAGAAGGTGGTGGATTGCCAGAGCAGCCGGATAATGTCGATTTCAGCGAATTGACCCCGTTATCCGACGTAATTATCAACAGACAGGCTACAATCAATATTGGTACAATTGGACACGTCGCTCACGGCAAATCGACTGTTGTCAGAGCTATTTCAGGTGTTCAAACTGTGCGTTTCAAGGATGAATTGGAAAGAAATATTACAATTAAATTAGGTTATGCAAACGCTAAAATCTACAAGTGTGATGATGAATCTTGTCCTGAACCAGGCTGTTACAAATCGTTCAAATCTGACAAAGAAATTAGACCGAAATGTTCTCGCCCAGGCTGTAATGGGCGTTATAAGTTGCTTAGACACGTGTCGTTCGTTGATTGCCCAGGTCATGATATTTTGATGAGTACTATGTTGTCAGGAGCAGCTGTTATGGACGCTGCTTTATTATTGATTGCAGGTAATGAAAGTTGTCCTCAACCTCAAACTTCGGAGCATTTGGCTGCTATTGAAATAATGAAATTAAAGCATGTCATCATTTTGCAAAACAAAGTTGATTTGATGAGAGAAGAATCAGCTTTGGAACATCAAAAGTCTATATTGACCTTTATTAGAGGGACTATTGCGGATGGCGCTCCTATTGTTCCAATTTCTGCACAATTAAAATATAACATAGATGCTGTCAATCAATTTATTGTGAACTCGATTCCAGTTCCCCCAAGAGATTTCTCCGCTTCTCCAAGGTTGATTGTCATTAGATCTTTTGATGTCAATAAACCGGGAGCTGAAATTGATGACTTGAAAGGTGGTGTTGCTGGTGGTTCCATTTTAAACGGTGTTTTCAAGATTGGTGATGAAATTGAAATAAGACCGGGGATTGTGACGAAGGATGACAGTGGTAAAATTCAATGTAAACCTATCTTCTCTAATATTGTTTCCTTGTTTGCTGAGCACAACGATTTGAAATTTGCTGTTCCAGGTGGATTAATTGGTGTTGGTACAAAAGTTGATCCAACCTTATGTAGAGCAGACAGACTTGTTGGGCAAGTTGTTGGAGCTAAGGGTGACTTGCCTTCTATCTACACTGATATTGAAATTAACTACTTCTTGTTAAGAAGATTGTTAGGTGTTAAGACTGAAGGTCAAAAGCAAGGTGCTAAGGTTAGAAAATTGGAGGTTGGTGAAGTTTTAATGGTCAACATCGGTTCAACTGCAACTGGTGCTAGAGTTGTCGCTGTTAAGGCCGATATGGCCCGTTTGCAATTAACCTCCCCAGTTTGCACTGAAGTTAACGAGAAGATTGCCTTGTCCAGACGTATCGAAAAGCATTGGCGTTTGATTGGGTGGGCCACTATCAAGAAGGGTACCACATTGGAACCGATTGCATAAATCCATAGAACACAAAGATAAAGATTTTACTTGTATCCTCCTTTATAATAAGCGTATATTCGTTCCTACATGTATGATTTATTTCTGTATTTTATATGATATTTCATTGTATAAACTAATTCATTCACTAATCTTTACTGTTGACAGGATTTCCTTGTAGGTGGAACTGCTCAAGAATTTAGGATATGAGTCGACTTCCATCAAGTGATAAATATCTCTTGAGATTTCGTTGAATACATTCCTGATCTCTGACAAGCAAATTAAAATACATCCTACTTTCTTCTTGTCTGATTGTGTCAGCTGCAATCTATTTTCCAATAATTCGATTGTTTTACTTTGGTCTGTCGATACCGCACTTTTTTGCGCGAAAAAGAATGGTTCCAGCGAAATATTTTTTTTTGATGAAGCGACGTCTTGAATTTCTATCTTTTCTCCGTTGTCAATACTTTCTTGCATAGTTGAAGCATAGGTTACCATGATTGACGAAATCTTCGCTCTCAACGTATAGTCAATATTTAAAACAAAAGGAGAATCCAAGCTGAGATATGTGAAATAAATATGATACGCTAGTGACAAGCAAGCATTTGAAAGTTTTTCTATTTGGAAGTGGATTTTGTCGTTGTAGGAATCTAAATTAGCAGAATTGTATTGTAAAAGCTTTCCTAAGGTCGTGACTTTAACTTCAAATTGCCTTAATTGAAGATATGCATCAAGATTTTCAGAACAATATTCCTTCTCTAGGTGGCTCTTGAAAAGGAATTTAGTGCCAGGATCTCTGATTATTTCCTTTAGTAATATTTTGGAAAGGTTGACTTTAGTACTGGCTGCAAAAAAATCTTCATCGTGTGAATTCAATTTATGCAAACTGCTTCCCAATAAGTTGACTTCTACTATTTTTTTGATTCCGTGCGTTGAAATATCATCTCCTACGCGAAACTTATTCCAATCGCCAACTTTTTCTCCAAGCTGACTAATTGAGTAAAAGCAGTCTCTATCGGGGAAAAATCTTACTGCGCTAGATTTTGAGGGTGAAAATAGAATTGGTTCAATAAGATTGTACTTCAAGAGCAAGTTGCCTAGTTCTTTCGCGTGGTATGGATTCAAAACATCAGAGCAGTCAGTTATCCATTGGCATATTGCCTTTCCTGATAAACAATTATTCAAAACAACTTCAGTACCTTTTGTTTTGAATACATTACATGCAAAATGTCTGACTCCTACTGTCGAAACATAATATTGAACATGAGAATCGGACTCTGGATTGCTAAAATATCGATGATAAAAGGGACTGATAACAACTCCAGTAGTTTTATTTTGACTTTCGCTTGGCCCCGAATTGAGGTGTTCGGCAATTTTCCATCCATTTTCTTCAATACTACGAAGCATGCCAGACCCCAAAGCTACATCAATAAATTCAAATGCTTCTTCTTCGTTCAATTTTGTCTCAATTGTTATCATGTGATCAGGTTCATTCTTCACTCCCCAAATGTTAGGCTCCATTCCGATCAATTTTCTGAATAGCAATTGGATTAAATGCTCAGAATATAAAATTCTATCTGTAATGGGGTCTCTGTCAAATTGGAGAAGATTCATGGAATTGAAATTGCTCTTTAGAATAGGAGGTAGATCTATACTCTTCATACCAATTCTTTTGCAATATGAATGAAGTAAAGCAACCCCCTTAGGCGTTGGTTGTAAAGGAACATTATACTTGGGCTCTGTTCTCGTTCTTTGAGCTGCTGAATGTATCAATTTAGCTTCGTAGAATTTTTTTACTAGGGCCAAACTTAATTCCCGATTAATTGAATATGAAATAGAAGTTGTCGTCGACGTCTGGTCTACACATACTTTCAAATTCTGCATTGTGTCTAGAGCTTTATCAAGGTAAAAAGCAAAAGGATAGAACTTGTGTAGCGGGTTCAACTTTACTTTTGAAATATTCGAATACTCATCTAGTTTCAAACATATCATCAATAACGAAAATATATCCTTAAGATCCCTTTCGTAAATTTTTCCGCTAGGAGTTCTCAGAAATCCAGTTTGGACTCGTTCATGGAGCGTACGATTACTCTTATTAGTGGACTCCATAGATATTTCCAGCATATTCTTTACTGACATTGCAAATCTTTGATCTCAGGATTAATTATCAAAGAAAGAGCGATGGCATGGGAAATATTTATAGTTCTATTTAATGATTCAGGTTGTCTCAGGTTCATTATGTGTCATCACAACATTTTGTTTTATATTCCCAGATTACTGCAACATTTGTTTCAGATAACCGAGATAGGAAGGTGTCCCTTTTTAAAACTTTTTTTTTATCTACAGGAGAAAACCAGCTCCACAACAATAATCTTGATTTCGAATATTTTCTTGAAATGAACCCAACTTATTGGGTTCAAAAATAAATCAATTATTTAAATCAATACGTCCTTGAACTACAAGAATACACCTGAATAGAATTCAGGCGGTAAATTGAAGAAGGCAACCAATGTCGAATCAAAATGACGTTTTTGGTGAAGATTTCGCAGGTGAATTCAACTCAGTTCGTACTTTACCTGTGAAAGCTGTCGGGAGTGACCCAATGGTAAAGAGATTAAAACTTGCGAAGCAGGTCAATGAAGTTGGAGAAAACTCTCACATGGTGGAATTATCGGATACTTTACAATCAAAGTCCAAAGGAGAAATTGTAAAATTGAGCAACGAACCTCAAAAGAAAAGGGCTTCCAAGTATGCAAAATTTCAAGGATTAAAAGTAATCGACTCAAGGAGTGAACTTTATGACTTGGAATATCACTCTAATTTTGATCATTCTAGGGCAGATATAGCTGATATCCACTCTGAAGGTGCATTGGAACGCATCTGTCTTGATGGCTCATATGAAATGGAATCACTACCATTTGAAGTGTCTGCAAGCGATGTCAGAAGAGTTAGAAACCAAATATTGAGGCAAATGCAAAATCAAAACTCCGCTATTACTTCAGGATCTTTGCAACCTAAGTTTTCTGAGGTGTATCAGCTATTTGAGCATACAGTTAAAGATAAGGAAGGACATTCTGCCTTATTAATCGGACCAAGATCTACAGGCAAGACAGTCTTGATAAAAGCTGCGTTGGAAAAGTTGAATAGCTTATATCCTGATCAATTCATAACTGTTCGAATCAATGCACTGATTCATTCTGATGACAAAGCCGCTCTCAGAGAAATTGCAAGACAGTTAGATGAAGGATTAAATGCATTGGGAATTGATGTTGAACAAGAACTGGATGATGGCACTTTTGAAAAGCGCTCAATTAATGATACCTTTTCTACATTCCTCTCAACATTGGAAAGGAACTTAAATTCAAATGAAGAATCGAATAATAGTAATGTGTCCATATTGTTCATTATTGAGGAATTTGAAAGATTTGCAAACTCCAACAAGCAAACACTTCTATATAACCTCTTCGATCTAGCCCAGAACAGCCTGACCGCTGTTTGCGTCCTTGGAATTTCAACTAAAATTACTAGTAGGGAACTATTGGAGAAAAGAGTCAGTAGTAGGTTCTCTCAGAGAGTGATCACAACATCTAAACCCACCACGATAGATGAATTTTGGGACAATGCGAAGTTAGGACTTGTTCTTGAAGAAAGTTTTATTGACACATTGTCCAATCCTTTATATGGAGACAGATGGAATAAAGAGATATGTTCTATGAATAATTCCAAATTCAAGAACTTCCAAAGGTTACTCCTTCATAATTTTTACACTATTAGGAACTACAGCGACTTCTTCAATAATTGCATTCATGGAATAGCTAGAATCAACCTCCAATCACCTTTTCCTATTGACTCGGACTTTGCGAAGTATGGAAGATTGCAATTATACAATGAGATTAGAGGAATCTTCATGAGCTTATCCTCAACCGAAATGCTCTTAACAATTGCGGCGGCTCGTTGGATCGAGAAATATGAATTGCAAGCGATTAATTTCAACCTCGCATATGCTGAATACAAAGATATGATGCTGGCTTACAATCTTGCTGTCTCTAGTATATCATCTGGCTTGGAATCTAAAGTTACTTCTAATATGAAGATCACACAAAAAGTATTTCCTCCCCAGATATTAAGAACTAGTTGGGAGACTCTCTACAAATTAGGAATTCTTTTAGATTCAGCAGGTATTAGTACTAATAATGAAGGTCATATAATCACCAATATCAACTTGAACAAGAATTTGATTATTGAAGAGAATAAAATGGTTCAATTAGATATTACTTTAGATGAGATAGGCTCTCTAATTGATGATCAGAGTGCTTACAAAAGGTTAACAGTGTTATAGAATATTTTATAGTACTATAAAAAACGAGCTTATGTAAGCAATGATGATTCGCATTTTAAGAACTCCACTTATTCGATCTCATTGCAAGTGCTATCCATTTTTCATTGCAGATATTTAAATAGACATGCCACAGCCAGAAAAACTTCCTGAATCAGTGACTACATTGTTGAAGTCAACTAGATTTATCCATTTGGCAACCTCTTATAAGGATTTACCCCATGTTTCGTTAATGAATTATACTTACTATCACAAAAATGATAGTGATTACGTTATTATCTCTACTCCAAAAGGCACAACGAAGTATAACAACATGGTTCATAATCCAAATGTTTCGATTCTAGTTCATGATTGGATTTCGGCAAAGACAAACAATGAAACTAATGAATCTCAGACTTCCAACAGAAGAAACTCATTGTACGAATTATTGGCGAACTTCAACAAGAATGAAATCGGGCGAGTATCTGTAACAATTAGTGGACATGCTGAAATCCTCACCCCTGATGCAGAAGAGAATAACTACCTATTCTACAAATCTTTGCACTTAAATAATTCAAGAATTGACCAAATCCAAGCAAAAAACTATATCGAAGATGATGCCAATGCTCTAATTCTTGTTCAGATTCATGGCTGCAAGGTGACCGACACAGACAATAATGTTGTAGAATATTAATGCTATCAAGATGGATAACCGCATTGTTTTGTGTAGCAAGCAAGCGGCCTCGCAATAAGGCGATTCTCTCAATTGGATGTATCGAACGAAATCGAGACCTCTACATGTTTCCTCGAGCTAAACATCCTATCTTGTCAAACTAGGAGCTACTATGTTCACTACCAATTATTTTTAACGGGCAGCAAGAAGTCTCTAGACAATTGACACAGCTACTCATCGTGAAGTAAATAATCAATATAGCTTTGAAAAGAATAAAAAAATGTAATTGAAAGAACAGCTAAACCAACTTCACTCAGAGGCAATCACATCCCTGGAAACCTTATTATCTCACTTGTATTGTCTATAGCCTGTTTGATCTTTCGTCTATTACACTTCTGAAGTAATCCCTACCTGATTCTACCAAAGAGATCAGGAACAACCCAAAAACACGTAACTTTGAGAACGAATTCTTGGAAATCAGTAAGGATAGAGGACACACTCCATTTGGTTTGAAAAAAATTGAGCGTACAGAGAATAATCAAATGGACAGAAAGTTAGAATACTCTTAGGTGGAAAACGCTCATTTGTCCTTATTTGGCTAGATCAATATAGAATTTAATTTGCGTTTCGAATAAATACGATAAATTTATATTTCCAAAGTTCAGCACAACAAAATAATCTCCAAAGCAAGAATATTCTATACATCAGAAGAAATCTAATATTGGAAAACAATCTATTTAGTAGTAGAAAAATTTCCATCGAATATTCTAAACATTCAAATACACCCTTTCTCTATACTTGTCCTCTCAGCTTCACCATTTAGGAAAAGTTGGGCCCGTATAACCCTGGCTATGAGGATATTCTATATTGCTCATTTGAATCCAGCATTGCTCAACACCGTCGGTTTGCAAATTACCCCAATTTCAAAGAGGATCCGTTTGGTTATGCTGTTACGTTTAATTGTGTGTTTCGAAAGCTCCGTAGATTGGTTCACATTGTGTAAGTTCATAGTTTAATATGGTGTCTTGATTAATTTATTTAAGGAAAGATACATTCCATATGGAAAACAAAGAAAAACTATATGAATATAGAAAGAAAATAGGGAAGATCCCTTTAAATAGACCGAAACAATTTCACAGTCTGGCAGCATATTGAAACAAAATGAAAGGAGAAGGAGACAAATTTCAGTAGAGATTTCTTCTCATTGGAGGTCCAAATGTAGTTTGCTAAACATATGCGAAAATTACAATAAAATGGCTACAAACCTACACATACAAAATCAGCATTGAATCAGCAAAAGAATATTAATTAGTTTTCACATTCCAGATTAATATATTCATCAAAAGACAAAGTACTCATGGATACCATACAGCAAGGTCAATTGAATTTAAAGACTTAAATATCAACAATATACATCGAATTAAGTTGATTGGTCTGCATATATAAAGCTAAGTATTCTGCTAACATTAAAATATTCATCAGGCCCCTATATTAAGATTTAACGTATTCTACAAATGAACAACAGAAAAATATGTACACCCGTCTAGGAAAGCTTGCGCACCATGTCAACAGTTGTATCAAGCTGCTGAAAGACATTGAATAAAGTACAAATAAACAGTGACACTCAGGTGAGAAAGGATACTCAAACTACCCCTTGCTTATCAGCAGATTGGACTGGTCGCATGAGTAGACCCAACTCCAGACGAAATGGTGGTCTCTTATGTTGGAATGACATGATTACTTTGTAAATACTTTGATTAAGTATGTCACTGCATTAGTATTAGATGCTTCAAATAGCTATAGCCAGATTCTGAAAACAGGGAAGTTCCTGAAGAATTTATACAAAATTCCCGGTATGAGAATCTTTTGTCCTCCTATGAGATGGGAAAAAAGTTTTTTTTCTCTTGGGAATTAACCGAACATTGCTTTACAACGATGTCCTGTTCTGGTCCTAAGCAACAACTTAATTACTTACAGTAACTTGAGTCTGATGGTAGATTTTGTAGCCGTTCTGCATATAACAAGACATTATTGGACTATAACCTCCAATTTCAACATTCCCATTTAATCCAACTAAGTTAAAAAGTTTGCATACCAGATAATTGCACGAGATGTTGGAACAATTGTCTATAAAGGACCCTTGATGAAGACATCAGCAACATTGTCTGAAGACTTTACTTGCTTTAGCTGGACAACATTGGACATAATAGTGTCTTTGATAAAGTGGTACAGGATGTCAATATGTTCAGTCCGTTGATGATGGATGGCATGCTCGCTGAGTTTAACACACAATGAATTATCTTCATTGATATATGAAAATGTTAAAATGGGAAGCTTGAGCTCTTTAACGAATGAAACGAGCCAGAGAACTTCTTTAATAACTTCAGCAAAGAGCCACGTACTCACCCTCTGTAGCAGAAAGGGCAAAATTTTGTCGTTTCTTTGATTTTCATGAAACTAAGCTACTTATGAACTTAACTGCGAGTCCACTAATGGATTTACTGTCCTGTTCGTCACTACCCCAGTCGGCGTCACCGTAAACTTGGAATTATTAATGGTGGTGTAACCTTGTCCTAGGCTTCTTGATCCTTTGAAATATCGAAGTACATGTTTGGTCGCAATTACATGGGTTTCCGTAGAATCATTGGAATAACGGCCAAGCATACCGAAGATATACGCAACATCTCCTCTGATTGCGTTACTTGAATCAAGGAGCTTTCCAACGATACTTCTGTAAAGCGTTTTGTCGCATGGTTTTGCAGGTTCAGTTAACTTCTGACCTGACATAGTTGGTGTGGTGGGATTGATCAGTTGAACGTTTAACTCTTCTAACATCTTGTCAATGTAGTCCGACACGTTGGCCCTGATACTAGTTGGTCCTTGAACGATATTTATTCCCATGAACTTTTTGGCCAAGCCGAGATCTTTCATCTGTTTCACGGTCTCAATTTCTCTTGGATCTATCAACAAATCATCAACATACAAACCAAGATTTGCTTCTTTTGTCTGTATATTCCAAATTCTTCTTTATAATGAATAAAGCCCCTTTCTTCTAAGAGAAGGCTGATGGTCGAGTTCCAGCTCAGTGGTGCCTGTTTTAGACCATAGATGGACTTTTACAATTTGCAGGCCATGTTATCCTTTGGTGGTCCAAGTATCCTATTTGTTGTTTCATGTATAGTTCAGTGTCGATTTCACCGTTGGAAACATTCTTTTGATGTATTTTCATCTTGTAGACAGCAGCAAAGGTTATCAATATTTTGATACATTCATTTCAATAGCTGGCGAAAAGGTTTCTTCATAGTTAACACCATGTTGTTTTCTGAAACCGTGAGTAACTAGTCGAGCCTTGAATTTGCCATTGTCTTTGATAGAAAACACCCAGCACATACCTAGCACTTTCTTGTCTTTGGGAAGGTCAGCGAGAACCATGTCTCATTTTCGAACCGCATTTTCCAGTTTCATTGCTTCAATCCACTTCTCACACTGTGGACTTTCCGTAGCTTCTTCGTTCGAATCTGGATTGTTTCTTGGTGAGCTTTGGGAAACGAAAATCTGTCCTTTGCCGTCTGGGTTGACTTCACTATAGTTTAGATAGAGTTGTCTGCTTCTTCAAACGTCTCATTGCTATCATATTCAATGTACTCAACTGGTCTAGACTGCTCTTTGTCAGTTTTGTGATACTTCAATTTGTGAGGATGCAGCGGGCATCGAGACGGAACTGGTGTAAACTTGCGCTTCAGGACATTCCGCTGCTCTTTCTTATTAAAGACGTTCATACGCACAAGTTGCATCTCATTGACCAGTGGAGGAGGCAGGGATGAGGCAAGTGCTTTCCCCCCTGAAGCAGACATGGGGTGAAGAGCAGAAGGGTCGGACTGGTGGTAGACAGACTCGGGCTGGTAACCGACTTGGGTGACAGCCCAGGAGTTAGGACTGTTGGACTATGTATAGGGCTGGAGCTAACATAGACAGGTTTGTAACGGTAAGCCATGACAGATGTATGAGTAGATGAAGGGGCAAGGACCTCGGAGAGATGGAAGATCTTCGGTGGCCAGGTCCTACATGTCTTCCAGATCCATGGAAGGAGAAACAGGAACAGTAGGAGTAGCAGGAGGAGGCATATAGGGAGTACACAGGTCCTGATCAGATATATCTTCCAGAGAAATGGAAGGTGTACGAGGACTTGGAGGTAGAGAGGAATGACGAGAGACCGATGCCACAGACAATACAGCATCAGGCTCTAAGTCAGCAGTAGTAGGCACTGAGGAAGCGGAAGGAGAAGGTGGATGTGGATGGTCAGCCGGGACAAAAACATATCCATCTTTTATATCAGGAGAGATGCTCTGTATGGAGAGTGGACCATAGGGCGTGGAAGACGGGCCCTCTAAGTGGAAAAATGGAAACAATTGTTCATGGAAACGACATGAATAGAAGTCTGGACCTGGTTATCAAAGTACGCCCTACGGTGAGGATCAAACTCAACAAGGACCCCTTTCAGTGAACGAGCAGCTAGCTACTGAGGAGTAATGAAAGGGTACCCAGCACACCCAAAAACCCGTAATGGTCCAAGGATAATACCAATAGTCCTCTCGGCACGACCATTTTGATGAGAATTACCAGGGATAGTAAGTTGGAGGTGGATTCCTTGGTCATTGAAGAACGACCACAGGTTGCGCTTAATAAATTCAGAACCGTTATCCGAACGAAAGTTGACCCTAAGATGAGAACCACGAGTCGAGAAGTGGTTGGTCCAGTGCTTAATGATATGGATAATACGGTCAGCAGCCTCCGATTTCCGAACCAATGGAATCAAGGCTTTGTGAGCCGTGAAGTCATCGATGATAACACAGAAATAGAATGAATGTGTTGATGAGGATAATAATCGACCAGCGAGGTCACAGTGAAGAACTTGTACTGAGGAACTCTGAACTGACCTTGGGTAAGGCAACGTGCGATCTTAGCACTAGAGCCAAATTCACATGGGTCAGTTACAGTGGTGGGTTTGGTCTGAGGAACTGATTCGCAAGATGACGTTCAATTCCTCCAGCTGTGCGTGTTGGACGTGAAAAACCGACGACCAAAGAGACGTCAATGGGGCAGTGGAAGAAGGTGAAGCCAGCTTGAATACAAACTCATAAAAATCAGTCTGGAGACCACAACCAGTATGACCCAAATGAGCGCGATGAATAGCATAAGAAGTAAAATAAGGACCAGACGTAAATGTACCTAAAGCATGTCCCACTTTAAGAAGGTTTTGAGTGCAGCCAGGAAATTGACTATTGGTAGCAAGGATAAGAGAACACTGTAGATGTTAAATTATTTGCTTTGGAATATCCGTAGATTGAACCAGGTTGTCTAAACTCATAGCAAAGATAATGTATTAGAATCTTATTTAGGATCGATATTTTCGTATATGAGAAGAGCATAAAGTATAAAAAAAAAAGAAACTGAAGATCCCTTCATATATCATATAGTGCACGAATCAGGCTAACAACCATATGAGATGAGATGAGATGAAAACAAATTTCTTTCAAAAAAGAAACAGTCTCATTGGAAAATCTACTCAATATGGAAAAATATATTTAAAATGGCTGCAAATCCTGCACTTGTAAAATCAAGCATTGAATATTAATCAGATTTTCTGATTAATAAAATGTTCAATATAAAAAAGCGACAAGAAAATTATCAAAAACAAAGGGAATAAGGAGTAAGATCCCTTTTAATAAACAAAGTCAATTTCATATACGGTCGCTATAGCCAACAATCAATTAACTCAAATTCTTGTATCTCGTCCTTCTCCGATGAACGGAGCCAAGATAAACTCACCCGCAAGTGCTAAAGAAAACACACAGACCAGTAATATTTCCAACACGGTAGCAGAAAGCAAGCACCACAGTTCTATGATCAACTGGCACTTGCAACGGTTATCAAAGAAGTTATCTGTCCAATAACATTCTTCAGAGAAGTTCTTATACCAATATCACTACCAATGACTATTTGGGAAGCTAATACCTTGTGAATCAAGCTCAGCGAACATCCTGTACACTATGAACGAACCAAACACATTATTATTCGCTGTCATTTCATCTGCGACAAACTCATGGACAATATTGCCAAACTCCGTCCAATTAAATCTTCTGACAACGTTGCTGATATGTTTAGAAAAGGACTTGCACGGGAAGCTTTCCAACATTTAGTCCATTTAACCGGAATGGAACTAATATAATATAATCACCATTGGATTATATTAATGTGAGAGTCTTATTAATATTCTGATGGTAATCGAATGCGCGATTTCAAGAGTGCAGCATTTGCAGCCATTTTAAACATATTACTAGATAGATTGAGCAAATTACAAAGCATCTTCCAATGAGACTGTTTCCTCTTTTTGAATGAAACTTGTTTCCATTTCATTTCATATGGTTGTTAGCTTGATTCATGCACTATAGTTATCCACAGCTTCTCTTCTTTTTACACTTTATTCTCTTCTCATATATGAGAATATGGATCCTGAATAAGATTCTAATACATTATCTTTGCTATCAGTTTAGCCAATCTGCTTCAATCTACTGAGTTTCCAACCTAACATTCAAACAGGTTATAACCGAGATGAATTCCAACCTTATTGTCCCTGAAAGTCATCTTATTAAAGACTGTTAGAACTATCTAGACTGGAAAGCTTGGGTGCATGGTATTTTTGATAATTCTGACTTGTCGATAAAGATTAGTTCTTATTTTACGGGTTCACCTTTTTCCATCCAAGTTGCGGACCAATCCTCATTGAACTAGTGAGTTTATCCTCTAGTGTATGTAGCCTGATGTACAGTCAGTATTCACGGAGCACAGCCTGGGTGTTGCCACTAGGACTGCTGTTCAAGAATAGTACCAAATTGGTAATACTGGCGATGCTCTGTTGAATACTTCTAATACTTACGGCCTTGTGTTTATGATCTTCCTGCTACTCATAAGATTGCTATATGAACTCTTGACAAGTCTTATTTGTTTATTCTTGAGTATCACAATGAATTGCGTTTTAAAGTATTATTTCGGGGAACCCTGAAGGTTGGAGACTTCTTCTCCAATGAATTTCGGATGAAGGACAACATTAACTTGGACACTGTCCCGAGATTCTTCAACTTTCACGATAAGCCATGGTCCTAATCGTGCGCGTATGCTCGTACTTTTATGAGTTCGCGTTTGGGTCTTGTCACCAGGAACATGACCAAGTTTCATGTTTAGATAGTTGTAACAGTTATGGGTATGGTAACATGGCCAAGAACTGTCGTGCTCCTGCCGTGACGGTGTAGTTCCTCATATGACTTTTCGTTTCGGTCCATGTGGTTCAGGACGCCACCGCCAGAAGCACAGCTGCTCACCAAAGCTTGCCGCTCACTATGTGGGAAGCCAATGTTGATGGTGTTGGTAGTTCTCTGACTTAGGTTTCGATCGCACCGATGCTTATTACGGCCATTTCGCCCGGTTCACCTATTATGCACTTTAGGATTTGTCCTTGTCTGCCAGCTTTATTTTTGATTCCGGTGTTGCTACACGTATTTGTAACGATAGAAGCTTCTTTCATGACTTCGCTCTCCTCTCTAGTTCCGTCATGAACACCGTTCAAGCCTGTCTTTATTGACGGTCGTCGCCCTTTTGTGTTAGATCTCCATGGTCAGAACATTCGGGTTTTGAACGCTCTCCATGTTCCTGACTGTGCTCAGAATCCTCTTTTCTTCTTGGCCGTTACTACCTCGGGTGATAAACTTGTTTATCTCCCATGATGACATTATTCACCCTCAGCATGGAAAGATTGTCACCACAGATTTGAGAAATCTTTACTCACTGTGCCTTGAAGTAGACCACCTCTCGACGGTCTCGTGTGTTGATCACTATGCATACTTGGTCCCGGAATCAGCGTCAGTCACTGTTTTTACTACAGACAGTGGCGCGGTATTTGTTTGTACAATCTGCACTTGTTCATGGTTGCCTTGGACACCCTTCTACTGTTTTTCGCATGGCCTAGAAATGTCCGAACATGCTCCGCACGGCTGTTCAAGACTTAATTTCCTGTGAAGCATGTCTTCGCTCCAAAAGAACTCATGTTATTTGTAAAACGACTACTGGCCCCGTCACAACTGCTCGCTTGCTACTTCTTCACTGTGATATGTCTGGTCCTCCTGACGGAGGTCTAGCGGTTTTATTTTTATATACTTCTTGATGACTTTACTCGCTTCAAGGTCGTCGGGCCAATACTCAAGAAATCGGTTGCTGCTGACTTTATTATGAAAGTTATTAAGGCATCGATAAATCACTTCTCCAGTCTTGGTGGCCACACCGTGTCTGAAACTTTCTTTCTTACAACGGAGGTGAGTTCATAAATCTGTCCTTACTGCTGAATATATTAATTTTGAATGTGAAAGTCTTATTAATATTCCAATGCTAAATCCAAGGTGCGAATTCAAGAGTGCCAGAATTTGCAGCCATTTTAAATAGATTTGTGCAAATATTGAGCAAATTACAAAAGATCTTCCAATAATAATGTTTCTTCTCTTTTTGAGTAAAAAGTCTTTTAATCTCATCTCATCTCATCTGTTCAGTCTGTTATCCTGATTCGTGATTATATGAAGGGATCTTTAATACCTCTTCTTTTCTTACTTTCTTACAACTTTTTTCTCTTCTTATATATGGAAAATATCGATCCTAAATAAGTTTCTAATACATCTTCTTATCTATGAGTTTAGACAATCTGATTCAATCTACTGGGTTTCAAAAGCAAACAATTCCACAATTTTGTTATTTTAATATCAGCTCCTTTTGTTGAAATATATTTATTCATTTGTGCAATGTATAACATGATTTAGATATGTTGATACAACTGTTCAGACAAGGTGCGCAGCTTGTCTAGAAGAATTTGTATCCTACAGTTGCTCAATATGTCAGTCGTTATACCTCTATAACAACCTCCTTCAAATGAATCATAAATTGAATAATTATAAATGTATAATCTTATTCAACTTCGAGGATGTAAATTTTGTTTTATTGTTCTTAGATGTTCATCACAGGATCGGCTGCGCTACCGTGCGTATTATTTTGTATCTTATGAATTCCCACATAATATCATTTTGCCTGGAACAAACTTCTTGCACTCTGAGTTTCTTGTTAAATAACTATCTTCAATACTGTTGGATTATTCGAGATTTCCAATCTCAAGAAAAAGATATAGATTTGATTAGATTAGTTATGACGAGTGAAGCTCGCCTGAGTAATGTATTGACGACCCTAACGATCATGACGATTCAAATGTTTTTTTTTTCTAGGCACGGATTCTTAACTTCAATGAGTATTTTAACTAAGATTCCCAAAAGATATAACGAAGCCGTTGGTGACAGATGCCGAAAATGGATACAACCAATGAATACAGAAATGTCTGCGCATGAAATGAAACAGAAGTGGGTTCTCATAGACAAACAAAATCATGCAACAAAAGTATTAAGAGTACGCTGGGTTTATACCATCAAGGATGATGATCGATAGAAAGAAAGATTAGTTGCAAGACGTTTTCAACAGAAATATGGTGTTGATTATGAAGAAGGCTTTTCTCCAGTAGTCAAAGTGAAAGTGTAAAGGTATTTCTCTCAGTGTCTGCAGTGTACGGTATGAAGATACATCAAATGGACGTTACAACTGCATTCCTAAATGGAAAAATTCGTTTACCAATAAACATAAATCAACCAGATGGATTCAAAAAGGCTAATAAGATTGATAAAGTCTGCAAACTTGACAAGTAATTATATGGTTTGAAGCAGGCTCCATTGATATGGAACAACACTGGAAATGAATGTGTTGAAAGAGTTGAATTTGTTAGCCGGCAAGCTGAATTCGGATTATACAAGAAAAGGAATATGATTATTGGATTATATGTCGACGACTTGTTGATAGCAAGCGGTGATGAAAATGAAATCAATTCTATCAACGATATGTTAAAGAAACAATTCAAGATGAAAGATATTGCCGTTGCAAGAAAGTTCCTTGGCATTAACATACACCAAAGCCATAAAGGATCAGTCCTCATTTAGGTGACTATATTAATAAAATTCTAGAAGAATTCTCAATGATAAATTGCAATTCAGGTGGAGCGGCCGCAATCCATAATATTCATCTTGATGAAGATGAATCTAAAGTACACGACAATCCCATGATCTATAGGTCAATTGTTGGAAATTGCTACATGGTAGCAAAACCGTCAGAGGGGATAGTAGATTCATCAAAGGATTACTTACTAGGTATTTTTAGAATCCCAGAGAACGTCATCTAGTTGCAGCAAAGCATATACTTCGATATCTAGCAATAAAGAATGTTGGTCAGATATATGGTAAGCTGGATAAATTAGACGCGTACGTCGATGCAGACTGGAGATCGTTGCTGTCAGATAGAAATTCAATTACGGGATACGCAATCAAGTTTGGAGGAAGCTTAAGTTTATGGAAATCAAAGAAGCCGCCAGCAGTTGCACTATCCACGACCGAAGGTGAATGTATGGGAAGCTGTGAAAGAAGTATTCTCGTTTGTTACCTTATTTAGGGAGCCAGGAATTCCCGTTACATTGCCTATCATGATGCATGAAGACAATACATCGTGTATTGACTTAACAAATCACCGAACCACTCATCATCGAACAAAAGCATTGATATAAGATTCACTTTATTGGAGAGTAGGTGCAGAAAGGTACAATAAAGATGGCACAAGTTCAATCATCAAACAATATTGCTGATATATTTACTAAAGCAGTCCCAAGCCACTACTTATCCTATTGATAACATCATCGGGAATGTTAGCTATTGAAAAGTGGGATTGTTAGATTATGGGGGAGTGTAGAATCGACGATCACGATATTCAATGATTATCTAACTATCGGACCGTTATTTGCAGTACCACTTGTAAATATACAAATGAGAAATCCCAAACATGAATATGAAATATAGATGAAACTGAAACTCCTACAACAATAATATACTTAGAAGAGTTGTTTCACAAAGGTCTAACGATTAGTTAGAATAGAAAGTGAACATCATTGTTAAGAGTTACTACTAAACAGTTTTTACACTCGGATCGCTAACAATTATTTACTGTAATATGATATTCAAGAGGAGATATAGTTCTCGAAATTTCGGATGCAATTCCGGTTCTGTCTATTGCAGCAGGCAATACCTGATAGTTAGATTCTCAATCTAAAACCAATCTCACCATTTTGTTATGACTACCCCAAAATTTTTGGCAATTTAAATCCATTCCCGTTTTCATGAGTGTTATTCCTATTCATGTTGTATTTATCTACATCAGTATTGAATGGGTAGTATTTTAAACTCATACCGTATTTTTGTTTTCTAGATCGTAAATTGCTTAATCTTTCCACTTTTTTTCCCATTTTATTGGGCAGAATGAATTTCAGATAGTGTTCTATTAAAGAATTACAAAGTACTTGCAATAGTGATTCCGAGATTTGAATGACAGAAGGGATAACGGGGATCGACATACTCAACGCTTTATGCTTTGTTTTTCCTGCTGTTTAGATTGTACTCGATTTTGTGTTAAAATTGAAGTTGCAAAGTCGTGCGCGTCTAATTCCTACATATAACAACACTCCCTTCCTGGAAAAAGAAATATCTTTTTGGAAAATTGCATCTCCTTTTAATTTTTAACATGCTTCAAAATCATGCTTTGAATATTGGGAGGATAAAGACTTCCCGTACAAGATTATATTCATATGTTAGAAAAAGTATGACGATACGCGAGAAAAAAAAAGGTCGCGAATTGTACGATTCTATCGGCCAGCCAAGAAGAATTGTTGGCCCAATGGTGGATCAATCGGAATTGGCATGGAGAATCCTTTCACGGAGATACGGCGCTGACTTATGTTACACTCCTATGTTTCATGCAAGATTATTCGCTACTGAACAGAAATATAGGGAAAGTATGTGGAGTGAATTGGATGGTGATCGCGAAAAAGACAGGCCCTTAATAGTTCAGTTTTGTGCAAATGATCCCGGCTACTTGCTACAAGCAGCAAAATTAATAGAAGACAAATGTGATGCAGTGGATTTGAACCTTGGCTGTCCTCAAGGAATTGCAAAAAAGGGCAAATATGGAGCGTTTTTGATGGATGACTGGGATTTAGTTCATTCTTTAATAAAGAACTTACATGATAATTTAAAAGTTCCCGTGACAGCAAAAATACGAATTTATGATGATTGGGAGAAGTCACTCCAATATGCGAAGATGATTTTGGATGCTGGTGCTCAATTTATTACTGTACATGGTAGAACAAGGGATATGAAGGGACAGGCAACAGGTTTGGCAAATTGGAAAGTCTTGAGATATTTGCGAGAGAACTTGCCAAAGGATCAAGTCTTTTTCGCAAATGGAAATATATTGTATCCATCAGACCTCGATAGATGTGAAAATGAAACTCTATGTGATGCTGTTATGTCGGCAGAAGGTAACTTATATAATCCTGGTGTTTTTTGGACAAACTCAGCAGATATGGATATGCAATTTGCTAGAGTAGACAAGATGTTGAGAGAATATTTTGAGATTGTGAAGATATGCCCTGGTTCTGCTTCTAGACACGCAATGAAAGCACATTTCTTCAAATTGTTGCATGCATTTTTGAATACTCACAAGGAGTTGCGTCCAATAATAGGCGGGACCAGTGTACATGCCAGTTTGGAAGAGTGGGAAGCAATCGTAGTTAGGGTTGAAGAAATTGTGAGTGAGATTTTCAGCAAACAGGATATTATCGAAATTGACAAAATAACTACAGGCCATATCCAAAATTGGGGCGGCTCGTATAAAGAAGTGCCTTACTGGAGGTGTCAGCCATATTTCCGAACTGTGGACGGCGAAAAACAAAATACTAGAGTACTCAAAGTTGCAGGGGAGAAATCGTCTATTGAATCTAACAATAAGCGCAAAAATTCTATTTCGCTCGAGAATGATTCCACCAAGAAGATCAAAGACGAACAATAGGAAATTATGTATACTTTTTAATTCAAATTCATATTCTAATCAAACTCTTTGCTAAGTGTATCTCCTTTCCACCATCTAAAACCTAAACCATATCCCCACTCATCATTGATATATCTAGTTGGGTTTTCGACCCCGATCTGGTAGAGAGCTTTTAACTCTTCGGTTCTCAAGTGTGGCAACCTAATGATGGTCTTGATCCTCTCCAAGTTGGAAGATCTTGGCAATACTGAACGGCCTTGCAAAATATGATATGCATTGGCTATTTCATTAACTGAAACATCATACTTAGATGCCAACTCATTAATCAATTGAAGTTTCAAAACAGGAGCACCGTTACTTCCAACTGGGGAGTAGGCTGATATATGAACGCCATTGTCGTGGCAGTACTTCACTAAATCCTGTTGTGGGAGAAGTGGATGATACTCAATTTGGTTAACAACTGGCCTGTGTGTTCTAACTGCTGCAAGTAACTGCTCGAGTTTAGGGATGGAATAGTTAGAGACGCCAATTGATTTAACCTTAGAAGTAGTGTCCATGATATCTTCTAGTTTATGATAGGCATCAATATACTTGATTCCCGTTACAGGATCGTCGTCATAAATTAACTTCCCATCCTTGTCACGAGGTTGTGGAGGCAAACCATTCTCATCACCGTGAAGTACTACTGGCCAATGCTGCAACAACAAATCAACGTAGTCCAACCCAAGATCCGCAAGGGACTTGTCCAAGGATTTTTCAGGATTGAGCCAAAAAGATGGCCATACTTTCGTAGTAATAAACAAATCCTCTCTTTTCACAATGCCCTCATGGAATAATTCTTTCAATGCTTGTCCAATATATTCCTCGGTTCCATAATACCAAGCAGTGTCAATATGGCGGTATCCGGCTTTTACTGCAGTAATTATTTGTGCTTTCAATTCGCTTGGGTCCTCAGGAGGAACAGTTCCCAATCCTAATGCTGGGATAGTCTTGCCATTACTTAAAACAAAATCAACGACAGTTGCCAATTGGGACATGATTTCTGACAGGTTTTCAATAACACTGGCGAGAGAGGATTTAGAGATTTAAATCTTCTAATGTCAAAATTTTAAGCACTTGTTACATATATATGCTAATGTCTTCAAATTTATGAGGTGGGGAAGCTTACAAATTGGATCTGGACCCATTGAGGAAATACTTCCGGAAATTCTCCTGAGCATGTATAAACGCAAAAATAACCTATACAATTGAAAATATCGCTGTTCGTTATTCTAGTCTTAGATTACCGTAAACTTGGGCTCACTAGATAGACTGAGTAACCACTACAGATATCAACAAAACCATGCCAGCTTTCTATAAAAAGATGGTATCCACGCGGAATAAAAATATATTAACTAGCTATAATATTTAGAATTGAAAGGATGAACTTATTTCTAGTTAAATTTCTAAGTCACCTACCACATCGTTTTCATTCTCATCATCATCGTCATCTATTATTACATCTTCATCCATGTACTCGTCAAGATAAATATCATCGTCATCTTCAATGTTCTGATTATCGGGGCCATTTTCATTGCTATTTGAACCATTGACTGAAGGCATGTTATTTATCATAGAGAAGTGAATCTTGTTGATAGCCGTCAAATATATAAACGATACTCTCTTTTTCTTCTTGTTGTAGATGAACCAGTAATATGACCACATAGTCTGGTATGGATAATTCAAGTCCTCGAGAATTGATTCATCTGATGGTTGGAATTGATATATTTGACAATATTCGTGAAGATTATTATGTGGCGGAGAGCTACTCCCATTGGTGGTAATTGAGCTCACTCTCTGAGAAGACGAAGTGTTATTAAAACTGTTCTTCCTACTGGATGGTGCTCCAGATTGAGCGGAAAAGTGCGGTGATGATCTTGAGGGTATAATATCCATGTACACGTTAACTGTATCCCAAATCCAATTCAACAAGTCCTCCTTCTTGCCTAGTGAAATCATTATGTTGTTGAATTTGTGAATTAAATCTTCAGGATTGTGAATTCTGTGGAAATTTTCTGTTGTTGGTTGTAAATTTGAAAAGTCATGGTCAGGAAATGAAGTATTCAATATGGCGATTAAATACGCGAATGTCTTTCTAGTGGTGACATTCTTCAAGGGCCCAAATGGGGATTCGTCTATTGTCTCATTTTCAAAAGAAGTTTCTGCATTTAATGAATTCGAGAGAAGGGATTGGTGATTTCCATTTCCTAATGATGTGGATAATGAATGTTTGTTGAAATGCACCAGGCTGGAACTTCCTCTTCTATCTCTTTCAGTAATGGTTGCGTAGCTTCCTCTTCTGCCCGCAAAATCTGATAATGGGGGACTGGCACTGCTTCCAAGAAGCGAATTAACTGAGTTGTTCCTCTCGCGTTCAACAGACCGGGAAAGTTGATTGTCCTCAATTATTTGATCCAAATGCTTATCAATAGTCTTGAACAATTTTCGGTCAGATCCAATTGGCTTCGTTGTAAACAAATCACATCCGCCTTTGATAACAAGATTGTTGTCATGCGAATGGAAATTTAACTCTTGGTTAACCAATTCTATATCGACTTCGTCGATAAACTATCCGGTTAGTACTTCATTGGTAGGGTGATTGTAATGTGACTAATTTTATTCGCTACTTCCATTCAAAACATACCTTCATTATGGTGCTCTGAATTTAATAATTCTTGCTTCCGCTTGTAATCCTTGGTCAAATGGCTCTAATGTATGATAAAGAAGTAGGACAATACATCCATGAAGATCGTTGTTTGGGTGATAATCACTTTTTGTAGTATCTCCGGACACGACCACGTTCATATTCTTCTGTTATGCGCGATTTGTCGTGTCTCTGGGACAGAAAAACTAAGCAAGCAGTTATAAAACCTACACAAGATCTTAGCCATAATTCTCTCTGTCAGCATATGTACTATAAACTCTCATGTAATCCATTCTTGTCAATCACAAAGTGAATTTTAACATTAGTAGAAATAGTTGGAGAATATGATGAGTATACTACTTTGGCATATCTTTCAACTCCCCACCCACTGATACTAGTTTCTATCGTGCGTTGGCCATTTAAACTAGAATAATTTCGTTTTCTATTTTCATTTGAATCAGCTCTGCTTGGAGAATCAACCACCGAGAAGCCTTCACAAAGATTTTCGTATTTAAAAGCCGAATCAGGATGAACTGCGTCGGCATCT
Source organism: Scheffersomyces segobiensis (assembly GCA_030564745.1). Taxonomy (NCBI): domain Eukaryota; kingdom Fungi; phylum Ascomycota; class Pichiomycetes; order Serinales; family Debaryomycetaceae; genus Scheffersomyces; species Scheffersomyces segobiensis. The sequence goes on from JAKTZB010000003.1 coordinate 128,193, forward strand.
TCGTTCTCTAATTGCTTCTTGCTTTTCATTAGAGGTCTGTATGTCTTCATCATCATGATTCTGATAGACATTCTGCAACTCCATTGGTAACCCAAAGTCGGAACAATTTTTTTTGTTTCTAAATTTCTTAATTTGTGCAACTTCAACAAGAGCTCTTTTTGCTTATTGTAGTTTATAATGTTATTTTCTTCGTTCTGATGTCTTAGACTAATGTTAAACTCATTTTCAGCGATTCTTCTCTTGACTGACAGTTCATTAATTGACTTCACAAGCTCTGCTTCCATTAAGTCTGCTTCCCTTTCGTTTACCAAAACTCTTCCGTGTTTTTGAAGTGAATACAACGTTTTAACATCCCATCCGGAGTGAATTCCCAATTGGAAGTCTAAATTCAATGGATTATTGATTTCATCTTCGAAACTTCCCAGTCGATAAGTAGAGGCATGGTCGCTAACTTGATTGACCACTACTATAGCAATATTGAACTTCTTGGCCAACTTTTGTAAATGTCGGTGAAGCAAATACAAATAGTGTTGTTTAGTCATTCGATTTCTATATTTTGTAGATTTTTGAAATCTCTTCAAATTGTTTTCTTGCTTCAATCTTATTGACTGATAATCTTCACAATCTTTTAGTTCCTTCTCTTGTTGCCTGATTCGCTCTTCCAAGTATATCGAATTTGAAAGAGACCCTTCTCGCCTTAGATGTTGTGCAATGCTATCTATGACTAGCAAGCGAACTTTCCCTTCTTTCAGTTCTAAATGAATCGGTAATTGTGTATAAATAATGTGATCCTGACTTTCCAAATCCTGACAGTATATATATGAAATGTTTTCTAAACTCACAGCTGAATCCTTCAGCTTGTATGATTGTTGAAATTGATTGAGTCTCTTCGTTTCGAGAAACGATTCGGTGGCAATGTGAATACATTCTTTGGAATCACCATTATTTAGTTGGCATTCCATGGCTAGTTGAGCAAGCATGTGTGATTTGCCACATCCGCTAGATCCAAATATCTCTGTAATCTCACCAATTGGAATTCCACCCCCCAAACCATTATCAAGGGAAGGCAAGCCCGTTGAAATAAATTTATTCGGCGAGATTATAACATCGGAAACCAGTTTGGGTTTATTTCTTTTCTTGCACGCTGTCGATAATTCTTTCAAAAAGTCATCTACTTCTCTTAAGGGTCTTGCGGTTGTCTTCGAAAGTTTAGTTTGTTTGCCGTTTGAGTAATCGATTAAGTCAGTAACCGTCTTTCCTTGAAGCAGGATCAATTTTCCTAACAACTGAAATTTAGAAAAGACATCGAATCCACTATCCAACAACTGTTTATATTCATCCATAATTAGGGATTGTCGTACGAGTATATCCATAAGAGCCAATCTACATCTTTTCACGCGTCTAGTGAGTAATCAAAAATATTAATAATACTGCAGAAAAATATAACAATTATGTGAACAAGAAAATTGTATTAAGATCTACGACAAGTTGTCTGCAGATTTAGAAATCATATAGTCTTTGGATTTAAGAAAGGAAACAGCAAAATTGGGTAATGACCACCCAAACACAGAACCAACACCACCTTTCTTGCTGATAGGAACAACAAGCATTTTGCCTGGTTGTTTATATTCCTTTAGTTTGATAGAATTGTTCTCAAAAACTTCGAAGTCGATCACATTCTCGAGACCTGCCTTCTGGAAGTAAATAATATCAACTAGGGTCTTGACACCCATAGCGATGACATCACCAATAGCAATTACATTGTGATAGTTTTCAAGTCTGAAGTACTTGTCAGTGACAACATAACCGTTCTTGTCAAGAACATCTTTAGGCAAAAATTCAGAATTTGGAGTGTACTTGAAGACAGGGATTACCAAGTCGAATTTTTCTACGTTCCCGTCGTTGAAGTCGACGGAAGTTTCAGTAATACTCTTGGCCCTGCGGTTGTTAATTACTTCGACGTTTAAGTCTTGGAGTTGTTTAGTGGCCTTCTTTCCGATAGACTTGTCCAATGAGGACAATGGTTGACTGGAACCAGTGTATAACTTAATATTCTTCTCCTTACCATAGAAATAAGCAATTTCACCAGCAACCTCAACTCCAGTTGATCCGCCTCCAATCACAGCAACTGATTTTGCGGATTTGATGGATTTGGCCAACTCTTTCCCAGATTCAATAGTGAAAGAGGCATCTGTCTTGTTTCCTAACTTAAAAGCTGGGTGATCGCTTCTATTTCCAGAAGCAACAATCAAATTGTTATAATTAAGTGTAGTGCCTGTACTTAATGACAAAATTTGTTTGTCTAAGTCGACGTCAATAGCACTTGCTTTGATGTAAGTTGCAGAATGCTTCGTTCCCCTTGTGTACTTCTTTATGGTAGTCTCTAAATCATATAATGTTTCGTCTACCTTCTCGGGTTCAAAGATAAGTCTTGGTGTGGCAATGTTGAAGTATGCCTTATCGGATGGCGAAACAACAGTAATGTCTAAATTAATATTATTAGTTTTCTTTGAACTCACTAATATCTTTACTGCTAAGATAGCAGAAAATGATCCACCAATTATCACAACTTTCTTATTTGTGACAGTCATGTTGAATATAATTGATTAGAGACTGCTCGATAGCTTTATTCACTTTCAAGCTAAGTTATCATCCACGAATTTTGCAACTTTATATATTGTTTTCGGTCAATCCATAGAAGTAGTCACAATGGAAGATTAGAAACTGTGTAGCCGGATTTTAACGGAGTTTATCTCACTATTAGTAATTTTACTAAATCTGCAGAAGCGAGTCGAACTTTAGATGCAAGATTTACATAATTTTGACCAGGAGTACAGAGGAGATATTCATATTCATACCCAAAACTGAACCTGGCGCCTATCTGTTTACATAGTTACAGCTAAGATTTATCCACTTACGTCACAATATGATTTACTTTCTAACAGAATTCCGAACTATACAATCATGTAAATATACTTTAAGCAATAAGTAGTTTGGCGACCGATTTTCATTTAATGAGCACCAGAGATGAAGAACCACTTGTCAACAGACTTGTCAATTGGTGCAGGAGCAGCAGGAGCAGCTGCGGCTGCCTCTTTGGAAGCAGCTGCATTGAAGGTAGGCGAATCAGACAAAGTGGTGTTAGTTAAGTCAATACCCTTTGAGTCCACACTTTCACCCTTGATCAACTTGTCCCAAGCTTCGGCACATTCGTTGATGATTTCTTCAGCATACTTCTTATTCTTACATTCACCTGAAAAAGCGAATTGGTTTTCTGGCTTACCATCAGGAATCTTGTAAATTCTGAACCATTCGTTTGTGGCTCTCAACAAACCGGGTAAGTGTGTTTCAACATCTTCGATGTCGTTCAACTTTGGAGCCAAAGGGTCGTGGACATCAATGACAATGACCTTCCAGTCAGTTTCACCTTCGTCCAAAAGAGCCATGACACCCAACACTTTGACTTGCTTGACTTCACCTACAGCGGCAACCCTTTCACCAATTTCACATACATCCAAAGGATCATTATCACCCTTAGCCTTGGTTTCCGGGTGAATTTGGTTTGGATCTTCCCAGGTTTGTGGGAAAGCACCGTAGTTGTGAATGTAACCGTGGTGTGGGAAACAGTTACGGACAAATCTCAATTTGCCCTTCTTGGTGTCTTGGATGATTGGGTTCAACTTTTGTTCCTTGGAGATTTCCAACTTGGCGTTGGTCCATCTTGGAACTTCTACGATCATGTTCAAGATGGTCTTTTCTTCATTGGCGTACAATGGGATGTCGTGGAAAGGAGAAACAACCTTTCCATCTTTTTCAAGATAGACTTTGTAGTCCAAAGTGTTGGCGGCAGCGACTTGACGAGTGGTGTATGACATTTTGTCCAATTGGGTTACCGTAATAAAAACTGATTCAAAGATTTATGAGTTGTGAAACTTTTCAACGACTGGTTTTGCTGTTGTTGGGCCAAACTGCAGGGGAAGGCGTGTATTTCACGAACAAAATTATAGCGAAATTATTGGTCACTTCTATCACGTGTAATTTGATCACTTTTTTTATAGTAATTGATTTGGGTTAGAATGTGTTGATTGATAGCAAATGATGAAACTCCTTCTGATTGGTTTGTATCACCTTGATATACATTCATTTCACATTTCTTGGACAACCACAACCCTCTCGTTAACTCTCTGTGAAATCTTTTATTTTCAATATTGGGATACCCCGTAGTTATTCTCGTAATTGTGCTCATTATTAGTGTCCTTTCTCTAGCGGTGATGTCATTCCATCCTGCAATGTAGTCCATCAAGTATACCCCAGCGTAGATATCTCTACATTTGGACACTGTAGCAATTGCATCTTGGTAATTTTTGCAAATATTTATTCCATAAACGTCGGAGTCGAAAAAGCCTAGAGTTGTTGACTTGGTGAAGGCAGTATTTGCAAGGATATTAACAAATTTCTTGGTTAACTTGTCTGGAAACCCTTTCCCAGTCACTACTATTAGGTTTTCAGGTACACAATCGTCTTTCAACATATATCTGGTCTTAATGTAATAACAAAAGGAATGGAAGACTGCTTCTTTTTCTAAAATGATTATAGCATAGTTACTTTCCTCATTTGGTAAGATGTGTTCAAAATTGCTCTGTAGAGGAATTAAGACAGGTTCTTCACAATAATTCATTTCTAGTATGGTACCTTTGCTAGACCGTATTGCAAAATGACCATAAACAAGTCCCTTTTGAGAAGGGTATATGCTGAAATTATCTTCCAAACTCAACTCCAAGGAGTCGACAACAACCAGATGCAAAATCTCATTGCAATACCTTTGTTTCCTATGAAAGGCATCTACATCTTGGTAGTAAATATCTCTTATTGTTGTTGATTTCTTTGGATTTGATTGTGCTTGAAGAAGAAGGATCTTCAACACTTTTAATGTTGCAGTAAATCTTTGGACCAAGATGTCCAGGTCTGCAAATTGTCGTAGAAGGTGCATCTTTGAACCATTTCGGTTGCTATACGCAAGAACAAACTCACATTCAGAATTTATAGTCTGAACAATATTCCTCCATTTGGCAGTCAAGATCGTAGTCTCTTTTGATTTGGTATTCTTCACATTATGGTTTTCATGTGAACGGAAGATTTTGATATCCGCACTTCTCTCACTTTTCAAACAAGTTTCTAAATTGGAGGACACTTCATTAGAGTTGTCAGCCCTCATGGCCATAAACTTTAGATGGTGTTTCATGATCGTGATGTTTATAATTTCATTTGCAGCCAAAGGCTATTTCGAAATTCATTTTGAAGGTTGGTGCAGTCGCGTGTTTACCACACAATGTAATCATTGATGTAGTACAGATCATCTATGTACACCACATTAAAACCGAGCCTAAAATGCAACCGGAAATAACTAGCGAGGGTTAGGGAAACTATAGACAATCGATAGAGTTTTGGAAGTTTGCGTGTGACATAATCTCAAATCCGGACTTTGGACTAGGCTTCACCCTTGAATTGTGCCCAAAAAAGTAAAATTGAAAAATGTTCTGGAAAGACCTCCTTCGACAAGGGCGAGTATGTAAGCCAAGTTCGATATTGTACATGCTACAATCATTTCTATATAAGCAAAAACATTGTAGTACAACATGTGGTTACAAAAGAGACTTGTGCTTGGGACAGCACACAAATTGTATATGCTGCGGTTAAACATTACAGGAGTGCACAGTCATAGCCTTGGCTTATTGGATCCGACTGTGCTGCCATCAGATTGAAAGATTTCGTGATCCTTCTAAATTTTCTGTATCACTTTTCCGCCAACGGTAATTTGAGTATTTCCATCCAAGGAACTTACTGCTTGGTCTTCCATTGTTCGCATATAAAAAACTGTATCTATACTATCACCGTATACAGCCTCTCCAAAAATTTGAAACTTGCGAGCCAAAGCCTCATAAATAAGTAATTTATTAGCAACACTTTTTTTATCCAAACGTTTATTATACTATAACAAGACAACAATCAATCATCATGGTTTATATAAGACAATATGAAAGTCTAATAATTGACAAGAGAGACTGGGGCGATGATACATGGGCTGCTGGTGGAGCCAGATGGGCATTTTTTGCTATTTTCATAGTACTTATCCTAATAGTCATTTTTGGAACCTTACGGGTGAACAAGAAAAGATCACGGCAGGGTGTCCAACCTCTTTATGGAACAAGATGGATGACTCCTCCGTCATACAGGCAGTCGCAAACCCAATATGATCAACCTGATAACGTTAGAGATCCAGATCTTCCTAGTGCTTATGTCCCAACCTATACTGCTGAAGCCAATGAATACGATATGGGATACTATGATCAATCAGGTGAATTTCACGCTAATCCAAACGTTAAGGCTGCTGTGATGGTACCTCCCCCTAATGCTCATCAAAGGCAAACTTCAGCGCATGGGGATGCCATTCCAATCAGTTCTACAGTGCCGGCTGTAGTTTTGACCGATGAGGAAGCCGATGCTTCCAGACCATCTGGACCTCCTCCAGATTTGGATTTAGTCGGAAGTGAGTCTAGCGAAAGTCTTGGAGATTTCTATAGACCGTCAGGGCATGCCATGCCAGGGTCTTTCAATCCTCCTTCTGGTCCTCCATCGGGACATCCTGAATTACGCGAAGGCTCATCCTCTTCCAGTAATATGGAAGCATCAACTATCAACATATCAGATGGCATTATTACGAAAGATCCTGGTAAAAATTAAACAATCAGACAATCATTACAAATTTTTGAGATAGTATCTAGTCATTAATTATTGTATTGGGACCTAATTATCAATAAGGTCTTGACACCCTAGATATCATAATACACATCTCTTTTTTTATCTCAAGTTTATAGTAAAGAGGACATATATGGATCACCAGGTCTCTTGGCACATTCAAGTCGTGAAATGTCGCTCGTAACACAATCAATTTCGAGTATTGAATGTTCCATGAGAGCAAAAAGTCTCTCATAGACCTTGAATTCAGATATTGTTAAGAATTCCTGCGTATCTGACCTCCACTTGAGTAGTCTCGACTTTGGTTTTGCCGAGGCATACACTGGCCTAGCCCAGATTTGGCCAACCTGTCCAGCCTTGAGATTACAAGTTGTAGTTCCACTCACTTCTCGTGTTGAAGTTAATTCGATGCTCATCTTCACACCTAGGGCGACAGAGAATATAAGATAAGTGACCAGAAATGTCACATCGAAGTTGTGCTTTGAATGCAAGGTTGAAGAAAATGCATAGGAAAAAGATATTGAGCCATCCTGTCCAAATTCCTGAGATTGACAAGCACTGATTGGAATATGAGGATATCGGATAACTTCTTCATCTTCGTATTTGAAATGAACCCAATTAGATTCTTTTTCATTAGACTTACGAGCTTCTTTCTTTTCTTGCTTTTCTTTCTTCTTATCTTTATTGTCGTTTTTCTTTTTCGTAAAGATTCCACTTTTGGTAATGTCGTCCAAGTTTTCGGCAAGTGAGTTTGGGCCCGAGGTGGGTTTTTCAATTGCAACAGCATGAGCTCTGACAAGGAACGAGTTGTCTTCGAGTACGTGGAAGAGGAATTGCTCTTCTCTTTCATTCTCCAAGAGATGACCATACTTGAACAACACTGTGTCCAATGTCAGTACCTCAATAGTATTCACTGGTGGCGCACCCTCACCCTTTTTGCCAGGAGTAGGGTCGAAGAAATCTTTCCCTTCAGAATAGCCAGCTCGTGTAACTACGTTACCAATATCTCCTGAAATGGGAAATCCATTGGTAAAAGTTGGTATAAGCGTCATGTAAGCTAAAGACGAGTATCTCATTTTTGAACTGCTTCGAGGAACGGTAAATTAATTTTGTTAAAGGATGGTTAAATTTAAGCAGTACATTTATCTGAATTTTCCACCCCAGTTTTATACTTACACTTGAAGTTTAGTATCTTCTGTTTCTTTCCTTCTTTTGCCTAATGTTTAGCGTAATAAAATACAGATAACTTCCCTCTTGTGGATAAGTTCAGTAATTTTGCAATCTTTTTCTCATAAATTTCTCAAAATAAACACACACATTTTTCCTTTCACCTTTTGGAGAGTAGAGAATACGGGTCATTGAACACACAAAGTCTGTTTTCGTATGTTTTACTTACCCATAAGTTTTCAACTATCTAGCAGTCAGCAATAGACATGCTAATCAAGGGAGTAAGTTCTGCTTGTGAAGTGAATACTCTACATAATCAGCAAATTCATTGACATATTTTTTCTGCAGGTAACGGTAGCAGCAGGCAAGTTCCTGATCTTAGGTACAGAAAATCCAAATCATTGGCTATCCGAGGGTAAAAAGGAGTCGTAGTACCGGAAGTTAATTGTCGCTACTGATTCACAAAAATGTCGTTTATTTAAAAGCTCGCTGCGCTACATATCATAGGCAAGCAAGAACGTAGTCACTTTCAGTGAAGAGTTCAGTTGCATAGCTTCATTCATTTTTGGCGTAGAACTTTGGAAGAGACTGTCGTCTTATTTGGTTTAAATTGTCAGTTTGTTCGTAGTTTATCTTGCGAACAGTGGCAATTCTTCGAATGTTAGTTAGTCTTGTGTTGGATGTCATTTTGTATATTTATTTACGATAATTACATATCGAAAGTAACGACAAGCGTCTTCTCTGTTGGCGACAAAATTGCTCGCAGTTGGTGAAATAATTGTTCCAAGTGTAAGACTGATTTGTTAAGTGAAACAGCCAGTAGCTTTCAGAGGGTGCGACATTTTTGTTGATTAATCCGACTCGTATCTTCAAATGTGCCGAGCTATTTATGCCCTCGGAAAGCTTGAGATTGTGTATGAAACAATACTGTAGGAGAAGATCAAAATAGGCAATGGATATCCGAAGCGCATTCTACACTTATTCCTACAAATTCCTCCAATTAGGCACATGAAGCACTGGAATTTCTACCACTTGCCGTTTGTGATAATAAATGTTGTTGCAATTCTAGAAGGGTTCCGCTGGCTGAGAATCAGAATTTCAGTTGCCACCGAGTTTCACATGACAGCATCAGCAACTTGACGCGACCTTGCATCGACTAGATGATGATTACGGCTGCCATGACAATGCAATAAAATAAGCAGGATTGTGTGGGCGAGCGCGGAAAAGGGACTATATCCATCATAATGGAACTACGACACAGAATATAAACAAGAAACGGAACATCCTTAGCAACGTTTGGTATGTGGTATTCAGCGAGTAACCAAGTTTCAGGAGCTCAGCCTCTCAGTTTGCCGTATATGGTTTGAGAGGTGTATTATGGATATGTGAAATTGTAATGGGTGTGAAATTGCATAGTGTACAATACTTTTCCACCCGACAACCATCTATCTCATCTTCCCTAGTTAGGCGCGACAATAGGTCACTACAAAATTTATTAGTTGACTAAATCCTTCCCTGCCCCTCGCACAAAAAAAAAATCTAAACGTTAAATCAAAACAAAAGAAGAAACTCATTAGATGAGTGCGAATAAGCCAGGTATTTGGAATTTCAGTTCCAATTACCTCGCACTTGCCAGTAGATAAATATAAACCAAGTTTTTTTCCCTATACCTCGTAAACTTTATTCCATCAATCTGTAGAAGTTGTTGTATTTGACTATCACCGCTTTGTCAACCTCACACAGACAATATCACGTTTACAATGTCTAACAGTGACAAAAAGAGTCTGACTTCCGATTCCTCGGTATCCCAGTTTTTGGCTGCATTGATCCCCACGGCAGTCATCGCTGCTGTGTTTGTACTTCTCTTCATTGCCATCCGTAAGAAGCAGAAGAGGGTCTACGAGCCTCGTTCCATCATCGAGACCGTCCCCAAAGATTTGCAAACCGAATCAACCCCGACAGGCATATTTTCCTGGGCTCCCCATGTATTGAAGAAATCCGAGTCCTACCTCATCCAACATGCTGGTATTGACGGCTACTTCTTTATCCGTTTCCTCCTTGAGTTTGGTTTGATTTGTATATTGGGCTGTTTCATCACTTGGCCAATCTTGTTCCCTGTCAATGCTACCAACAGTAACGGCCAGAAGGGATTCAATGCCATCTCATACTCTAATGTGAGCAATAAATGGAGATTTTTGGCCCACATTTTTGTTTCTTGGATTTTCTTCGGCTCAGTACTCTTCTTGATTTACCGTGAAATTGTCTACTATACTACATTTAGACATGCTGTACAAACTACTCCGTTGTATGATTCTCTACTTTCATCGCGAACTCTTCTCCTCACAGAAATTCCTGAAAGTCTTTACGAAGAAGAGACATTGCGTTCGTATTTCCCCCCAGCTAAGACTATATGGTATGCCAGAGACTACGAAATGTTGGAAAAGGCCGTAAAAGAACGTACCAAGTTAGCTGGTAAGTACGAAGGGGCTGCCAACAAGGTCATCATTAAGGCTGTCAAAATGAGAAACAAGGCGATCAAGAAAAATAAGCCAACACCTGAACCTGCAGATGAAATCAATAAATATTTGAAGGATGGAAAGAAGAGGCCTACTCATAGATTGAAGTTCTTAATCGGCAAGAAGGTCGATACATTGAACTACGGTGTCGAAAAACTTGGTGAATTGAACACGGCGATTAAAGAACAACAAGAAAATTTCAAGGAAAACAAACAGATTCCCTCTGTCTTCATTGAATTTCCAACTCAGTTGGACTTGCAATTGGCCTACCAAGCTGTTCCATTCAACAAGGACTTGAAGGGCGTTAGAAGATATAGCGGATTAGCACCTACTGACATTGTTTGGGAAAACTTACCTTTAACTAAGAAGTCCAGATGGGTGAAGAAAATTGTTGCCAACACTGTCTTGACATTAATGATTATTTTCTGGGCTATCCCAGTTGCAGTTGTCGGTGCTATCTCGAATATTAACTTTTTGACAGACAAAGTCCATTTCCTTAGATTTATCGACAATATGCCTGCCAAACTTATGGGTATTATCACTGGTTTACTTCCAGTTGTTGCTTTGGCTATTTTAATGTCCTTGGTTCCTCCATTTATTAAGAAAATGGGTAAAGTAGCTGGCTGTATTACTATTCAAGAAGTCAATGGATTCTGTCAAGCATGGTTCTTCGCCTTCCAAGTCGTTCATTCTTTCCTTGTTGTCACTGTTACTTCTGCCGCTGCTTCCTCCGTTACATCTATTATAAGTAAGCCCGGTACTGCTTTGGAATTGCTAGCAAACAATTTGCCCAAGGCTTCAAATTTCTATTTGGCATTCTTCTGCTTACAGGGCTTGACTATTCCTACTGGATTGTTATTGCAAATTGTTCCTTTGATTTTGTCACAGGTTTTCAGCAGACTTGCTAGTACTCCAAGAGCGAAGTGGAACGTGTGGTATAAAATAGGCTCTCCTGACTGGTCTACCACGTATCCTGCTTACCAACTCTTGGCAGTTATTGGTTTATGTTATGCCATCATTGCACCATTGGTACTTGGATTTGCAGGTATTGCTTTTCTTGTCATTTATTTGGCCTACATTTACACTTTGGTTTATGTTTGGCAACCAAACCCTGTTGACGCTCGTGGCAGAAACTATCCAAGAGGTTTGTTGCAATTGTTCGTTGGATTGTATTTGGCTGAGGTTTGTCTTACAGCTATGTTTGTCTTTGGTAAGAATTGGGTCTCTGTTGCCTTGGAAGCACTTACCATTCCGGTTACTGTCGCTGTTCACCTCTATTTGAAATGGATGTATTTGCCATTGTGGGAAACAGTTCCAATTTCTGCTATTAGATACGCAGCCGGCAACAAGTCACTCGAGTATCCCATGCACGACCAGGGCTACAAAGAAATTAAGACAGAGGGTGCTAACTACTGGGAAGGTGGTAATGAATTAGGTGCTTACCAAGACCAAGATCTTACAATTCTAGGAGGTGGATCCGAAAGAGCCAACGAATCTGGGCTTGGTGGTTCGGATGAATCAGACAAGCACAGTCCCTTTGACAAAGCGTCTGAAATTGAAGGAGGTAAGACTGCTGCTGTCGGTCAAGTTGTGGCTGTTCCAGGAAAGGGTGTTTCTTGGTTGACTAAGTTCTTCAAGCCAAAGTCTGAAACCTTTGATGTCGTTCGTGCAAAGATGCCAGCATGTTACTTCAACTACATTGAATACAATGATGAATTCGTTACGACCGCTTATGCTGATCCATCTGTCACAGATGAAGAGCCTCACATTTGGATTGTCAAGGACAATTTAGGACTCTCTGACATCGAAATGAATAGGGCTATTGAAGGTGGTGTTGATGTTTCCAACGGTAATACCGAGTTCAACGAGAAGGGTTCGGCTACCTACACCGGTCCACCACCTAGTTACGAAGAGGCGCTCAAAGTTTAATTTTTTCTATTTAGTTTGTATTATTTGTTTTGCTGCAAGTGTCCTCTCCTTTAGTTTCTACCTCAGTCATTCTTCTTTAATGACATTAATTGTATAATCGATATTTATTTGGAAACTGTCCAGTAGCCCGGATATACGAAGTGAATTTTTTTAGTGACGAATAGTTCGGATTTTGAATTTTTCAGTGAACGCTATTTATTTTGTTTGGCTTTTGGATTTTGGCGGGGTTTGATAATAATTATTGCAAGATAATTCTGCATGGGCTTTGCATTTGACATGTTTTGCAACATGATTAGCGGACTAATTGCATACTATTTTATGGAATATGAATGTGCTTCGGAAACCGATGGGGATTGCATTAGAAGATGCTGGAAGTATATAGATGTAGCGAAAACTTCCATAATAGACAAATTGCTAACTGAAGTATCCCTATCAAAATTTAATCACCAACCACAATAACCATGTTCACCAGAGCCTTAAAGAATAAGCCAGTAGAATTATTAATTTGTTCGTTTTCTACCAAGTCGAATGTAGCAGCGAAATATGTTCCAAATGCCACATTAACTAATGGAACCAAAGGTAAAAATGTGCTTCCAGGGATTTTCATGACGTATGCACAGCAACTTCCTAAGGGCATTGCATCTTCGTTCACAACTAGTTTTATGATGTGGGGATGGTGTGTTGCAATTATGGTGGCCAGTGATATCCTCAATGATGTGCCATTTGGCTTCCAGAGAACTGCCGCCCTAAGAGTTGTCAAGTATGGAGACAAGCCTGAAGTTGAATTCGTCTGAGATTACACGATTATAGGAATAGAACAAGTATCAAATTTATTCAGTAGTTTTCTATACAAAGTGTTCAGTATACTAATGCTTTGAATTTACATGTCACAATTATCTGTAGAACAAATCATGTTTTCCGAAGTGGGTACCGACGCAAACATGAACAATATACTTTTGCATACAGTGTTTAAGATGTAGTAATAAATAATTTCCATAGATGTAGAGTTAGCCAAAGAAGCAAATCTCACTTGGGAGCGGGGTTTCTTAGAGCTCAACGCCAGAGGAAATACCCTCAGCAGCATCATCAATCTTGCTAGCAATACTGCCACTGCCACCAGTACCAACGTACTTTTCAGAAAATGGTTTGATGACGTTTTGATATACAAGAGTGGCACCACCTAAAGATGGAATACCAATGTAAAGCAAGAAGATAGTCTTGAACAAGAAGTAGAATGGAACCCAGTACAAGATAGCCTTGGACCAGAATTCAACAACGTTCAAGAAGGCAAATACAACCCAGTAGGTTAACAATTGGGTGTCATCAGAGGAAGTTCTGGTGTTCAAAGCAATCAAAGAGTAGTAACCTGGCAAAACAAAACCAGCAATGTTGGACAAAAGTTGACCAACGCCACCAACGTTCAAGAAAATCAACACGAAGTAGACAGCAACCAAACCCAAGACAGCATACGATCTTGGCAAACCAGTTCGCTTTTCGAATTGATGCAAAAGTTGTTGGTTGGCAGTTTTCTATGTATCGGTTAGTATTGCGAATCGTGAAAAATTTAATTACAAAACGGTTTCCATACATACAGAATCAATTTGAGACAAAAAGGTCTTAGCTTGTTCGGGCAAAGACGACATGATTAGCAAATGTTGAAATAAGTTACAAAGCAGTCTAGTGAATTTAATTGAAAAGAAAAAGAGGGATTTGGTTTTCGAATTGGACGAAATATGTAACGATTACCCTATGGATTCGGGGGCAGGACCTGAAATTTTGAATCTGCAGGAACCAGCATAAATCATGTGACACGAGTATCAGTTAAACTTTCTATCTGAACGATAACCTATTGTGGTTTAATATTTTGGTCTTTTGGAAGTTATTGTATATTCAGCGTCTTTGTCTTATAGATTGCAAATTTGCTGAACTTAGTGGTAAACAGAAATCCAGTTTTGATCGCATACGAAGAATCACTAAGCGCGATTATATAATATGCTTCCGAAGACCTATTTTTCAGAAACGTTCGTATGAACTGTATTGCGAGAACAAATTATAGTTCTGAAAAAAGTAAATAAAGAGAGAATCAAGTGAGTAAAAACCATATAAGAAATTCTACAGCCACTACGTCCCCTTTGGAATTCCGAATAGTAAGTTTATTAACGTGGAAATGCAATATACTAGACGACGATAATATCGTTTGAAACCAGTAGTGAAATGTCATACTCCCTAATCCTTTATTACTTTCTCTTGTTCTTTGATTTAGCGCTGCCTTCAAAACCAGCTCTCTTTTTGGCGGCCTTATTTACAACACCGGTAAACTTTCTCAACTTGGGTTGTTGCTTACTCTTTTTTCCTTTGTTATCTCTTCTTGACTTCAAGTTTTCTTCTCTCCTCTTGGCTCTAGCAGCAACAGTATCCTTTACGGTCTGCTTTCTTTCTTTCCACTCGATTTCACTCTTTAGCTTTTGCTTTTCTTTTCTCTTAATTGCTTTCTTCAACAACTTTTCGTCATCTTTCAATTTTACTCCTTCGGCTTGAGCCATCACTCTTTGCCATTTGTCCTTTTCTGTTTGCTTTACTTTGTCTTCTGGAGACAACTGTTCTAATTTACGTCGTTTCTGCTCCAATTTATTCAAATGTGCCTTCAAGTCGTTATTAGCCGGACCCTTAGCCTTTTTCTTTTCTACAGTGGAACGAAGTTTGGTCAAGTCTGAAGTCACTCTGGAACCATCGTTAAATACAATATTGCCGAACAAGACAGACTTTTCCTCAGCATCCTTTTCATTTTCGTCTTCAGATTCAGATTCCGAATTAGAGTCAGAATCTACCTCCAATTCATCACGGCTCCTCTTCAACTTTTCTTGTTTCTTCAATTCTTCTCTCTTCTTACGCTCAGCTAAAATTTGTTCTCTTGACTGAGGGGCACCTGAAACTTTGCTACCAGGAGCTTTTCTCTTTTCCTTGAGAACATTTATCTTAGCTGATAACTTTTCTCTAAGCTTCTTGAGGTTTTCCTCTTTCTTCTTCTGCTCTTCTGGAGACAAAACTTTCTTGTTCTTCTTCTGCTCCTGTACATCCTTCTTCTCAAAGACTTGCTCTGCGGATGTAGTTTCACTTATGACTTCATTTCCGTCGTCGTCGAATACTAATTGGGCGCCATTGTTTAAGAAGGAATCTTCACTGGCATTTTGCTCGATGTCGTTTTCTTGATCACCTTCGCCATCGACATCCATATCTGGGATTTGAACATCTTCATCGTCGTCTTCTGATTCTTCTGGTGCGGGTATTTGAACGTTTTTAGCACCCGGCAATATAACTCTTTTGGCTGTAAGTGCTTTATTATCCATGACATCTTTGGCAGTAGCATGGGAGTTGGTGTACTCATTAGCAGAAGACTTCGACTCTGGGTCCAATTTGGCTCTCTTCAGCTGCTGCAATTCTTTCTTAGTTTTTTTCTTTTGTTGCCACTGGTCCTGAGTGGCATCATCATAGTAGTATTTAGCAGGAATCAATGATAGCAATCCATTGAAGGAGGTCGAATGGGTTTTGAGTCGTTCCTAATTTGATGTTAGTACATATGCCAATTACACACGCAGAAACAAGTCCACAAATCCTCACATACCTGTAACGAGTTACTCATGACTACTATTTACAGCTGATATCTATAAGGCAACCTCGTATAAAGTAACCTTGCAAAGACAAAATTTTATAATTTAAAAACTGCAATTTTGCACTACAATAATTTTCCTCTATTTTTTTTTTGAGACACCCATCGCCGAATAGATATAAGCTGCCGCTTCATAAAAAAAGACGGAAACGATATCACATACCATTTTGCACCAGAATTAGGAAATATATCAAGAAGAATATGCAATTCACAACCAGACCAAAAATACTTAATTATCATAATTGCAATTATGTTAGAATAAGGGGTTTTCAAGTACATCCATCTCTAATGTTACAGCTGATGAGCTGGTATCACAGTAAATAATGTACCGCATTCCTAATTATTCATACCCGTATTTACGCGGTGCTCCGAAGGACACACTCCTCGTTGATTGATAAATATTAGATTAAATGTGAGAATCGACATCAGACAGATAACGATATTGTGTAGAATACCACGGTAAATCCATAACAAATAGGCCGGACAAAGTCAGCGATGGGTGCAATTGCTAATTATTTGGTTCTTTCGTTGCCTCAATCTACCAATGCCCACGGCTGGTTGACCCAGGAATTGATTGGTGGGAAGGCTCCGTTGTACAAGATAAAATTGCCCGACTTCCAGAGTGGTACTTTGGATTCATTGGTGCAAGAAAGTGACGAATTGTCCAAATTTGACCAACAATTATCCGCATCTGTTTCCAAGGTGATTGACATCTTGAGCACTGTCACTGAATCAGATTCTAAATCCAGAGTGGTCAACTCGAAACAAGCTACCGACTTCATTCAATCATTCGCTTGGAACACCACCAAGTACAGATTAGATAAGCCTATAAACCAGTTGGTCAAGATACTCTCTAATGAAGCTCTCACATTGGACAACGATGTGAGAACGTCATACCAGAATTACCAGGCCGCCAAGTCCAACTTCTTAGCAGCAGACAGAAAGAAAAATGGAGATTTATCTATCAAGTCATTGCACGAGATCGTCAGACCTGAACAATTCGTGTTGGACTCCGAACACTTGGCTACTGTTCTTATTGCTGTGCCCAAGAATTTAAAACCTGACTTTGAAGATTCGTACGAAACTCTAACTCAGTTTGTCATCCCAAGATCAGCTGCCATTATCGCTACCGATCTGGAATATTTATTATACACAGTGACTCTTTTCAAAAAATACCAGCAAGAATTCACCGCTGCAGCCAGGGAGCACAAATGGCACCCACGTACCGACTTTATATACTCAGAGGAGATTTTGAATAACTTGAGAAAGGAATTCGATATAACTAGAGCAACGGAGTCCAAGGCTAAGAACGACTTGATCAGGTTGGCCAAAACTGCATACTCCGATATTTTTGCTTGTTGGTTTCACATTAGGGCCATAAGAGTGTATGTTGAATCTGTCTTGAGATATGGCTTACCTCCACAATTTGACTACTATTTGATTAAGTTTGATGGTGCTAATGCAAAGAATGTGTCAAAAGCCAAAAAGGAATTGATTGGTAAATTTGGCTTTTTGGGTGGAGATGGCTTTTCGAATACCAGCAATCTCCACGAATACGCCTCTTTGGTTGATACTGAATACGAGCCTTTCGTCTTGTACGAACTTGAGGTGGTTTAAATTAGTAATTAGACAATAATTATTAGAAAGACTAGGACTTTCTGTTCATCAAGTTTAATTCCGGACCGTGTTCGTGACTCTACTACCCAGACCTACGGCTGCAATACTGGGATTTTATTTTATCGTTTATTTCTCTTTATTTCCGTTCCTTTGCAATAACACAAAACATTACTGTTAATTCTCTTCATAGCCCAATGAACAAGTAGTGTACAATACGAGTCATACCTAGGTACTTCGGTGGCGGTTGTTATCTGTCAAGCCGGCCGTCTCAGCCAACGTGACAAATCATAATTGCGTACAAATCTGGCGGCAGAGTCTAGAATACACGCTAAATTTGTTATCGCTAGTGGTAGCCGCTGCAGCCGCAGACGTCGCTGTGGCCGGCGTCTGACCCCATTTTCAATTTTCTTTTTTCTATGCCAGATTACAAATAAGCCCGAAGTAGCGTATTTTTTCACAGACGTTAGGGCGATGCGGCTCCAATGATAATTCTCTGAGTTTCAGAGCCAATGGATAGTTGTAGACCGTTAAATAATTAACTAATCACGCTTGCCTGCTAAGCAATCAGCTAGGAGGGATTATTGATTTTCGGACCTACCGTGACTATTTCTTCAAATCCTATATAAGGAGATCAGTTTCCCGCTTGTATTTAATTGTTTATCAACCATTTTCTCAACATCAGAGTTTAGATTTTTGTAGTCACTTAAACTCTGTAATACCAAATAATTTTTCTATACATACCAACAAGATGGTCTACCCTTCAAATTTCAAAGTTGTTAGCAGAACATTGAATTCTTCGACTGTGGTTGCATCTGCACCTTTCACCAGAGCCAACAAGTTCAACTTCGGAGCTCGCATGGCAGTGTTCAACTACGATAATGAGGTCATTGTTTGGTCTGCTTTACCATATGGAACAGAGGTGAAGAACACTTTGGAATTGTTGACCGGCAGTGACGCTAAGCCAAACATCACCCACTTGATCATCCCAGACCGCGAGCACACAATTGCGGCAAAGTCGTTCAAGGAAGAGTATCCAGAGTTGAAGATCATTGCCATGGACACAGTGACAATTCCTGGTGTTGAAATTGACTACAAATTCTCTGCCAAACATGGCAACAAATTGGTGGACAGAAAAATTCTCGAGGAGGAAATTGGCATCAAAGAATCTGTCATCTTGGACAATTTCGAGTTCGTCTACTTACCATTGCATGCTAATCAAGAGTTGGTTACCTATGATAAGAAAAACAAGGTTGTGTACGAAGCCGATTTGCTCTTCAACTTGGGTGTGCCAGGTACGACTAGCGGGAAGGTTACGTTAGAGCAATATTCTCCTGATACAGGCTACAAGCAAGGATTCAACCCTCATTCGGGTTGGTCTTTCTTAACCAGATATATGCAACCACACAGTAAAGTTGGGACATTCCTTTTCAACAAACTTGTCCAGACTGCAAAGAGTAAGGATGGTTTAAGGACAATCTACGACTGGGACTTTGACACCATTGTGCCTTGTCATGGTAACTTGATTGAAAAAGACGCTAAGGCTTCATTTAAGAGTGCCTTCCACGGAGCATTTTAGGAGGATATACGGAAAATAACTGCAGAACGACGGTAGGCAATCTATAATCCTAATTTTGTACTCAAATTAAAGCCGCTTACTTTTATATGTTCTTTATTCAAATATAATGTTTTACTATTTTCATGTTCAACATTTCTAATTGTAAATTTTAGTAATTTCCACATTATATGCTATCATAATTCTATAGTGATTATGGATAATGCCAGCTGTGTGCAAAACATCTGTCCTTGCATTATCGTAAGATTTTGCAATCACAAATTGAGGCTACACTTTAGCCATGGAGAGAATTAAGTTCGGAGTGCAGCAAGCCCCACACTGGCGCACTTTATCCGAGCTTAATCACAATAGACCGAAAAAGAATTGCACCGCGATAAATTTGATTTTCTATATAAGGAACAGAAATTTCCTAGTTATGATCAAGTAGGTTTATCTGGTGATTATCTGACTTTTGGTAGCTATCAATTGTTGATATCTTTCCACATTCCTCTACCTTCCCCTAATACTTGTATCATAGCAAAATGGCCACTGAAGACGTGAAGACATTAGTGAATTCTACATCTAATAGTGCGGTTGATTTGAAAATACACCGCGAGTCTAATGAACATGAGTTATACTTGTTGGAAAGTGCACAATACCAACGCTATAAGAAGAACTACGACGAAAACTGCAAAAAAAACCACCTCAGTGCTCATCTTATAGTGGAACACATCTGGCCCAACTTGACTGGTCACACCCTTCGTGGCCCAGATAAGATTAACTTTCGTTCAGAAAGTTTCTACTTCATCAATGAGAAGTACTGGTCCTACGAAGACGTAGTAGCTGAACATGGTCACGAAATCATTGACAATTATTCTCTCACGTTCTTCCACTTAGGAAGTAAGCTTTCAGGTCACTCAGGTATTGTCCATGGAGGCTTGTTAGCTACCTTGTTGGATGAATTAACATGTCGTTTGGCTTTCCAGAACTTCGAATCAAAGAAGGGAGTCACCGCCAACTTGAATATCAACTATAAGAAACCTACATACACGGATACCTTCGTACTCATCAAGTGCTCTTTGCTTAAGAAGACAGGCAGAAAGTGCTGGGTCAAGGGCGCGGTATACAAGTTTGACACTGAAAATGACGAACCAATAGAAGAAATCGAAAGTAAGGAAAACTTGCTTACCGAATGTGAAGTTTTGGTAATCGAACCTAAGTGGGTCAACGAGTTGCAGAACCACGACCAAAATCATTAGAACTTTATTTTGCATAGATATCAAGCCGATAATCAACCTATTTATTCTTCATTTTCCAATTAATTTCTAGATGGTTCTTTAGATAATTACAGATACCATTTTAGATAAACTTCTACTTATAATTTTAAGTCTAATTCTATATTCTATATTCTATAATGTCAATACCCTTCACCTTGCTCTGTCCTATCTCCAACTTCGCACTTTTGGCACCAAACTGGATTGCCCTCTTCGCTTCATTCCTAACCCATTCCAAGCCCAATCTACTGGCCAATTGTCGCAATATGTATTTTCTGACAGGCTTCATGACTATTCTAGGTTCCTTCTTTTTTCTGCTTGTGACTGATTCAAAGCTGTAGACGAATTTGAAATTTGGTTCTATCTCATTGATCACCATACTGATAAACCTCTCATCCAAATACGGATACCGTAATTCTTTACCCCAAGAAGAGATGACCCTGTCGTCACGGCCAAGATTTCGACGATGTATGATGTCAATGTCATGGACCAACTCTGAAGAAAGATGCTTATAGCATCGGCTAATTTGCTCTTCGCTGGACTCGGGAGTGATTACAGTCAGAAATATCGCTTCATGTCGGGAATACCC
This sequence comes from Scheffersomyces segobiensis, assembly GCA_030564745.1. Lineage (NCBI taxonomy): Eukaryota > Fungi > Ascomycota > Pichiomycetes > Serinales > Debaryomycetaceae > Scheffersomyces > Scheffersomyces segobiensis. Next base: position 149,260 of record JAKTZB010000003.1, read on the forward strand.
AGCGAATAATTCATCAGCTCCCAAACCGCTGAATAAGACTTTCGCAGTTGACTTGTATTTTAAATCTCTTTTGGTATACTGTGACTCGTTTTTCAAAAACTCCTCATATGAAACGTCATTTCTTGTCAATTCAATCTTCTCCATACATCCAATGTTTGCTGATGCAAAATAGAACGCAATTGCAATTGACAAGTCCATCTCAGTATTGCAGGGATACATGAGATTGCGAACTCGATGACGATGAAGTAACCAATCCTTGTAGCTGACATTGATTTCAACCAAGCGGATGTTCAATAAGGTAGCATCATTATACTTGGAAGCAATGTGGAACCACGATTTCTTGCTCAATTCACGATCAGGAGACGAAGAAGCTTTTTGATTTGTGCGTGGATTATCAAATCCAACCGTCAATAGATCAACATTGTATCTCTTATGATGATTCTTCTCCAAAATATTCTCGCTGATAAGACCAGCTATCACAGTACAATCCAATCCACCACTGAATAGAATTGCAATGGTACCAGATTCGTTGTGATGCAAAGGGTAAATTGCTTCCTGCCGTACCAACGTACTCCTCTTAAGACAAGAGTAGACCTTTTCCAAAGCAAAACTCTCATCGGCACCAATATCATACTCTAATGGAGAGAAATGAAGCGATTTGTCATTTTTGTATTCTTCAAACATTTCTGGATACAAAAATGTCTGCAATTCCAAACTATTCAAATCAACTTTGTAGATCATATTTGCACATTCAATAAGAGAATAATCCGTTAATGAACTAATAGTAAGTCCATAATCCCCAAGTGAATACGACAATGCTCTTCTTCCGATGCAATCTCTTCCGAAGTACACGACGTTGTGCTTAACGTCATTTAAAACAATAGCAAACTCTCCAATAAGTTCAGAGAACGTTGAAAGTACTGCCTTCTCATCATCGTCAATGCAGTTCAACTTCTCCTGCAACATTGTAATAATGAACAGAGTGTCATTTCCACGTAAACATTGTTCATTATAGAGCTCTCCATTGAATTGTAATATAAAGCGATCTTGCAGAATGGGCTGAGACTGAAAAGGTTGTCTCAAGGAGAGAATTGAGCTGAACATACGATAGTTCCAATTGCCATTCTTGAATTGAGAGTAGTTTAAATAGTCTGGGCCCCTACTGGAGACCTTATATATTAAGGAATCAAAATTGTCAATCTTTTCCAATTCTGGAGAATAGTCTTTCTCTTCAATAGTAAGCTCATCGATTTGATTTTGGATTTGTTGAAGTTGGGCATCCTTTTCAAATTTTGCCAACTTAACGTTATTTTTTATTTTGGAAACTATGCTATGCAACTCACGTAGCTTCTCTTCATTATTTAACTTCTTGATATCCAGCTCCGATAATGGCTGCAAGGTATGGTCATTCTGGACGAATTTGTCTATTACTGTAGAGTCACTAGATTCCCAAAAATGCGTTTCAGGGAAAAAACCACATGGAGATCGTACATTAAGTTTAGGTAAGCATGAAGGTACAGTCAACGGCACATACGTTGGCGTAATTGAACATAAGATGCCACACATCGGATCTCAGCTGGTTGCAAAAAGAGCAGATAGATTTAAGAGCTCTTATTTTCCACTTTTCCCAAGTGCATATAATTGGATGACGTACTGCAGTACACAAAGACAAACAAAAGGGAAGAGATGCTTCCAACTTGATTCAAATAGAGGGACGATGTAGAGATCTAAATTCAGTAAGTAGTAAACATAGCAACTAGGCGAAACAGAAAACCACGAAAGTTAAGAGTTCTCTTCACTCTGAAGAATTTGTAATTGCTCCCCAGGAAGTAGAAGAAATATGACAAAGATAACCTTAAAATTAACTATGATCTTAGAGTGAACTACTTCACTTTGACTTTTGTTTTTTACAATCTTACAGCAATATCCACATTCTATTTACAACGACTTCAATTAAAAAGTGTCTGATGATCATCAAAAGGTCTGGTCATAAATAATCGCAATTGTAATCGTACATTTAAATAGTTCTAATATTACCGACCTATTTTTTAACCGACGCTGATGTGACCTTTTCCATGCTCTCTAAGAAATGTCTGTAACAGATTGCTCTTGTACAAACGGAAGATTTGCTTGAAGTTTCCCGTAGGAATGCCCCCGATAAAAAGACGGGGAATACTGTCTTCGGACGAATATTCGTCGTCGTCTTCATTGTCCGGAGTTAAATAGACCAAGTCGTTTTTTATATTACCGGAGCTTGTTTCGGAAGGAATTGCCTTTATATCCAAAGACTTGAGGTAGCTGGCAATCTTTTTGTAGTTCGGATGCCTGAACAAATCCACAACCTTTGGTTCTGGATGGATATTGATGTTCATGAGAATAGTTTCTAACTTTTTCTGCTTTGGAGATTCTGGGTTAAGAGAGAGTATGATAACTGGGTTGACCGCAAAGATTTCTTGCAAGTCCTTTTGTGCAGTAAGCAGTGAGCCATTGTTGCCATAGTCATCATTATCATCTCCACCACTATCATTACCGTTATTATTATTGTTGTCGTTATTATTATTGTTGTCATTATTATTAATGTTGTTGTTATTGATTTCAGCGTTCTCTGTTTCTTGTTGCTTCTTGATATCTGCATTGATTAAATAGTCCATTTTATCTGACAAGGACTTTGAATCAGCATCAAATTTCATGTAGTTATTATCTATGTTCGTAATGCCAAGATGGTTGCTGACTATTTTGTCAGAGACCAATCTGTCTAGAAGTTCCTTTTCTGAATTGAGCAACGAAGAGCCCGCAGGTCTGAGATTTTCTTTCGAAAAAGTCTTAGGACTGTTGTTGAAAGTATATGCAATGAAGTTGTAGATGGCAACGATGGAGGCTATGGTGAACACGACGGTTATGGCATAGTTTAAGGTTCTTCTACGTATTTGAATATTTGCCTTTGCAGAATTGGTCTGGGAGTCCAACTCTTCATCATCCTTAGAGTTTTGTGGGGTAGACGCCACTTTTTCAATATCATAGTGGAATGAGGTCTTGTTGTGACTGCTTCTGCGTTGGTGCGAGTCTGACATTGGTTTGAAATAAATATTTATAGAAAGAATATGCTGGAGGAGGTATTGGGTATAATATGCTGACTATGGAACACTATGGTTATAATATGAAATGTGAGGTAAACGAAATTGGGGTGGGAGGCTATGCGCTAACGAAGATAAAGAAATGAAAGAAATAAATTAATAACCAGTTTTAAATTAGTTTCCTAGCGTTCTTCGTGATCTTTCCGGATTGTTGATTCAGGGCTTACCCATATATTTATATGGCTAGAGAGAATGTCCGTATTGAGATTATCTAATTATTGTTAGACGCCTGGATGAAAATAATAAGTAAAAAAGTGCAGTTCACAGTGCGTAATAAAATTATTGTTTGCATGTAAATTTGTAAGTGCACTCGCACGTATGTAGGAAGCTGCGGGTATTTTCTAGGAATCAATTGATTGAGAAGGGTCACATGGACTGATGAATAGAATTGTCGAACATATAATTTTCTATGTCTAGTCGGAAAGGTGAGAATAGCCTAGCCAAGATACAAAAAGTTATCTTTATTATATGTTTATTTGAATTACAATTATCTTTTGGACCATTACGAAATAATTTATCGCAGTCATTTTTTACAGATAATGTAGCCGCCCGGGCACCCTCTTGCTTTAACATATTTAAAATCTCATGCTGAAAGAGTGAGTGGACCTTAGTCAAGGAGGGTTGTATTTGTCCAGCGTTGCTGAACGTTACGCCTAGACTACTTCGACTATCGGTCCGGATCCAGTCCTAGAGATTTGGAATGAAATACCTCTAGAAGTTGCAGTATAGATCTCCATAATGTAGATTTCTTTTGGAAGATGGGGACAATCTCGAAATTTCAACTTTAGTTATGAGCACTATGTATTGTTTAAAACTGGTTTGTAACGTCCATCCGTAGGGTAGCTTTCCACCTTCGGCGTAGAGTACAGAACTTACTAAATCTACTCCACATTTGGACGATCTCGCGATTAAATAGCTATGTGATTTTAGATCGGACGTAAAGTCATGTTTATAAAGCCAAATCGGTAAAAGTTAGTTCCCGCGTGAGTTTTTTTTTTCGAAGACTTTTCCAGTTAGCCTTTGTGTACATATCAATAATCAAAATTGAAAAGAGGAGAAAACCGCCAAAACCTTGGGACAATGGTGAGGTAGACTTCATTGAGATATGATATCCTGTAGTTGAGGGCAAATGGATAGGCAGATATGAGAGAGAAAATACAATCACCCAGCTTGCACAAACCCCGAACAATATTCCTGAGCGAACCACCAACTCAATAGCAGATAGTAGGTTGTGGGGAATGTTGCATGGTTGCCACGGTTGGGATGCGTCAGTATTCGTAAATTCTTAAAAAAGCTTGACTACTGTGAGAATCATAATAGCTAAATTCACCAGTGCAGCACAAATGAAACCGACCCATATAAACATCCACCACGAGTCATCAGACGAATCAGAAAACATTTTGCCAAAAGAAATGTCTTTCGTTGTAAGTTTGACATCCCAGGCAGTTATTTTCAGATATCACAAGTTGATAAATTATGAAGCTAAAATTATGTAGGCGGAATAATTTTTTAGCGAGAGATTCCAGTTAGGGTGGAAATGCGACTATCTTCTAGGTGTTCTAGCCTTCTGAGAAACGCAGAATTCCGGACTCCTAAGAGATTACAAAATATTCAATTTTATCGGTAAGGTAAAAGTTTTCATGAACAGAGATGGCATCTTCCGCTCTAACCCCAATGGCCAAATAGTTCATGCTTACCCCTTGTGTTTCTGAAATGAAGTAAATACAAAGAGAGAAACAATAGGCGACTGAAATCTCCACTCACAACTCCTCACGGGACCAACTTTCGCATACGTTTACAATCTAACCCTGCATGAGCCAACTCGAAAGTATTTTCAGATGCCATTTCTGGGAAGCTCTGCACAGTGATGAAGCAAAAAGAACGTGGGCTCTACTCTCTAAACATTTCGAACGCTCCAAACAATAACCGAAATAGCGGCAATATGGAATACACCGGTTGTCAACAGCAGCGTTAAAATAATATAATAATCTGTCAAAATGCATTTATCTATTGTTTCATCTCTTGTCAGATGCTTCAAATGATGAAACCCTAAAGAAACAGATGAAATCCAGAAGCATATATGTCCGGTATGTTCCTTGTTCGAGTGTGGACTGTGATTTTCTGGACGTTTGTATTTAGATAACCCAAGTTTAAACTTATGTTGCAAGTAAAACAAGCCGTGTAGCACACGTAGTAATTATGTAAATCTCTGTACTACATTTTCGCATTGGTGAGAGTTACTGCATAGTCTAGTCCTATATTTTGAACGGCAGAAGAACGGAACCCATGAGCGTTAACTGAATTAAATGAAGAAAGAAAATTTGCTAGAAGAATGAAACTTGATCAAACAAACTACCAGCTCCAGAGACGCAGGATTCAAATCTATTTGTGAACTCGGCCTCATTCATCATTAGAGCCCAGTTCGTATTAAAGCAATTGCCCTACAAAATGCTCTCTCAAAGAGCGCGTACTTTATACATCTCTACAATTTGAAGTGCCCAAATATTAGAAAAAACATACAGGATCAAAACAAACAAATTATACATACATAGTACACACAGTTTCTCCTACAACAGATGCCTAGGATAAAGCAAGAGATGGCCATTGATTTGGGAGAGCCATTACCCTTACCATACAAAACCAGCAATCCAATACCCACGCTGGTTCAAACAGCGCAAAAAGTAGAAGACGAAGATGAAACAGCTGTTGAAACAAAAGCATTTAGACACCAACGAAATGTCTCAGACAATATACGGAAGCCTATAAGGCTTGATAATGGTAGAAACATTACAAAAACGAATGACGATTTGCGAAATCGACTTTTGACAAGAAACCAGGACTATTCTGATTCTAAGGAGAAAAGCAGTCCGGTTTCTAGAACGGTTGCTTCTATACGACGGGATCTACTGGACATAGAAACATTGCTCAAAACAGAACCCGAGCAAAACCTCAACAGTCTACAATTGGCCAAGCTTGAGTTAGAGCTGGTACTAACTCTTTTGAAAAAGAAAGTAACTGAAAATGAAGAAGGTAAACAAAACGGAGAAGAACCAATCCAAAGTTCGAATCGAGATGAACAACAACAATCAGAATCTGTGGGCCCAGGAGCTTCAACAGAAAATTCAACAGAGATTTTTGATGCTTTGGAGCGATTTAAAAAGGAGAGTGCCCAAAAACACAGAAACAAAGGCAGACACAAGTTCAGCATTGAGTTGGACTACCAGTACTTAATTGTAGCAGCCGTCATGCTAATGGTATTCCTCCTTTCCTCGTTTGTAGTATCGGAGCTCAGCTACGAATACTGCTACTACTTTTGTTAGACAATTACCTCTACTATGTATTAATATGTGTAAAATAACCAGAAACTAGAGCTATGTACAATCTGGTAGTAATGTACAAACGGATCGACAATATCGAAGCATCGAAGTCGATACCAAACCAATAGATTAATCATCGTAATCGTTCTTCGGAGGAGCAGCAGCTTCACTGTTCAAGTACAAATCGATAGCAGTTGAGAAGACAGCGAAACCAGCACATCCCACCAAGGCCGCCTGAGGACCAGCCTTGATAGATAAACCGGCACCAGTAATACAACCAGCACTGACCCCGTTGTAGATATCATGTTTTGCTCTTAAACTCTCGATAGAACACTCAACACCCGAGAAAACCATCCCTATGTAACCAAAGTTTTTGGCAGACGAGTATGCTCTTCTTCCCATATCTGTGAATTGTAACTTCATCTGTTGCTTGAATGGCAACTCGCTTATGTGCTTGACGGCTTCCGATCCCACTGGGACATCGTACGCCATCGAGGCCATGAACAACCCAAAGAACCCACCCAAAGCGAAGCCTGAAACACCTGCCATAACCGTTTTCCCAGGACATGACTGCATGAATGCTACCATTCTTTTAGCACCCTCTTCGGCCTGCTCCTCCTGGGACATCTCACGGATGCCCTTTGGTGGTGGTGCTGGACCAGTATACACTCCGAACATCGGCGACTATGTTATGTATGTTTGGGAGTGTCAAGACACTAGAGAGAGGCTGTGAACTGACAAATAGACGGTCGCTGGTCGAGCTCAACTGCCATAGTTAACAGGCACTGAAATTTTTCGGATGGAGGAACAATGTCGCAGAACGACGACGACAAAGGGCAGGTTGAATAATGTCGTTACAGATACATGCACGGCCCTGCTAAGAGAGCTCGCGCACTCCTCCTCAGAGGAAGAGAGACTTTTACCAGTGGAAATGTAGAGAGACATCTCTCTAACAATATTTGTCCAGGTGCGACATTCAAATCAGGAAGTAAGCCTTTTTCATCAACAGAGGGGAAATTACCAGACTCCCTTGACCGCATTCCGAGATCTAAGTTGACGTCGATGTCGAACGTGTGGCACATGAGCACCCCCTGCGCCCTTTGAGAATTAGCTGTACGTTCTCGTATACTTTCGGTATGAATTGGCGTAATCAACCATGCGATCCTGGATCGGAAAAACTCGCGTCTTTACACACGAGCGCAGCCTTTATGTATGACGGAAAAACCACTCCCGTCATGAATCACGCTACTTGATCATTCTACTGGGCGCAACGACATCACGAGCCTGCACGTAGGACATGTGCCTCGATAAGAGTTTGAAGAAGTTGAATAGTGGTTCCACGCGATTACATAGAGAAGCTAGTCTGAAAGGAAAGAACTTAGTCTGACTCACAAGTCACAAATGAATCTCACCGCCAACCTCGGGTCCTGATGGAAGTCTGTCATTTGGGGTTGGAATTCCCTCGACTCGTATCCGCCTACGAGCTGGGGAACTAGCCGATGTCTTTTGTTCTTCTGCGGAGTGGAGATGCTGGCAGTGGAGATTTACATGGTGGAAATATTCACAACCATGGCCAATAAGACGATGTCACTAGAGCAGAGACAACTCTCATTCTGTGCCCTTTCTGGTTTCTGGTTTCCAGTCCAGTTTCGAGCTAGTATCCTTCTCAGTTTCTAGTGTTTATTTCTACGCTCTCTCGTATAATATCAGGCTCTCGTATTAGAACTTAGTCCGCTTCATAACCAATTCTCGTTAGTTACTAACTTCTCCCTACGTTGTACCGCATTGTCGTGACCTGGACTCACGCCAGGGGATATTCCCATTGGGCAGGATTGCTGTGGGGTGGCAGTTCTCCGCTTGCGGTAGTTTGGTGATTGAATTGGCGACTGTAATTTCTTTTGCAATTCGAGGGGTTGCCTTGTAGACGATGGTAGTGGATTGACAACTAGTTCTGGGATCTAGCAGTATTTGAGCCCGTGCCGCAGTATTGATGGCAGGAGAAATAGCAGTCGCACTACCGTCCGGACCTTCTCCGATGTGGAGTGACTTGTTTGGCTTATTTTTCTGCTGCTCTTGTGCGACATTTCTCAAGTGGAGTATTTTTCCTGGGGGCCTCTTCCTGTATTCTCCTTAAGTGCTTCGTATCACGATACCCAATGAGGAGACTTTTTCTGGGGCCATGTCATGTTCCCTATTGTTTACGACGGCAATTCACGAATAGGGGAGCGAATAATATGGACCGATGAAATTCTTGTGCGTAGCCAGAATGCGCTGGTTCCTTTGCCTACTACGGATTTGAGGGATTTAGTCTGGATTGGCTGCTTTTTCTGTGGTGGTTGCTTCAAACTGATGCGGCGCACGTATAAGTTGCAAATTAACTATGTGCCCCAGCAATATAAATAGCCAACTTTTTCCGCTAGCGTACAACTGACTTGACTTTTCTTTTCTCCACTTGATCACCACCAAGATCTAACCAAACAACTATATATATATATACACACGTCTCCCGTTGTATATATATACTTCCAAGAGCATCCTGTCGCTTTTACACTACTACAACTACTTCATATAACCCATATCGACCATGGCCAGAGCTAAGAAGTCCAAGGACTCGCAACCATTGGACTTGAACAACTGTCAACCTTTGGAACACTTGCAACCCGTTCCTAAAACCAGATCCGCTTCCATCGTTTCGGTTGAATCAACTGATTCTGAAGGTGGTATCGTTGAAGTATTGGCTGCTCCTCAAGTCCGAGAATTTGATGACTTGACTGCCTTCGAAGCTTTTGTCAGAGACGAAACATGGGACAACGATTTTGACTACTTCCACGGCCGTCTTAACTACTACCCACCTTTCGTTTTAAAGGAATGCCGCGAAAACTTGGACAAGATCAAGCCAACCGCTAACAAGAACTCGAGAAAGTTCAAGAGAAACTTGCAACATCACGTCGCCAGACACTTAATCAAGGATTTGGAAAAATGTTGCGGTTACGAATTGCATATGGATAAGTTCGACACCATCGAAACTCCAAACAGAATCACTTGGAAGTTTAAGGATGATTCCGACCATGGATTCTCCAAGGAAGAAGAGGACGAGTATAACAGACATTGGAGATTGGAATTGTCTGTTTCTTGTAACAACGAAAACCCAATGGTTGAAGTTGACTACAAGGCCATTCCAATCTAGTTATTTTAACTTTTTCCTTTCCTTAAATCTCCAATGAAGTGATTAGACTTCATTAGATTTATTTCTTCTTTGTCTTTTATGAATGAAATTACGAAATTTACGTTTACGCCGCTCACGTTTATATGTTATTATGAAATATACATATTTGTATATATGATCAAACCATTGTAACTTAGCAGATATTTGCACATACAATTCGTGTGATTTGTTCATCAACTCCTAAGTCCGTTAAGGGGATATACGATCAGTAAGGACATGTGACCTTTCCAAAAATGGAGCAATCAGAATTTGTGGAGACGGACGAATGCACAAAATTCAACAAGGGTGAACGAAAGTTGGATTGAAGCCTCGCTGAAATTCAGATGAAATCTCGTGCTAGAATTACCTCTTAGGGACAATTTTGAGGCTTGTACGATTTCTGTGACCTTTAATATTACCATGTAGTGTACTTAGTTACTAGTATGGCATAGTTTCCAGCATATACGGCAATGGACTACCAAAGTAGTTTCAAGGTAGTTTCAACTTCTAGCCAAGCTGTCATATTGGGGAGTGGTGTTGACGTAATTATTTACGTATTCATGTAGATTGTTGGTTATAAATCGCAAGAGTTCAGTTGACTCGTTAAGCAAAACACTTATACTGATATTGTCCATGGTTGTCTGGCTGATGAGTCCTGGCAATGAAATCAAGAGCCTCAATAGATGTTCTACCCCGTAGACTTTACTTTGTGTCTCAGTTGTACTGTTGATCAAGTTCTGTTTTAAGAAGTTAAGATACTGTAGATTCTCGTATTTGTACAAGAGCATGAGACTTAACGACTTGTTGAAGTACAACTCCAAGCCTACGATGATTTCTTCAAGGATATCTTTCTGTTCCTGCTTCACTAGCTGTTCTTGACGATAGTTGGAAAAATCCCTTAGCAAAGTTGATATAGGCTTGGGACTGGGCAACTCTACAATTTTCCGATCGCGAGTGATATACTCCCAATCGTTGATCAATAAGTACTTCAACTCCTTGTTGAACTCGAGATTTATGAGTGAGCTCGATTTCTTGCCAGATTGTCCTGCAACAACCTTCTGCTTTTTGGAAGTGGAAGGGCCGTTCTTTCCGTCTATAACGAAACTAGACTCACGTTTACGTCCATTTCCACTACCAACAGCAGCTCTTGATCCAACAGCACCAGAACCGGTACCGGAAGCGGAACTAGTAGACCCAGCTGTAGCAGATGGAGCCGACGACGGTGTTGGCGTTTGTTTTTTATTTGCTACTCTCTTTCTTTTATTCAACTGGTCCAACTCCTTCTTCTTGAACTTGTTCTCTTCGTTGTATTCCAAGATTCTTTCAGAAGTTACCCATTCATCCCATTTCGAGTTCCAGCCCTGGTAATGGAGCAAGTACGTGTTCTGGCTAAGCAATTCGACCCACTTGGTCAACTTCGGGTTCTCTTCCATCGACTCCTTTTTGCCTTCACCGTTGAGAACATGAGAGTCGTTGGCTCTATGCGTCTTGATGATCTTGGCTTCGTATATTAACGGTCCATGATAGGCGTACACCACGGCATTAGGTCTGAACTCTACCGACATTTTAAAGATTGAATAACGGCCACAAGTGAAGCTATATCAGAAACGAAGGTGGAACCATATAAAACAATACAGAGCAATAATAATCCATCAGAGTCTTATTGCTTGTAAGTATAAACTGTGACATGCCAGATTGTAGATACTGAACGCTGAATCGGGCATATAGTGATTTTTTCAGAAGTCGCGAATGTTTTTCGCGCTTTGGAAAATTCACTTTGCTTCTTCATTTTAACACGATTGGTATACGTGAAAGTGGAGTTCACTATTGAAATCTCACGACATTTTGTCTCCTACTAGTGGAATATTGTCAGTTTCACTTACAACCTATTATCTCACCGTCTGATATGATGTCGTCTTTTCCTGCTCTTAGTTTTAACTCTCATTATCTCTCATTTCATCCTGCTCTTCTCACGTACTATTGCCATCAGAATCTACCGTCATAATAACGTCCTAATGTCGTACGGCGAGGATAACCTTAACACGTCATCAATCTCATTAGTATCACTTCCTCATTCTCTAGATTTCTTTACTTCACTCTCTATTACATAGAAATCTCAAATCTCCAGAAATGTCGCCATGTCGTATTTGTTGGTGTCGTCTACACCTAAAAAATTCGTCATAGAAAAAATTCCTGAGCCTACGCTCACTGAACTAAACATTCGATGTTACCAATCTTACTTAAACACCTCAATGGCGAAATAGAACACGGTAGCATCAGTATAAACCACCCAGCGAACTCAAACAGACGTACCCGAACACGATCTACTATTTCCGCGTCTCGTCCCTGACATTTTACTCTTACCAGGTCTAGTGTCTTAACTCATTGGATCTTTACATCACATAACGTCAAAAGTATCAAACCCATCAGAGCCTTGACCAACGCTAGACCTCATCATCATATATCATCCTATATAATCCCATAATCTTTAATCTCTGAGTCATATCTTGATTACCTGCTTCATATCTTTATCTAGACCCTGTCTATTAGCATATTAAAAGTCGTTATAACTACTACAACTGCATCTCGAGCAATCTAATGCCATGGCGCAGACGACGTCCTCTAATATAGTAGGCGTGCACTACAAGGTGGGCAAGAAAATTGGCGAAGGTTCGTTTGGTATCATCTTCGAAGGTATCAATATTCTCAACAACCAACAGGTTGCAATCAAATTTGAGCCACGGAAATGCGAAGCACCGCAATTAAGAGATGAATATCGCTCTTATAGAATTCTCAACAATTGTGATGGAATCCCACAGGCGTACTTCTTTGGCCAGGAAGGTGTTCACAACATTCTCATTATTGATTTATTGGGCCCCAGCTTGGAAGACTTGTTCGACTGGTGCAACCGCAAGTTTTCCGTCAAGACTGTAGTTCAGGTTGCCAAACAGATGATTCAACGCGTGGAAACCATCCATGAAAGCAATTTAATATACAGAGACATCAAACCTGACAACTTCTTGATAGGAAAGCCCGGAACACCGCAGGCCAACCAGGTGTACATTGTCGATTTCGGCATGGCCAAGCAGTATCGTGACCCCAAGACTAAAGTTCACATCCCTTACAGAGAGAAGAAAGCATTGAGTGGAACGGCCAGATACATGTCGATCAATACACATTTGGGTAGAGAACAGCTGAGACGTGACGACTTAGAGAGTTTGGGTCATGTGTTCATGTATTTTTTGCGAGGGTCACTTCCATGGCAGGGATTGAAGGCACCTACAAATAAACAGAAGTACGAGAAAATCGGCCTAAAGAAACAGACGACATCTATTAACGAATTATGCTACGGATTCCCGATCCAGTTTGCGCAGTATTTGACATACGTGCGGAACTTGAAATTCGACGAAACTCCAGACTACAGCTACTTAGTCGGCCTTATGGATAGGGCCCTTATTTCGCTCGGAGTAGAATCCGATGGTCATTACGATTGGATGGATTTAAATGGCGGTAGAGGATGGGATGCGGCGCTCAACAAGAAAGCCAATCTCCACGGGTATGGAAACCCCCATCCACCAGCACATAGGCGACAGCAACAATCTCCTGCCCACGCCCATCAGCAACAACAGCTGCAGCAACAGCAACAGCAACAGCAACAGCAACAGCAACAGCAACAACTACTTCTGTCACCGGGACAACAGAGAAATGATCAGAATTCGAAGTTGTTATCGTTCTCACAACGCAACGGACGTAACTCTCGGTCCAAGCTGCTCTCCTTCGGCAACTATAACTCGATCACTCAAGATAGTCGCAATCATCAATTTATGAATAACGCCGGTGACCCCCATGGAAACATCATCAACGGCAACAATGTCCTGTACAGTAATCAGACACAAGCCTACCAGCAACATGGAATGATTCCAGTGCGTGATGACGGTGACTTACATTCCGACACTTCGAGTTTTAACGAAAGAAGAAAAAAGGGCCGAAGCTGTTTCACACAGGTGTTCTGCTGCTGTTTAATATAGAAGCTATAGATAATCGCCAATCGAAACAAACAAAGATGCCAATTATAATAGTGTGGTCGTGCTCGAATTCCAATAAACCAGTATAATTAGTATGAATACTACTATGAATGCTAATAATACCGCATCGAAGCCCAGTACAAACGTCAATCGCTCGTGCTTTGTTTACGACCCCAGTGCCACACTATTTCTATTCTATATTCTACGTATTACTTGTACTTTAAACAACACCGGTAATAATATTATTTTACCTTGCTATTATTGTTTACTCTCGTATGTTCTAATTCAAGCCGGAGAACTTATGTACAGAAGTGACAATCATTCTTTTTCTCGTCCGCGCCTTAGCCACTATCCCAGATCCAGAATTAAGGATGACAGACTTCTTATCGTGGTCGATCAGCAAAGGAGCTCTTTGGCTGGTACTAGTCGGTCCTTGTTCTATTAAATCATCATGGACACAAATCACCATCATCTACTTTTCCACATATATTTCCTCTCAGCCGCAGCTTAACCCGCTCAGCGGCTAACGTGTGAGCAAAACAAATTATAAATATTTTTTGTGCTATTTGCAATTCAGGTCCTCATAATGTACTATTATTTTTAGTTGTTGTTAGACTCTGATAAACGCCGTTGGTCATATCTACGAACAGCCGTGCTGTACCTGCTTGTGGGTATATATACTGTAGTTATGCCCAGGACACGTAATGGTTTCAGGGTAAAAAATCCTACTTCAGAGCCGTACAATCGTCTGGAACGAACTTCCAGACAAAACAAAATTATGCGCTCCACTCATAGCCTAGAAGATGACGATCAATTATCGCCAAGAAAGACAAGACACATGGACAATGTGTCGTCCTCAGACTCAGAGTCGATGATGTCCACCTCTGATAGTGTTGAACTAGCAACTGGCAGCACGGGTAGCACCTCTATCTCCAGATCGGGCAGCACTGTAGGACTGGCTTCAGCTAGATCAAGAAGAGCCTGCGAAAGATGCCGTCGTCGAAGAACGAAATGCACGGGCGAATATCCATGTGAAGCTTGTATTGCTTCAGGGAACGAATGCTTATTCCCGAGGAAGCCAAAGAGAATTATGGTGTTTGACACTGACATTGAACAATATCAATCGAAGATCGAAGCGTTGGAATTGGAAATTGAAACATTGAGAAAGGTGCCTAACACCGACTACGACCACAAGGCAGATAAGTTGTCACTTTCAATTTTGCTAGGTTCTCCTTCTTGTGAAATGGTATGTTGGAACTTGAACGAGTTTACCATTGCCAACAAGGGAATCTTCAGCGACATAACTGTGAGTCCTGATTTTTCTACTTTCAGAGAAGAGATATCTTACAATTACTTGTTCAGCAATGGTTCAAGAGGAGCTGTTGATATGGATTCAATTAAGAATTTAAAGTATGATACGCTCATGCTGTTATACTCCTACGTGGTTTCATTTATTAGTTCTGGATATATGACTGTTGACCACGAGAACTTCGAAAAGAAATGCACGAAGTATTTCGAGAACGGTACGTTCAAATCATCAAGCGTTAATTTCAAGACTAAAGTTGATTACTTCTTCTTGAAGGTTTTGGCCATCATGTCGCTCGGTGATATTTACAGTCCATCATATGTGCTTGGAGAAAGTAAAGCTTCTGAATTACCAGGACTCAAGTATTTCAAAATAGTCATCAAACAACTTCCATCAGAATTCAGCTTCTTTGGCAATCGTGATGTCAACGACACTTTGGAAATAATTGAGTTATATTGCTTGATTGCAATTTATTTAAGAATTTTGGATAAGAAGATTGCTTCGGTTCTGTTTACATTACATGCTTTACAATTATGCATTTCATTAAATTTACACAAGGACAGACATCTCAGGAGTTATGAGATTAACGAGAAACCCCAACATTATATTAACCGAGTTTGGTGGGGTACATTTTGCTTGAACAGATTCTTCAGTTCAAGAATTGGACAACCTGTACTTGTCAGCATCGATACAATCAGCAACAATGCGTTATTTGATGCTCCTCAACTTGCCCTTGAAGCAAATAATTCCGTCAATAGCAGTATGACATGCTATATAGAATTGTCCAAGATAGCCGATACAATCACCAATGAGCTATATTCAACATCTTTCAACAACAAAGAATATCTACAATCCATCTTGTCTATTATGGCAAGACTCTTTGATTGGAGTGCCAATATTCCCGAAAGTTTAAAATTATCATTTCCCATTAAAGATGGCGAGTCA
Source organism: Scheffersomyces segobiensis (assembly GCA_030564745.1). Taxonomy (NCBI): domain Eukaryota; kingdom Fungi; phylum Ascomycota; class Pichiomycetes; order Serinales; family Debaryomycetaceae; genus Scheffersomyces; species Scheffersomyces segobiensis. The sequence goes on from JAKTZB010000003.1 coordinate 165,192, forward strand.
ATTAATAGATTGAGCTGTTCCTTGTATTTGAATTATTTACATCACATCTACCTTACTTGCATCCCTATATTATTGAATTTTGCCAAGATGCAAATAAGCACTTACTTCAAGTTAAATCAGTTGATGTACAATCCGCTCGTTATCGAAGATCTTCCCAAAAACATCAGCAGGATAATTCAGTCAATCATAAACAGTGGCCACCTAACTATGCACATTTTTAAAGTTTTATACAAAGGGAGGTTTGTTCGGATTTTTGGATTCACAGATATTGACTATCTTTTCAGTTCATCATTGATTTATCTTATTTGCATAATTTTGAGAATTGATCTGACGAATGAAAGGAGCCATATTTTTCACGAACAATTGGAAAACTCAATGGATTGGTTAAATCAAATGCAAAAAGGCGGAAACTTGATTGCAAGAGGAAAACTTAATCAAATTGTTTCATTGGTTATTACTCTCGAACCAATGCTACTTGATTTGGGCCACAGTGGTATGATCCAAAATCTCAAGAGACATAAAGAAATTAGAACCCCAACAAAGAGATCACCACGCTCCAGTCATTCTGAAGGCTCGCTGGTCCTAGCCATGAACCCAACTCCTAGCGTTTTTACACACATGGAAAGGAGTGTCGGCTCTTCAGAGTCACTTAATAAAGATTTGAAATCTAGACAGGGGTCGTCTTCAAACATTGTAATTTCATCAATTGGGCTGCAACAAACTGAGGTAGTCGACGATCACAGTTTATTCTTTTGGGATATGTTTAACAACCAGGATTTTTCTATCAGTCAACAGATAATGGACAACCAATCTCATTTTAGTCCAGTGAACAACGATGATTTAAGCATTTTTGATTTTTTTGAATAAGTAAACGAAGAGAATTCATAGATTTTTCTTCAGTGCTTGATTCATTAAGGACATTGTCATTATAAAAACTTATTTATGAATATTCAAAGTGGAAGGGGACTTAGATGCCAAGATAGAATTGGGTTAGTTTAATGCAAGACACTTGAAATAAGAAAATTTAATAATCGAATGGCAAGTCTGTTTTGGTTTAGACATCATGGAAACACGAATTCAATATAGACAATAAAATTACAGTATGTCAAAGAAAATATTAACATATGCGATCTGGTCAAAAATATTTTCTTTTCGGATATTTCAAAGGGCCTTTCCGACTTCTATATATTTCTTTCTTAGTGTAGATAAGTCTTATATTTCGTCCAGGAGGCGATAGTGTAGAAAAGCGAATTTCATTACACTGATAAATCACTGTTTGAAATAGGATAAACCTGAGAGTAGACATACTATTTCATTTATAAGCTACAAACATGTTTCTAATTTATTATCGTGTTCACACATTTGCATACACAAAGAAAATACTTGATAACTTACAACCAAATACAAGAGCCACTTTATAGGGAGCGGATGCTGATTTTATCGAGCGAGTAATCTATTTTGAACAAGCAACATTAGTGATAGCAAACAACTTTTTTGTCTGTCGGCGATTTGAGATTTATAAATCCTAACTTAAAAAAATTCATATGGCGTAGCAAAAGTTGCTGAAGATTTAGGCTGCTGCAACTAGTCACAATAAATCTAAGCTCGCTTAAAATATAATAGTAAGGTTTGCGAGTTGTATATTGGAAGTTAATTGCGGTAAATGGATTTGTCGCAATAATGTCGAAAATGCACGCAACATATTCGGACAAACTATCTACAATTATTTATCTCCTGCACGAGCCCCTGGTTACAATTGCAAGGGAGGGGAATGGGATAATTATGCGTTGATTCGATGGTCACTTAGATCTTCTGGAATGACTCCATTATCAAGCATCTAGAGCAGTCGATAATCGACCTACTTCAAAAGATGTATTACACTTCGTGGATACAGGTATTTCTCAATTTTCAAATGTTTCATTAAGCGTTATGGTTTATGTATACGTATATAGGTCAATGTAGCAAGAGATTCGCAACCAGAGCAAAGATCACTTAGCATCGGACTCAGAAGAAATACTGCCAAATCTAGATCTGGAGCCCATGTCATCGTCGTTCATGGAGCTGACACTCATACTTCTCTGTTTGATAGGAATCGTATCCTTTTGTTGCTCACTCACTTCTTTCTTAGACATCCAGTAATGGTTATTGGATGCGGAGTTAGTGTAACTGTAGAAACTTCCGGTATTGACCTGGCTGGCACCACCATAATGGTGGGTAGTCTTGCCTCCGTTAATCTTGGAGTTGATCTTGTTAAAAATGCCGTCGAATAAGTCTGGCATAGCTAGGCAAAAGTAATATGTATGAGTTGGGAAAATGTATTACAAAATCTCATCTACGAACGGGAACTATTCTATTTATATAGTCGCTACTTCACGCACAGAATTATCCACCATTTCAAGAATCGAACTATTTGTTCGAGAAATTATTAATGTCATACCAAGCAATTTGTCAAAGCGGAGTAATATCTAATCCCTCATAATGATGGATGTCATGGCGCGATCAAGAACTTCCTGCCGAAAAGGGGTGAGACGGCTGAAAAATACAATGGAGGAGAGAGCTACTGTGGAGTACCCGATTATGTAAGATACTATCCCCACAAGGTTTTGCTTTGCAACTATGGATTTCCCATTGGAGGGTCCAGGGCTTCCCCCTTCCCCGAAGATTACTTCAGATTATGTAGAGTTAAACCCGTTGCTAACAGTGAAAAGATCTTTGAACGGAGTGTTAAAAGCTGATAACCTGTCCGCAGATAAGGATAAGCCTAGTAATTGTAATTTTATCAGCAAAAGAAAAACATATTCAGAAATAGGCGACAAGGCAAACTAACCCATATGTTCTCTAGCACCCTTTGTATCTGGATGAGATATGCAATATTAATCGTATCTAGCAATCATGTTATCTGAGCACTGTTAGCGTAGATATTCACTTTGTGTAACTGTTCATTCACAAATGTGACTTCCGGAGTTAATCATCGTACGTACGATCTCTTTTACGAATTATTATTATTATTACTGATTAAACTAATTAGTTCCAGAACCTATTTAGGCTTTCTTTTCTGAGTCAACAACGTAGGAAACGTTTTCAACAGAGTCAGCGAGATCATCAGTTCCCGAAGTATCATGCAAGCCTATTGATCTTCCAGAAGCGTCATGTTCTCTGTCGAATTTCTCAACTTCGTCGTTCTTAACCTTGATAACAGTATGTCCCCTTTCTCCGTTTTGTAAGTCATAGTAGACAGTTCTATGTTGATATCCGCCAAACTTGGGAATGATCTTGGCCCAGACAAAATAGTATGCAATACAAAGAAGATATATACCAATAGTGGTGATTGCATATGTTGCATAGAAGAACGAAACATCAGAACCCTTCAATGAACCGCCTTTTGGAGGAACCCAAGCCATTGCAATGACGAAGATGTAGAAAAGCATGTTAATAATGATGATAGGCAATGGAACCCACCAACCGTTTGGTTGCAACCCCGCTGCCTTTCTCTGCTTTCTCACAAACAAAAGACCAACAAACAACAAGATCTTGAAGAAGTAACCGGAGTAGGAACCAATGTCAACAACGAAGTTGTATGCATCACCAGCTGGTGGAGCAAGCAAAACAATTAAGTTGACGATGTAAGTGATAATAACAGGCAACAATGGAGTACCAAAAGGTCTAGTGGTGGTCCAGAGGCGAGGATATGGAAGAACACCTTGTCTTCCACATTCTCTCAAAGCTCTAGAGTGACCAACAAAGACAGCCAACAAGTGTCCCAAGGCAGAAAGTGCAACAAGAACATCTAAAGCTTGGGTTGCAGCTCTAGTACCGAAGACATTTGTGAAGAAAAGAGATGCAACCAAGACACCTGACTTCTTAATGGAAGAGAGACCACCTGCACCAGCATAGAAAGTAGTAATAAGCAAAATATAGATGAGGAAAACAAGAACAACGACACCTGGAATAAAAAATCTGAACAAATTCTTAGTCTTTTTGGGATTGGATTCGCCAACAAGTGCAAAGACGTAAGCGGTACCACCGTACGAGAAGGAAACTTTAATTATGGCATTGGCAATAGCATTACCATCTGAAGTAGTACCTTCCCAAGCATTCTTGAAAATATCATGAGAATCCTTGACTCTAGTGCCTCCTCCCAATACAACAAAACCAGTAATGATAACGAAAGCAATGAAGATCATTTTCACAAAACCCAACAAGTTAGCCAACTTAAGAGAAGCCTTGGGGTGAACAGCAGTCAAAATAGCAACGAAAGAAAGAATAGCAACACCAATACCTCTTTGCTTCCAGGTGGTTGGTTCCAAGTCACTAGCAGCAATGACATAAGTACCGAACGCAACAGCAGAAGACACCGAGAATGACAAGATCACAGACACAGCAGCATATGCTGTTGGAACCAAGTAGTCTGGCTTTGGGAAAGCTTGCTCCAAATAAGCCACGTCGCCTCCGTTTCTCTTCCTAAAGTATGTAGCGAACTCAATGTAGACGAAAACTTCGAAGAGCGCAATGAAGAAACCAGCAACCCACAAGACATAGGAGGCACCAACAGAACCAATCGAGTTCAAGATACTTCCAGGAGTCAAGAAGATACCAGTACCTATAATACCTTGAATAACCATATAGAAAGCAGAGATATAGTCCAAATTGTATCCCAATGGATTTCTTGTTTCGACTGGAGCACCGGCATCATTTTGTTGATCATCATCGAGATCGCTATCGAGATCTCTATGAATGGTGGTGATGTCTTCGTCGGTACCAAATACTGGTTTCAACACTGACAGCAAATAATTCGTAATAGCCATGTTGAAATAGTTTTGTTCTTGCTTCTTACTAGCTGGTGGGTGAAAAGTCTCCCTACAAGCGGGAATAGCTGTTGACTTATATGTGGTTCGACATGGGACCAATGCATCGACCAACTGAGTTTTGCGCCAATAAGATTTTCATTGTCTGTAATTTAGATTCAAATAGGCAATGCGGAAAAGGCTGTTGCAAATCTCAGCCACAACAAGTGCATTCTGATTGATTCGGCAAAGAATAAATTGATAAGCGCGCGGCCATTTTTTTCGCAACCACAGTTTCTGACTTGCTACTCCGTCAAGGACAAGAGTCCTTTACTCCTACATGAAGGTTCCCAGGGGAGGGAATGTATGTGATTTCACCAGTTGTCACTAAAAGCTCCACCACCACAGCTGCAGGTAGGGGCCGTCGAGGGGTCCAGACTAAATGTCAGTATTGTGAATTGCGGCTACTCTGATAATCGGGAGTTTGTCATTGGACCGACTCCGCGAAGGTATCGACCGCTATGAACTTTCTTCTCTAGTCTATATCTAAAAGTGTATTTTCAGAATTATCTATTATAGTCTATTCAGTGATCCTTTAATGGAAGCCATTTTGACACAGCGGCGTCCCCCTGTCAAATCCACTGATAGATTTTTTCCGACTTCGCCGGCAATTTCTCCGTACACTAACTAACGCCAGTAAGCGAGCTGTTCGAGCTGTTCAAGGATTCCGTCCTCATAAATCCACAGGGCATTTTTTCTTGCCTCTATTGCGTTACATTGTGGATGTATTTTACAAATTGAGGCTGCTTCCACACATGTCTAATTAGTACTTGAATGGAAGATAACCAAACGCTCAAAGACGGCTGATAGCACTATAATAATCATAATTATCGCCATTGTTGCCATGGAAGATGCAGAAGATTATTTACGATCTCCAGGGTAAATAGAGCTATACTTTATCAGGGATGCTCCACAGTTATAGATCGCCTCTTTTAGAATAATAATTGTATTTATACGCTAATTTTGTATAAGGAACTGTAAAAAAACTGAACAATTAAATTCGATTGCTCAAGAAAATGAAGTAGAATATATAAAAGCAAACAAAAAAATAAATCAGGACAATATGCCCCAACAGTAGTGTTTTCCCGATAAGTTTAGTGCAATAAATTTCTGAAGATGAGAATCAACCAGCGATGTATTTGATCCTGTTCCTGGTGCTGGTTGTGTAGGGCCGAGTAGATACTAGAATTGAACTATGTATACGGAATATGTGCATTCATCGTTGTCTGCAAGTATGTCCCTTGGCATAGCCATAATGCACAAATAGTTACGAAACTACCAACTCTTGCAATGTCTGGGATAATCACATATGAAAACAAGAAAAGATTGACAAATGTGAAAAAGGAGAAACTACTGCTTAGAAATGACGATGTGCGAATGTACCACAATTATTCTTGACCAAATCCAACTGTTTCTTCCACAGCCAACGTCAATTTCTGTTTTAAACTCTCATAGTCATTGTATGGAGGTAAATCAACTCTGTTGAAACATGTATGCGACTTCGGTAATTGATTAGGTTCACCAGCCTTTTCAATTGTGAATCTTCTAGGACCGTCACTACCTTGTAAGTCCTTGAAACCATTGACAGGTATTCTTGAGGTACCGGTAGTGAACTGCAATAATCTAGCCTTCTGTTCAGAATCCCATTCCTTTATGCACTTCCAGAACCATTGGATGACTTGGTCGCTTTCTTGGTATCCTCTATAATCAGTATGCTTCTTCCAATCTTCAACGTCGATTTCAGCCAAACCACCAATCAACAATTCCAATTCTCTTTCGTCAAAAACATTGACCAATTCTTGAGGAATCAATTCGTTGAAACCATCGATGAACGCTTTAAATTGCTCTTCAACTCTCTTTGAAATCTTCCATTCCGAAATAAATTCCACGTACTCGTGTTTGTTTTCCTCTGTGACCTCAATGTCTCTTCCACCGGGCTTCAAGTCTACTTCAACAATCTCACCGAATCTCTCGTCTTCTGCACTGAACGTCAAATCCAAGACATCGGTGATGTCGTTGTCTAAGATCCACTTTAATGATCTGTAGAATTCTGCATCAACACCTTCCATATCTTGCAAGATAACCTTCTTGTGCAACATCATTTTGTATAAGGCCCCGACAAAGAAAGCGTCCAAGAAACGTCTATGGAAAACACCCAAACCAACAACTCTACCAATGAACTTGAAATAGTTCAAATGCTCGGGATTAATAGCTGAGTTAGGGTTGATCTGCAAAGTATAGTTATCATGCGAGGAGTATTCGAACAAACAGTAGAATGGATTGAACATGTCATGCGACAACAAGAAGAAGAACTCACGCGAAACTCCACCATAATCAAGACCTTCTTCTCCATCGAACTTGATCATCAATCTCTTCTTCAAGTCCTCAGGAGTCTGTCGCATAATCTCTTGGTAGGAATCTTCGAATATATGATCTCTTCTCACCTTGATATGACACTGTCCCGGCAAAATTCTAAGAGCTGGTTGAGATCTGAAGTAGATAACCTTTCTTCTGAAATCACGCTTGTACTGAGGAACATTCTGATCCAAAGATGAAGGTAATCTAGGATCATCCCATGTAGTCGTCTTGGTGTTGTGATCAACAAAATATACTCTAGCTGTGTTGGTTAGTCTCATTTCCCATCCAGAAGGTAAAGGACCTAATTGACTAACTGGCTGTTGCTGAATAGTTGTATTGGGGCCAAAAGTACGGATGTATTGCTGTCTTCTGGGGTCGACCCAGGTGGTAGTTCTGGTGTTGTGATCAACAAAGTATGGTCTGCCTTCGTTGGTGAAACGCTGTTCCCAGCCACTGGGCAACTCTCCCAAGCCTGACGTGGTAGCGCCGGTAGCAGCCATGGACACAGCAGCAGCAGGGCTTACTGGGGTATTAGCACCAGTTGCATTTACGGTCACATTGCCGCTGGTTACTGCACTGGAAGCGTTTGTAATGTCTGGAGACTGTGGAGTTTCTCCTGGAAGCGTTCTTCCACGATGTTGTCTTCTTTCTGCTTCTGTCGTAGACTGTCTCTGCTGACCCCTTTCGGACTCTGTTTGTTCCAACGTTGGTCTCTGCCAGGTCGTTGTTCTGGAGTTATGGTCAACATAGTAGGTTCTGCCGAAGTTGTCGGTCCTACGTTCCCAGCCTGGGGGCAATCTTCCGTATTGGTCTTCAAATGAGGAGTACTGTCTGTTGGCAGAGCCAGAGCCCGCAGAATCGCCGTTAACAGCAGCAGTAGGAGCACCAGCATACGAGCCATTGGATCCACTGTTATTGTTTCTAGACGATGTCGAAGCTGAAATAAGAGGAGCCAGAGAGTTTGGTACTGAGCTTGAGTTTGGAGCTGATCCAGTACCGTTGGCTGCGGATAAGCCGGTAGCGGATCGGGAGTGGGAGATGACGACGATGATTTTACCGGACACGGCCAAGTTCTCGTTGGACTTCTTGAGGTCTCTCGTGATTGTTTCTTCAGAGTTGGACAACAGGAGATCGATGACATCGCCGATACGAACGTTCACTACACCAAGGAAGCCTTGGTCCTTCTTCTTGAACTTTTTCTGGTCAAACACCTGGATGACAAGAATGGAGTCCTCAAGAGCGGTGAAGTTGAATGATTCGTTCCAATAGGGGTTGAGGGTCTTTTTGGCGGTTTTGGTTGTTTTCGTCTGTGATCCATCTACGGTGATGACAGCGAAGGGATCGGGTTGTCGAAACACGTCCCTTTTGTAGAGCGATTCGGCAGCAACTACCTTGACGTTGATAGGGGTAGTTCTAGCCGACATGGGGACGGGTTTAATGGATCAGGAGAGGAAGGCAGTGTGGAAGCCGGTAGAAGTAAATGGTGGTAGAAAAAGACTGTAGAAATGAGCAATCGATTATCGAAAAAATAGACTAGCCGTAGTATGGAGGACTGAAAATGAGAATTAAAGAGAAACAGCGGTTAATGGGGAGAGAAGTGAATTAGTGGGAAAACTTCGAGTGCGAAGTTAGGAAAAAACAGAAAATTAGGAGGTGCAGCAGAAAAGACAGAGACTTGTGCAAGTGAATTATGGACAACGATTTATTGTAGTACGCATATACAGCTATAAAATGTCCTTCAGAAGTAAAGTTTGTATGGACCATAACATGAAATATCATTCATCAAGGCTGAACAATCTTTGTAGAAGTTTTCTGGCTTCTCCATGCTAATTTTTCTATTCTATGATTCTCCCCCTCTACTGGATTCGGTAACTTCCTGAGCTCACTAAACACTACGCATGAATAATGGTTACAAATAGTTAGTCATTCTACGCCATACGGCAGATTCGAGACACCTTGATGGGATGACACAATACAAAAGAACGACACTCATTTTGCTGCGGCGAGACAGATTGTCATCATCCCGTCAGACAACCAGCAAACCCAGATTATATCTAGAAATCCAACGCCTTTTCCGAGGGCTAAGCCTGATTTTCATGATCGGGGTGAAATGCCGCTAATGGCAAAACCGGTACTGGACTGGACCTAAGACCAGAACCATGGCTTGACGTATGATGTTTACGGGTGCTGCCTTGACATACTACCAGCAAAGCTGTGTGGATCGCGGAGCACCGGTTTCGTGGTAGATATTCGCTCATGTTTTTGTGAATCTCTTTTGCTAGCGGATCTACAACCATTTTTGATTCCTTGTATTACCTCTTTCTCTACTATGTGTCTCCTAATGTAACTTTTCTTTCTACTTTATCTCTTCTATTGCCACATCTTCTTCTGTTGTCTTGCTATTATGTCTTTTGTCGTATCTTAACTGTCTTAGACTATATGCCTAAATTTAGCAATCGATTAGATTACCATTTGTAGAATCTACGCACCAGGAACAACCATGTGCCTAAACATGTGGAAGTCTGCAACGCATTCCTATTATTATAACTTTAGCTACTGCTTAGCTACTGCCGTAAGCTAACCGTTGTAAGCATTGCCGTAGTGTGACCCGATGGTCCTGACAGATGCCTGTCTGGCCATTCTTAAGTCATTAAACATTTCACTACCAAACGAATCGTCACGAGGCAACTTCTTGTCCTCGAAATCAAGAGAATCCAACAACTGGAACTTGAACGAAGCTTCTCTCTTTAATGGTAACGACGCGATGGAAGAGATGCCGCTATCTTCTTCACTATCAAGCTTGTGCTCCGTAGAGTCTGTAGTAAGAGTATCAGTAGAATCATTAAACATCTCTTTAGCATTAAGTGAACTCAATTCACTGGAGTCGACTGAGCACGTCGACACATTGCCGTTCTGGATAGGGATGAACGAAGGGGGTGCAAATGTGAACTCGTTATAATCTTCGAAATCGGCCTCTGCCGCTACTTCTTGCACTCCTCCAGCCTCAGCCTCAGCATCAACGTCGATGACTTCAACTTCCTTTGTGATTTTCAAATCTTCGTCATCCACCACAATTGGCTCCGATGTCAACTTCAAGTCTTCAACTGATCCTAACAAGGTATCCTTAGAAAAATTGGATGGTCTGGCAGCATCAGCAGATTGTGTGAACTCCTTTATAGTAGACTTTCTAGTTATGGCAAGAGGGGCAGTCACTTGCTCGTTGATGCTATCAATAGAATCTACTAATGTACAGTTGGAATTCTCAGTCTTCATCATCAATTGAATATCAGATTCAGTGTAGTACAATTTGTCTGAGGTCATGGAGATGTTCACAGCCTCAAAGATCTTCGAGTGCACACCAAAGAATGAACTACCATCGATAGATAGCACTTTCATGTCGTCTTTAGAATTGTCACTTCCTGTTACTGAACACATGCTTACAATGTTGGTATTGGAAGCTGGCAAAACCGTACCACATTGTCTTTCGTTTATGGCTCTTTCCAACTTGTTCATGTGGGGGTTGAAATGAACACTATCCAAGCCTTCCTTTAATCCACAGTTCATAAATTGGTTGTCGGTACTTATATCGCTAGTCAAATCCCAATGAACTATATTACCATCTCTGGATCCACTGAACAAATCGCCATCGTTCCACTCTAAACTCGTAATCTTATCAGTGTGCCCTCTCAAAATGGCAAAGTTATCTTGCTTTCTGATATCCCATAACCGTACAACTCCATCTCTGTGAGCAGCCGCAAAAACATTTTCATTGTTAGAGTTCCATCTCATTTGGTTTGCACCCAATTTCTTCTTGGATGCGTAATCCAAAATTGAAGGAGGAACGGTAAACTTGGGCTGTCTCAAGTCAAACAAAGAAACACCAAACTTACCGCAGATTCCTACCAAGTTGGCATTGTGAGTAGGCAAAGGGTCGAAATTGACAAGTCCAGAAATGGATGATATGGATATTGGAGTGGGCCTTCTTTGGGCTTCGGCATCGTTCATGTCCCAGTAGAAGAGATTGTTGTTATAAATGGAAAGGAGGTTGCTGTTGTCGTTATTCATAAAATCGAGCTTGGAAATTGTGCTGTGAATGTTGATGTCGTGCTTGCTCTTGATATGTTTTCTATGGTTGAATCTCTTGCAAATCTGAGCCGATTCTTCTTCAGAGTCTTTGTTGCCCGTTCTGTTGACTTCAGGGATGGAAACCAAATGCGCATAGCCCTTGCTATTGCCAGTGACCAAATGTCTATTACTTTTGGGTAACCACTTCATTCCGTTGATATTTGGAAGACTGATAGTGTTGTGGTGGGTCAAATAATTACTGAGAAGATCCAATTCATAGATGAACAAATTGGATTCGTTGTTGGCACTTGACACAGAAAATAATGGGTTGTCGGTATGCGTGTCTGTGACGGCCATAGCCGTAAGGTTCATGTTTGTATCTGGGATCTTCCAGTAGTGGGACTTGATATTCATTCTGTTCAAGGAACATGACTGGTTCAACACCTCTGTATCCTTAGGGTTGGCATTATTGAACATCCAAGAGGAGACGTTTCCCTTGACAGTTTCATTTGTCGAGATACTGGAGCTCAATGTTTCTACACTGGAAATTGGCGACAAGCTTGGACTGTACCTTCTCAAGGCGTTTTGTCTGAACAAAAGTGTGGGTTCATAGTAGTCGGTCATTTTCTGACGATCCTGGTGCGAAGCAAAATTGGTTATCGGTTTTTTGCAATCAAATGTTCGAGTAAAAGTTTGAAAGTCACAGTAATAATCGTAGGATTTGGCAAGAAAGTAGAAGACAGATGTCGTTCAAGAATTTTTTCCATCTTAACCAATATATAGCAGAGTGTTCATTTCTTATATAATTTCATAGCATCTATTGTAGAGGTTGCGATTGTTTGTCAACTACGCTGGTACAAATTTCCTTTTTCTGTCGAGAACCCAGTAGCGTGAAATGGCTGGCTTAACTTAACAGGAACTTGCGACAAGTTCTCTGTTCCCACAAAAAATATTTTGCAACCATATACAATACTCGTCACGTGACGGATTCTCTTTTTCTCTAAATAGACTGGAATGCTGGAATGGGGACCAGAAGTGGCCTTTGGGGCCTGGCCGTGCTTGTCGATTGTCCTAAGTAGTGACTTGCACTATATGACACTTGCCACAAACCCAGCATAATGACAATAGTCCAAGTTATGATATTCATAACAATTGATCAGCAATTATTTACTTCTCGGAAGAGTTAGCCTATTATTCCCAGCCTAATTTGCAGCCATATTGGGACAATATTTCTAGTATATAGGTTACAAGAAATACAAGCTTACATTATTTGGGACTAAAATGCGCTTTAATAAAGTAAAAATACAATAATACTATTATGTTAGTCTATCTTCTCTTGTAAATGCATGGCTTCAAGAGCCATTTACCCTCCGGATATTTTACTCTTTTAGACTCCAAGTCTTCCTTTTCCGACTCCTGTTCAATGAATTTCTTTCTTCTTTCTAACTTGGCGTTTCTCTCAGCGACGATGTCTTGAGGTGGCTTGAAAAATTCAAAACGAGTGAACATCTTATTGTCGTTGTCTGTTTTCTTGTGAAAGAAACCACACAACTTCAAAGATTCGACAAATTCCTGTCCGACGTCTTCTGGTTTGACTGTTTTCTTTTCAGACGACTCAGTAAACCTCGACTTGATTTCGGCAATCCACAACTCGCCTCGTGGAGATAACAATCTGTAGGCTTCCTTTATGAAATCTAAAAAGTTGGTTCCCATCAAAGCCAAACAGAAAATCACCACCGTACAGGACCCATCGGGTAGCGGTACATTCTTGATATCGGCCACGGTTATTCTGTCGTTGTGTTTCTTCAAGTCAAAGCTATGTACTTCGATCTCTAATATTTTGGGTCCAGTTTGCAGTCTCTTGTTATTGTTACCTTTCGAGAATTTCTTTTTGGACCCATCAGCGTTGTATTGCTTAACAAAGTTGTTCACATCTGAGGCGAGCTGGGCCTCCCCACATCCCATATCTGCTACAACGACTTTCTTGTCGGGCAAACCAGGCAAACCACCAGGAGCATTAATTGGTCTCTGGGACGCGCGAGTCTTGATCTGGTCTACAAACACATCTACAGGATTTTCTGGCCACGATTGAACTTGGGATCTGAATCCTTGATGGTACTCATCGAACAAAGAAGGTTGCAGCTTTAACAAGCTGAGAGCTTCTTCGGACGAGATTGTATACAATTGTTCATTTATCCACCTGAATCTGGATCCAGACAATTTAGCCATCATCTTCTGTTGCAATGGAGTGAGTTTCTGTGTAGTAATTGGTAAAGGTTCATCAACAGTAGTATCAACTATAGTAGCAGCTGAAGAAGCAGTTGAACAACTTTTTTCAGATTCTTCACGTTTTCTTTTCTTTGTTATCTTCTCTTTTTTGGTTTTCTTCTTTTCTTTCTTTGGTTCTTCTGTTTCTTTTACAATGCTAGCTTCTTGGCCGGCCACATCTTCAACCTGCTGAGACTTTTCAAGTTCCTTAGTTTGTTGTCTTTCTCTCTTTTTCTCTCTGTTGGACTTCTTCTTTTGGCCCATACCACCGACTGCCACGGTCTCGTTCTTTAAGTCCCAGCCACTGACCTGGAATAAAGCCATTTCTACTAATTACTGTATGTCTTGGTGAGATATAGCTATCTATAATTGCTTGTAGGAAGAGCTCATCTGAAAAACCGCACAGAGTAGATGGGACAAAAATTAATATACAGGAACACACAATATCTATAGTATTCAGATTTTCTATGATCCTATATTTATGTTTATGTATCTATTCTTTGAGTATAGGAATTTCAAATTTACAAATAAAGATATAAATACAAATAATTGAACTGTGTGTCTATCAGAAACAAGTGCGATCCTGAGTTAATTATAATCAATACTATACACTTATGTTTATACTTACAATGATAGACTCAAGTCTTATATAATAAATGAACGCAGTAATAGACATCGCCCCGGGGCAGAACCACATAGCACTACGACGTCACGGGGTCACCTACTACGTTCCAGAAGTGTTTCATCATGCCCCTACTATAAATGCAACTGTGCCCATTCTCACTAGAGACATTGAGAACAGTGTCAAGCTAAGCTCGATTTATGGTGGAGGTGCGCGTAATATCCATCTGACAATGTTGATACATAACTATCCCATTAAGAGAGTGAAAATTGTAGGAAGGATTACTGGTAGCAGATTCATAGACAAGTCTGAGAATGGTACTGACGATACGCGTAACTTCACCTTGTTCACTATAGATGACTCGTCGCTGACCAAACAACTGTCGATAAACGTCAAGATTATTCAGAAAAAATGTGTAGAATTGTCGTTGACTTGTGATAGCGATTGGTATGCTAAGATAGTCGAAGTTGAGGGACCCATTCTGTATTGGAGAAGATACGGATACCAAATAGATGCCGATGTAGTCAAAGTAGTAGGACAGCCGGCGGATATCCACTTAGAATTAGCCTTTTGGGCCGAAGCGCTCACATACAGAAACAATATGTTTCGTTATCCATGGATATATACGCCACCAAATCACCAGGATGCTACTTTCGCTCTTCCTCAGAGGTTCGACTTCTACGAGTTAGAGAGACGAAAAGCACGAAGGGAATTATGTCTAAAGGAAAGATCTTTGGATTTGCCAACGTTTATTGTTGAAGACAGCATGTTGATTAATAAAAAGAAAACACATAGCAGGGAGAATATGGGATTTGTTGAGATAGACGGCGTAATAATAGTTGATGACGATGTCGAACTGATATCTACACGAGAGGTGATGGAAATCGACAACGATGAGGTAGAAATCATCAAAGTTCACGAGAACCCAAAGCCCATAGTATCACAGTTCCAACTAATGATGGAGATGGTAAAGTATATAATAAGAGAACAGTTCCGGACTTTCAAACTCTACAAGTTATTCAAAGACAACGGAATAAGTGGATTATTGGATCAGCTAACCGAGCTTGAGTTAGCATCCTCATCCTTGGCAGATATAGTTAAGGACAGCGAGGAGAGCGACTTCAATTCAAGAAGGAGGATAATATTTCATAAAGTGCGACACAAGCTTCAGGTAGACTTCCTGTTGATCAAAGTCTCTACATCTCAGAATGTGCATCTGAAGAATCTCAAACTACTCTTTTATGATATAGACAATAGTCTAAGAACCATAAAAGAAGAATCAATTGATAATTTCAGGTTTCGGTCACTAGACGTGGCACAGTTTACTCACAATTTCGTAACCACCAAAGATCTTGGAGACATTAGCCACGAGTTAGTTAACGGTATAATCTCGTTTATAGTTTCCGATCATATCCGAGGAGGTGACAACTGGAAATACAATCGTCGACTTGTGCAGTGGTCGTATATAAATTAGGATTGAAAGCGTAAATAAGAATATATTTTTGCAATTGTTTTTTTGATCTTATATACACTCTAATAGCATTCGGCGATCTCCGTGATAAGAAACCTTATCTCTTCCCCTGAGTTTTTCAATTTTTGAATACGTATTCTTTTCTCAGATTCCTAGAACCAATCTAAGTCTTTCTAAACCGCTCAATAAAGACCTAACAATCTTCAATGTCTGTAGATCCAATCACTTGTCATATCCTAGACACTACTCTGGGCAGTCCGGCTGTGGACGTTCTTTGTCAAATCTTCTTGATATCAACCTCCACAGAAAACCAAACTACATTTGACTTGCCTGAAGGGTCCACTCCAAAGCCGTTCGCCATGAACAAAACAGACAAAGACGGTCGTATCAAGAACTGGATATTGGATCCGCAGCTAGGATCATCACAGAAGGAAAATATTGGTGTCGTGGAAAACACATGGTCCATTTTGAAGCCAGGCATATATAGAGTCAAATTCTACACTGGCAAGTATTTCTCCGAATTGGAAGATCCACAGAGAACATTCTTTCCCTTCGTGGAAATCACTTTCATAGTGCAAACGCCTCCCGACAACCACTACCATATTCCGTTGTTGTTGTCCAACCACAGTTACACCACGTATCGTGGAAGTTAAATAAACCGTCGGCAAGTCTACTCGTATCAATATTAAATGTGTATTAACTACTATTACGAACTGCGTAATCGTATCCCAAAATTTCCGAGGAGATTAGAGTAATAGCCTGGCTATATATATAGAATCAATAGAAGAAGTGAGTATTATTCTGCGAACTCTCGTGAACCAACATTTCATTGCATTTGAAGTAGTTCAATTCATTCTTTATCTTGTTGATTTCACTAGACTCCGTCAAAGTGTATTGCGTAACTGCCTTGTTGTAACGCTTGTACATTTCTGGTGCAAAAGTTTCATTGACAAAAATCTTATTGGAAAACATCACCTTCTTCTTTGGTGCACTGACATTGGGTCTCTTCTTCAAGATTGGATCTGAGTGAACGATATTCGACTTCATTTCAACTTCTGACAAGTCTTCAAATTTCATGACACTGATTTCCACGTACTTGTAGTCCCTAAATTGCTTGATGTACTTCAAATGAGGTGGTAAATGTCTTCTTTGGAAATCAGTCAAGTTATTGAAGATGTAGTACAACTGTTCACTGTTAATGATAATAGTCTCACCACAATGTCTTCCAATATTACGTTCAGGTACAACGGAGTTGGCAGCCATTTCTGGTTCCTGTTTCTCAACCAACACTCTACTTAGTCTTCCATCTTCTAACGAAGACCAAACAAACTCATCCTGAAGGAACTTAATATTCTCGTCAATATACACCAGATCCGTGCAATTCCTAGAATTGTTAAGGGAATTGTCTTCGCTGTAATCACCATGAATGAACATATCCCTGGTAACGGCTGCGGAAACAGAAACCTCCTCATCTTTCTCTTGTTGGTCCTTAATCTGATCCTTGGTCAACTCATCGTCGTTCAAGAATGGGTCTATTGCTTTCCCATCAACAGCAGAATTATTTGAGATCGTAGGTTTGATGGGTTTCACAAGATCATCATAGTTGATCAGGGTGTCGAAATTATCCATCATATCACCAAATAAGTCTGACTCAGTTTCAATGGTCGGTAAGTTTTCGATTTCGAAATGAGGAATCTCTTCAAAGAGGCTCTTTCTTGGCGACTTCGGCAAAGGCTTTGGATTACTGTCTACAATCAGACTAGAAGGAAGAGGTGGGCCCGAAGATATAGATGGAGTTTTTCTCAAATTACCAAATGAAAATGACTTCTTGATCTTCTTCAGTGTTGAAGAGCTTGTTGTAGAATGGGCCGCTGCTACTTTAGCAACTGGAATCATGGTGTCTTTATCGGGTAATTTCACCTTGATTTTGTTCCACAAGCTTTTAAAGTTAGCTGTGGAAGGAGACTTCTTCAGAGACAAGGCGCTTGCCTTATCCTTCAACAGAGGTAACGATTTAGTTCTAGCCTTTAAAGTCTTAGTAGGTGGAATTCTGTATGTAGGCGGAGGTTGAACATAGTGATTAGTCGACTCAAAACTTGAAATTGTAGAAGATGAACCACTTCTCGATGGAATCTGAATAGTAGCAGCAGGAGCAGGAATGACCTTTTTAATGGCATCAGATTCGGCTACATCCAACAATGATCTCATCCTGGGGATTTGTTTTGCTGGAGCTAAAGTATCGAGGATTTCAGTTAAAGGATTGCTCTGAGCTCCAATAACAGATTTATTATTTGGGCCCTTGGTATGTTCCATGATAGCTGGTTTATCGTTTAAACGCAAAGTAGGTGAAGCTCTCAAGGTCTCCGCTTCAAGCGCTGGTACTTCTTCCAGTCTTCTTTCCTCCGGAAAGAAATGCTCCTCTGGAGTCTTTCTTCTGGGTTTTTGAATAACACTTGCATCTGCTCGAGGAGGAACCTCATTCTCAGTATCTTGCAAGAGTTTTGCGAACCCATCATGGTCATTAAATTCAAAATTCATAGAACTTCTTGGTGTTGTTGGAGCCGAGGCTGGCGGAGAACAAATGTGAATAGAGTGCTCATCATCTGTATCGATCACTCTATCCACCATAGTGTCTGGAATTTCATCGTCTTCAAAAATATTTGAAGTATCAAGCAGTTCCCTCATCACTGGGGTTCTATTATTGTCTGCATCTTCGTTTCTTTCGCTAACCACTTCGATGTCTTCAAAACTATAGTCCTCAATAATACTGTAGTCTGCATCATCAATAGTAGGTTCTGGCAAAACACTGCTTCTGCTATTTCTGTTAGTGTTTACTTCTGAAGATTCTTCCGATGCCTCTGATTCTTCTTTTTCTTCTTCTGTGCGAGAACTCGAAGAAAAGTCTGTAGTTTCATTTATCTCATCGCTACTTGAATTTTCCTGATTCAAACATGGACCAGATATATTAACTGGTGCCCTGCTCATATTATTGTCCTCAGCTTTCGTTGTGACATCATTAACTTCACTTTCTGCAGACTCGATATTGGATTCATCACTCTCATGAGCAGTATCCTCCTGGTCATTATCGTCAGCAACGGAATCATTTTGACACTCCAGAATCAACGTGATTTGAGTAGATAAAGATTCGTTCGAAGACTCTTGACGAACATTTTGAGGTATCATATATTCCTTATCGAATGTCGCGATATTAGATTTGGCCGGTGTTACAGTTTCCGAGGTAATATTGGTGTGCTGCTCAGTGAAAATGCTAGCTTGACCTAAAACATTGCCTTCTTCGGTATTTATGGACGTAGTAGGAGTGTTGGAGGTAGAACGAGTAACGTTAGAATTTGGCATTGTATTGGATTCGTTCGAACTAGATGCAGAAGAAAATGAAGAAGAAGAAGTTGAGATATGAGAGTAAGAAGAAGAGTTCGACTCGGACTTCAGCAAATCCTTACTTCCAGTTATAGTTATGTGTTCTCCTTCTTGCAAAGAGCTTAACGACGCACTCTTTTCTGAAGAGAATATCGACAAAGTTGGTGATGCCTCTGCTAGATGTGTCACATTTATGTCCTTTGATTCTGCTTCTTCTGCATATTTGTCAGACGAATTCAGACCGAGTTCATTGACGGACCAAGAATTACTTGAAGAAACTAGCTTCGTTGAGTTTGTGTTGCAAGAATCGTGTTTGAATGCTTTGATTTGGCTATATATACTGGGGATAACGGTTTGTGGTATTACGTGAACGCTGTTGCTCACGCTCGTAACAGTGGTTGACGAAGAGTTGTTTAGCGAGTTGAGAGAATTAATTGAAGCATCCCCTAGTATCGAATCTTGAGAGTCTGAGTTGTTAGAACTAGACCGATGAGAGATCGAAGAAGCCGATGAAGATGCGCCGTTTGCCATTACGGGATGGATCTGGACCACGGGCGTCTGTATCGGCAGGAATTTCTGATGCAAATGTGATGGCAGCTGGTGAAAAGCATTTTGCGGTGTGCTACGTGCTGGTGGTACTGCGGTCTGATTTACGTTTACATTTTGCTGATTACGAAATCCATGGACCTGTTGTGGTGGCCCATTGACTTGTGGAGGCCCATTGACTTGTGGAGCAGACGTTCCCTGAGGCAGGCCTCCCGTTGGAATCAGGTGATGTATCTTATTAGGTCTATTTCTTTTTGTAGGAGTGGCCCTTGGTCTGAACACTTCACCGTTGGGGAAGTAGAAAGCTCCTCCGTTAATACTCTGAGGTGATTCTGGGGTCCTGCTAGGACTGGAAGAGCCCTTTGGAAGAATATGTAGCTGTTGTTGTTGTTGCTGCTGTGGAGGCATATGCTGAGGACTGATTTGCTGGTAATGAGGTACTGAGTGCTGGCGCATTTTCTGGTGCGAGTGCTGGGAGTGGAACGGTTGTTGCTGGGGTTGAGGCAGCAGGAAATGGGGGTGCTCGAGATGGTACTGCTGACGTGAGCTATTAGGTGGAGAAGATTTGGAAGCGAACCCATTGGGCACTTTTTTGATCTGTTTCTTGATGAACTTGTCCTCTAGGGAGATGAGGTTATCAGTAGACATGTTTCGGACCGTCTTGTTGACGCCTGATATAGTTCCTGTGGTCGAGATCGACGTCAAAGAGTTTTTCCGCGACGAATAATTCAAGTTTTCAGCCATGGCTGTGTAGTATGAGACAATCCGGGTGTTTTAAGCGAGCGAGAGGATCCAAAAATGCTGATGATGCTGATAGTACAAAGTGCAAAGTTGAGTATGATTATGATTCTGGAAGCAGTTTGGTGGATTCAAATGCTGTTGGTCTAGAGATGAGTTTAGTTCTACTGTGATGTGTAGGAGAAAGAAATATTGTACTTAGCGAGTGTAGATGGGTCGAATCAAAGCGATGGCTTGTTGAATATAGACAGAAGATCAAGATCCGAGTCTGATTTACAGCTATGAAATAATTTGAGTATTGAGCAATAGGATAGTCTAGAGAATTCTATGTGGTGTAAATATGCGGAACGGGGACCATGGGATGTGGGATATGATGCTGTGAGGCTATGGTGTGTGGATCTGGTATGAATAGATGTAGATCGAAGTCAGGACGAGTAGTAGCTATGTATAGTAAACAGTGCTGTTTATCCGAGGCAGTGAACTCTTGAATTGAGTATTTGCATTAAATAACAAGGTGGAGAAGGTGATGATATTTCTGTGATGATAAGTACAACCGCTTGCGATGCGATGTGAGAAGCTGGATGTGGAACTAACAGAGGGCTGCTGAACAGAGCAAACAAACGAACGAACAATATTGACAGAGGAGAAAAAGTAGAAGTTATCGATCAGCACCAGAAGCAAAGTAGAGAAAGCAAAAGAATAGTCAACACAATAATCAACAGACCAGGTTTTGGCAATTATACCAGATGCCTATGTAAAATTAAAATGCGACTGCCTGAACCTAAACTGAGTTTAAGTGTGGGTTCTAGCCGGCGGCAGAATATAGAAGCTATTTTGGTCGTGTACTGCGGCAAGGAAAGCTAATCCATTTTAGACTATTTTGTATTTTTTTTGGTGTATTTTTTGCCTGTTTGCCTGTTATTTTCTGTAGATTCTGTTCCCAAACAGCTTGTCTGCACCACGCTTCAGGAACGTGCAAGATAGAGGGCCATAGCCAGAGAGCTGGGGGAAGAGATGGAGGTATGAAGTATGGACAAGTATTAGAGGTAGCAGGACTAAGAAGTAGTGGAGTGTGCCCCTTGTGCTTTGACATCTGCAACAATGTTATTGCCTGTAATGGCACGATGTTCTAGTCGCTCAACAACCGCAACCAAATCTTCATCGCAGCATCTCCAACATTTCAAATTTATCTCCCATTCCAAACGCACTGATGTTCCAAAAATTATATTTAGCACAAGCAGGTCCCTGCCAAATCCAACACTGTAGGGAACATGTTGGCCACACTAGGCTGCTGGACTCACTCCAAACTCCTGCCTACTATTCTTGCCCTCACTGTAACTATTCCAGCAATCAAGGCTTGGGAAGTTTCATTCTAAAATCATGCACGTCCACACAGGCTCGCCCCAATCCATACAATCTCAGCTTAATCGGGCATCCTTTGCTACTCCAGATCCGTCTGCCTGCCGATAATACTCTACGACAAAGTGGTCTCTCCAAATATTAATACGAATTGGACATGAAAATTTTCATATTATGCTAGCTACGCCAACCTCAGACCAGCAATCTCCTCAAAAATAAGCTTCCCTTATAGTTTATTATTCTCTCGCAATACGCTACAACTACTCTGGCGAATAATGCCTTGAATCTACGTAATAGTCTACATTACTCTCTCCCCTGCTTTTGCATTTGCCTGGTCTCCCTGGCATCTTTCCCTGCTTCTTATAATCCGGCATAAGCGGCCCAGAGGTTCCAAACAGCCCCCTGAGTATCGACACGCCCTCCTTGTTTCTGGTTCAAGTCCGACTATTTGCGCCAATCTCCTCGTATTGGTCCTGTCCTCTGCCTAATGTGGAACCATCCTCTGGAGTCCATGATGCCCTTATTTTAGCTCTCAATTGTTGTTGTGAACTTAGCGAATTCTGTTCGGAACAACACGAAGCTGCCTCTCCAGACAGATCTGGGCTCTACATGACGGACACGCTGACATAAATCTCCCATGCGCGATCTTACCTGGTAGTTGTATTATTATGCTGCCTATGGTGTCTTTCTATGTTCGTAGATGGTGTTCGAACACCTTGAAATGCACACTGGCTTGAACTGAAACGTTGCCTGGGGCGAGAATGGCAATATTAGTTACTCTGAAATGCTCTTAGTTGGTGTTAGTTGTTATGTATATTGTTATTGTTTACGCAGTTTTCATGTCTTTTGTTTCCTGTTGCTTGCAAATGTTTGTTTATATTTATTGATTTATTTATTTAAGTTTGCCATGTTGTTCGCTAACTTGCTTTTTTGTATACGCTCGCCTTGTTTTTCGATATTCTAGCCGATGGCTCAAACATGCTCTATGCAGCAGGGCTTATGTACATGTCACAGGGTCCTTGCAGTGAACCGTTTCAGAGTCTCCCCTGTTTTATTGTACCCCCTGGTTGAACGTATCATTGTTACTCTCGATTATGTGCGTAGATTCGGCAGTAGTAGTCTCGTTTTTTGGGTGCGAAATTTTATTACCACAAATAGAACTTTTGCAATCATTTTGTATCTGCCCGCTCTCTTCG
Source organism: Scheffersomyces segobiensis (assembly GCA_030564745.1). Lineage (NCBI taxonomy): Eukaryota > Fungi > Ascomycota > Pichiomycetes > Serinales > Debaryomycetaceae > Scheffersomyces > Scheffersomyces segobiensis. The sequence goes on from JAKTZB010000003.1 coordinate 188,037, forward strand.
CCTCCATAGGAAGTCAATTTTGCAATCTCTAACAATCACTTGCTAACCGATGAACCTCGTCTGCATACTTCTTCTAGTTCACTCGGCACTGGTGCTCTCTCTTGTTATTGACGACGAACAAATTGAAAACCCCCGCCGGTACTTGTCAGACAGACTCTCAAGGACGTCTTTCAAATCCAAATTTAGGCAATATCTTCCAGACAAACCCAAAGGTCTCGTTGTCCCTGTCATTCCTGGTAAATCCATCGGAGAGTTGCCCAATACTCGCTACAGCAAAGCTAAACAGTATGCTGCTCTAGAAAAAATCCATCATTTTTGGTTTCCCAACCAAGAACAGATCGAAAAAGACGCTGCCGAAGAAAACGACGCGGATTCAGTTTCGAGCAGCATTGCCGTCGACTCTTTCGAAGATGTAACCCTTCAAATCTTAGCAGCCTCATATACAACCACAATGACTTTGTCAGCTGCCACTACTGCCACTACTCAAACCTCTTATTCCGCGGAACCTACTACTACTTTCAACCCCAGTGTAACTGTTACCCTGAAGAAATCATGGATCAAGGAATTCCTCTACTTCACAACCAAGGCTCACGCTGCAACTGTTTCCCAGAAGCAAATTGATAGAGACAGACTTTTGACCACCAACATCAACAACTATCAGGATACTACGTCAAATGAGAACGATCTCAAGAGGTGGACCAAGCTCATAGTGGAACAAGGTAGAGCTGACAGCAGTTCCAAGTTCCAAGATCATAACTATAAGGAATACGGATTGAATCAAAAGGATCCAAACAATTTCACTCCTAAAAATGAGATTGAACTTAATATCGAAGAATTCATAAGCTATTTAGTGAATATTCAAGGGTTTCAAGAGAAGGATTTGAAATTCTTGAGACAAAAAGGTTTAGACTATGGATTAGTCGAAATAGAAAAGGAGCTCAACAAGATAAAAGACTTGGAACGCGATCAGAACAACAGAATAATTGATATCGGAGGAGAAGAAGATATGGCCAACGGGTGCCAAAAGAAAATTATAGTAGGATGGAACACTCTATTTATAATGCTAGTTTCAATGATGATTTAGTTAGTAAATACATCAAGATTTGTAGAACCAATTCTCCAGAGTATCAACATCAAAACTGTACGATAAGGACTGTATTTCACAGCCGCTAATTTGACATACTCGTCATGGAGAGGTGTCCAGTCGCGTCTGGAGTCTTTCTTTGCAAACTTCGCCTTCTTCTTTAATGACAACTTGATTTGTTCGTTGGTTGATGCGAGGCGTTTGGCTTCTTCCAAAACTTGTGGACGACGAACAACATATTTCGCCATACCACGAGCTACACCAAGATCATCTTCAGCAAACACGTCCATTTCCTTTAAGGTGAAAATTGCAAACATCTTGGCAGACCAAACTCCAATACCTTTCAAAGTCACCAATTCCGCCACAATTTCCTCTAATGGGCCCTCATAAAATTCGGGTTTCGTGAGCTTGTTCTCAGGGTCGCGAAATGCTTCACTGATGCTGATAACATATTTTGTCTTCATGTTGGATAATCCAACAGACTTCAATTCGTCGAATGTCTTCTTCAAAGTGTTTTCTGGGTTCATTTCCTCGTCTCCGAACAGATTCTTGAATTTCTTCTCGATAGCACGAGCAGCATGACCACTAATTTGTTGTCCAATAACACTTGAAATCAACGCGTACCAGTAACTGTGGATCAAGTCGTGTCCCTCTTTCTTTGTTTCTGTAGTTCTAGCAAACGAATTGAAGTTCTCCTTTACAACCGCACGATACAAGGATTTATCCTGCTTGATGGCATGGTTCAACCCCTTCACAAACTCGGGCGCATGAAACTCTACAAATTCCTTCGGGAGACTGAAATCTTCAGGAATGTCGATCTGATGCAAATTATCTTCATAGTCAATTTTAATCTTTTTAGAACTTTTCTTCGGAGACGGGGTTCCCAAATCGGAGTTAGTCTTCTTCAACCTTGGAACGTTCACTTTAGTTTCTTTTGCATCCATATTATCATCGTATGAAAGAAGTACTTTTTTAACTTCAGGAATTACTTTGGAACCAGACTTGGATCTGGTTAAAGCTACCATCTTAGGAAAGATTAGGAGGACGCGTTTAGGAAGAGCAAATCGACAATCGGCCAAGCAAAACAATTTGGCAAATTCTGAGAAATGGAGATGATGCTGACAGATTTATGAGCAGCTGCAGAAAGTTTGCAATTACGTTTGTAATTGTTACAAAACGATATCTCGAAGATAAAAGAACGAAAAGAGTTCCAAAGCAAAAATAGACGCGACCTACGTCTCAATGAAATGTTTCTTGGTATAAAAAAGCAAAACGGGACCTAATGAGAAATAATCCACTTCTCTATCCCCAATTCTAGCAAATTGTCTTTGTTTTAAAATAAGGCAATCCTGATCTTAAAGAACTAGACATCATTCTTTTAAAATTGAAATTTGCGATCACATTTCAAGCGCAATTATTAAGCTACAGAATGACAATGTGGGGAGATTGTCGCACAAAACCTTAGATTACTGCGAAAAAAATATAATTTATCTCACTTCCACTAATTCTACTTGGTTCAAACTTCATAGGAATTTCGTTTAATCAGTAATCTCGCTGAGAGTCAAATTATATACAAATGTCATTATCTTAACTCAAAGAAATTGGAATAAACCATCTATCTTCATTCTAGAACTTGCTATAGAAGGGACCTTTGACAGCAGGGATGTTCTCGGAAAATGTTGAGTCAAAAAGCTTGCTCTTGTAGTCCTTCCCGTGCTTCTTGAGGTAACCAAAGTCGTTCGAAGGCAAGGTCTTCTCTGCAATTTTGATTCTATCCTCAATCATCTCCGCGATCTTTTCTATCATGAGATCAGGGTGGGTCCCATTCACAGAATGGCCCGTATTCGGTAGATCTATCTTAACGACGTTAGGGATTGAGCTTCGGATAAAGTCGACCCCTTCGCTGGGAATGGAGTCTCCCTCTGACCACACATGGTACATCGGCGTCTGTATTGTCTTGTACATTGGCATGGCGTGAGATACAGAAGCGTAGGCACCAAAATAGGCAATGTACTCTCCGATTCCATTATGCTTCATACGAACTTCCTGGTAGTCTTTGCTGATATCATAGAAGTCGGGGATTTCGTCCTCAATCATGTTTTCAAGAACCCGGTTATCAAATTCCTTGTAGAATGAAACCTTCTTGTAGTATTTAAGGATATGTTCACTCCACTTGATTCCCTTCGGAATTTCGAACTTGGTTACGATTTTGTTGCGAACGAACCAATTATGACAGCCTAACTGGATAAGAGAACGCATTTCTGGTGTGTGGTAAGCAACAGGGTTAACCAACATAGCAGCTGACAACAAGTAGGGATCGCAGATAGAGACCATCAACAAGGCTGCTCCAGACATCGAATGACCAACGGCTAGATTAATGGCCCCTGGAACTTCGAAGACATTTTTCTCCTGGAATTTGACTACTTGGAGGATGTCTCTGGCAATATCGTTCCAGTCGATTACTGTTCCCAACTTCTTTCTATTGAGGACTGCCGAGTCTCCTGCGTGTACAGCATCCAAAGCAATGACTACATTGAGGAAGTAAGTGCTCGAAGTGCTATACTTCTGGTATAACTGGTCTATGTGGTAATGCCACATGCCCTTGTTCATTCCATTTCCATGGAGGAAGATGATATTGATGGGTGTTCTTCCTTCGGAATTTTTCGAAGTTGTGATGTACTTTCTGGAAACCAACAGCAACCTGTAATCCTCTGGATTTGACGAAGGAGTTTCGAGGATCACCGAGCCCGGGTGCCGTGGATGAGATGCCTCTGTTGTCTTGAGGGAGTAGGTATAGAGAGGTGATGTCGCAGGAGTCAAAGGCATTGCGAACCGATGTGGAATGAAAACAAGATTACTTCGAGATGGCCTAAATTAACAGCAATATGAATAGATTGAGAGCACTTAACTGTCTATAAATACTATATTGAAGAAGAATATTTGTGGCTGGACTAGGATTTGAAATACATGTAGTTGAAATAGGAGGGAACTTATCTCCACTCCAAACGAACAATCTGGGGAAAAAATAAGTTTTGCCGAGGCTAAACAATACAAATGACAAATGTAAAGGGAAATAGAAGGCTCAAGGAATGCCCTAAATAATAAATTTCAAAGCTTGAAGATGATGAAGTCATAGTATCAGGATATAAACTTTCTTCAATAGTCTGTGTATTTGTGGTGCGTTTACCTAAACTTGGTGCTTAATTGTATGGAAGTAATTGCCCAGATGAAGGTTAACAAGGCAATACTATTTCCATTTTCTCTACCAAATTTCGGAAATTTCGGAAATTGACAAATCTGATAAACAATAAATTGGGGTTACTACAATTTTTGAGCGCCTAGTTAAGTTACGAATGTACTTCGGCTTTCCAAATTCAATTATAATTTATAAGTAATTGGCTAGCACATGAAGGAACAATGGGTGCAAACTAATTTGACAGATCAGAGGGGGAAGTGCGACCAAAGCAGTCTACGCTTGTAAATTTACTTTTTATAAGGCAATTGAATACTAAGACTGACGGGAAGGTCGGGAATCATGGATGACGACTTTGGACGTTCCAGCGAATGGCTATTGAGAGTTAGACGTGGAATTCTCTTGTCAGTGGAGTTATTTAGGAAGACTCATTTTTGATCTTCCTGAAAGACACATAACTCACGCAGTTTATGTCTGTTCTACCCTACGCATATTTAAAATTAAATGTTTAGTCGAATGGTCAAAACAGGAAATTTAGATATACTGAATTACTCTCCAGTATTGCACAAAATGTGTGCAATAAAAGGTATATCAAATCTTCAATATCGGTATCTCTTCCGGTCGTCTGAACTTGTTTCATATAGCTTTTTTAGTTCAGCTATCTCACTAATCTGCCGTGGGCCGTATTATTATTATACGCGTCTATGCAGCACCTATGTAGAACATTCTTCAAAGTGATGAAATACAAACTACAAACTACATTTCAAATCCTGCTTCACCTCACCTTCAGCTTGTGTTATGCCCCGTAAAGATGGCCAATAAGAAACCGCTCGACGGTCTTTCATTCTGCTGCACTGGAATCAAGGCCAAAAAACGAGAAGAGATAGCTGAAAAAATCGCTGTCCTCGGTGGAATCCATTATAGTGATCTTATGAGCGATGTTCGATTTCTCTTGGTGGGAGATAGAGACACAGCGAAGTACCAATTCTGTATCAAAGAGCGATACGATGTGATATTTCTTATGGAAGACTCGGTGCTCGAGCTCTACGACTGCTGGATCAAAGGAGAAGATGATAATTCTGAAAAACTCCAGATTCTCTCCTACAAACAGCCCGTGTTCCATGGGTTGTCCATTTGCATTTCCCGTATTGAACTGTCTGACTCGTACTGGAAACATTTGTTCGCCAGCAGCAGTTTCCGGAAAGAAATGGCAAACGACAAATCACTATCAGACTTTTTCAAGTACTTATCTTTGGCTTCTGAAGTGGCAAAAAACGGTGGAAAGCCAGCAGACTCGCTCACTAATACCAATTCTTGCATTGTCACCACACAGACCGGAGGTAAACGACATTCAAAAGCGATAGAATGGAAAATCCCTGTAGTACACCCTCTTTGGATATATGATAGTCTCCTACGAGGTGCTGCACTCGATATGGAAAATTATAAGTTATCTGAAGATTCCAAGGATCTCTACGAGTCTGGTTGTAAAGTATGGAAGCAGCTTATTTTGGCCAAAAGTCTACCCGACCAAAGTACTGTGGAATCTGTGGCTATTGATGATAACGATTTTTCAGCGGAAAAGACCAAGAAACCTTTGAAGAAGAATACAGAAATATGGAATTCTATCATGGACCATACCAGACAGCAAACACGTCGTCTTGTGCGTGATTCATTATGGGACGATGAGCCGGAATCTGATTTCAGCGCACCGAAATCATCTATTCTAGAAAAGGAGACAATACGCACATCTTCATTCATGGAGAGACGAAGTGTCCAAGACCAGAAAGAAATACAGAAAAGACTGTTGTTTCTGGGCTATAACTTTCTCTTAATAGGATTCACGGATCACCAAGCGAATTTACTATCGCAGGCCATCGCAAACCATGGCGGTGAAGCAAGCAAAGACACTATGGACAGTACAATTACACATATCATCCTACCAGCAGCCAATGGCTCTCAGTCACTGATGATGCTCAAGATACTAGCACCACTGATTAAGTCTAAAATCAGTGACGGTGATATAAAAGTTGTGACCGAATGGTTTATAGAACGATCCATCTTTTACAGCAAGGTTGTAATCGACAGATGGAGTCAACCCTTGAAGGGCATGATCAACTCCAAAAAGAAGTTTAAGATCTGTATTACTGGGTTTACTGGAATTGAACTTCTACATATTGAAAAGCTCGTCAACAATGTTGGCTTCGAATTCTGTGAAACATTGACTTCAAAAAGAGACTTGTTGGTCATCAACATCAACTTATTCAAGACAAACCTTAGTAAGAATTCTCCCAAATTGTTCAAATACAAGTACCCAGACATCACCAATTGTCCCACCTACCAATCGGGTACATCTTCTGTGTCTGTTATTTCATCCAAGAACAAGATCAATGCGGCGAAGAAGTGGGAAATTCCGATTGTTTCGTTGTCGTACCTATGGGAAATAGTAGAACTAAGTGTAAACAGAGAGGTTCTAGTGATGCCGAACTTGTTGGACTTAACCTGGTGTATTTTTGCACCCAAAAACTACAGCAGACCCAAATCTTTGTTGGACTACGTGCAAAACATGCATCCAGAAGAAGCAGAACAGACATCGGATAAAGGAAATTCGATAGAGCCAGATGATCTCGAAGGAGCGACGAAAAGGAAGCTTGATGAAGACGATGGCATTATGAAGTTGCCATCTCCAAGAAGAAACAACGCGAAGAAACAGAAATATGGAAGATTAGTGGGACGACAATCACCAGAGTCACTCACGGCAAAGTTGAAACGGGTCGCAGAAGCAGGCGGGCAGTCGGAAGACGAAAAAATGACGGATGATAACGACGTAACGAATATTGAAGACGACGAGGTGTTGACCCAGGTCAGATACCAAGACTATGATTCGCTCAGAAATAACGAGGAATTGTTGAAGAAGTTGGGGGAGGCAGAAGTGAAGCTGGAACTAGACAAAGAAAACAATACTAGGAGTAAATCCAAGCCTTCTCGAAGAAGTTCCAGGATGACAGGGAAATATAGTAAGTAGAAGAAGAAACATCCAAAGTGCAAGTAATTCACTAGACAGACAAACAATTTGAATGGGTGCAAATTCCTGAAGTACACTTTGTACGTATACCGGAATAGACTATCTTGATTCTGAATTATTACGACAATTACAATTTGTATCTATATTTAGTAAATGTAAAGGAAGATCGAGGAAATGGAACACAGCAGTAAGGGAAAATGAGAGATATCAGCGAGGAGAAGAAAAGAATCGCCATTCTGAATTGCAAAAAAAGATTGACTATAATGAAGGAATATGGCTTAACACATGTTGACTTTCAGTCATGTTTACATGTAATGGGGAACTTGTGTCTATATCTAAGTAGAACTTGCAGACATCTGGTTGCTGGAGAATCCAATGCTGCTGTAGAAATAGAATTTGTCGAATTGACATCAGTGCGAAAGTCGATGAGGGCTGGAGCCCTAAAAACGAATATATTATCTCACGTGTGTTTGTGTCTCTGTCACGTGCGCCACCAGAACTGGAACTTCCATCAACCTCATCGTGTTTGGTTACCCGAAAAAAAATTTTCTCGCGCCTACGCAGATCCCCATGGTACCCACTCATTTAAATATATATGAGGGCTTCCTTCTCTTTCGGAAACAATTTTTTCCTTTTTCTTCTTCACTATATCTTTAAATACATCAATCAAAATGGGTAAGGAAAAGACTCACGTCAACGTCGTTGTTATTGGTCACGTCGACTCTGGTAAGTCCACCACCACCGGACACTTGATCTTCAAGTGTGGTGGTATCGACAAGAGAACCATTGAAAAGTTCGAAAAGGAAGCCGCTGAATTGGGTAAGGGTTCTTTCAAGTACGCTTGGGTTTTGGACAAACTTAAGGCTGAAAGAGAAAGAGGTATCACCATTGATATCGCTTTGTGGAAGTTCGAAACTCCAAAGTTCCACGTCACCGTCATTGACGCTCCAGGTCACAGAGATTTCATCAAGAACATGATCACTGGTACTTCCCAAGCTGACTGTGCTATTTTGATTATCGCTGGTGGTACCGGTGAATTCGAAGCTGGTATCTCCAAGGATGGTCAAACCAGAGAACACGCTTTGCTTGCCTACACCTTGGGTGTTAAGCAATTGATTGTTGCTGTCAACAAGATGGACTCCGTCAAGTGGGACAAGAACAGATTCGAAGAAATTGTCAAGGAAACCACTAACTTCGTCAAGAAGGTCGGTTACAACCCAAAGACTGTTCCATTCGTCCCAATCTCTGGTTGGAACGGTGACAACATGATTGAACCATCTCCAAACTGTCCATGGTACAAGGGTTGGGAAAAGGAAACCAAGGCCGGTAAGTCCTCTGGTAAGACCTTGTTGGAAGCCATTGATGCTATCGAACCACCTTCGAGACCAACCGACAAGCCATTGAGATTGCCATTGCAAGATGTTTACAAGATCGGTGGTATTGGTACGGTGCCAGTCGGTAGAGTTGAAACCGGTATCATCAAGGCCGGTATGGTTGTCACCTTCGCCCCAGCTGGTGTCACAACCGAAGTCAAGTCCGTCGAAATGCATCACGAACAATTGGTTGAAGGTGTCCCAGGTGACAACGTTGGTTTCAACGTCAAGAACGTTTCCGTCAAGGAAATCAGAAGAGGTAACGTCTGTGGTGACTCCAAGAACGACCCACCAAAGGCTGCTGAATCTTTCAACGCTCAAGTTATCGTCTTGAACCACCCAGGTCAAATCTCCTCTGGTTACTCTCCAGTCTTGGATTGTCACACTGCCCACATTGCTTGTAAGTTCGACACCTTGATTGAAAAGATTGACAGAAGAACCGGTAAGAAGTTGGAAGAAAACCCTAAGTTCGTCAAGTCCGGTGACGCTGCTATCGTCAAGATGGTCCCAACCAAGCCAATGTGTGTTGAAGCCTTCACTGACTACCCACCTTTAGGTAGATTCGCCGTCAGAGACATGAGACAAACCGTTGCCGTCGGTGTCATCAAGTCTGTCGAAAAGTCTGACAAGGCCGGTAAGGTTACCAAGGCTGCTGTCAAGGCTGGTAAGAAGTAAACTGACTGAATAGACTCAAAATTTAATATTTATGTTTATTATTGTATAGTTTATTGATGAATATAGTTCTTTGAAGTATGTCTTTGTAAATCTGCTGAAGTATAGATCAGCAGCGTAGAATCTGTGATATGCTTTGACTTGGAGAATACTATCGTATGGCTCAACTTGTTAATGAAGTAATTTGAACTTTAGAAAGTACTGTTGCGCTCGGGGAATAGTTCTGTTTTGAGAAATGCTGTATAGCTTACATACGGACGTGTATGAGTCTATTCATAGCTGAAAGCAGATTGCGGGGAACTGAACAGTTCATTATCGTATTATTTGGCAACAGCAATTTTCGGATCAACTTAGTAAATTTTTCGGATCAACTTTATGTATAATTTTCGGAGAAATTGGAATAGTCCTTTTATGAAGTTGTCAGTTCTCGGACAATTTAAAGTCTAGGCAACTTTGAGTTCTGAATTAATCAGCTTCGTCAGTTTATGGAATTGGCCTGTGAAATTGGGGAAATTGTTGGTATGGTCACACATAAAGCTACAACGATATACTGTGAAGAATATGGAAAGCGAAGTTTGAAATTTTGCGGCTTGTCAAAAGCATCAATCATGAGCATACGAGAAAGGCAGTTACCTTGTGGTGATCCTCAGCAAGTTGATACGCAGAGACTTTCTCAGCTATAGATATGCCCATTTGGAAGAACAAACTCCTCCAAATAGCAATATCAATGTGACGATTGCGAAAAGTAAAAAGAAAAAGAAGGATATGGATTCAGATGGAGTGCATCTCGAGTATATCCTCACTTTAGTAGAACAATTGCTCATTTGAAGTTGCTTAAAGCTTTTGCCGTGTTGAGATATTCGATCGTAGATGATAGTTCAGAGCCAAAGTATTCCATAAAGGTATGGCAAGTGTTCATTACCGAAGCCTTGAGACGGTTTATCATCTTCATTACAGCATTGAAGGAGTATCATTATCTTGAACTGAACTCACAATTCGATAAAAGGAAGATATGTGACTCTGCTAGAAAACTAACAGCTATAACGACTTTGGACAGCTTGCTTCCTCCCTTAGATGTAGTCATGGTGTGGCATGCCTTCATGTTGAATCCAAAGAGCATTTATGACAATTCTGTCAGGAACGATATCTTGCCGTTTGGAATGTTTCCCTTGCCTTTGAAGATGCTCAGGGATTCAATAGATAACAACACCTGCGAATACAATCCTTCAGAGCCTTTAAAAGACAACTACTTGGATGTGGTTTCATCCTCGGTAGAGCCCAACGACTTGATCTATGACATGGACAACTTCGCGATGCATGAGCAGTTGATTTGAATCATCTGTCCTTCTTGTGATCAAATCATCTTGAAAGACATTCCTTACACCGTTGATGCTTCTTCTGGGTTTGCTGATGATGGTTTCAAAAAGAAGATTAACTATGGTAAATAAGATGCCAATTCAGTTAAATCATATCCCAAGAAGTATTGCGGAAGCGCCAAATATATTGTGACATTCGATCAGATACCCCCTTTCCAGAGTTGTATAAATACTTCTCCAATGTTATTTCTGATAAGTACTTCGGACTACTTAGTCTGTTTAACATAAACAAATTACCAAGAAAGAGTTCAACAAATTGGCACTAAATAGCGTCGGTACCAGAACCCTCGTAGATACCATTACTAAAGCTTCATCGGACAAGAAATATGTAAACCGAATGAGAATACTATTCAGACTCTACCTACAGATGAATTTGATTAATCTTGAGATAACTCTTGGAATCCCAATACGGAAGACTTGGTTGACTGCGTTCTAATACAAGAACAATGCGCCAAAAAGATGAACGTGATCGACCGGCTTCATTCTCCGTTACTCGAAGAAGGATTGGCGCAGTCTGTTACTCGATACAGTAGATCCTTTAGCTATTCACATCGTATGATCATAAGCTCATATTGATTCCGACTCTAGACATTGACCTCATATGACATGCTCACCAATTGTCAATGTACTACTATTTTACAGATTGCCAGGAAAAGAGAGGCGGTCGTTGACCATGGCGATAAACTATAAGAAGGAAGACGTTTTGACAAAACTTCCCACTATTACAAGCTTCGATTTAAAGAAGACTGCTCCCTCAGTCATTGTTGGTATTATTTTCTGTTTAGGAGTAAGAGCCTGTCTTGAAATCGATATTCGGCAAGAAGAAGATCGAAGCAAAGTGGGCTGGAACGAGGTCCAGTACTTTATACATGAATGGTATTGGGATCACCCACATCATCATTTGCAATGCCATTTGTATTCCTAATACATATGCTGAAGAGAGAAGAAAATGAATTGAAAAGAAGTATAAGGACAAGAAGACAGGTGATTCGTTGCCGTTCCAGATGTCCAACATGTCAGACTACTATTTCTAATTGTGCTTGTTTGTCGTGCCTCCTTCGGGACCAATAGCAAAGACTTCGGGTCAGCTCCACGATAATCGATTGTGTACTACAGTTCGAGACTTCATGAAGAATTATATGAGAGTTAGAGGTTGTGCTGGTGAGGGCTGTGTATGAGACTCATTTGAGCCAGATATGGACCCACCTGATCAGTGCCCTCCATGATCACGATACGTCAACGTGAAAGGATACATAGGTCAGAAGGGCTAGGGAGCTGTGTGAGGTGAAGGGAATTGGATTGAGACAAAAAAGAATTGAAATGATCTTATGACTACGTTGCAGCTTATGAGCACAGTATACAGAAGAAATGTGACATGACGAATAAAATATCTAGTTTTCTTGATGAAGTAGAGAGAAGCTTTTGACTGGTAGTAAGTCCCTATCTACAGTTCCTGTACTTAATCTCTTCATCATTGTACCTGACTCGAGTACTGCACATGCCGAGGTAAATATCATCAACGGCTTTAACTTGAAATTCTACATCCAGACTCGAAATATCTCAATTAGGTGGACCAGGTCGATTGCTTTATAGAAATAGACCAGAAAGAAAGCAACAGAAGGTTTTGGTTTAGAACCAAAAAAAGTTACCCACCATAACACGAAAATGGCCGATCATCTAGATAGAGGTGTACGTTTAGGAGGAGAAGAACGTGACTACAATCATGCAACAGATGGGGAGTACAAGAAGCTCCGTGCCAAAGCTGACGATTTGTACAAAAAAAGGAACCAACTTAGTCAACAGTCGCAGCAGGCATATAAGAGCGGCGACAAGCAGAAGGCACACGAATTGAGTGAGAAAGCCAAGCGGGTTGTCGAGGAAGCTGAGGGTTACAACCGTCAAGCCGCAGAGTATGTGTTTCGGGAGAATAACGCAGACTCTGGCCCAAACGAAATCGATCTTCACGGTCTATATGTCAAGGAAGCCGAGTATATCTTGCAGAACAGAATAGCCAACGCTATCAGGACCAACCAGTCGCACTTGAGAGTCATTGTAGGTAAAGGGTTACATTCAGCCAACGGTATAGCCAAGTTGAAACCTGCCATCGACCAGATGTGTGACGAGTGCAACTTGAAACATAAACTCGATCCACATAACTCGGGAGTCTTGGTTATCGACTTGACCAATACCCAGTCTTCACAGGTCCCAAACCACTGGGGTCGTGTTTCGCAGCCACAAGCTGCTTACCATGGCTCTGGCCAACCTCAGTACCAACAGCAACACCAAGGTGGACAACCAGGCTACTACCAGCAACAAGGTGGCCAGGGCCAGGGTCAAAACTCCGATGTGTCCAACATCCTTGTCAAGATCTTCTGTTTCTGTGTCAAGAACCTCACCAAGTAGGTATGTGGAGTGTTGTAGTATGGTTTTGTATTCTAAGTATCTTACCGTCAAATATGTCGCAAGTCTGGTAAGATACATTGAAAGTATCAGATGTCGATAGTTGTATAATTTACGTTATAATATATCAGGTTATTATCATTGTAATATTGCAAGAGTTGTATGAATATACAAAAGACAATTTCTATGTAATAGTATGGCGAACTGAATGAAGATTTAATTAGGTTCCAAGCAGGGAGACTTTGACACTAGACTTATTTATATAAAAATCGTAGAGATCTCATAGACATGTACGACAAATATGCATAATAGATACATCATAGATAAACATATCATACAATACTAGCCATAAAGTCTATCTGCTGCACTAACAAGCACAGCCACTGGATTCGCTTTCCAAGTGGATGTTGATGGCATCATTGTAATCATCGGAAACATCATTGCCGTTAGCATCATTCAATTCTTCCTGTTGTAAAGCCATCTTGGCGATGACTTCAAAGGCTGCTTCAACATTGATGCCATCCTTGGCACTGGTCTCAAATACGGGGTAGTTCAACCCTCCCAACTGGTTGTTGGTGATGTTCTGCAACTTCTTCTGCAACGATGGAATCTTCTTGGCTTCGTCTACGTCGATCTTGTTACCTATTATGATGAAGGGAAAATCCTGGGGATTGGAAACGTTGGATTGAACCAAAAACTCGTCCTTCCACGATGTCAAGTTGTTCAACGACTTCTCGTTGGTAACGTCGTAACACAATACACAGCAATCGGCGCCTCGGTAGAAAGCTACACCCAAACTCTGGAATCGTTCCTGACCTGCGGTATCCCAAATCTGTAATGTCACCTGTTTATTGCCGTCAATGGAAATCTCCTTGGTGAGGAAATCGGCCCCAATGGTTGCCTTGTACTGGTGCGAGAACTTGTTGTTCACAAATTGCTGCATCAAGGAGGTCTTTCCCACACCTGAGTCTCCCAAGATGATCACCTTCAACAAGGTCTTTTTTCTGCTAGACATGGTGCAATACTTCAAGGAAACAAAAGAATACTATATATGTAAAAGAAACAATAAAAGTGTTGATAGTTGTAGTTTGCTGTTTAGTAATCTGCTGCTATTTCAATCTGCTATAATCACTAAACTTGTAACCTAACTTTCTACAACAGTGCTGTTGATGATGCTGTCCGCAAAGCCTGACTCGCCTAGCGATAAAGTCTATTACCCATTGTATCTCCCAGAAATTGCTTGCTGATTGCAATCTGCAGGTAATAAGATATCTCAGTCACATACAGGTCGTGAAGGGCTTGAGTCTAAATAGTTTTGGGGCTCCATCTGCCAGGAATAAGGATGATTTTAGTACCGTTCTTTGAGCACTGTGGTCGACAAAGTTGTCCTATGACTAACGTCACAACGAACTTCTAGTAATAATTTTTTACACAATCCTTTTGGTTATTTTAGCGCTATTTATGAGACTTCTCTAGGCATTCCTTGAACGCTCTTTTATTCATAAATTCTCAAGCTCTTCTATGGAATCTTTCCGGCAAAAAAGATTTTCGGTACTACTTTTCCATCAGGAGAACCTCTTCAACATACGCGACAATCTCATCCAGTCTCACTGATCACTGCATGACTCATGCCCCTGACCCAGCACATCTCGCATACATTCATGGCAATCTTCGAGCTGTCTATGAAATCACGTGCACAAACTAACTATTCATTAAGTCATCGAGCGAAATCCGGGGATCCAAAATGGCGAGAAACTTGCCGACCCAGGCAGTTCCGAGGATTCAGTTTCATTGATGGTGGGGTACTATATAACCCCAATGAATCCCTCCAAAGTCAATCATTATGGCAAATATTCTTCATCATCCATAACTAATATCTAAAGAATGTCTAACCTTACGTCCCTGATCCAATTGACCCAACATAGCACCTACAAGTTGAATAACGGACAACATATTCCGGTTGCTGGATATGGTCTTTACTTGTGTCCCGGTGAACAATCGAAGCGCTTAGTCTACAAAGCTTTGGAAGCCGGTTACAGACATATTGACAGTGCGGTATACTACGGTAACCAAAAACAGGCTGCCGAGGCTATTGCCCAATTCCTCAAAGATCACCCGGAAGTCAAGCGTGAAGATATCTGGTTCACTACAAAGTTAACCAACGAATCCCATGGGTACGAAGGAACAAAGAAGGAGATTGCCTTTATTGCAAGTGAAATTAAGGAATCAATTGGCTATATTGATTTGGTCTTGATCCACTCGCCAAAATCCAACAAGGAAAGAAGATTGGGCACCTGGAAAGCATTACAAGAATTCGTTTTGCGCCCAACGAACGAAGTGTTAAACGTTCGTTCCATCGGGGTTTCCAATTTCGGAATCGACCACTTGGAAGAAATCTTGAATTGGGATGGTTTGTTAGTGAAGCCTGTGCTTAACCAATTGGAATTGCACCCATGGTTGCCGCGCTTGGAATTGCGTGAATACTTGTGTAAGCACGATATTCTCGCTGAAGCCTATTCACCCTTGACGCAGGGTTACAAGTTGAACGATCCAGAATTGTTGGAATTGGAAAATAAATCGGGCATCTCTAAGATCGAAATACTCATGAAGTGGTCCTATTTACAAGGTTTTATCGTTTTAGTGAAGACCGAGAAAGAGGAAAGAATTGCTCAAAACCTCAATGTATTGCCAAAGGGAAACGACGACAAGCTCGATGAAACTACAAACTTGGGCAAGATCGAGTTGCCTCTCTCTGTATTGGAAGCTCTAGACAAGCCTGACTCCCATGAAGTCTTGACTTGGGATAATATCGATCCTACTCTCTACAAGGACGGTGACACTTAAAGTTAGAAATGCTTACTATTAGATTAGAACGTTAAGTTTGTATTATTGAGTATTAGTAATAAAGAGGCTTTCATATTATTACTTATTTGCTGTTGCAACAGCTCGTCATATGTTCCGACCATATTATACAGTATTTTTACATGTCGCACCCGTCTTAAAGTCAAAGTCTCAATCCAAGAGTCAAAGATTCAACCCATTGTGAGTGTCTAATTTTGCCTCTTTCACTGAATTCACCATGGGTAGAGATTAAATTGTTAGCGAAATTTTGTGGCACTACATCAACTATGTGCTTCGTATTCATCTTCAGACGTCACATTGATCGAAAGAATCTAAAGATGAGTGATGCGAATGATTCTTCAAACTTTCTTCAAATGTAAAAGATAGAAAATATATCTTTATGTAATAAAACCAGCTAACATCTATAACATTATACAAAAAGTGTACCCAACTCGGAAGCCATTCAGCACAAATCACAACCAATTAAAAAATATGTCAAATCGCTCACTTCTTATTCTGGTAATACAAATGCACCTACCATCTTAAAATACCGTTGAACACTGGGGCGCTCATTCACTCTATCAAACGAAGCCAAAAGGACCTCACATTCTCTTGGGATTTCCATATTCACAAGTCCAAGAACGATAACACCTCCAATGACAGCGAGGTCGTCCATTGAAAACTTGTCTCCTGCCATATTTAGCTGCTTCTTCAAAAGAGAGTTCAAGAAATGCATTCTAATGCCTGTGTCACGTTGACGTAAGCCCCACTCTCTATTTTGATAAGCTTCAACGGTTGGTCCCAAACCTGGAGTTGCGTTATGAAAATAAAGACTGACGGCTTGTAGAAAGTCAAATTAAATTCTTCTAGTCATCATATGAATACGTCCATTTTCAGATGGGGTAGCACCAGTGAGGGTAGGATTCCCATCAAGATTATCAATATATTCTGTGAGAGCGACACATCCTGAGAGGAGAGAACTATCAGAGAATTCAAAGACAGGAATAGTACCAACAAAGCTTTTAGTTCTTAGGAAATGCTCTGTTTTATGATCACCTCTAGAGAGATCATCAAACTCGAAGTCTACTAATGAGTGTAACTTTTGATGTAAAGCGATGCGGACTCTTGAAGGATATGGACTTGTGAAAAAATCAAAACTGTAACTTTCCCAGGTTCACTATCATCGAAGTTTATAAGGGTCATTTTTTTTAGATTTGTATATTTAAGGTTTATAAGTTTTTAAACTCAATTGATTACCTGTCAATTGAAGTAATTGGTTATTTATGATGCTTAATCAAAATCGAGTCCATAGAAAAAGAGGAGGGTATTTATATATGCCGGCACATTTCTACCATATCTATTTGTTTGATTCGAGTAGACGTTGAATTTGTCATCTATGTTGAATTTGTCATCCTGCAATTGTGGGGCTGTTTGTTTTGCCCCTGATGTAGAAGTACTGAAAATAAAATGCACCAAACCATAAATGCCACTATGGAGGGATTTTTCAAATGCGGATCTTAACCATTGCATTGCACAAGCCACACAGTTGGAAATCTAGATTAGTATAAATATGAGCATACTTTCCATGAAATAACGAAGTAGCTGAAGGGCAAGTAGTCAATTCCAATTAGAATTCTGATTTTGAATTTTCTTTTGAATTTGAATTCGAATAACTTGCAACCACGCATCTTTCAATTGAGACCGATACTACAATATAATGTCTTCTGTTTTCAGCTCCGCTCCAATTACCAAACTGACCAAGCTCAAGTTGAATGATGGTACCGAAATTCCTGCTGCAGGATTCGGAGTCTATGAGATTGAAGTTAATAGTGCCGCTGACTTGGTATACCTGGCTCTTGCAGCTGGATACAGACATATCGATTCCGCCGTGGGCTACAATAACGAAAAGGAGTCTGCCCGAGGAGTGGCCAATTTCTTGAAGGAGCATCCTGAAGTCAAGCGGCTGGATGTTTACTTCACCACCAAGATCACTAACGGAGCCCATGGATACGACAAGACCAAGAAGCAGATACAAGAGATTGCTGATGATGTAAAGGAGTCGCTTGGGTATGTGGACTTGATTTTGGTCCATTCTCCCTTGTCTGACAAGAAAAGAAGATTAGAAACCTGGAAGGCTTTGCAAGAACATACTGTGGAAAATGACGTTTTGGTTATAAAGTCGATTGGAGTCTCTAACTACGGAATTAACCATATAGAGGAAATCTACAATTGGGAAGGTTACAAGGTGAAGCCAGTGGTGAATCAAGTGGAGTTGCACCCTTGGTTGCCTCGTACTGAGTTGATCAAATGGTTGTTCAAAGAGAACATCTTGCCTGAAGCTTACTCCCCATTGACTCGTGGTGAGAAGTTCACTGATCCAGAGTTAACAGAGTTGGCCACAAAGTCGGGCATACTGAAGCCCGACATCCTTTTGAGATGGGGTTACTTGCAGGGATTCATTGTATTGGCGAAGACGGCTCATGTCCCAAGAATCAAGCAAAACTTGAACGCATTGCCAGACTCAGGCTATGTAGAATTACCTGATTATGTTACAAAAGCTCTCCATAAACCAGACTCGGTCGAGGTCTTGACGTGGGGAGGTAACGATCCTACTTTGTATAAGGATCCTTCTGCTTAGTTGGATAGAAACTTTTTGTAAAATCGTTAAATCAAATAAACTGTTCTCTAAACACTACGTTGTGTAACGGAAATTCTTTCGCTTGGAATCAGACAAATCGTAAAAATCATCTTCGTCAATCACATTTTCATCGCGGGAAACCGGCTTCTCGAGATGATCGTCATTCTCGTTGAGCATCCCCGTCTTCTTGGAGTTCTGCCAAATACAGATCGCCCAATATATGCCAGCAAACATCATGCAAATAAGGAAAGAACAAAGCAATGCGATAAACCCGCCAGTGTATCTTGGAGCTTGGCCAGCCCTAAATGTTTGGGGGCCAACAAGAGCTCCCACACAATAACCCAAATAGTTTATAGAATACGTAACAGATTTCTTGGTGTTACCAGAAGTGTTAGCTTGGGCAAGGGACATCATGACGACGTACGGGGCAAAGTAGAAATAAAGTAAGTAGAGACCAACCAACTGCGGAGCAACATTCTGCCGATCCACGGCATAAATAATAGCTGAACCGACAACCGGTGGAATAAGGGAAATGATTGCTATGAAACAACGCTTGTTATTGAATTTATTACAAAAAAAAGTGAAGAAGATGGTAGCAAGGGTTGCAATGACACCGGTTGGAATACCCATCAACGAAGCTTTCATCGCATCAAACCCGAGGTTAAAAATAATTATTGAAGAAAATGTGGAGAGGCCACCATTGCAAATATTTATGCCGACGTTGAAAAAGAATATGGCATAAGTTTTGCTGTCGAGGACTGCTTCCTTGACTTGATGCCAATCCCAATTATTATTCTGAACACCGCCATTGCTTTTTCTGATGATCCGTCTTACGACATAAACCTTTTCCTGGTTAGTAAGAAATTTGGCATTCAAAGGAGAATCTGGTAAATATATCCACATGAGACAACCCCAAAGAAATGAAATAGAACCCACCAATATGTAGAGAAACTTCCAGGCTGGAACTGTGGAATGACGGAAATAACCAACCAACCATGACAAGAAACCATTAATAACCGAAGAAGCAAATGCAAAAACAAAAGCCAAACGAGTAGCTATTTCTCGCTTGGCATAGAACCTTCCACAGACAAGAGTACACCCAGGTACAATAGCACATTCGACAAACCCCATAAGGAATCGAATGGTAGCCAACCCAGCAAAGCTTCTTCCAGCACACAATAGAAGAGTTAAGCCACTCCAAAAAAGTGAAGCTGTAACAAGCACTTTTCCCAATGGAAACCTTTGCAAAAAAAAAGACATAGGGAACATCCCAACCAAGGATCCAAGGAAAAGAATTGATCCTAGCCAGGAATACTGAGATCCAGTTAATTCATTATCCAGTCTGTAGCCATAAATTGCTGCTGTGCCCTGGGACACTTTATCAACTGCTCCCATAGTCGCCGTAAAGAAAAGCATCGGTACCAAGATTAAATCAAGCTTTCTGACAATTCTTCTTTCTTCATCATCAGTCGCTGGAGGATATTGGTGTTCGTTCTCAGCAAGAAATTCGGCACCATAGTCGACATTAGGCTTTCGGGACAGTTCAATTATATGTTCAGTCACTAGTTTTACATCACCTCCCTTGAAAGTGTCTCCAACAATATTCCACCCACCCATTCTGAAGAATTTAACAATTCAACTGTAGGAAGACGCAATTCTGGTTCTGCACCTAAATATGTATAGAAGACCCGAAGACAATGGTCAGTTAATCAGAAACGTATAGAAGGATGGTGAAGACTACGAAAGGAATAGACAACCTATCTGAAAGAAAAGAGGTTACTGTTAAAATTTTGCAGAAAAATATAGTCTGCTGCTATTTTAAAGAAATCTCGGTGTTCTGGTGATATTATATGGTAGTTATACAGTGCCTAAGTGATTTCATTTAGTTAAGAAAAAAAGGAACGGGATAAGGGAAAGTCTTGGGCCGGTGTAGTATTGCGCAGACAAAAGTTGTAGCGGTATCCGTTACTGGAATCTGAATTAAGAAATAAACTGATTACAAATTAGTGTTGAAAAACGAATCCGGAGAGATCGACGGCAAAACCAAATAATGAAATTCTAATGGAGACGTTGGTATTTTTTGGATGCTACAGTTTAATTTTTCTTGAAGTGATTTGCGACAATATTTAATTTCCTAAACAAAGACTATTTTTTAAGGACAATTGTGTGCTTGAAGAAGGACAAATAGCAAAATAATCTTATACCCTAAAGTATCATAATCTGGTTCTACCGTTCAAAAAGCTTTTGCAGTAGCAGTGCAAAGTACCGTCATTGTGTTTGAGAGTAGGCATTTAAGTGGTTTCCCGAATTATTTCCTCCTGCAGACTCGGGGCTCCCTTTTGCTTCTACAGTGCAGAATACAACCACAAAGCAACTTAATTCAGGATTTCTCCAGTTTCTTCCGTCAATACTTCAAATTGGCGAGTCGTTTAGTCCTGGACTCAGCAACAGAAACAAGCAAACGAACGTTGGTGCTTACAAAGTGCAGTATCACACTGAAATTGTAATTGTCTTTCGTATACATATTCACTTTGAATGTTGTCATTCCGTTTGACGTTCTGCACGTCTCTTTCTGATTGCTTTTCATTTATAAATTGTCAACAACTTAAATTTATTATCTGGTTGGTTCCTGCAGCGCTTTTGGAACATATGCATTCGGAACAATAATACGTCTCCTAAATTGAACCGGTGGAATTATTTGATTTGAAAGCACTCCTTGATTAGGTGTATATATTAGGTGCAATAATTAAATAAATATTAGCCGCTGGCTGTGCCTGGTGTGTCCTTTTCTTGGAATCTAGTTCAATGTTTATTTTTTGCTTTATATTTATCTTTGCAGCGTTTGAAAAAAAATTACAATTTCAGCAAAAATAAAAGGCTGATGAGTAAAATATTTATGTTCTGCATTTACGATTAATAAGATTTACAGTGAAGATGCGGCTCACGACTTGCTATTGTGTAATAGTGGAAAATATCTTGACTATAGAAGTGGTATACTAATTCTTTCATATAACCATTGAGTTGAGAAACGTGAATATACTTACTCAAGATTAAGAAAACTTAATGAAGCACACTTTTAACTTAACGCAAGTGGTTCACAAAATTTGATTGAAGACCAGGCCCTAGTCTCGTGTGATCTGACTTATAACCAACTCAATCATGTGAATCCTTTAGATTCCCTTGGTTAAGGGATAGAAATGGCCACAACCATCGACTGGACCTCAATTGCATGTCATGAAAAACTATATAATCAATCATAACAAATAGACACCATGCTTGCTGATCAGAGTCATGGAATTCCGTCTCACATTTTCAATTCTGGTGTCTAATTCATATTCTGGGGATTTAATGGGTTAGTAACATAAGTATCATTCTCGAAATTCATGTGCAGCACGATAAAGAATGGGGATGGGAAGAATTGACTGTTTTCCGAAACACAGTGTGGAGTATATAAGGGATAAATTCTAATTTAACAGAACAAAAGGAATATAGCGTGGTAATCTGCGTTCAATTGACCACTGTTATCCTCTGTGCTCCATTGACTTTTATTTGACCTTCAGCCATGGTTCCCGCACCAAGAACAGCCATTATCTACTATTCGTTGTACCACCATATTGCGACTCTCGCTAACTCTGCCAAAGCAGGAATTGAATCTGCTGGAGGAACTGCCGACATCTTCCAGGTTCCGGAAACCTTGCCCGACAACATTCTCAAGCTCCTCAAAGCTCCAGCAAGACCTGATGTGCCAATTGCTACGAATGATACTTTGAAGGAGTACGATGCCTTCTTATTTGGTATTCCAACACGGTACGGGAACTTCCCTGCACAATGGAAGTCCTTTTGGGATGGAACTGGTGGTCTCTGGGTGTCTGGAGGTCTTAGAGGGAAGTATGCTGGTGTCTTTGTCTCTACCGGCACTCCAGGAGGAGGCCAGGAAGCTACTGTGATTAGTTCATTATCAACTTTGACCCACCATGGAATTGTGTATGTTCCATTTGGTTATGGCCATTCCGGTCTCACCACTTTTGACGAAATTCATGGTGGTTCTCCATGGGGAGCTGGTACTTTTGCAAAGGCTGATGGTTCGAGAGAGGTGTCAGACCTTGAGAAAGAAATCGCAAAGGCTCAGGGCCACGATTTCTTCAAGACTATCACCAAGTTCAAGGAATAAGCATGGTTCGTTTTCGGAGTAGTATAAGCGAAACAAGTTACTAATAAATGTTATATATATGCATTAAAATTTACAGATGTACATTACACTTACGTTGAACAACGAAGTACACTTACATACATATAAGCATTTATAATTTGTAGAGATCTACTCTACACATTCAGTAGATAATAATTGAATAGGTATTTTTAAGAAGTTCAATGGCGGCTTAGTCAGTGATTGCAAATTAAATCTTCTCCGGTAATTTCTATTGAACTGTAAGATAAAAGCCGAGAGTTTAAAAATCTAGAAGAGTCGGCGAGAGCATTATGTTCCGGTTTCCTCCTTTGAATCTGGTAGCGTGTCGTCTTATCAGTGGTGAATCTCCATATGGTCACCACCGCTTTGAATCACCCAAGGTCCGCTATGGTGAATCACCCAAGGTCCGCTATGGTGAATCACCCTTGGTTTTGCGATGCTATCAGAAGTTTAATTACTACTTATTTTCGGCAATGCAGAGAATTCAACAAGGCAACCTTATTGCTGGTTCGGAGTTTGCTATTGTAATTACTGATCCTCAACAGCCTCGGAATTTGGAAAATTCCCAGCAAGACTATGAACTAGAAATGCCCACAGATAGTTATGAGGCTTACGGGAATAAACTCCGTAACTCCATTAAATCTGTATTACAAAGGATGTAAGCACTCAAAACAGTACTAGACAGTGTCAAGTTGCAAGAATGTCCCAAACCTCTATTCGAGAGTTTGTCGCCCGCATTAAGCGTATTCAAAAACGTCAAAAAGGAAAGATTTATGTGGAACCAACGGCAACATTATTGCAGCAGAGTAGCTTTATTACATAATTCTATGACTATGTCGATATGAATATCAAGTAGAATAAGGTTTAGTCAGTAGATGGTCCGTACCAGGAATCGCATTCAGGAGTGTGGTTGAAAATAGAGATTCACCAACCGGAATAAGTCGTAGTATGTTGAATATATCCGATGCAGTGCCTGAAGAAGGTAAATAGAGGACTGAATGTCTTTTTTGGGTCGCATACAGTCACTGATTATGGTGTCACGGAGTTTTATGTAAATAGTTCATAACGATGGAGTTTGAAATTCAGAAATGTACGTCCTGAAAGAATATATAAATGGGAGGCAATATCGCCTTCTTTGATAAGAATATTCAAACACATCTACGAAAACTCTAAGATATCACCAATTCAAAAATGACCAAGACCCCAAAGGTTGCAATCATCTATTACTCATTATACCACCACATCTCTACTCTTGCGGACTCGATTAAGGTTGGCGTTGAATCCGCAGGTGCCCAGGCAGATATATTCCAGGTGCCAGAGACGTTAGCACCGGAGGTTCTTTTGAAGCTCGATGCCCCTCCCGCAAGAAATGTACCAATTGCGACACTTGAAACTTTGAAGGAATACGACGCTTATTTATTTGGTATTCCCACCAGATTCGGAACTTTTCCAGTCCAGTGGAAATCATTCTGGGATACCACTGGTGGAATTTGGGCAACTGGAGCACTTAGAGGCAAATTCGCAGGAGTGTTCGTGGCTACAGCAACTCCTGGTGGTGGACAAGAAGAAACTGTGATCAATTCATTGTCTACGTTGACTCATCATGGTATTGTCTTTGTTCCATTTGGATACGGTCATCCAGGTCTCTCCAGCTTTGCTGAAATTCGCGGTGGTTCTGCTTGGGGAGCTGGTACTTTTGCCGATGGAGACGGTTCTCGTCCTGTGAGTGAATTAGAAAAGGACATCGCCAAGACTCAGGGCCATGACTTTGTCACCACTATTACAAAATTTTCTGATTAGATTATTTCTCGTGTAGAGTTAATATATTTACTCATTATTATAGTTTCTATCATACAATTTTGTTACCAATATATTCCACTACTTTTTCGCAGCCATTTCAGAAGGAGCAGTACAGAAAAAGCGACTAAAAAATTCATGCAATTGAATTCGAATTGAATAATCGCGCGCACGACTTTTTTTCAATTTCCAGAGAGATTGTAAGTTCATTGAAGAACACCACTTTCACGAATAGATAATCTTTATTTCTAGTATCAATATCATATCCAGTGTAGAATGTCGCAGAAATCGTCTTCCAAACCTGCAAGGCAGGATTACATAGCCAAAGTGCGTTATACAAACAACTTGCCTCCACCTCCATTGAATCCCAAATTCATAGAATATAACACTACAGAACAGATTTCTGCGCAAAAAGAAGCCGAATATCTCATTTCGTCAGTGTTTAGAAAGGAAAACTTCACCCGTTTGATGGAGAACATCGACGAGGAGTTGGGTATGAACTTGAATTTAATCAATAATCGTGGTTTTTTGGATAATGGAGATGAAACGGTTATCAACAACTTCGTAAGAAAGGACAATGATAATAGTAATACTAGCAAGAACGGGTTGGTGACGTTGCACCCTCTGGATCGGGCTTTGTTAAGAGATGCCGGTATCGGCAAAGTCTCCAAGTCGGAGCCTGGAGTTTCGTTTTTGAGAAGAACTGAGTATATTTCCGATATGCATGTAGCTAAAGTCAACGATGAACTTGAAGATTCGAGGAAGAGGAAGAAGGATTCAGCCGACACTCACGACCCTGAAGCTCAGTTACGTGCTGTGGAAGACACCTTTGATAATGCCCAGGAATCGTTGACTAATTTTGCAAATTTGAAGCACCCTAAAAAGAAACACTTGAAGGCTGTTGCTGCCTGGCCGTTATTGCCAGATACTTCTGCTATGGACACAAAGTATATTGCTGTCAAGTTTTTGGGTTCAGCTTCTATCAGCAGGGAATTACAGGTCAACAGGAAAAAAGACAAACACTACAACGAGGATTTGGAGAAGAATGCTTTGGAAACAGCTATCTTGAAGCCAATCACATCTGATGATGGAGAATGGATATCGTTTTACGAAGTTCGTGATGCCAACAAGGCTGTGGAATTGAACAACCGATTGAACTCTACGGAAAGAGAACGTCCTATTGTCAACATGTTAGACGAAGATGTCGAGGGTCAGGAACTGTACAAATTCAAGCATCTAAAGAACTATGATATGAGCTTCAACAGATTCACTAAGCCCTATGAAGAGTTATCGATCAAGTTCATTCCAGAAGAATTTGGATCCAAGAAGAGGAAGGCAGCATATTACTACCCGGTTTCGGGTCGTATCGACTTGAAAAAACATCGTTCGTCCACAAACTCGGAAATCAACCGTTTCCTCAAGGACAGTACTGTGGACATTATCAACTTCAAGTTACGTGAACCAAGCACCAACGAAATTAAGAAAATGGATGTCATCAGGTCTGAATTCGATCCTATGGAATACGAAGGCGAGGAAGACGAAGAAGACGAAGAAGACGATGCGCAAGCTGACGATGTACAAGGTGACGACGTTCGTGATGTTGGTGAAGAATTTAACGAGGCCACAAAAACAGATGAAGCCAATTAATGTATTATAGAATCTGTAGAAAAGATATACAATAACAGAATTGTTTGGTAGTATCGTAGAGAATTGCTATTTATTGTTCATAACAGTAGATATTGTATTAAACGATGACAAAATGTTTCATATATTACCTATTAGAGTTGTGAGCTACCATTACAATGATAGTAGACGCAAATCGTATTGTCAATGATATTGAATTAATATCATATAGACATCGACATATTGATTCAAATTGGTATTATTCAGTAATACAATTGGATTCCTTGTATCATGCAATTACACAATTGAGCTTTTTCTTCTTTTCCTTCTTATTATATGGCGAAGAACCTTCGTCTGGGCTCGGCAGCTTCTTCTTGCTTTCTGGTTTCACAGGAGGAGCATTAGCTGCCTTCGCTTTTCTGTTATAATTCTGCTGCATCTCTTTAGCCATGGCAGCATCCTGCTCTTCTTGGAGCTGCTTGACAAGCAAATAATCGCTTCCGTCGATGCCAGACGCACCTGGAGGGAAGTCCTGGTCGATATCGAGTATCGGAAGAAAGTCTCCATCAAAAAACAAGTCGTCCTTGCCGCTAATAGAGTTAAACGATTGCCAGATTATGATACTCGACTTATCCTGGAATGAGGAATCAGTGATAAGCAAGTAGAATTCCAGATCTGCCTTCTTGAAGAGAGTATTGAAATGATTGTTACGGAAGAAGATTATGAACTCTTTGGCTTTCAATTCGTAGTTAAGTCTGTTCAAGCCAATTTTGGTCAACTGAGTTTTGTTTAAATCGATCCACTTGTTTATTAACGCCTTTTTATTGGCCAACTGGAGGTTCTTCTGGTCAGATTCGGCCAGTTCTTCGAGCAAAAAATCTTGGATCTGGTCAAAGGTCTGTAATTCATACACCAATTTTACTAATTGTGAATACTCATCTTCCTGATCATGCACTTCGTTGTCGGCAATTGCATTTATAGGTCTGTTCTGTTCCCACTGATCGGCATTTTCGTTTTCAATTTGGTTAATGACCCAGCCGTGTTTGAACTTCAACTCAAACATGTCAAACAACACAGATGCTAAATCTTCTTTTGCAAAGTCACCGTTGGTCAAATTGGGATTTACCAGAAGCCCCGTGTGTAGCAGCGGCAAAGCATTGAGGAGTTTATCGATTTCTACGTCCAAGGGCTTATCTTCTTTGTAAATGAGTAAAAGATCGCCTATTTGACTGAGCACTTTGTTGAGCTCTATCGAGCCAAAATTCTTGTGGTACGTGTTCAACAACTTCTTGAAGTTGGCAACTCCTTCAAGTTTGGCATTACCGGCTGCAGATTTACCCTGGAGAGAAAAGTTACGGATTTGGATCTCATAGTTGAGAAGAAGCGAGTTGACCATAGCGATGAGTGGACAGGGACCATTTGTATCCTGGAGCAATATGGGTGTGGTGATCTTGTCTTCTGAGTCATTGGACGAGTAGTCCAAAGACCAGCTGATGATCTTGGTCTGGAACTTGACCTGGGAAGGTTCGGTGGAGTTGGGCATTACGATACTGAATATGGATGAATAACTTATGAAACGAAAACAAATATAGTAAGTGTTATATCAAATAAAACGGTTTTTTGGGCGAATGATATCAACAATTGGCGTAATAGCAAAGATTTGGTGAATAATGATTAACTATTTATCAATTCGGTTCAAGTTTCGATAATACAGATTCTGGGGAAATTTCACGATTCTTGTGTAGCTCTTCTAACAATTTCAAATTCAAACACGATTGGGAACAAGGATGACGAAAGATTCAAAAAGGAGAATGAAAGCAAACTATATACCCACTGTTTGAAGAAAAAGCCAAATACACTCATTGTCTAGTAAGCCAGAACACTTTTTTCAGACGAGGAGTCTGTACCGTCAAGAACCAAAACGAGGCAATGCCATATTTGCCGACACACTCGCACAAGGACCGGCTAGCAATGGGAGAAGAGGTCTGACGAGACTATTGAGTTGTACATGTAGTATAGAAGAATATCGTAGGGAGTGTGAATCTATTAGTAGAATCTATTGTATTGTTTTTGTTGAATGATTTGATCTCATAGCTGGACTATGTGAGTGTTAACCTATAAATTAATCTAGCCGGAGTAATCTAGCCGAACTATAGCTCCGATCTGGTTGCGAAAAATCTACCAGAAACCTACAAAAACATATTATATATCATTGTCAATTTTCAGCATCAATACTCACCATTACGATTTCTATATTGATATTATTCTGTTCATTCTCAATATTTATCATGTATATATGTTAAAATGTTTGACTAACCTTTCATTGTTATACTGAAAAGATTCCTATATTATAGACGTCTCTCGCTTTTTCTAAATATTCGATTTCTGAAAAATTCTACAACGATACCAACAAATAACCCACCAAGAATACACCAACAGCAAGTGTGCCCAATACTACATTGGTATTGAAGTCCTCTTGGTCGATTCTTCTCTGTGTGCTCTCGTCGATTCTGAATCTGTCGTCGATGATCTTGCTGATGGCATGTTGCGGCCTAGACACCCCCTCAGGCAAGGCATTGACGTCAGGATACATGATTTCACAATACTGCTCGATCTCTCCACATTTGATGCCGATCTTCAAGTAATTGGGGTCCTTGACATTGGACTTGTGGTTTATGATCTGGACATACTTTCTGAAGATCTTGACTACACCGGGAAATGTTCTACTTTCCAAGATCAACTCACATGTTGTGCCCTTTCTGATCTTGACATTGGAATGCAACACCTTAGGGTTGTTATAGATGGTGGCCAATGTTGCTATAGCCATGACCTGGGGAATGGCGCAGAAGTTGAACGAAGAAGGATCTTTCACCAATGACAAAAACTCCAATACATGCTTAACATGGCCCAACGAGTTCAACACCAAATCACTTATACAGCTCAAACCCTTAGCCTCTGATTCGAAAGAAGTGTCGTTGTGGAAAGAGGGCAAGGTATCGGTGTACTTGGACCAGATTTCCTTGGGCCAGAAGGATCTGCCGTCTTCCAAGTCTTCGTGATAGTCTCTGATGATATTGGTCTTTTGCAAAAATAACCCCATCGAGTTGGACTTGACAAAGCCATCTGCAACAAGTGAATCGTCAGAAAACTTGGCCAATACCATGAACTTGGTCAACCCTTCGCCGACAAGACCAGCCACATAGTGACAGTATAAGTCGTAGTCCGCTACAGTTTCTACACCGTTGAGATTGAAGTTCTCATCCAAAATATAGTCGGCCATCCCATTGCCCATCTTCTTGGTAATGTCCTTAATGATGTCCTGGTACTCGGGCTTCAACTTGTGGTACTCGATCAAAATCTGGTCAAACTCAACCAATACGATTCGGTCCTTTTCATCGGGCCCAGACCCGTCGAACGTCCAAGCCTTCTCATTCAACTTCTCGTCGAAGTTACGCAACAAAGGCACCTTGAAGCTGGGATCAAGTGTCATGTCGTCTTCAATTGTATCCAAGGCACGCAAAACCAAGTAGAACAACATGATAGCATCACGGATTTCTGGATGCAACTCTTGGATTACAGCTGCAAACGATCGCGACGTCTGGTTTAACAAATAGTAACATCTTTTAAGGGTCTCGCTCTGTTTTTTGGGATCTACAGGATGCAATGGCTGTCTGAAGTACAATAACTGCACAACAGCTTTCAACTCGTTGGGATGAGTGAGAAGTTGTACGATTTTTCCCATTTTTTTGGCTGCAAATTGAACTTTATATATTGCTGAACTAGAATTGCTCACAAACGTACAAAAATAAACAGCAAAGAGTTCTTCAAAGTAATTGATAAAGAAATAGCAGCTTTAGGTACTTGAAAATATATATAAATGTATATCAAGATCCAACACTTTTTTTTCATCGTATAAACGTGATTTAAACGAGGTGCAACACGTGACTGAAATATTTATATGTATAAGGTTGTGCGGCAATGAACATGGCTTGATGGCATTTAGAGGAGAAGACTGGAGAAGATAAGAGGCGATAGGAGATAAGTGGTATTGATGCTTAGATATCCAATTTGTATTATATCTATAATTCGAATAGTGCATGCTGACGTTAATCAGCTCACAAAATGTATATGTTAGTCTTCAATATTAACTATCAGTTTTATATCTCAGTTGCAAGTATTTAGTCATCTCTCTTTATTCTTTAGCTAATACTCTTAGATTTCATTGTATTATCTACGCTTTATTATGCTCTCTGGAGGGTATTGGCGGAAGATTCAATCCTTCCAGTGCTTTCGATCTTCTCAAACCACTTTCTGGCGGAACGGATGTTCTCAAGGATCAACAACTCTTCGTGCTGTTGGACACTGTTGCTGTCTATAGGAGTCTTGTCTTTCAACACGATCATGATGAACATGTTATCGGTCAAGACGTCTACGTAGAAGTAGGTACCATTGCTGCCTCTTATTATCAAATTGGTGAAGTTGGATCTCAACTTGGAAATCGACTGTTTGTAAGTTTTGATGATATTTGAAATCTTTTCGAAACGCTTCGGATCTAACTCTTCGCTGGTGGCTTCCTGTTTCTGTATGGAAGCCGTTGATGATATCACCAAAAAGGTCGTCTTTTCAAATAAGATGATTTCTTCAGACTCCAAGATCAGATTCAACTTGAGCAAATTATTATTGAAGAGATTCATGTTGGGTATCAACGAACAAACAATCTGGGACCATGCCTTGTACAAACTTTCATCCCAGATGGATGTGGGGAATCCAATCAACTTAAACTGGTAGGGATTCGAGATCTTCTGAAGTTTTTCCATCATTATTGTGAACAATTCCTCCCGCTTGTCAATTTGAACGAGATCCATCTTGTGCAACAATACAAAAATTTTAGCACCCGGACTGTACTTCTGGAGATTTGTGAGCGCCTTGATGAAAATCTCAATATCTTTATTGATGGACTTGGACTCTACGTCAAACACATGAATGAGCACTTGGACCATCTTGAAGATGTGGTCCTTCTGGTTAGTGAAGTAGTTGTCCATGAAAATATCTTGTCCACCGCAATCCCAAAGGTTGAGTGTCATATTGCCGAGGAACCTGAGATGTGAATGCTCCACATCAATGGTGGCACCAAGTCTCCGAGTATCAAAGGCTGAGTAGTTGGAGAAAATGATAGATCTCATTGACGATTTTCCGGAACCAGAACGGCCCATAAGAAGCAATTTCTTTCTGGACGAATGGGACATTATGAGCGACTAGGAGTATATTTCAGGATTGAATAGAATAGTATGGTAGTTAAATAGTTTACTATAGAAATTTAGTAAAGAAGTAGTATTATAGTTGATTACAACAGCCTAGTGTAAATGTGGTCCAAAAGACGATTACGGGTATGATAATTTATAATAGTTGGGATAGTATTCCTATTGGAATAATTTCTTGGGTATTAGTGAATTGAATGCTGAAAAATCTATCGGCTATTGTTTCTTCTATCTGTGAATACTTTCGAAGACTTCGTGAAGGTGATGTCGTTTTCAGCAAGAATGAAACAAAAACAATATTTATAAAAAGATGAACGGAAATGAAATGAAAAGCTGGTAATTGTCAGCCTTACAAATTCCTGTTTCGGTGATGCTATAAAATCAGAAATACGAGCCGCCTTATCGATGGTAGGTGCACGACCTAGACACTATGCCAATAGGCAACTCGATTTTACGTATCAAGAACAGAAGATGGTATCAATGCAGAAAATGGAAAGCTATAGGGAAAGTCGGCATTTGACCTTCTGAAAAATTACTTTTGGTGGAAGAAAAGTTATCAAGGAAACTGTTTGGAGAAGCCGACATAATCAACCATATATGCCGAATATTCTAGATATGCCTTTACTTAGAGATAGAAGATGCTAGGGTAGAAGAAATCGGACTAAATACGCCAGAAGAAGTTGAAAGTAGTAAAATTTAGCTAAATTCAAGAATGAGCGTTTAATATAAATATAAAGCAAGCCTAATACAAACTGTTTTTCATTATGTCTTTATTTTGGTTTTTTTTTATTGGGTGCAAATTCGCAATATATATTTAGTTGTCAGGAAATTCACAGAGACTCTACCAATAAAAACTACAATTTCCATCCTTTCGCCAAGATGCAACATTCATCATTACATATGTGTATTACTTATTTCATATATATATATACTATCTATCCCATTCATGTTAAGAATGTCTAAATATATCTGTTATCACAGACAATACGGCACGGATTAACACACTTCCACAGTCTCACGTGACAGATAAGCCGCACTTCTTCTGGAGGCGAGCGATAAGTACGTCTCCCCTTTTAGAACGAATAAACTCATTCTTTCCCTTTTCTTCTTTTTTTATATTCAATTTTATCTCTATAACTATTAATTATCACGATGTTTCTGAAACGCATCCTTACAGCTTTGGCTGTTTATTTGTTAGCTGCCAACGCTTTGGTTATCCCTAATGTCAACATGCTCTTCAACTTCAACCAGTTCGTGCCTCTGCCTATTGCTGTCAATGATGCACCACAACAACCACAACAGGTCTGGTCTACTAATAAGAATAAAGCTCCTGTTGTTGCAACAGGTTCCAAAAGCGTCGCTATACCCAACAGATACATAATTATTTACAAGGACGACGTTACCGAAGCCCAGAGAAACCACCACAAGAAGTGGTTGATTGCAGAGCACACGGAAATGATTGCTACGGCTGGAATTCGTCCCTCAGCAGGTGTTCTCGACTTCTTCGACATCGACACGATACTCCTGGGATATTTCGGCTACTTCACTCCGGAGATGCTCGGCAAGATTCAGAAAGATGCACGTATCAAGTTCATTGAACAAGATACTGTGATGAAGGTCAATGAGTTCGATGTCGAGAAGGATGCCGAATGGGGCTTGAGCAGAATTTCACATCGTGAAAACAGTCCTCAACTTGAATACCTCTACGACAACGAAGGAGGCAAGGGTGTAACTGCTTACGTCATTGACACTGGTATCAAGGTTGAACACGAAGAATTCGAAGGCAGAGCTCTGTGGGGTGAAGCAGTTGCCTTCCCCAAGTTGAAGATTGATGGACACGGCCATGGAACCCACTGTGCTGGTATCATTGGCTCCAAAACATATGGTGTAGCTAAGAATGTTGATTTAGTAGCCGTAGGTGTTATGAATTTGTTGGGCAGTGGTACAACTTCAGACATCATCAAGGGTGTCGAATTTGTTGTCGGCGATCATAGATCGAACTTCCTAGCCAAGAAGAAGGGATTCAAGGGCTCCACAGTCAATATGTCTATTGGAGGAGGAGAATCTGAAGCGTTGGACTTGGCCGTTAATGCTGCCACCAAGGCAGGATTGCATGTAGCTGTAGCTGCTGGCAATGACAATGGTGACACTTGTACTTATTCTCCAGCAAGAGCAAGTGGACCAATAACTGTAGGAGCTTCTGATGTGAACGACAACAAGGCCGAGTTCTCGAACTGGGGTTCTTGTGTGGACATCTTCGCACCAGGGGTAGACATTGTTTCTACATACATCTGGAGCAACACTGTTTCTATGTCTGGCACTTCAATGGCTTCTCCTCATATTGCAGGATTGCTTTCGTACTATTTGTCGCTCTATCCAGAGCCTGAATCCGAGTACACTGTAGCAGCATTGGACCCTGCTACATTGAAGAACAAAGTAATCAAGTATGCCACCAAGGGGGTTATCAAAGGCTTGAATAATGACGGTTCGCCTAATTTGTTGGCCTTCAATGGTGCTGGCGCTAACATCACTGAATTCTGGAGCCTATAAGGAGGTGAGTGTAAGTTCTAAAAAACCAAGGAAATGAGTATTGGTAGATTTTGATTTAACGAATTTTAAACAAACGGCTAGATCTCGGTATCCATATTGTGATTTATTTCTTAATTCTTGATTTTTTTAGAGTGATTAGATACGGTTAAGTTGGCTTTATATGAATATTTGACATAATTAATTACACCGCCAGCGAAACTGGGTATATTCAATTGAAAGACAAATTGAATGTAAGACGACAGTAACAGATGATTCCAGTTATGAGATCCTTACCGCAGTTGATAAATAGGTTATCAAAAGGGGAATAATGTAAGCCTTGCTAGTGCAAGCCAACAGGGTTAACGGAATTAAGAACAATGAGAAGCATAGCTGATCTACACATTTTTGATAAGCCACTTAAACACAATTGAAATACCCAAACCGGAATTACCAAGGATCACAGACAAAATTAAACGAAAATTGTGAAAAGCACCAATTATAATGCTACTGGAACAATCCAAAATAAATAATATTAGTTAAGAGAAAATGGTGGTATTTGATAAAAAGTTGAGAGTAGAATAGTAAACGAAAGAGCTACACGTTTAGGTGGAGGTTCGTTTAGTAATAAATAAAATATAAATTAATAATTACATACAAATGACTCACTACTGTTGTATGCAATTTAGGATACAGCCAATCCAACTATATATAATGAAAATGATATCGTCGATCTTGGCTATGGTGGATGCAAAAGCTAACTGGGTAAAAATTCGTGTAAAATTGTTAAATAGAAAGATTAATAATATTTGCGAGCGCCAATTGTGCCTACGGAACTATCTAAATCTAATTATTGTATGGAGATGGCTCTGACGGCTACACAAAGATACGCAAATAAAATAGACAACTACGATGCTTAGGAGACTAGGTGGAATCGAAGGAGCCAATTGTATTCTGGCGCCAACCTTGCTCATGCAGAAGGTAGGACTGTATATGGGCACAGGCGCAAAACTTGCAGATATGATCTTAGTGGAACTTTATATTTTAATGCACATTGGCGCTCTCTATTGGTAGTCACTATGGAGATAAGCACATTAATTTGCGGAACTAATTCAGAGGTGAAATGAATTTAGGCAGTGTAAAACCAAGAGCTGTGTGTCCATTCAACAGTTGAAATTCGTTGAATTGACATACAACGAGAGAGAAAGTGTGCCTTGATCCGATCACTCTTCTTTCATGGAAGGCACTCTTAAAAACGCTTCCGAAAAGGTGAAGTAATAGATGTCAAGATAGATGAACGTTATAAAAATATAGAAGCAGCTTCAAAATAAAAATATTTTTTGTATGGGAAAATATTAACATTAATAATAATAACATACATATAATTTCAGTTGTATTGTCCCGGCCAAAGAAGATCTCTCCAACGATAGATGTAATTCTGCCAAACCCAATGTCGTACGCAACGAGAAACAACGTCGAAGGGACCAACAAAGAATTACGAGTAACGTTGCGAGCAGATTAGTAATCGCTCGCTCCTCGCTCACTAGGGGCACTGCAGAAGATTTGGGAGAATGATTACTGAAACGACTTCGCGAAGAATGCTGTGCACAATCTGATAGCCTAATCGTATATACAGGGCCCAAACCGGGGCAGATTGGCGGAGTTAGATATCCACATTAAATTTCACAGAAACATCAACCTATATAACCTTTGGATTCACTTTCTCGTTTGCACCAGCTTATAACAGATTGGTATATGAAGAATCACTACAATGTCCGAAGTAAAGCCGCCAGACATCAAACAGAAGCGAACGAGGAAGTTCGATAAGAGAAGCAGAAGTGGCTGCTTGACATGCAAACAGCGTCGAGTCAAGTGCGACGAATTCCATCCCCGATGTAAGAACTGTGTTCGTTTGAAGCTTAACTGCAATTATGGAGTGAAACTTCTTTGGGAAGATGAAGCTATTGCGAAAGGAATCTCGTTCGGTAGATCAAAACAGAATAAAATCATACGCCAGCAGAGTAAGAGGGGAAATTTACTTCCTAATGAGAAGAAACAACTTACCCTCACTGAGATGCTCCGCAATAATAAGAACATCAAATGGGTCAAGTCAGGAACGGACTCATACAACTTATTCTTAAACACTACCTATGAGGACTTCAACAAGATTTTCGACATGGTCACCAGAGACGACTTGGAGTTGAAGAAGTACAACATGCCTCACAAGGACACTAACGTCATTATATCTGTCAACGACAATGTCCGAACCAGCAATAGTATAGCGGTAAATTCCGCAAGTGAGATTGTGGTGAATAACCACGACATTTTCATGGAGTTATCTGAACATGGTGAGATGGCCCATGACTCTGAACCAATGTTCGAATCTCCTTCTTCTTCGTCTTCTACCTCACTAATCATAGGGAACCATTACGGTTCTAACCACAGTACCAATATCCATAGCCCTATAGAGTTTTCGTTCAATCTCGACCACTTCTTTTGCAGAACATTTACGTCTACTTTCAACTTCTTCAATGACGAATTCTACAAGGACAATATCAAGTTGGAGCTGGAGATATTCAACTACTTCATCAATGGCATCTGCCCCGGCTGCGTCTGTTATCCCAAGAAAAGCAACGGAACTAGTTGCTTGATTCCAGCACCAGTTACCCAGATCAATCCTGATTTGAATCCATACTTATACTTAGTCGTTCCATTAGCACAATGGTCGCCTATAGTTTACAAGACGTTAGTTTCTGTAGCATCGAGACAGTTATCGTTGTTAGGAAACTCGAAGTTTGATACTTTGTCTGAAAATTACACTTCTGAAGTGCTTAAAGCTCTTCCATTGCTTATCAAGGAAAAACAAATGGAGAAGTCCAACAACTGGGACGAGGTGTTGGCCACTGTGTTGATGCTTTGTTTCGCCGATATCTCATCTAGCTGTGGAGCATCGTGGTTAATCCATTTGAACGGAGCCAAAGAGTTCTTGAAAGTATCTTCTATTAGATCCAATATCACTCCTGTAGCCAAGTTCTTTATCAGGTACTTTATCACCCACGAAGTCATGGGTGAAACTGCCTGGTTTCAGAACTTGATAATTTCTGACGACGAGTTCTTGGATGGACTCAAAAATGACAGTGATGAACGTATAGATTTAGTTCTTGGATGCTCGCCTCATCTAATTTCCATCATAAACCAGATATCCAAGCTAGGAGAAACCTATGAAAGCTTTGAGTCTAAGGATAAAAATTCTAAGGGCTTCTTGGAAATCCAAGCTCATATTTTGGAACAGCGAGATCGCTTGGAATCTAAGTTGACCAACTTAAACCAGTACTTGAAGATCAGCGAGTTGGATGACGAAAGCCAAGCCAACATCATAAAAATCTCTGAAATTAAACGGTTGACAACGTTGATCTACTTATTTGCTCGTATAGACTTGGAATATCTTCACTTGAACCACAACAGGTCAGACAATGAAACTGACGCCGTGCTAGGAGTCAAATATCCCAAAAGGTACACCGAGAGACTAAAGGCTATAAAGCAGGTGACCAAGAAGATTATGGGCTTGATACTGACATTGCCATCTGTTTCGATGTCGTTGTTGTGGACGTTGTTCATCATTGGCATCGTTTCAGTTGAGAATGAAGAAGAGCGATGGTTTGTTCTTAGTAGATTGATCGAAATGGAAAGAATTAGAGAGTTAGCAAGCGTAAAAATTGCAAGACAGGTGGTAGAAACTGTTTGGAAAGAAAAGGACTTGAATTGTTTGAGTAATAGATGGAAGAATATGATCAAAGGGAAAGCAAACACCATCAGTTTAGCATAACATTGTAATTTTAGTTTTCAGTTCGTGTTACATACACATTTTTGGTTGATTTTCATGGCTTCTATATTTTATATTACAACTTTTAGAACTGCCTCGGTTTGATATACGAAAACATTGTAATTAAGTAATTTATTAGTTGAATAATCTATAAGGTGCCTATGGAAATGAATATGCTACGTCTATTATATATGTTGAATCATAATAATGCAAAGGGGTGTTGCGGCCTTAGATCAAGTCCTTGTACTTGTTGTGGATAGAGTGGACCAATTGTCTGAGTTCCGTCTTTCTATCTTCGTCACACCAAGATCCGTTAATACCATTCAAGGCGATTTGACGCCATTGTTCGGTAGAGAAACCAAAGCGGGTGTGGACGGCACGGTAATTGTCCAAGATGTATCCGCCGAAGTAGGCAGGATCGTCTGAGTTGATCGAAAATGGAACATTCTTGTTGAAGAATGTGTCGATTGGCAATTCACTGACATCTTTAACAACTTGCAATTTGACGTTGGACAATGGGCACAAGGACAACATGGTTTGGTTCTGGGCCAACCTGGTCATCAATTGCTCATCTTGGTGGGAGTTCACACCATGGTCAATTCTGGAAACAGTCAACAAATCAAGTGAATTGGAAACGAAGGTATGGTCACCTTCCTCTCCAGCATGAGCAGTCAAGCCAACTTCGGGAAATCTGTCCTTCAAAGTCTTGTAACATTCAGTGAACAAGTGTGGTGGGAATGGCTTCTCACTGGAGTCCAAACCCATACCATGGATCACACCGGATTCAAAGTGCTTGTGGGCATCATCAATGGTCTTCAAGCCAGATTCAGCTGGCAAATGTCTTAACAAACACATGATGAGCTTGTTGGTGGTGCCGAACAATTCGTTAGCTTTCTTACAGGCACGGTTGAATCCTTCAACCACAGTATCGATATGAATACCTCTTTCAACGTGTCCCTGAGGATCAAAAAACACTTCGGAGTGCAAACAACCATCGGAATGAGCCTTCTTGAAGTATTCCATCGCCAAATCGTAGAAGTCGCTCTCAGTGATGAGAACACTCATACCGATATAGTAATGGTCCAAAAAGTCCTGCAAATCCGCAAAGTTGTTGTATCTGACAGCACAAGCTTCAACCGAAGGTGGAAAGTGATTTGGCAAGGTAATATTGTTTCTCTTGGCCAAGTTGAACAATAATGAGGGTTCTAAAGTACCTTCCAAGTGAACATGATGTTCACATTTGGGCAATTCTCTCAAGAAGTTTTCCATGTGCTCGTTGCATTCGTATTTAGCCATTTTTGCTGATTATACTCGTTTGTATGGATCTTGGCAGAAAAGGTTAATAGTCTCAAAAAATGTCATCCTTTATATGATTTTCTGAAGTTAAAAAAAATGAAAACTCATCGCTTATCATTTTTTCGGTGCAGCAAAAAAAGAAATTTTTGACGTAAGAGGAAATCTTAGGCTATTTTAGAATCAAGAGGTGAATAATTACTCGATGTCATAGAATTCACAGAATGCTCGTTTTCGGAAAGATTCAATAGAGATGTGTAACATAGACAGGAACATTATGGATATCAAGTTTCATCTTCATGTCAGCAATAATGACGGTTTTACAATTATATTTGTTAACCGTGGAGGTTCAGTATATTAAGAGAACCATTGAGTCTGCAGAATTATTCAAGAATAATAGTTACTGACGGTGAAATTATGTATCTCGTAACGATCTAAAATATTGTAACGAAATATAATTTAAAAAAATCAAGCCTCTATAGATAATTTACTTATATCGGGTACGCCAAATGCCGTAGCAAAATCTTCTATCAAGTCCTTCACATTCTCAATGCCGACACTGACTCTCAATAACGTGACCGATACTTTGTCGTCACTCATTGCTCTCCATTCGATCAAACTTTCTACCCCACCTAACGAAGTAGCATGATGGAAATACTTCAACTTAGATGGCAAACTTTTGGCAAATTGTTCTGAGGAAACTTCGATAGAAAACACCGGAGAGTGACCCCTAGGCATCTGCTTTTTGATATAATCGTCCTTCTGAAGCGAACCATGGTAAATCTTAACCAAGTCAGGAAATTTGTCTTGGTTTTCCACCAAGAACTTTACCAACTGCGTTGCACTCTCCGATTGTTTCAATACTCTCAATTCCAATGTTCGAATACTTCTA
This sequence comes from Scheffersomyces segobiensis, assembly GCA_030564745.1. NCBI lineage: Eukaryota > Fungi > Ascomycota > Pichiomycetes > Serinales > Debaryomycetaceae > Scheffersomyces > Scheffersomyces segobiensis. Next base: position 228,037 of record JAKTZB010000003.1, read on the forward strand.
AGTAACATCCAACTTTCCAAGTTGGCGATGTTGGTTCCAAGAAGCAATCTGTCGTAGACTAACTTGTCTCTGACTTCTTTGGACTTGGTAATCAAAAGGCCAGCCAATAAATCACTGTGTCCTCCAAAAAACTTGGTAGCCGAGTGCATGACCAAGTCAGCACCAAATTCAAATGGATCTTGAAGGGGAGGAGGTGCAAAAGTAGCATCTACCACCAAATAAGCACCTCTAGCATGTGCCTTATCGGCATAATACTGGATGTTGAAGTTAATACCTTCTGGGTTCACTGGGGTTTCCAAATGAACTACGTCGCCTTTTCCCAATTGGTTGAAATCATCATCCAAGTCGATCTGTTTGAGTCCATAGTTACGAGTCCATATGTTAGCAATACCATGACAGCCATGGTAACCTTTTCCAATAGCTAAGACCTTTGGGTTGAAATGGGTCAAAGAAGCATAGAAGGCTCCAAGTCCGGAGGAGTAGGCAACTACATACCCTCCAGAAATGGAAGCAATAGAAGCTTCGACCTGTTCGGAGTTTGGATGAGAGAGTCTGGAGTAGTATGGTGTTCCCAAAATATCGAATTGCTCCTTATCGGCTAACTTAACCAATTTTTCAGGATCATTGTCGTATCTGAAAGTTGTGGAAACGTTAATAGGTGGAGCGACATCCGGCACCCTGTTAAGGTGGTTGGCTCCGTGGATCAAGTTTGTCGAGAATCCTGGCATAAGCAAAGAGTCGGTGAACTTTCGAACTATCTATAGGTTTCAAATTGGAAAGAAAGACAACTCTGGGGAAATTTTTCACCAATTTTGGTTACTGAAAACCGTTATCTTATACCAAAGTGCGGAAGCGCGTGCCGATTTCGCAATTTTTCATGACTCAGAGAAGGTACAATAAATCTTTCTGGCTGCGAAAAAGTACTTACTGTGGAATTGAATTCCACATAAGGTAGGTTCCACATGTCATTTAGAATTGATTAGTAAAGCAAAAATAGTTGGCCTTTGGTAGTACGATCAGTCAAGATAGTGTAACATGACATAAGCTGCAATTGTAGAGCCCCGATACTGCTTCCTTTGGAGTAATCGTTAAACGCAATATTTTAGAAATAGGACTACTTATGAAGAATCGACCTTTCATGGAGTCAACTTTATGGATTTGTCCTTAACAACCGTAAGCTGCATTTGGCCACATGTTGATTATTATTTACTCGGTCAAACTATTAACATCTAAGTATTTTTGGAGCCATCAAAAAATAAATGTTGACGGCAATCTCAATTTTTAAATGAGGCGCTCTATTTTGGTTTATGATATAATTTAAATTTATATGTTAAAAACACTAATTATCATCTAAACTCAGAAAGCTTTACCAGACGTAACACGCTCCGAAGGTTTGAGCTTTCTGCCCAACCTTTGAATCAAGTACAAGACACATCCGATGAATCTGAACAATGCCATAAATGCCACCAACCACAACACCACAGTCAAGAAGACCTTAGCACGTTTGTCCTTTTCATCTTGTAGACCTGTTGCAGACTCGAACTGGTTGAAACCACCAGTTTCTAACACAATCGCTACAATGATGAAGTTCGTTATCATCCAAATCAACACTGTCATGGATCTGATAAATGCATAATAGTCTTCATTGGAAGTAACCTGTTTGGAATCGTTCTCAACCCATGGGTTCTTGATCTTTTCTAATTGGTTCAAGTACGACTGGTTAATTTCTTCCTTGAGAATTGGAATACTCACATCGAAAGTACCATCCTCTCTAAGCTTGGCTTCACCCAACAGAGCTCCTCCGGTGTCACCTTTCGTACCCCAGGAAATATCGTCAATGTTACAGAAAGCGTAGATATTGAGGACATTGACGTAGGATGGAGACAACAAGATGTATTGGACAAACGAAGTGAACATGTGCCAAGGTTCGAAGTAAAGGAACGAAGCAAGGAAGTACAACGCATATGTGGACGAAGTAGCCACTACCAAGTCTCTGAACTGAGAATTCTGGATGAAAAGAGCAACTGTGATTTTTGTATGTGATTGATAAATTTCTTGAATGGAGTGGATAGCCATGAAGAGAGCAGCAAAAATCATATACGCCATCAATATAGCAAAGAAAACAACAATAACAATGTAGAACCGCTCTGTACCCTTTGGCTTGTTACCAAAACTCAAGACAAACGTAGTGACAATAGAGGCAAGATACATCCAAAGGAAGATAACAGACAAGACTTTACCAGGTGCAAATCCCAAATCACTGTCAGCAAGAGAAGTAGTTAAGATTCTGAAGACGAGAAAATACGAACCGATAGCAAACCAGGAAATCACCAAATTCAAGAACTGGTAGAAGAATTCGATATGAAAGAAGACTTTCCTACCAAAAGAATGCGACGAACCCCAGATCTTTGCAAAATGTACCAATGCATAGATGGCCGCGAAAAACGAACCGTTCAACCATCTTCTTCTCTGTAAGATGAATTCAGCCAAACCTTCAGGAACATCGGTTTCAGCACTAGCACTTTTGCAATATCTCAACAACCAACTACAATCTTTCTTGGCAACAAGCTCGTAACAGAGAATTCTGTCTTCAGCCAAGTACATATTGGAGGTGAAGATACCAGCTTCTTCCTTCTGCTGGGTCTTTTTTAATTGGTACTCATCGTCGTTTGGATCCAACTCTCCACTGCTGTGCATGAACTCACCCTTGAAATATTTTTCAAGAGGGCCCTTACCGTTCACGTCATTTTGCAAGGCACAAAACCTGTACGCCGAAAAAGCTCCAGGCAAAACGGAAATGAATCCAAAGACAGACTCCGTGGGTTTATCCAAAATGTTAGATATCTTATACTCAAAATTTTGTCCGTATACTATGGGATTTGTGAGGATCTGTCTCTTTTTCAAAGAAGCTCTGATTTCACCACATGCTCCTGCTACTCGGTGGTCCTTGTCAAATTCCTTCCACAAGTGGTACAACGACTTACCGGAGGGTTGAGTTCCCGCATCTAGCAAAACCACGATTTTAGGGTCAAGAACTTGGCCCAAAGCCTGGAAACACCATCTGTGAGAATTGATCTTTTTGGCATTATTCTCTTTCAAACAGAATAGCAACTGCACTGGTACGATCTTTTCGGTAGTCAATTTTACAGTGTCGGTGACACTGGAGATGCCCACCCTCGTGGTATACTCATATACATGGGCCTGAGTCTTTTTGTCATCGACCCTACTTTTGGCAAGCCCATCTTGGTAGACACCCAAGGCTGCGAGGAGAGCCTGGGCTCTCTCGTGGATCTTGGAACGACCATCAGAGACTATGCAAACCACGATCTTTTTCCACGAATCCTTACCCCATGTAGGATTTCTGTTTCGAGACTCCAAATGTTTGATGTTTTTGAAAATCCCCTTCAACGTTCTGGCTAATAGGATATCGCTTTCGTTGTACATAGTCACTACGATCATGATTTCTGTCTGACGGGGAATCGGATAATGGACTGGACGCAAGATATATCCATCTCTGTAGAAGTTGGAAGGACCACACGTTACAGCCGTGTATCTCATATAGGAGAATTCTCTCGACAAGCCACCATCCTTTTCGCCCGCTTTATAGTCGGGGAACTTAGAAAGCAATTCTGTCGCTACAGGACAATCTAGCACCAAGTGCCCATTAAGACCGGGAGCAATACCAAGCTGGGGCTTAGGGGGAGGAGGCTCATGATACAGCACGTCCTGAAATGGAGAATCTTCGTTATCTTCATCTTCTTCCGAAATGGGAGGAGGTGGGGGCATATCGATAATGGAAGGTGGCTGAACTTGAACCGTGGCCAAATCGTAATGATCACCTTCGAATTGGTTATATTGAATTTGTTGGTCAAACTCTCTTTCGTCTTCGTCATCTTCGTCGTACACATTGGGCACGAAAGCCTGATGGAAATCGTGGTTAGACGTGTATTCCACATACTGGGGCAATGGCTGCGAATAGTTCTGATTATGGGCGTTGAAGTTGTTGTTACCGTTTCCATTATGGTTGAACAGATCCATTTCGTACTCGTTATCGAAGAAGGGATCATTGGGAGTGCGGATCGGAGTCAAGTTGTTAGTCTGGAGATGGCTGGTGTTGAAAATTGCCGTAGGATCGAGATTCTGGCTAGTATTATGGTGGTTTTGCATATTTTGGGAATGTTCATATCGGCTGTCGTCATGGTAGTAAGAATCTTCAAGGGATGCTGCCGAGCCTCTCCTGTCGTAAGCAGGTTCCGGCTGCTGGAAGTTGACGGAGCTGGTGCTGTCGTTGTAGTTGAATCCCTGGTTCTGTTGGTTTGGATTGAGATATTCGCTGGAGCCTCCGCTGCCTCGATAAGGCGTATATGAGGGATGATTGTATTGACTCATTGTTGTAATTCTTCTAAGTAAGGGAAAGTTGGAATAGAACTGTGTTTAGGTTTGAATAAATCCACAAGTCGAAAAGACGATACAATACTGAAACTGATATGAAGTTAACCTGAAAATTTGATGTAAAAGTAATTCAGTATTCACGTGTAGTCAAGATTCTTTTCAGTAGAATGTTGAATATTGTATTCCAGATAGATTGAAATGTTGAACACAATTGAATATTGGGAACAATATTGGTTTGGAAGTACGTATGGCTACTACTCTGCGTATAATCCAGAACGTATTTGTCTACTATAGCCCTTTCTAGGTAATGTGAAACATGCAAGTGAAGTAGATAATTCCTATCTTATTTCAGCAGTTCCAGGAAAAGTCCACTATATATCAATTCGCTGAAAAATTCCAGCTTAAATCTGTAACAGATTCGTAAACAGATCAGCCTCGTTTGATTGCCGCGAATATCACAAAGCCAGCATAATGACCTGAGCTCAATAAATGTTCCTTCTGACACTTTGCCCGTTTCCAGGACCTCGGCTTCAACTCTTTTGGTCTGGAAGTCGGACCACTTTCAAGTCATCGTTGGTGATATTTTGCTCGACCAAATTAATATCTCAACTTCCCGTTATCTTCTTCTATTCTCTGTCTGTCTGTCTCTCTGTCTGAATGACACTTTTCGAGCAATGCCCCTTAGAAAATTTACACGTCTTAAAAATGCTTGTCAAAACTACACCCGTGCCGCAGTAATTAAGAGCTCGTGTAATATAGTAAACTAGTGCAAAAGTGCGACACGTCTGCCGCAGACTATTTCCCCAACAGACAAAAATTATCGTCTGTCTGGGGCTGTGAGAGAATTCAATGGCTGTGACGTGCTGACTGACCGACATCGAACATACTACTATCCCCCAAATCAGACACTTGGCCACTAAGGAATCGGACACGCAGATATTAATAGCATCCACAGTGCATGCTGTGAATACTTCTAATAATAGCCATCTCCATCAGTTATATTTTTTTAATTATCGAAGTGCATATACTCACGAGGAAATTAGCACTTGCTCATGCTTAAAGTCGTCAAATATAGAACATAATTCGTTAGATGTTGGTAAGAATTTCACAGACAATTAGCTTCAAAGAATGGAGAGGCCACTGGTTTAATACATGTAAACCCGGTATTGGTTCAAAAACCGGTTTAAAATCATTAATACCAACGGTCGGAGTTGAATTTAACCAGTAGGCAAAATTATTGAAAGAAGACGAATTGGTTCATACTAAACCCCAAAAAATTCAAATCATACCTAGGTATCGACAAAAAGGAGGAATACACCTTTTTTAATTACGAGTTCTTCTGCATTGACAGCAGCATAATGTTACGGTACAAATAGCATATTTTTACCTACTCGTAAAAATTGCCATTTACGCGAAGAAAGTTTCGTTGTTGGAAACGGATTTCGATTTGTAGTTTTCAACTCTTATACTATACAAGTTTTTCTGTAAATAATATAGTCATTATTTTTTAAAAGCATTTTGCTATTTTCAAGTGATATTTAGATTTAACAAAACCATAACAGATAACATTTTAATTGCAAGAGATATTCTACTCTTGCATGACTTCAGAAATGACCAAGGTATGGTAGAGAGACGCAGTCGGCTCATCCCTTGGAAATAGAAGTCATCCAAGAAAACCAACATAGCCATTGCCATTAGTTTATATATGGTATCTCGCAAGGGATATCCACTCGTGCCCTTCCCGATGTATATGAATCGGAGAAACGAGATGGAGAGCCAGTGGAAATAAATGAAAATTTATTTGATGGCTGTCTTCGAAAACCAGAAATTTGAAAATGGATTGAATCAATCTAGTTTATAACGTATATGTATGTATTTTGGAATTGAAGTACTTTTTCAAGTCTAATTTGACTCTGGTTATTGGACTTTGATTTCACCAAAGATGGCGAAGACATTTATAATGTCATGTAATAGAAATCTCTTTCGAGTCAACCATGATTAGAAATTGTTTACCGTGGTCTCTTCGGAAAATACCAATTGTGTAGTGCTAATCTGAATGATAATTGCAGCTAAGCAAATATACTTTCGTCTTTTATGATGTTTTGTGACATCTGAATTTAGGGAGTTTTATCATTTCCCCGATAAGAACTGGCTTCAAAATATTTTGAGCCACTCGCCTAATTACCTTCATTCATTGCAAATTTCAGTCGCCTTTTGGAAACTATTTTGAGAATTTTCCTTTCAACCAATTAACAGAGTGTCAGACGAAGACTCTAAGGATGAAATATATGCTGAGAGGGATACGTACTACTTCCAAGATAACAAATATTACCGAACAGCTGTAGATGCTTCTTCTCGGCTTTTGCATTTCAAGCAATCAATGTTTAAGACGTGGGTCAGCTCTCATATTGAGCCTTGTTCTATTATTGTTCTCATTATTTTTTGTTCTTGTTTCTCGAAAGCGTTTTTCAAACGATTCCATCAGATCATTTATTTCAAACAGAAATGTAGACATTAACCCAATTGAAGGCGATACTAAGCAAGTAATCGAAAAACAAATTGAAACTATTCCTTTAAAGGCAAAAGCCAGGAATAGTACGGTGTACGAGAGCCAGAAATTAGAAGACGGATTAAGTGCCGCTTTCTCTAATCTCCAAAACTTTGAATTTGATGCTGCTTTTTTAACATTAAACATAACCAATAAGGATGACCATACTGATAATGTCAATGTGATTGAAGTCTCCATCGATTGTCATCCAGTATGGAGAACCTCCGTCCTTTTTCTAAGACAGGCATAACGATCTACTCAAGCAGCATTAAAGACATTTCAAAGTATATATGACTATCGGTAAAAACAGCAACCAATTAAAAGTACAGATATATGGAAGGAATCCATAAAAAATCAGTTCTTTGCTTTCTGTTACTGTAGCTGAAACCTGCTACAAATGTACAGTCGCAGTGAATTCGCTTTTCAATTCAACTAAGCCTGCAATCGATTTAACCGCATTGACCAAAGCAAATGGAGAAATGTATGATTTGTCGAAGAGCGACAATCAGGTCAATACAGAATGGTACGTGTCTGGCAATATGTTGCTATCGGAAAACGAAGACATTTTGACTTCTCACGTAAGATTTTGGGGCCTGGAAACAACGAGACTTATCGTGATGCTTTAGAATATGGAAAATACCGTGTCAAATTTGCTTCGAGTTCAGAATATGTTAGTTCTTACTATGAGTCGACTCTTTAATTTTTTGAAGAATGAAACACAACTAACCTTCACTGAGCATCAAGTGGGTTCAGCAAGTGGCTACTTTGGTGAGTTTCAGCATAATAAAAACATTTCATTTGATATCGTTATTTACAAGTTGAACAGGTCTGGCCTGCTGCATGCGTAGTTAGAGGTCTTTGATGGAAATGCCATTGGTTGCTTATTCAACTTATTACATAGACTTTCATGGCAAGCAAATAGTGAAGTCTTTATATCAGGTGAAGATGTTGGATCCCTAAATTTCGCTAGAATTGACTCTAAAGATGATAATCCTACCATGGAATCAGAGGAATCGGGCATTGAATTAAACAGTCACTTAAGTCTTCAATGAGGATAGGCAGCAGCTTAGGCAGCCATACGCCTCACTATATTGGAGTCCAGCTTGAGGGATATGGACGAGCGTTTGGGTCTTCACCCTAGCAGGCGGCTCATATTCAATGTACCGTAATGGATTCACCATGAGGATTACATCTTTCTCCGAATTCCCAAGGGATATCAAGAGCACTCTTTTTCAATTCTAACCACAATCTAGTGTGAACTGTTTAGATATAATTCATAATGACTTTCCTTTCTGGAATTCACGATACTACCATGGCTGCTGGATGTGTAATTCATAATCACGAAAGGAGAACTATATAAAATGGAGTTGTGGAAAACCTTATGTAACAATACATGCTACTACACTAGCTTATGCATTGATATAGTACTTCCTATTCTTTGCAGCTTCCATTAGAGTCAAAAATCTCGTTGGCTAATTTTTTGCAATTTCAAATGACCGGTTTGAATATGTTTTGGGTATAGTATGAATCAACTCCGACCTTTAATATTAATAATTTTGACGGATGGTTAGCTCCTTTGCGGCCATAAGTATGGACAAAAATCGAAATCACCGTATAATGTCAATATCTTGCATTTGTAATTATATAAGCTTTCTTGAACGTTCAAACTCTCACTATTAAGGTTATTTTGAAGACTATACGGATTCTATGTAAGTCTCCATGTCTCCGTACGTAAGGAACTATGCAATACTCATGTAAGCCACCGTATGTCTCCATGCATACATCTAGCTCGGTGTTTGTCTGCATTAAGATATCCGAAAGTTGATCACGTGATACAATTAACAGATCAATTTCTTGCGGCCACCGCGCAGCTCTGGAGTTAGCAAAACACAACGCCGTTAACCTCTGGCTATCTGACTCGGTTACGTCCGAAACAGGCTTGATCTTCCGAATTCCGAATTCAGCTTTTTTTGGGTCACATGATCTTCCCCGAATTATGGCAGAGAGTCCCTTCTTGCTTCCTTCTGAGTCTCTTTCGGGGCTCGTCCAAATCGTTTTCAGATTTCTACCATATCTTCTCTACTTTCAGCATCGGTCCTAATTTAGTCTTTCTCTTACAAAAATCCCTAGGCTGACAAATCGGCCGTTACACAATGAGAATTTTTCTTGTCAAGTTGGAATTCGGTAAGCTCATAGTTAAGGTTCGTAGTTAAGCGAAGTAACTCCGTCGTATGGAAGATCCCGAATCACACAGAAGGTCGGTTTTATTCAGGGAGTATTTATAACATCGATGCCGCAATAGAAATCGGGGTTAAACTGATAACATTCCCTACTCATATGCCTGCATAGTATCTAGCGCGCGTTGCCATATTGACGGGATTACAAATGATGGGTTTAAAAATTAACACCGAGCGAGAAAACATCAAGCACTGAGTGCAGGAAAGACATCTAATGCTAGCCGTGCGGATCTACTTGTTGAAGCCGCCTATATATGTATGCCTGTATATAATACATTTCGGTGTTAATATGTATAGTCCAGCCGTTCGGGAAAATGGTGGACTTACTGCATCAGGGAACCGTTATGGTGCAAAAAAACTATTGTCAAAGACTCCCTGGATTTCTTAGCGTTTTAACCATTTTGCAATTTGTATAAATTAGGCTGTTCATCTCCGGGTTTGACACAAATTTTAGAGACTAACCTTGTCACATTTTTTGCATCTATATTTTAGAACAATACATAACTAAACATGTCCAACTTCGTTAGGGACTCATTTTGGGGAACATTTTTGAACCGTATATCCGGACGTAAAGTGTTCCAACACAAGGAAGACCATTCTGACTACGTGATTCCAGAGAGATATCTTCCTGGGTACAAGGAGGTCGAAGAAGAGTCTTCGTTAAGGCAAGCCAAGGCCGAAGGTGATGTTGACGCTGACGACAATGCCTCCTCTTCTACGGTTACCAAGAGTGGTGACGACAACATAATTGTCACATGGGACAGCGAAGATGACCCAGAAAACCCTTACAACTGGCCATTGTACCAGAAAATTCTTCTTTTGGCTGAGGTTGCATTCTTGTGCATCTCTGTTTATATGGGTGCTGCCATCTATACTCCTGGTGTTGAGGAGATCATGATAAAATTCGACATTAACAGAACATTGGCCACTTTGCCTTTGACCATGTTCGTCGTTGGTTACGGTATTGGTCCAATGTTTTTGTCGCCTATGACTGAAAACGCTGCCATCGGTAGAACTCCAGTATATATCGTGACTTTGTTCATCTTTTTCGTATTACAAATCCCTACTGCCTTGTCTGAAAGTTTAGCCGGTTTAGCTGTTTTGAGATTGATCTCTGGTTTCTTTGCTTCTCCTGCTTTGGCTACGGGAGGTGCTACCATCGGTGATGTTATTTCCATGCCTTACATGCCAGTCGGTATTGCTTCTTGGGCCATCGGAGGTGTCTGTGGTCCATCTTTGGGTCCGTTGATCGGTTCCGTTTTAGTCGTTAAGGGTTCTTGGAGATGGCCCTTCTGGTTCATGGCCATTATTTCGGGGACTTGTTTTCTTGTCTTGAGTTGGACTTTGCCTGAGACCTACGGTAAGGCTTTGCTCTACAAAAAAGCTAAGAGATTGAGGAGAATCACCGGCAACGAGAACATCGCCAGCGAAGGTCACATTGAAAACTCCAAGTTGACTGTAAGAGAATTGGTTGTCGACTTATTGTGGAGACCTTTCGAAATCACTATTATCGAACCGGTTGTGTTGTTGATTAACGTCTACATTGCTTTGATCTACACGATTATGTACCTTTGGTTCGAAGCGTTCCCAATTGTTTTCGTTGAAACCAAGCACTTCACATTAATTGAAATGGGTGTTTCTTATGTCAGTGTCATGATTGGTATTTCCATTGGTGCTGCTATTTACATTCCTATTATATACCGAGCTTTTACTAAGAATGTACTCGCCGGTAAAATGGTTACCCCTGAAGTTTTCTTGCCAAGTGCTATTTTCGGAAGTATCATGATGCCTATTGGTATGTTCGTTTTCGGTTGGAGTGCTTCTCCAGATTTACACTGGATTGGCCCTCTAATTGGTGCTGCCATATTCGGTGTAGGTGCCTTCATCGTTTTCCAGACCTTGTTCAACTACTTGGGAGCTTCGTTCTACAGGTATTTGGCCTCTGTCTTTGCCAGTAATGCCTTATTCAGATCCGTGATTGCCGGCTGCTTCCCATTGTTTGGTGACGCATTATTCAAGAACGTTGGGTCTGAAAAGTTCCCTGTCGGCTGGGGTTCTTCCATTTTGGGATTCATTGCTTTAGCTATGATTGGTATTCCAGTCTTCTTCGCATTGAATGGTCCAAAGTTGCGTGCTAGATCTAGATACGCCAATTAATTCTCTTATTTCCCAATAATACACGCATATAGAATCTAAAGAGAGCTTTTCGTATTATTAATACAATAATTATTTTAATATTAATTTTACATCTCTAATTATTTTCTGTTCACGTATACAAAGGTGGACTTAAACGGGAGGATTTAAGTCGGCGTGTACTATGATTGGTTAGGGATTCGCAAGTTTTTTTTTAAATATAGAATAAAGTCGCTCATTCATATAGATATACTCACAATTAAGAAATGTACGAACGGAATAACGACAATTGGCTCAAAAAATTGTCCATTTCAACTTTACTAGATCTTTCTAACCTTTGTGTGATCTTCAATGGGAAGCGTTTTGCAATCCTACATATATGCGTAGGTGGATTGAATATTTATTCCGTCAAGCTACTGGGTTCAAATGGTACCTTTATGCAAGCTTTTTGGGGGTTATAAGAATTGGTCGATCCTTAAAGGTTTAGGTAGCTGTATCAAAATTACAGAAATTTAAAATGCGAAGTTCATTAAAGTTTATTTTTTCATGAATTAAACTCTTGATTCATAGAACATTTTCGACATGCATAAATCGTTTTTAGTGAGAAAGTCCATAAGTTGACAAACCTGTTGGAGGAATCCCTACTGCATTCTCTGAGTAAGTGACTCAATTAATAGTTGAGGAACCTTCATGTGTTCGATGTGAAATCAATTTTCTTGTAACTTCATGCTGTCGCCTTCTGTATAATCAATATTCAATGAATAGACTGCGACTCCGACGATGGAACTATGAAAAATCTGCAATTTGAAAAGAATAAACTAATATATATTCAAGTAATTCTTACTGAATTTTGTATTATCGAATTGAAAACAAGCAGTTTTCAACACTAAAGAATCCAACTTAAACATCTTGTGTTAAAAAAAATCTGCGCCCCTAACAAATTCAGCCACCTCATGCCTCTGATCAATGAGTTTAGCAGAATTCAGATTTGATTAAACATGTAGTAGTCAGTATAAGGCAGTGTCTTCTTCGCTTTTCTTAATTTATTCATCTTGGCGAATTGGCTATCATATCTAGGTATAATTCACCAATATATATTAACAATGCCAGTAGACACATTACCACCCTTTCTCACAAATTTTCAGATCTTGGTGATACCAGAGAGAGAAAATATAGGGAGTTTTCAAATACCCCACAACTCCAAACTGTTCCCTTGAGACTACCTCGAGCTCAACCAAGATCTACCTCCATGAATTACGAGAAGTATCACCAAGAGTGCCATCTGTACTCGCCTTCTACAGGACACCAGTCTTGGAAAGCAGTCATTTTCGGGATCTTCAGGTTATCAAGTTCTGTCTAAAAATCTGCCTTCGCCATACCCAGTTGTGAATTCTGGTAAAAATTTACCTGAACTGAGTTACCAAATTCAACCATTTCAGCAAAAGTGGAATCTTCCTCAGTAACACCAGCGGCAACAACTGTTTCATCCTCGACCTCATATACCTCAGGATTGTAAACAATATTAGCAAACACTGCAAAATCAGCAGCCTCTGCGACTACTACGAGCTCCTTATTCAATTAATTCCTCTTCGAGCAGTTTTGGTCAACCGATTACTCCATTAAATATTCATAAATAGAGCCTTCCAAGTGAAAATGTTATTAATTCTCATACTCCAGAGAGACAGAGAAAACCACCACTGAGATCCAATTCGGCTTTTGCAGCGGATGTGCCTGGGCAAGAACTCCATATTGTTTTCAACTATCTGGAGTTGAATCATTCAGGTGATATCATTTTTTATTCAAACCAGTGACCGGAATCGCTTCAAACCATCCGGTCAAAATTATTAATACTAGGGTCAGAATTTATTCATACTAAACTCCAAAAAATAATTCAAATCAACCTAGGAAATTGTTAATATTGTCCAACCGGAGGAATATACGTTCTTGTTTGTGAGTTCTTCAGCATTCACCAGCAGCACAAGGTTAAAAGCTGCACAGTTAGCATTGATTGACTTACTCGGAGAAATCAACACATGTTAAGGTTAAAAGGCTTCGTAGGCGAAAAAGATTACGATAATTTTGCAACTCTAATTCTTTAGTAGGTTCTCTGTAAAATATGTTATTTTTTACTACCAAATCGCCATTGTCCATTAATATTTAAATCTGATAAAACCCTCACAGATGAGGTTTTGATTGCAACAAAAAGTATGTATGTGCTTTGGTATTGTTGAATTCTTTGCAAGGTTCCGAATTTGACTCTTCTTACTTAGCTTTGAACTTACCCAATGATGGCGATGACACTGGTAATGTCACTGTGATAGAATCTCCTCCAGATACCCAAATAAGAAGAAATTGCTCACAATTCCCTCCTTGAAAAACACAATTTTGTGCTAATGTGTAGGAATAATTGCTATTAAGCGAATAGACTGTTTTCTCCTGTGACATTTTGTGGCTCTGAAATAAAGGAGTTTAATCATTTCCCCAATAAAAAATGCACTTAAAAAATATTTTGAGCCTCTTGTCTAATTGCCATCATTCACATATAATTTCAAATTCCAGTTGCCTTTATGAAACTATTTCTTTTCTTGCCAACCAATTGACGGAATGTCAGAAGAAGACCCTAAGGATGATGTTGCGGCTGAAAGGGATACCTATTTCTTCCAAGATAATAAATATTACCGAAGAGCTTTAGATGTGTCTTCACGACTTTTGCCTTTCAACCAATCTATGTCTAAGACGTGGGTCCGCTATGTCTTATTAAGTCTTGTTCTATTATTACTTTCATTTTGCTTATACTTGTTTTCTCGAGACCGTTATTCAAACGTTGATATCGACTTCTTTATATTTTCAGAAGAAAGTTTAAGATTGACTCCAATTGATGGCGAACCTATGCGTGTAATCGAAAACCAAATGGAAACGATTCCCTTGAACGCAACATCCAGGAATACCACAGTCTACGAGAACCAGAAATTAGAAAACGGATTGAGTGCTACTTTCTCTAATCTCCAAGACTTTGAATTTGACGCTGTTTTCTTGACATTAAATATCACAAACAATGATGACGATACTGATAATGTCAATGTGATTGAAATCTCCATCGATGGGCATCCAGTATGGAGAAGCTCTACACCTTTTTCTAAGACCGGCATTACGACCTACTCAAGCACTACGAAAGACATTACCAAGTATATTTCACTTTTTGGTGAAAATAGAAACCAATTCAAAGTACAGGTCTTGGAAGGAAGCCATGCCAAAATTAGCTTCTCGCTTTATCTTACGTTGGCTGACTGCGGAAGAGAAAAACCTGCTACAAATTCTCCAATCACAGTGAGTTCACTTTTTGATTCAAGTGAGCCTGCAAAGGAGCTAATAGCTTTGACCAAAACAAATGGAGAAGTGTTCGAATTGTCGAAGAACGACAAGTTCTTAGTTGAATTACCAAAGTTCAGCGGAAAGACATTTGCTGTCAAGCTAGAATTATTTGCGTCCGCTGGAAAGTCTGAAGCCGAATCTTTCAAAAATAGAAATTCTCCGTTTCGTCTTTTGAACATTTTCATTAATGAAGAATTAATTACTGTTATCCATCCAAAACCTATTTTGTTTCACTCGAATTCAATTATTCCCAGTGCATATTCTGGACCTATTGCTTCGTTTGGTAGCTTTATCGGATCTAGTTATGAAGTAAATTTGGCCAGCGTTTTACCAATTTTGTGGGATGAGAAATCCACCTTAGAAGTTCAGCTCGTTTCTTATGTCAACGATATGTTTCCATTGGAGGTTGAAAACGTGTTTTCCTTAAAGAACGATTATAGTGTTGACAATTTCACATTTTTCTCTCCCGTAAAGTCAATATTGAAGGGCAATAATCAAGTCAATACAGAATGGTACGTGTCTGGCAATATCTTGCTATGGGAAAACGAAGACATTTTGACTTCTCATGGTAATATATCGAGGTCAGGAAACAACGAAACTTATAGTGCTATGCTACAGTATGGGAATTTCGAACCATATTTTAATGACCGTCCTAAAGCAGCTGGAAGTTCAGAAGAGGTTAATGACCGTCTTAAAACAGCTAGAAGTTCAGAAGAGGTTAATTCTTTCCGTACGTCGACTCTTCAATTTTCTTTGAAGAATGAATCCCAACTAACCTTCACTGTGAATCATTTGGTTTCAACTGAGGGTAGATTTGATGAATTTCAGCATAATAGAAACATTTCACTTAATACTGTTGATTACACCGTGCAAATGTTTAGGCTGCTGTTTACACAGTTAGAAGTCCTTGACCGAAATTCCATTGACGTACTATTCCATATATTTGAAACGCTTCAATGGGTAGCAAGTTTTGAGGTATGTATATTTGGTGAAGATATTCGAAGTTTAAATTATGCTGATATTGATTCTTACATTTCTACGTACAATGGCAAGAATCTGTTTGCTGCACCCACTGATTCTACTATCTGGGTCTCCGACAGGTATTCAATAAAAGGTAATGAATTCAGGCTGACGTTTGCATCATACTTGAATCAAATAGTAAAATCAAAAATACTCTTATTCAGTCCTAACTACAATCAAGCGTACTGAACTGTATAAATATGACTCATAATCATTTCATTTCTGGCTTCGCTTTCGAAACCCCCTCGCCGAAGACAAGTTATCAGCCAAAAATTGTTTGGAGCACTCATGAATCTGACAATACGATCTTCTACAATTCCTCTGATTATGAAGTGGTTGCATAAGGAAGTGATTCAATAAACTTCAAACAGTTTATGTTTCTTTTTCAATACTTGGCTCAGTGTAGAGGGTTGTTCTATGTGGTGGGCAAAGATAAATCTGGGGATATTAGCTTTGGTGAGTTTCGGGTATTGAACCAGACAGGCTATTAATTGGACATTAAATCCGAAGTCAATATCTTTGAGAAATTTTGTTCCGAAAGTACTGTTCTTCCCAATGGCAGACTCAAGTTCGATTCATTTATAGAATGCTTAATATATTTGTTCAAGATTACGAAATAATCTCTGAAGTAGAAAAGACAAAGAGTGCCGTTTTACTTTCAGACAGTTTATCTTGGAAGCTAGTAGTTTCTACCCTTAGCTGGATATTTCTGTATAATACTTAGCAATAACATTTCTAAAGTGGACCTTGAAGTTGAGAATTTTCTACATCTATGAGAGAGATACTTTTTCCGTTCTTTTCGATGATTAATAAAGTAGGAAAGCTACTATTTAAATGTATTGATGAATATAAAACTCTCCCACCAGTACACTTGTGTGGTAAGACTCAAATCTACTTCTTTTCCTTTTCCTTCTTCTTCGTCCCGTCGGGCTTCAAAGGTTTGTTAACACCCCAGATTAACCACAAGATAAAAATTTCAATTACTTTCAAACTGATCACCTTCATTTCATAGATTTCAATCAAGTTACCGAGAACCTTCAACAATTCACCGACATCGAAGAAGCCGCTGAATGTGATGGTTGAAAGTTGCAATGCAACATACTTGAGGGCAAACTTGTAGATAAACAAATGGAAGACTATTGATCTGTACATGTACTTCTTCATGTGAGCTTCTCCATTCGTCTTCCAGTACTTGTTGATCTTGAAAGCATAATACACGATAGCAACGTAGAACAAGGACTCGGAAACAACCTGTATCAAAGAGAATGTCGAGACAATGCCTCTTTCTCTTGGATCCATCTCTCTAATCAAACTCTTCTTGTACCCACCAGGAAGGATAACTGAGTTGTACAAGACCAGGTATTTTTCTTCGAGTAACGTTATATCTATGAGGGTATTGATATCGGTATAAAGGTAATCGATGACAGCACGGCTAACAGTATTAGCTAACCAAAATGTCGTTGTAAGTTTGGTGTTGATCTTAACGTCAGCATCGGCGTAGCCGTGTCCCAAGTAGACTACAATCAAGATATAAAGCTGAAGCTTATCGATAACGCCAGTTTGTAGTCTGAAGTAAAAGTTTTCAGTGAAGTCGTACAATATATCGTTTGGGAAATAGGTACAGATGAGTTCCAAGATGAAGAACAACGAGTTGTATACAAAGTTGACAATGAAGAAATAAATGATGTAACGAGTTATGATAGGCAATCTCGAGAGGTTTTGTTGGCCTATGCCAGGATGGAAAAAGCTCATTAGAACCAAAGACAAGCCGAACACGATCGATAAACTAATGTGAGTGGAGATATCATGGAAGATGTTCACAGGCATGGTTTCGTTCTTCACGGTAACTCTAGCTCTGTAATGGGCTTGGGGCAAGATAAGTGTGTCGTTATACTTGTACAAAGGCAAGTAGATACAGTATACTCCATCAGTCTCAACTGGGTAATTGACTTCCTTGTCAGAGAGGACGAGGGTGGCCAAAATAGACTCAGGAACTTCGAAGTCTTTGCGAGAAATCAACAGGAATCCTAATTGGTCAGTCTCCTCGTCAAATCCCAACATAGGCTTGTCGAATATATACGAATGGTTGAGGAAGTAGTTCAAGTTGGGCAAGTTCCTGAAAGCAATGATATCATCATATTGGAAAACGACAAGAGCAGTAGGTTGTCTGACTCCGGAGAATTCGAAATTGATCGATGTATCTTTATTAGAACCATTGATGAAAAGACAGGCTCCATTAGAGTGGAGATTCATATCGAAAGCTCTGTGCGAAAACGCAACAGCAGATGACAATTGCAACGCCAAAAGGACAAATGCAGCCCATAAAGGATTACTGTGGATAGAGACTCTCATAACTTGCAATTGAAAAGAATAAGAAAAGGTAACACAGCAATGATGAAAAGTGAAATCGAAGATGAAAAAAGTTCGTAGTGACTTTAAAAATTGCACATATTACCAATAAAGAATAAGATCTTGGGTGACAAAGCTGAATTTGGAAATTTGGAAATTGACACCTAATGCATATTGCTAGACGGACCCTGTTTAAATGCTGAAGATGCGAGTAGAGCGAGATTTAAACCCCTTTAGGAGACTTCCATAAGTTGGAGGATTGCATATGGGCCTAAGTTGAAATTACTACTCCAGTTTAAGACAGGTGCGCTGCACTTGAACATGATTTTCTGTCACCTTGCATATTCTAAATTCTGTTTCGTTGTTGGCAGTTGACGATGAGTTAAACTTTCAATTATTGGTTATATCGTATAAAGGAGCTACGTAAACTGTTTTATTATTTGTATTGTTAACTTATTTAACGATTATCCGTTATTGATCCAACAGAACAAGTCACTTCTTTTTCCTACCCTTTCAAATGCTGTTCTATATCAAGGGCAATCCAAACTCCAGTTGTGAGAAAACTCTGAAATACTATTTGCAGCTATTCTCTCCAAAAATCGTAGTGTAGTCGATATTTTAGAGTTTCTATTCATATCTAAGAGTAATTACTACGTTGCTGACCAAGTTGTCTCATATATTTTTCTATGTTCGTTTTACATGTTGTTTTACAAGAAGACATTTAAGGCTGCATTTACTAATCAATCTAACCGTTCAAAGTAGCCTCGGCATGGGTGTTGTATCTCAAACCCTTGATTGGGTACTCTTTGATGAGCTTGTCAATTGCATCCAAATCCTCGCCAGACAACTCTACGATGTTTGAGAAATTGCGAGTAATCTTATCTTTAGTAGAACCACTTGGAATGGGCAAAATTGGAGCCACGTTCTTGATGCCTCTGAACTCTTTTCTTCCAGATATGGCCAAGATCCACGACAAAGATAACGATTCCAAGGTAGTGTTCTTCACTTCATGAGCAAATTTGTGTAATGCCTTTACCAATTTGATATTTTGTTCGTAGTTTTCCGGGAAAAATTTCTCGAATAAATGTCTATGGTCACCTTTTGGGATAGTGCCCAACCAATTGTCGGCGTGGTCAACGGTGAAGTCAGTCAAGAATCCTCTACAAAGAGGAGAGTATGCAATCACGGGAATATTGTGTTTCGACAATTCTTCCAAAATACCGTTCTCTAAAATGTCAGTGGACATAAGGGAAAGTTCCAACTCGACACATGAGATAGGAAATGTAGCTACGGCCTTTCTGATGGATTCGGCACCTACTTCAGAAAGAGATATACCATCAATGGCACCGCTCTTGACGTGTTCAGCAATGTAGGAGATGGTCTCTTCATAGGGAGTGTTTTTATCTACTCTAGCTATCTGGAACAACAACTTGGGTCTTTCATTCTTGGCCTTTGGGAAGAAGGAAATCAAGTTTTCAATAGATTTATCTATTTGTTCTTTGCTTCCGTCTGGTCTAAGTTCAGGGCTGATAGCACCCTTGATAGAAATAGTGAGTCCTCGGTTGAACTCGGCGGTGTTGGAGTCGACAAAAGCCTTCAAAAGCTTCAAGTTTGCATTGTCTGGGCCATAGAAATCACCGCCATTTAGCAATTTGGTACCGAATTCTTCGTGAGAAGTGACAAACTTAAGCGATTCCACAGATGCCTCGATTGGCGGCGGCACTGGAGTCCAAGTCATCGACATGGTTCCGAATCCGAACTTGGAATGGAGAGGTACAGCTTTGTAGGACATGGTGAAAATTGGCGGACAAGTTAGGTTTTCAATTGGCTCTTAGAGAAGTTGACAAATGAAAGATGCAAACAATTGATTTTTTTCTTACAGAATGGACTTATATTTATGTACTTGAGAACAAGAAAGGGAGCAAGAGCAAGGTGGCAACGTATTCAGGCTTAAGATTGAGCAGCTATGGAGAAATCTCGCAGAGTGCATATTTGTTTCGGATAAATACTTGAATAAACTTTGAAGTTCCGTCCTGCTAAGAAAGACGGAGATAAACGCAGAAACGTAGGCAAAAGGCAAAAAATAATCTCTAGATCTAATACTGGAAATGAAAGGGGAAATTTTCAAAACTTCTACACAATTTGGTAATATTTAGCTGATTCTTTGTTGCGTTGTTTCGGTCATTGTTCATATTTTTAAAGCGGAAGTGGAACATAACTTAAAATAGCCGTACTACTAGAAAGTGACTCATTTGTAGAATCTGTAGGTTTTATGACAGCGCTGAAATTAGCATACTCGATTATAGTGACATTTTTGGTAATACCGGATAGTGCTCTACCAGGAAGAAAAGATTTAAGAAACTTGAACCATGGTGATAGTCACAAATTGCCAGAAAGTAAGGAAAAAATAATTCTGTCGGACATCATACACACATTATCAAGTAGATTGGAAATGGTGGCGCCCATGATCAACATATGACAATTGTTCAATGAGATCAATGTACTTGGCTCGTACCAGAAACGTTTCATGATTTCAGAAGCTAGCCTGACAAGCGAAGGAGCTTGCAATAATGACGTAATCGAAGAAGCCTTGGATAAAGTGCTGGATCAGGAACTTGGATTGGTGTGTTTCAGCCATTGTTGCAATAAGTTACTTGTTCTGTTCTACTGTTCTTCTTCAATTACAAGGTATTCGATTGATCTTCTATAAAGTAACGTAAACTATGGCTATTAATTTGATTTATTAACTAGACTTTTTTTATCTGGGATGGCTATGACAAATAGCCAGGGCTCTGTAAAGAGGTGATGCTAAGGGTGAGCATTTAGAAGAAGAAAATAGATTCCTTCTGGTAGCCCAATTCTGAGGTGATCTTTGACAACGACTTTTTCATTTCTGGAGGGCCACACACAAAGATTCTGTTTTCTGGATCAGTGGAAGGCAAGAACTTTTCCACAATTTCCTTGGTGACATAGCCCGAGCTTCCCGTCCAGTCCTCGGAAGGAGTGGTTAAGACGTACTCTACAGAGAAACCTGGGTATCTGGAAGCAATTTCGTCAATCTCTGTTCTCAACAAGATGTCCTTTTCAGAATTGTTAGCGAAAACCAATTTGACCTTAGTGGTGTCGTCAGGGTTGGTGATGATTCTTGTAATAACCTGGAGAATAGGAGTAATACCAGAGCCTCCAGCGACCAAACCAAGCTGCTTAGCCATGTTGGGTTTGTAGTCCAACTTTCCAAAAGGACCTCTAAACTTGACAGTCTGCCCTTCACCAACCTGAGCCAATCTTTTAGTGACAACACCATGCTCGTAGTGTTTGACCATAATGTCAAAGAAGCCAGAATCGAACTGGTTACTGATTGGCGAATAGTAACGAACTTCATCCTTGCCATTTATAGTGAAACAACAGGCTAAATGATGACCCGTAGGGAGATTCAAAACCTCTTCGTCTCTGTTGAGCTTGAATCTGTAGATGGTAGTCATAGGCGCAATGATGGTTTTGTCAACAAGTTCAAATTCCTGCCACTTGACCTTGTCCATAGAGGAGCGCCTCTTGTAAGCGAAAAACAACTGCGTGGAACAAACAACTACTATGAACCCGATGGAATAGGGCAAGTACTCAAAGCCGAACATAAGCGTACCAAAGATGATAAGGGCTATGGGGATGTAGATCCCGTGCAATGGTTGCTTTAAAAGCTCTCGTTTGTCTTCCATGGCTCTTATCGAAGTAGTATCTAATATTTCTTAGCAAGAAGCTTCAGAATGCTTCCTTTCTGCTTTGTTTCTGTAGATTGTAGGAAAGTAGAATTATTCAAATCATTCTAGCCATATTGGTGATTTTTCATACTGGGCAGTGCACGACTAGTGTGAGTTTTATTGCCGCAAATAGCCGTTTGAGTCGGTACTAATTGACAATTAATTAAAACATTTCATACTTCGCTTATTTAACTAAATATATCTTATATATTGTTTCTTATTAAATGGGGTTTTTGCCAAACAGCTCTATTTACAAACTGTGATATATATATTTCTGGAATTGTTATGCACAATGTTTCTATTTTATAATGTGAACTATTTTGCTAATTTTTATTATGGAATTTTTCTATTTTATAAAAAGTACTATATAAGTATTATATTGTGAATCATTTTACCAGTACTATTATAAGTACTATTATAAACAATAAGCTGAGCTATATGGCAAATGTTATACTTCAATTAGATAATAAGTATTTATTCCATCTTGTTTATCTTATAATTTAGTGGTATATTTAATTTATTCACTGCTATTTTTATTTTATACTTCACTATATCTATATTTCTTATATTTATTCTATCTTGCCGACCAATTGTTAATGAATACAAATCCGTGTTACTTTCTTTGTTTCCTATCAATACTGTACTATTTGACATCAGTAATACAATAGTATTATGATTATCAAATCTATATATATACCATATATGAATCACACTTGGATTATACATACCATCACACATAGCTTCACACGTAGGCAGCTTATACGTAACAATGTATATTATATACTAAAAAAAACCACAGAGGAAAACCAAAGAAAGTATGAACAAAGCAGGGTATTAGAATGAACTATAAAGTGTAGAGCAACCATCGCTAACATTTAATTTGAAAGAAAAGAAAGAACCAATAAAACCCAAACTAGCTTAGTATTCTTCCTCTTCCTCTGGGAACGAGTCGGTTCCAACTTCGATGTAGTCTCTTTCCAAAGCAGCCAAGTCTTCCCTAGCTTCAGTGAATTCACCTTCTTCCATACCTTCACCAACATACCAATGAACAAAAGCTCTCTTGGAGTACATCAAGTCGAACTTACGGTCGATTCTTCTCCAAGCTTCGGCAATGGCAGTAGTGTTAGATAACATACAAACAGCTCTGCTGGCAGAGGCCAATTCGGAGCCGGTGATGGCAGTAGGTGGTTGGTAGCAAATACCAATCTTGAAGCCGGTAGGACACCAGTCAACCAATTGAACGGTCTTCTTAGCCTTGGCTTGAGCTACAGCATTCTGGACATCTCTGGTGACTACATCTCCACGATATAACAAACAAGTAGCCATGTACTTACCGGTTCTAGGATCACACTTTACCATCTGGTTACCTGGCTCGAAACAAGAGGCTGTGATCTCAGCTACAGAGTTCGATTCGTGGTTAGCTCTTTGCTTGGAGAAAACAGGAGCGTATGAAACTAATGGGAAATGGATTCTTGGGTATGGAACCAAGTTGGTCTGGAACTCGTTCAAGTCTACGTTTAAGGAACCATCAAATCTTAATGAAGCGGTGACAGAAGAAACAACTTGGGCAATCAAGCTGTTTAAGGAGTCAAAGCTAGGTCTGGAAATGTCCAAATTACGTCTACACATCTCATAAATGGCTTCGTTATCAACCATGAATGTACAATCAGCATGCTCCAAGGTAGTATGGGTTGTCAAGACGGTGTTGTATGGCTCAACAACAGATGTAGACACTTGTGGAGCTGGATATACAGCAAACTCTAACTTTGACTTCTTACCGTAGTCAATGGACAATTGTTCCAACAATAACGAACCCAATCCGGATCCAGTACCACCACCCAAAGAATGGGTGAAGAGAAAACCTTGCAATCCGTCACATTGATCAGCCATCTTTCTTACTCTTTCCAAGACGTCATCCAAGATCTCTCTGCCTACAGTGTAGTGGCCCCTAGCATAGTTGTTGGCGGCATCTTCTTTACCAGCAATCAACTGCTCAGGATGGAACAAGTCCTTGTACTTACCGGTACGGACTTCGTCAATGACGTTAGGTTCCAAGTCTACGTACAAGGCACGGGGAACGTACTTTCCAGAGCCAGTTTCAGAAAAGAAGGTTGAGAAGCCTTCTTCTCCTCCTTTGGGTCTGTCCAAACCTTCTTGTAAGTAACCGTCGGGTCTGATTCCGTGTTCCTGCGAATATAATTCCCAGCAGGCGTTACCAATCTGGCAACCGGCTTGGCCGACTAAAAAAGTGGTTAGTGTTGATCAAAATGTGAAACGTATGAGAACTTTGATAAAATTACTGAAATGACGTAATTATATGATGTGAATGCGTAGTATTAATGTGATGGTATAGTCTTATATTGTAATCTGTTCGCTCCTGAATTGTCTATGGTCTTCTGTTACCGCAATAAAACATTAGCAAAAATATTGATTTATTCAAAACTCACTATCGACACATTCAACTTGAACTTCTACATTGACAATATTCATTTGATTCAAGCTTTTTACTTGTTCTTTCTGCTTCCTCTGTTGCCTTCATTTCTTGCCTCAAATCGTAATATGATACATATCTGTCTCATAATCGGGTTTCAAGCTGTTCCGGCCACAATCACATTCAGCACTCCGGAAAACTCGCCAGATCATACATACCATTGATACTGATGACTTCTCTCATTATGGATGTAATTTGCTAACAAAAAAGCTCGAGAAGATGTTCGTGTTCGAAAAGAAAACTGGCGTTCGAGATAAATTTTGTTTGTTGATGTAGACGAATCCATTTTACTGTTTTGGTGCGAGATCAAAACAAATGCGTAACTGCCAGCATCGACTTCCTGTTTAGGCATCAGGTGAAAACGCGTGTGCGGATGTTTGCGAACGTTTTAAAACCGTACAGTATGGGCAATTTGAAATTGGATATAAATTACACATTTAAGAATATATAAGGATGGGTTTGTCTGGCTGAATTGAGCTAAATGATATTTGCATATTGTGATTCAATAAAATCGGTCTAAATAACCTTCACAATTTTACCTTATCGGAGAATACTCTGAAAATTTGAAACTGTCAGATTCTCATATTCTCATCTCTCTCAATATTTGAAACTCTCAAATTGTCCATTATTATCTGCTACGCTTTCTATTATCAGGGAAGCTACATCGTATCTCAAAATTTTGTTTGTAGATTGTGATATCTTCTTCCAAATTCCTACAAATGTCCTTTAATCTTGATGCCAAATAGCCTAATCGCTATTGATTACCCCATAAAAGCAGCGCTACCATAGTAGGAAAAGATTTCCTTTCTGCGCAATCAGATGCGCTTTTGTGCATGCATAATCGAACTACTTTAGTTTTCAGTATTCAGTTTTCACTTCATGGATTCCAATTTATTTATACAGTTTGCTTTTTCTCTCCCCAGTCTTCTTTCGTTGTATATCATCGTTCCAGTACTTCTGCTGGAAAGTTAATAGTTCTCGTTCCCTATGGATATTGTAAGGGAATTCTTTATCAGAAGAGACACAGATCTCGTGACATGCGTAGTCACCTCCTCGCTTGCACTATCACTAGTTCTTTTCAAGCTTCTGAGACCGACAAGCAAAAAAATCGGTCAAGGGGTTCTCTACAGCAAGGAGACACAGTCTAGGCAACCCTCAGGCAATTCGACAGATGAATCGGATCATGTCAAACCTTTCGTTGCTCCAGAAATCAAGTCTGTTGCAGCCGATTTCGTTTGGAACAAATGCGATGCTCTCAAATCGTATCCGTTCAAGAACGGAGCCTACAAATTGACAATGGGCATCCGAAACTTGGATCCACAAGACTGGCTCCTCATCGAACCGACCTATATGGACCGGATAACTAACAAAATCAAAATCGTCAATAACGAGCATGATGATTATCCTCCAGATAAAGATATACGGTCGAGCTCGGTATTCGTTACACCTGAAGCAATTCCGGCCATCCTTGAGTTCTATGATATCGTGGTCAACTATATGTGTGACAAGTATCCAATGTATTTCAGGAGAGATGGGGATAAAGTCCATAACGGCATTACTGGAAGGTCGATTCCCGCTTCGTCCACTGTGGATGAAAAGATCAGCCCCTCGCAATATCTTGATTTTCTTGTAGAGACCATAGAGGAAGACTTCATATTTCTCCTCAAAGATCCTTCCAGAGAAGATGAAAAGGATGGAAAAGAGTATTTCTTCAAAGGCGGTGTGTTTGCGTTTGCTGCAGGCTTTGATCCGGCCGATCGTTTCAATATGCCACTCTCTTTCATACATCATCCAATTCCGGGGTACGAGGAAAAGCTCAAGCTCTCGATGAATAGGTACTTCACTCGTATTAAGCCAGGTCAGTTTGTCACAAGAAGCAACTTCTCGATGCAGACGCACAACAAGTACTACGTAGACGACCAGAACAAGGGGCACAATTTGCCAGACGGTTCTGTCCAGGTTCCTATTGATATCAAAGAACTTGATTTTGAAAACCAGGTCCATTACAGAAGTGAAAGACAGACATTGACTAAGCTTCCAAAATCGCAGGCTATTCTCTTCACGATCAGAACATACTTGTTGCCGTTGAGTGAAGTTAAGAAAGAAGGTAAAGAGGTTCGAGAACGTTTGATAGGTGCTATAAAGGGCTTGCCTGAGGATATTTCTAATTATAAAAGGGCTGGCGAATGGGGACCTCCTGTGATTGAGTATCTACTGAGAGATGACTTATAGATATAGATTCATTACTATGGTGGTAAACTATAGACTCAGCATATATGATATTAGCTAATTCATAGACTTAGAGATATACACAGCATATACAAAATCATTTTAACTCAGTTATGGACCCAGTTTATATAAACCACCAGTAGCTACAAGTCTACAAATCAGAACATTACAAATCCGTTAATTAATACATAACCTATAGATTTTGGATCTCCTCACGGATCTCTTCCCAGACATCAATGTTCTTCTTAGCCCAGCCGATAAGAAAACGGTTGTAGCAGAGTAAGATGTCAAAGATCATCTTGAGCTGCTTGGCGTGGAAAGCCTGGAAGTTTTTATTGACCTCGTCGGTAATGAACGAAACGTCCTCAGACATTATCTGCTGGCACTTTTGAAATGTTTTGATTTTGTTCTGGAGGTAGAGGACTCGCTGTTTTCTCGTTTCTTCGGGATTCTGGTCAATAATTTCACTTACATACTGTGTGATCTTTTTGAGTGAGTTCATACTTGGAAATAACTTGAACCTGCTGGATGAATAAGAAGCTGGTGGTGGTCGAGATGCACTTTGTCTTTCAGTAGCTGGCTCTAAGTCGTAGTCTTTATTCTTCAAACCGGTAGGAGAGTTGATAGCAGCATCTATACGACCAGCTTCTTCACCAGAACGAAGTAGTTCCTGTAACTCCTTCTTTTTCTCGCGTATCTCCGAGTCTACCATATCCTGTTGCTTCAGCTTTCTATTTTGGAACTTGGAAATGAACTGTAAGATGGTGTAATATTGTACTGCCTCTCCAAGAGGCTCAGAGAACTTCGTTTCCAAGTCGCTCAAAAGAGCATTGATCGTAATATAAGATCGATCAAAGATTTGGCCAATCTTATCGAATATGGCATTAATCTTGGTCTCTTCTTCATCGCTTACTTTCTTTCCCAGGCGAGGGGCTTCAGAAAAAGCCAAGGAGAAAGTATTGAATATCATTCCTAACTCCGTGTAGTCGTTGGATAAACCTAAGTAGTTATCCATGATTTTCTTGTTGATGTCGTCCAATACGGAGGTGTTGATAATATACGTATAGTTACCTGTCCTATCTTCGGAAGCAGTGGAAGCTACGCTCTGATCAGGTTGATTTGATGATTCTGAGGTGATTCCACCATTTACAAGTAGTTTGTTCGTCTTGTTTGCGATCTTCTTCTTGTTATCCTTGAAAAATGACATTCCGTGGCTATTACTTGGATTGGGCAAACTAGCATATATCGGATCAGACTTAAGGCCGTTCTCAGGATTCAGATTATAGATCGATTTCGGCAATTGGCTCGTAATCAATGAGACTTCATCAACCCAATTAGCGTTCGGATCCAAAAACTTGGCAAAGAAGTCCAAATTCCTTATCTGCGGAATCGACAAACAATTGTTAAGAAAGTTACTAAGAAGACGTTTACGATGTTCGATGAGCTTATTCTTACTCAAGTGAGTTGAGTTAATATATGAGTAAGCCTTGCCGTTATTGGAATGGTCTCCAGAAGAAGCAGAAGAATGAGGCGAGCTTCCGTTCTGAGACTGACCACCTACCAATCCGTTGAGAATTGTCAAGTTGATATAGTTCTTAGGTGGAATTGGAGGTATGATAACCAAGGGAAAGATCTTGGTGAGCACATCACGTAACGACTCGAAGTCGCTATACCTTCTCCGAGTTAGGATCTCGTCAGTTACATCATCGACATTGATCAACTTGATGGTATACACTACGTATTTCTTCAGCGAATTGGCACTTCCTTCGTTGGAGTTCCCAGCCTCCGTTATCTGGACCTTGACTCTACGACTAGGTCTGAGAAGCTTTGAAACCCGCGACTCCACATCTATGTGAACCGTATTGAATCCGGCGAGCGATCCCAAGTTGGATAGAGTACCACCCATAGCATCATCAGCATTGCCATTATTGTTACTTTTGCAAACCGTGCTATTGCCATTACTGGTATTGTTACTGGTATTGTTACTGCTATTTTCATTCGTTTTTTTATCGTTATTGTCATTGTTTTTATCATTAGAGTTGTATAGAAGAAGTGAATCCTCATCATCTAATTCCAAAGTGGGCTCAGTCTGGTGATTGAACGGATTATTGTCTTCATCGCTTGCAAACGGGATGCTGGAGACGATATCTATTATCTTTGCATCTTCCTGTGGCAATTGCGAGTTCGTCTCTTCATGTTTTGCTTCATTTGTGTCGTTATCTTTACCACTGTTTATTTGAATATTGTCTCCAGATGGAGAAGTGCCAGAGTGTGACATTCGGTAACGCCGTTTTTTCTATTGCTAGCTGTGGTATAAGAGTATCTAGATGAAGAAGCTGTTGTGGCCTAAAGCAGGTGAGTTCCTATGGCCGATATGTCTACTGGGCAAAGAGTTGGTGGTGCCACCGAAGTAGAAGTGGTATATTCGAGAAAGGATAGTCACTATCGGAGTCTCCTGCAGCTGGAAGAATACGATGCGAGTTTGTATGGGGAAGAAGGATTATATAAGGGAATGAACGCTGGAAACGAACTTATGGTTAATTGAACTACTTTTGTACGGTTTATATTGCTATAAGTGGGCAACCGTGTATGGTTTATTGTATAGTATGCGTTTGTTATGTTTATCCAATTTTTTTCTTGTTTTGCTAAGAATGGGTGCAAATTTCAAAATGATTGAAAGTACTGAAAGAGATCGAGGTTCGCGATGTCGCACAAGACATATTAATGGAATTGGTCGGAACATACAACGAGATGAATAGAAATAGCTACTAATAGCACATGTGTATTAACCTTGGGAATGTCTCCAATAATCCACCCATTATAGAATCGTGAAAACTAGACCACAACCAGTGTCTTCCTAATAGCGCTGTACGCACTCGTAGTGTCTTCTCTTAAATGTCGCAGCGACGATGTCGCTCTATTTTTCACTGCTTAATTTCAATAAACAGAGCTATTTCATTTATCATAGAGTATTCTGGACTCTTACACTCTCAAAACAGTGTTTATGACGACTACTGAGATATTGCCGTTTCATGCGGTTGGTTCGGCTGCAGGTGATGCTCAGGCCGACCACAACATAGAGACGCAGTTTGCCAATGTACTCCATTCACTACAAATGAACAAACAAAGGGATCCATTCGATATCATCCAGGATTTCAAGCAGATCTGTGCTGACAGAGCACTTTCTAATCGTGACAGACTTTCCCGTGACGAAAGCAATACTGCAATTGCTGAAGAGTTTGAGAACTGGGACTTGGAGTTCAAGCTCTGGGAACTTGTTGATCGGTTGTTCCGTTTCAGGGCACTATTCAGTGGCAATTCCAAAGCGGAATTGCTTCGTGAATTCGACTTTTCGTCCATGGGAATCAAACAAGAGAACTTTTTGCGGAAAAATCCAGCTGTCCGAGAGCTTTCCATCATCATTCTTTGGATCCAGTCACATACTCCATCACTTGTAGGAGACGAAACCGAATCTTACCAGACGAAATGGAAGAATACCGCTATAGCTGTTGCAAATTCCGATTTAAACATCTTAGCCAGTCGTGCTACTGATGCCGATTTGATTGATAAGCTCGATGTAGATGCTCCTTTACGTAGTAATAAATCTATTCATCCAGCAGATGAATCCAACGACTCTAAGGTGTTTGCTAAGATCTACAAGTTGCTTCTTCAGGATCGCATCCAGGATGCTATTGACATTGCTAATGATACGGGAAATTACGCTTTGGCTTTGATACTTGTCGGCGCTACCCAAGAGTACTTTGATCCTGTTCTAGACAAACAGGATCTGGGGTTTGATTCTTTCGTCGCTGAGCAGACAAAACCTTCCGGTATCAAACACAAGCTTTTATGGAAGAAAACAGTGTACAAGCTCTCACAGCAGGCGAACTTAAATAAGTACGAGAAGTTAATCTACAACTACTTGTGCGGTGGCGACATTTCAGCCAATTTACTGGTGGCTTCTGATGACTGGGAACAGACTTTGCTTTTGTATTTGAGTCAGCTCTACTTTTACAACATCGATAACTTCATTGAATCGCAGTTGTTGTCAGAGAAAGAGATTTTGCCCATCAATATTCCCAAACCACAGCTAGACACGATTGCTGAAATCTTGAATACCATACTGCACTCAGGTAATTTGTTGACTCAACAGAGCGAAAACCCGCTCAGAGTCATCATGGGAAGTGTAATGTTAAACAACATCCCTTCTTTATTGCATAACTTGACCATTTCGCTGACTGGGGAGCCGGAAGCTCTAAAGAAACCGTATATTTCCAGAGTGTTGACTCATTTGGCTATTTTCCAGCTTTTAGTAGTAGGCACGGACAATATCAACAACGAGGATATCACGACCCTCATCACCTCGTATACTTCCAAATTGGCAGACTACAAGTTGCCTGAGCTTATACCTATCTACTTGTCGTTTGTGCCTGATGAAAGAGATTCTCGTGAAGCATATGCACTTTTCTTGTCCTCATTGACAGACTCATCTGATCGTAGCAAACAGATAGAAATCTCGCGTAGAATAGCCAACTCAATCTCAGAAGTGGATGAAGCAATGGAGCTCGATACGAATACCCAGGAAGACAAGATGATTAATGTGTTGCGTAGAACTGTAGAAAGGGTGATGAAGGAGACTGAATCGCACTACAAACCACAGGCGGTGATAGAAGTTGAGGACGATATCAACTCGGTAGACGAGATTGATTCCAAGGTGTACCATTCTGTCGAGTGGTTCTACGAGAATACGATGTATGAGGATGCCATTGTGGCCACTATTGCCATCATCAGAAGATTTCTTCTCTGTGGAAAACTAGCTCCTTTAAAGGCATTTAGTGAGGGAAAGAACTTCAAGTTGTTGTTGGTAGAATACGATACTCAGCTTCAAACAAAGAGTTTGGGTTTCAAAAATGAACCAGGTCTCGTGACAGAAGAAGACAAAGAGGAATTGATGGCATACGCTTCTTTCATAGAAGGATTGATCTTGATAGACGAATGGAAGAAGTTTGTAAGTACTCAAGTGAATAACCAGGGTAAGTGGCTTTCTACAGGTGTAGATAGTTCGATAGAAAAAACAAGCAAAACTTTGTTGAAGTTGATATTTAAGTGGTTCAAAAACACGTCTTCCGAAAAAGAAAGCGACTTGGCAATCTATTCTGAGTTAAGAAGCATTTATGTTCCATACTTGATTATCGAGTTGTTAAAGATCTACCAGAATGCTAGAGAAAAAGACTGGAAATACATGAGAAGTGCTTTCTCGTTGATTAATGATGTTGCCGATGAAGAACAAAACGACTTTTTGAGCTGTTTCTTGAAATGTGGAAGACTTGATGAGTTTTTGGTAAAGGCCGGAGAGGTTTCGATCGTTGCTGTAGAGAAAGGAATCTCTGGAATTTTCTACTAGAGATATCTAATCTGGTTGTTCTATTGAATGAGAATTTCACTATACATAGGTACTATAAATATAGATTTTGGAGATAATCCACCTTTTATTTTTAAATTGCAATTCTTTGTATTATTGCTATTTCGTTTATCTAGTTCAATGATGATGCCTTCTCGTAGAGTAACTCAACTACATTAGACAAGTTCTTGATAAGGTCCAAAGAAGCGTCGTATGCAGCATCTCTTCTGGGTTCATCATACAAGATCAACCAGCCATTTCCTTGGTCCAAAACCCCATAGAAAACTTTATCCAAGATCATCTGAGACAATTTGCCTTCTACCTGCTGCAAATTCAAGCCGATAGTTTTGGATATATGCGACAATTCTACACAGCTATAAGATTCTATGATCTTCAATAAGTTTTGTTCGAGCAAGTTGTCGTACAAGGCGTTGAAGTGGTTTTTGATGATGGGATCAGACTTCAATTCTGACGAATATGTCAACAAGGCAGTCTCGAACTCCTTCAAAGATCTGTTGGAGTACGCAGTTGCAATTGACTTCACCGCGTCAATATCTTTGGACTGGTACTTAATGACATTCTTATTGTTCAATATTTTGTTGACATCATCAATCAAGTTCAACATGATCTTAGTTAACAACATATACTTCAAAACTACGATAGAACGCTCGTCGTCTTGCGAGTTAAACCCTTCGAACGACTCATAGAAGTACGAAAACGCAGTCTTGTAGTCCTTGTCCTCGGCATTCAAGATACCGCTCTGGCAGTCCAATTCAGCCTGCAACAAAGTCGGACAATAGATCGAGTTTGCCGACGTCCTAGCACCGGTCAAGGCCGCACGCGATTTGGGAATGTTGCGCAATGCATGGTAAATCTTGGACTCCAACAATTGCACTTCTACCATCAGTGACTTATCGTCTAACTTCTTGCACTCTCTCAACAAGTCATTGATGTACTTGATAGCTTCCTGATACAACGTCTTCTTGTAGAGCAACTCCGCTAATTTTAACTGCAAAGATTGCCTCAAGAAGGAAAGCTTGCTCTCCACTGCCCAATTGATGCATTCCCTGCTGGCAGAAATCTGCAAGTCCAATGAGTCAGGAATCGTATCAAAATCTTCAATTAACGACTTGACGATTTTGGCCACTTTCGATTTCGCAAATTTTCCCAAAACACTTCTCGATTCGGCGATCAATGCCGTCAACTTCGTAGCGTCGTGGTTCGTCTCGTATACCTTGCCCAATTCAATAATGGCAGCTTCTTGCTCTTGTAATTTTTTTGTTACTGACTCTATCTCGCTGTCGCTCGAGATAAGCTCTTTGTATTTCTGCTCAGCAGCTTCGTAGTTTTTGGCCGTGGCATTCTGTCTGGCTTCAGCAAGAAGAGCCGAGGGTTGCGACATTGTGATAAATAAGAATGAAGTGGCGAAGAAATGGATGAAAAAGGAAAAGGAACTGAGAATGGGTCCACAAGAATATAGATATATATTCAATGAAAACCGAAGAATGAAAGATTAAATACTAATCTTGGTTTTATTTGCCTTCATTATGATTTCAGGGAAGGGTTACCCGGCCAGTGCGACACCAGTCCTACACTCACGCTGTTAACTATGGGCTCACTGTGGCATTTTAACAATCCTAGTCGGGTCAATGTTAACAAGGAAATGAAGTCAAGTCTTTAAAATCAGCACTTTTACATTCCTCGATGGCATACATTCTTTTAAATCAAGATATATACATTTTTCCATTTCTCCATTTCTCCACACTTGGCTCTTAAGTATGGCCGGAAAATCTGAGTGCGACTGAAAAATCTAAAAATCGCACTGTGCATTCCTTGACAGTTGTGAAAATTTCCAGGCTGCGAATAATTTTCACTTCTCCGGATTCCACTTGTTTAGATTCTCCAAATACACAATGTTAGCAGCCCGGGGTATTGGCCTCATTGGCCGTAGTTCGCTGGGCCGTCTTCCATTGGCTTCACGGGTTTTGGTTTTCCAGACTTTGCGCTACTCTTCTAAGACTCCGTTTCCGCTTTCTAGCAAGGAGATTGTGGAACAAAGACGACTCGAGAAATTGCCCAAGTGGCAGCAATGGGGCCACTATTTCAGGAGCGAAAAGTTCAAGAAGAGCATGACGGTGTACTATGTTGCCAGTTTTGGAGCCATGTGTATCGCTTTCTATTACTACATGAGAGATAGATACTATGAGGACAAGCAGATTCTGCATGTGAGAAAGAAGTATCAGGCTGACCCCAAGAGCTTGTCAGAGTACGAGTACTTGATGTTGAAGAGCTTGGGCCTGGACAAGTTACGGCCAAAAGAAGAGAAAAAGTATCGTATATACCAGATGATGAGAAAAGAGTTCAGAAGAAAACATATCATGGATAAGGATCTTATGTTTGAGCCTAGTCCGGAGGAATTGAACGAATGGTACAGTAAACAGACCCGAATTTCCATCAAGAAGGCACCTGTATTGGATGAACCCATAGACGAAATGTCCCAGGAAAACAAGTACACGAACACCGAGAATCCTCACATTGTTCCTGCTGAAGATACCACTGAATTCTACGATGCAAAGGCACAGGCGTACGATGACGAAATCAAATGGGAAGAAAGAGGTATGTTCTTGGGCAGAAGAAGAAGATGGTTGATGAAGCAGTTGAAGGGAGATGTCCTTGAAGTAGCATGCGGAACTGGAAGAAATATACCGTATTTATATGCCGATAGGATATCATCCATCACTTTTGTTGACTCTGCTAGAAACATGGTAGAAATTACTCGTAAGAAATTCAAGGAAGCATATCCCAACTTCAAGAAGGCAGCATTTGCTGTGGGTAAGGCTGAAGACTTGGTGAAATTGGCAGGCGACGGTTCCACGGCTGTCAAGTATGACACCGTTGTAGAAGCATTTGGCTTGTGTGCTCACGAGGATCCAGTTAAAGCTTTAAAAAACATGGCCAGCTTGTTGAAGCCAGGAGGCAGAATTGTTTTGCTAGAGCACGGAAGAAGTACCTGGCAATTCGTAAATAACCACTTGGACTTTAGAAGCGAAAAGAGAATGAAGACCTGGGCCTGTAGATGGAACTTGGATATTGGTGAACTTGTAGACGAAGCCGGTTTGGATATCACTTACGAGAAGAGGGTCCATCTCGGCTCGACCTGGATGTTGATCTGCAAGAGACACGTAGATCCAATCAACAGTGATGAGAAACCGTTTATAAACAAATTAATGGGAACTGAACCACGGTCAATTAGTAGAGGTTAATCAAATTATAATTTATTTCATTATGTTTTTATTCCTTTCCTAATATCTTCTTATTTTATATACCACTAACGACTAGCTTATAAATAGACACCTTCTTCCTTTGTATCTTCTGTATCTTCACTGTCTTTTGTCTCTGTATTGTCTGCTTTATCTTTGTCTTTTGTATCTTTCCTTATTATTGGCACCAATTCTACGGAGACTTTGTTTTCCATTTTGTCTAAACCGCCAAAGAAGTTCTTTTCGTCTTCGTATTTATCCTCGGGATTTAGTTGTCCTCTCGATACCAACTCGTTGTTCAAGGCTATATACTTTTCTTTTTTATGTTTAATGACTTCTCTGTTTTCAAAAATAGTAAGACTGTAGAGTTTGTACGTCTCGCTCAACTCACTCTGATTTTCCTGGGCATCTGATGATATCAATTCGGCTTTTAATGAATCAAGCTCCTCCAAAAGCTCGTTGTTGGTACGAATCAAAAAAGCGATGGATCTTCTGAGCTCTGGCTGGGAATTTTGAAGAAAATCGGTTGGTGCATCTTTGATAGCCACAATAAATTTTGCAAGAGGCAACGGACCAGAAGCTTCTGTCATTTGTCTGAATTATGAGAACTATATGGGCTAAGACAATTGATTCAAATCTTTTACAATTAGATATGTAATAAGTTAAGAAGAGCTGATTTGGAAATTTCCTCTTGCCATTAATATCAGTACTGTATTATGTCTCTCGCGAATTGTTAATATATTTCGCTAATTACCATAATCTTAACGAAACACCCACAATAGGACCTGTGGGAACATCATAGGTGGCAAGAGAGATATTGCAGTCTAGTAATTGTCAAGGAGCCTTCAGTCAAGTTTTGGGAAAATATGAAACCTCTTCCAGTGGAATTAATTGTGTCGTAGTCTTTCAAATGTCTCCACAAATCCATTTTCTTACTGAAGCCTTTCAAATTTTTCAATTTTTCAATTTTTCACTTTAGCGATTGAATTCGAAGCAGTAATTGTAGCACTACGACTTGTATCGTGTATTCTATTCTCTAACAATATCAGACAAAGTTACAAAATTGTCGTGCTAGAGTGATACGACATTTTTCCTACATCTGAAAAAATGTACGACTTTTAGTTGAATCAGGAATCATCTTTCCATTCCTTGAGCAGAGCAGCAGAATGCTTCGAGTCATACATGGCATTATTCGGAACCGACCTTATGTATTTGCAAATCTATGTCGATATTCCACAGTCCAGTTAGCGCAAGAGAAAGCGCAACTTCTCGACAGAATCGACCAAATTCCCAAAGTTCATCCACTACTTCTTGCAAGAGCCGAAGTTATGAAGCAGGAATTCGGTATTGTTGAAGATAAAATGTCTCTGGGAGACTTCGACCAAGAGCTTAGTATTAAATTCTCGAATTTGCTGGTGATTTTAGAGAATTATGAAAAGTATACAAGTGATTTAGCAACCTTTGAAGAGTTGAAATCGATAATTGAGGAGCCCGACCAGGACCCAGAGTTTCTAGAAGAGGCCATAAGTGAAGCTCATGTGACCATACCTCATTTGGAGAAATCCATACTGACTTTGCTGCTGCGATTGTTGCCGCCAATGAAATTTAGCGACAAACCAGCTATTCTTGAAATGAGGCCGGGAGTAGGAGGCAGTGAAGCATCGTTGTTTGCCGGCGACTTGATGCAGATGTATATTAATTTTGCCAACCACATGCGGTGGAAATATACTATCGTTTCCAAAAGCGAAGGAAACGGAGGATTTCTCAACGAAGTCATAATGAGTATAGACAACCCAGGCTCCTACAATATTCTCAGACACGAGAGTGGAGTTCACAGAGTGCAACGTATTCCGAGCACAGAAAGCAAAGGAAGGATCCATACATCTACAGCTGCTATTGTAGTGCTTCCCAAGATGTCCGATGGTACTGAAAGTTCTTTGAAAGAAGATGAACGTCAGTTCGCGCCTGGTGAAGTTCGTATAGATACGATGAGAGCTGGAGGAAAAGGTGGACAACATGTGAACACCACTGATTCTGCTGTCAGATTGGTTCACATTCCTACAGGAGTAACTGTGATGCAACAAGACGAACGTTCACAGCCAAAAAACAAGGCGAAGGCATTTCTGATCTTGAGAGCCAGACTTGCTGCGTTGGAAAGAGATAAAGAGTTTGCTGAACAGAGAAAAATGAGAACAGACCAGGTAACCACGACTGACCGGTCTGACAAGATCCGGACGTACAACTACCCGCAGAACCGAGTGACCGACCATCGGTGTGGATTTTCACTTCATGATCTCACTGGCTGTATGGCTGGGAACAGGCTCATGGATATTATAGACAAGGTAGAGGAGCATGAGTTCGAGCAGAGACTTAGGGATTTGATTGAAAAGTCGGCTGTAAATAGCAAGAAATAGAATACATGTATATATAATTGAAGAATTAGAATGTTTATGTGAGCTATGATACTTAGAGAAAAGGTTTTGCAATTAGTGAACTTTTGGTTATTGAGATAAATTCTTAGCTGTCAGAGACTGTGTAGGAATGGGTGCAAAAAAATTGGTGGAAAAAATATAGAGCTGTTCAAAGCGTGCTAACTAAACAAGTATATAAATAGAGGAGAATGTCTCTGTTTGAAATAAAGAATACTTTTATATAGAAAGGTACCCAAGATGGAGAATTTTTTCGAAATAAAGCTGCTGCTTTAGGTGTTTAATGCTTCAGATGAAGAGAGTTGCCTCTAAACGATCTGGACATCGTCAAATCTCCAATACACAAGCTGTTTCCTTGCAAAAAAGCTACCACTACCGACCAAACCTCGGTCTACGTACAAGAACGGCAAAAACGACTTGGCAACTATCGAAATAGGAGAAAATCTCGTCGTCGGTCACTTGTTTCATTAAGGCTACTTGTCGGGTGAGCTTATCACGACTATGCACACACAACAGCACTTAACACGCGGTCGGCAACGTGGGTAGCAAGCAGGACGGAAGTCGCAATCGAATATGGCCGTCAGAACCGGGCCAAGTGCTGGAATCACAAGACAGTAAGATTATAACAGTTTGGGATCTACAGAGTTGGACGTTCTACCGGTGAAGATCACAACCCTGGAAACGTTACAAAATACTCTGGACACAATTACCATATATATTTCACACCCAAACTATTGACCCAACTTTGCGTGCTATACATACAAATTGCACATACAAAAAGCTGCACCATGCATTAGTTAGAGACTGGACTTACCGAAATACGTACATTTCCGGGCCCACAGTAAACTACATTTTAACGATTAAGGAAGAGAACTTTAGGAAACTACAATTGCAAAGTACAATTCCAAACCACGATTGTCTTCAATAGCTCCTAAACTCCAATTGCCTACTTTTACCAACAGTTGCCTACACTGAACTTCAATTGCAATAAATTACATTTACGACAAGAAATGTTGAAACCTACAAACCATAACCTACAATTGTCCCTTCAATCTACTCCCACATAACCCACATTATCACACGCCATTCCGCAACCTGTAAGGAACTGCACAGTCTCGGAGTTGTTCAAAGCGTGCCAAATACGGCTCTCCTTTCCGGTGGTAAATGTTCACCCATCTCGTAGTTAATCTGCTACTTCGTGCAGATTGAAGGGTGTGGTGGTGCCCTCGGATATCACATTTTTTGGAAAATGCAACTGAAGTAAAAGCTAGGGCCAAACCAGAGCCAGAATCCTCTCAACTCTGCAAACTGTGCAAGTTCAACAAGCTGCTATCTCAGCATAACCAGCAAGAGCTCATAGCCACGCACCTGACTTTACAAGTTGTTCCGTATTTCTAAGCCGATGATGCAAAAAAGATCTGGTACCCCTCTGTGGACCGAGAAAGGTCACGTGACTGTATGTCTCAAACTAGCCAGGTGTTCGCTAGTTTGAGACAAGGACTTAAAAAACTAGCGGGCACCATTTTCGGGGATTGGCAATCCATGGCTTCTATGTTGATACTGTCCCTAGTGTGGTATCCTCGGGAGTGGTGGTGATTGTGAGCCAATAGCGAGCAATCTCTACTTAAAAATTGCTGATAATAATCTGGACCGGTAATAATTTATTTTAGTTTTAACTTTATATTAAATTAGTGGCACTTAGTGGTCCTCGAGCTGCCCCCGGATATCCGGATTAGGCAAGGATTTCTACACTTTGGCCAGATGCCTAGACAAGAACATGGGCACAATACCCTTTGTGGAAATGGTTGGGCCCCATTGCGAATGTAGTGGGCTATTTGGACCGGCTAAATATTGCAGCTGCTCCATAGTCAAGGCTTATTCAGTTTCTGTTAACTATGGCCAAGGCGGCCCACGCTATGGAAGCCACTGGTTCCCACCGGAAGTCTTGGCCGACTCTGCAACTGTCCTGCTCGAAAGTGCAGCTGAAGAAGAAGCTGCGATCATCCACTTCCGGGACGAAAAGGTAGATCCGGGGAATTTCGGCCGTTCACAAGCAAATGTCGTTTCTGCGTGCAGTCCTGTCGCCCCAACGGGGAGGCCATAACAGAAAAATAAGATACTCTAAAAAAAAAATTCGAGCTACACTTTGGTTGATTGAAGAATTTACTATTTATAATTTTATCGAGAAAATCTTTGGAAAATTACTTCTTTTCTTTAGCGTTGTTTCCTGACAAAGTTTGTATCTTTTTCAGGGAGAGCTGTTACTCGTAAAGTGTTGTTAGCGTGTTTGTCTTCGAGCCTTAGCGTGTTTCTCAGGCGGAATCCATCTTTGCAGCTCACTCCCACAAGCGTCGAATCGTGAGATTTGAAGCAAGGTCCATCGTACTGTTTCCGAGTCTGAAAAGTTGAAAAGTCTCCATTCGATACTTCCGTCAGTCGTTTACTTCTGATCGTGTTGTTGGTGTTTCTATTGCTATCTGTCGTCCTTAGTGCCACGTTCCTTTCATTCATCTAGCCACTCGCTCCGATACAGAATTTATAAAGAAAACACCGTATCATAACGCCATAGGGTAATTTCACAAGTCGTACCATAACATAATACTAAGCGGATATCCATACTGTTGCCATATAATTGCTAGTATCTTATTCACCGATTAGCAATATCGTTACCCATATTGTTCGGTATTTCAAACATAGCTCTCTTTCTAAGTCTGGACTTGATTTTTCAAAAACTCGAATTTTCACCATCTTTCGAATTTCCACACCATTCCAACTCCAAAACATACTCAGTATCATCTCATAGCTGGATCCCTAGTTACTGTTCCCTAATTTTAATATCACCATATACCTGTCACATATACAAATAACCATGAGTCGCTTGCTAACACTAAGCGTCTTTATGAGCATAATATTCTGGATAGCTACACCCATTGTAGCGCTTGGACTCACCGTTCCACCCGTGAAAAGCGGCGATACAAAAAACTACTCGTCACGCGAGAATCTCAGCAACTGTGTAAGCTACCAAACTGTGAAAGACGACATCATTTTGGTGCGTGTCAAAAGTGGAACCAAAGTCGCTTCTCAGATGTTGAACTTAAACGTCTTTGACGACGAAAACAACAAGTTGCGGTTTGAGCGTGACATTTCCAACGAAGTTAGCATTATGTTCACCAACTTGAACAATCCTCTCAAGTCCAACGTCCAGCACGAGGACGGCGTCATTGACCAGATTAAACGGTCCAATATTGTTCAGAAGTTTGCTGCCCACGAGCAAAGTGAAGTGGATATGCAGAAGGAACACAAAAAAAATCGGTTTAACGAGTTGATCAACAGCGACAAAGGCAAGTCTTTAGTGCATATCTGCTTTGACAATGTGTATGCCGACAAGTCGTGGTCCTACAATGCCGAATCACGAGACGTAGAATTGTACGTCGACATCAAAAACATGGAAACCATCCAGCAGACCAACTACAACAACTTTGGCCAGTATTTCCTTACGCTTAGGCAGCAGGAAATGAAACGTAACGGTGATGATCTGGCATCGGGGTCAAAAGAGTTCACCCAGGAGGACTTTGAAAAAGAAGTTCAGTTCCTTAAGACCGAGTTGAACAATGTCGTGGTCAACTTGCAGAACTCGGAATTGATTCTCCAGAACTTGATGGATGCAGAATTCCGCTTGCGTGATGTCAACGAAGACATCTTCAGCGCATACACCACGGTTTCTATCGTCCTTATCTCGTGTATAGTGTTGTTCGGATTGGCTCAGACCATCTACTTCCGGTTCTACTTGAAGAAGAGAAAGTTGTTGTGATATAAATTGCAACGCTTCAGACAATCAAATCGTTATTTATTCTTGATTTCAATTCTTCACACTCCATAATCGTCATGGTTCGGTATCTTGTAAATGTTA
Organism: Scheffersomyces segobiensis; assembly: GCA_030564745.1. Taxonomy (NCBI): domain Eukaryota; kingdom Fungi; phylum Ascomycota; class Pichiomycetes; order Serinales; family Debaryomycetaceae; genus Scheffersomyces; species Scheffersomyces segobiensis. Next base: position 269,563 of record JAKTZB010000003.1, read on the forward strand.
CATCTAATCGCCGCTCCGATGATTGCTAGCATTTTATCTAAAATATAAAAGACGCCCTGTATAACTAGTTAGAATATCAAACCTAGTGCGCACGAGAGATGGGTATATCATATTAGCATATTCTGAAATCACAGGTTCATAATATATTACTTCTGAATATTGTATGAGTATATGCTGTTATTATAGATTCATGAAATATATGCTACTTTATTTGATACAACCTTCTATGACAATATGCCGTGATCATTAATTCTTACCATTTGTGATCTCCATATTCTATGAAGATGCTATTGTACATTGTATATATCACTGTATGTTATCAGCATACCAGCCGTACGACAATGCTCCCTTAACCTCTCATCTTCTCATTATTGATGATATCCTGGCAAATGCTCTCCATCGACTCCTTGTCTACCAAACTGCCCACATTCGAGAACGACAAACTAGCCTCGTAGCCCATGATAATACGCTGTTCTGTTATACCCAACTCACAGAAGCTCATGGCCCGGAGGACATTGTTGTACCGAGTAATATTAGAACGTACAGAATTAGAGATATTAGCATCGTTTTTGTCTGAGTAAATTTCCCACGAACTCTCCTCTTCCAATCTAGTAATAGAAACTGTACCCTGCCCAATCGCGTACGAACCAGTAGTGTCTACAGAGGCCCGGAACATGTTGGTATTAGATGTGACACTAGTATTAGAAGTGCTACTGGTTTTGGTTGACGTCTTGTAGAGCCAGATATAGCCATTTAGACCCAATACTATACTGACGTTTCCTGGCAAATCATACGAGTGATTCTTCGACTTGATTACCAAACTGCTAGGAACCTTCAAGAACATACCGTTCCTCAATTTTCCGTATTTTAATGAACGTGTATGTATCGAAGCAATGCCGCTGTTGAAAAGAGTCTGCACCTCGGCATTCAACAAGTCTCCCTCCTTCAAGAAGTTTCTCATCTGCAATTCATCACTCTCGGATTTTCTTCTTAATACACCTCCAGGCAAATTGACTGATCCCAACATCAAAATGGCATCCTGCTTAGTGCCAATATCGACTTTCCATCTCTTGTTGCCTACCTCCGTGATTCTGCCTACAATATGGTCTCCGGTCTCAGGCTGGTATCTGCCCTTTAACGGTATTACACTCAACAAACGATTCACTCTCAGAATATTACCAGCTACAGATGAAAATGCCCTGTCTCCGAGAAAATATGTCCCGTGACCTTTCATCCACACCGGGTCGTCCGTAATCAACTCTCCAGGTGTTACTATAGACAGCTTGAACGAATCTTGAGCCTGGTTCTCTGAGTCTGACATTTCCACATCTGAATCTATGTCATTGTCAAGCCCAACAGGCTTGGTGATTGTGATGACCTCGCTGACGTTCATTGTCAATTATTGTATCAGCAGTGGAATAAGTGATACACGATACGTCTGCTAAGGAATAGAAATGGTATGATAATATGGATAATGTGCTGTTGACGAAGTTTCAATATTGAAATATTTCACTCTATCCCTTAACTATGGACATCTCATCGATGAAAGTCACGTGAACTACAACATTTTTTCTCGCGTGGAATTTTTCACTCTGAGCCTGCCTTAACTATGACATACTGAAAAATACGATATTTCTATCTATTTCAAAATTATCTATATTTGTTGGCCATTTTTTGATCTCTGTTGATGTTCAGAAACCTTGTCTCAGTTATTCGTGTCTTCAATTTTTCCCAGCAGAAACTGCAGCTTCTTCCATTTAGAACTTTCCACAAAATCAACAGGACGGACAGAAGAGTCATGATGAGCACCAATATATTCGGACCTCCAGTGAAACGTGAAATGATCCAATTAGACAGGGCTTTCTTCCAGAAGGATGTCTCACTACTTGTGGCACAATTCCCCAATTCTAAACACCTTGGCAGTTTTGTGAAAAGCTGCAAAAAAGACATTTTGTATTTGCCATCTATCAAGCATATAGTTCCAGTAGACGACTCCAAGGGTGTTCTTCTTCGAGCCGACATCGGCGATTTGCAAACTTATGAAGCCAACTTGAGCGATATTACAAAAGAAAAGATCAAGGAGTATGCAATTGTCGTCAAGCCATACACCATGAAGTTGGACTATGACTTCTGGAAGGCTGACGATATTTTGCGTGCTGTTTTGCCCGAGAATTTGCTAGACGAAATACCCACTGGGTTTGCACAGGCTGGACATGTAGCCCATTTGAACTTGCGAGACGAGTTCAAGCCGTACGGAAAGTTAATAGGTCAAGTCATTCTTGACAAGAACGCCAAGGTCGAAACTGTAGTTGACAAAGTGGATTCTATTGCAACAAAATTTAGAACATTCAAAATGAATGTTCTTGCTGGTAAAGACGATTTACTTGTGGAGCAGAGTGAAAGTGGCTGTAGATTCAAATTCGACTTCAGTAAAGTATACTGGAACTCGAGGTTGAATACCGAGCACGAGAGACTCATCGATGCCTTCAATCAGCATGAGGTTGTAGCAGATGTGTTTGCTGGTGTGGGCCCATTTGCAGTACCGGCAGGAAAGAGGGAAGTGGTAGTTTTAGCCAATGACTTGAATCCAGAATCGTACAAATACTTGCAAGAAAACATCAAGATAAATCACACGGAAGACTTTGTCAAGTCGTACAACTTGGACGGGCGTCAGTTCATCAGAGAATCCCCCAATTTGTTGCTTGACTGGAGCAAGGAAACATCTGTCATCAAGAGAACAAAGATAGTAAAGAGAAGAAAAGTAGACCCTGCTTCTAAGGTGAAGCAGGTTGTAAGAGAAGAACAAGTAGCCGAGGTGAAGATCCCCAAGTACATCGGCCAATACGTGATGAACTTGCCAGATTCGGCGTTGACATTTTTGGATGAATTTGTTGGTTTATATAGTAGAGATCCAGAAATAGAGAAGGTGGTGAGAAATGATCCTGACTTTAAGCTTCCTGTGATAAACTGCCACTGTTTCGAGAAATTCTCACCTCAAGAAGAACCAGAGCCACCCTTGGAGGTTTTACACGAACGTGTGCGTCAAAGAATTATCAATACGATTGCCTACGATATTCCTTTTGAGAAATTCAGCTTCCACTTGGTTAGAAGGGTAGCTCCAACTAAACCTATGTTCTGTGTAACGTTTGAGTTGCCCGAAGAGGTAGCTTTCCGCAAATAGACGTTGTAGATAGACATCCCTAATGACAATAAAACAAGGCAAATAATAATTAATGGTAATATAGTAACTAGGGAAGTTGCGCGTTGTCAATTTATTCAGTCTTCGATTGGCTATTGAAAATTTGCGCTTTTTGCAGGCTGATATTGTTGCATATATATTATATATGTACGTGGTCGGACCGCGGTCTTTGTGATGAGAAAAAGCTCCGAGCGCAATTTTCAACCGGCATCCCGGTTTTTAAAAGATAAGTATATATTATATATGTGTATCGGACCGCGGTCTTTGTGTTGAGAAAAAGTTGCGAGCGGAATTTTCAACCGGCATCCCGTTTTTTGAAGATAAGACTATTCAATTCTAGTTATCGTTGTGAAAATTATTTAAGTGTTCCTAAAAGTATATAAATATCCGATTCCTTCTTTCTCCATTATACATATGCAAGTGTTTTGATATTACAACTTCATCAAGTTTAAATCACAATGCCTGAAATTGACGGAAACCCTTTGAAAATTGTTGATATTACTAAATCAACTGCCGAAGAATTGTATGACGCTGCTACATCCCAGGGGTTCTTGTTCGTTGAAGGTCACGAGTTCAGCCAGGAAGAAATAGATACTGTTTTCGATCTTTCGAAGAAGTTCTTTGATTTACCCCATAGTTACAAGGCAAAGTATCCAATAGACTCTTTGAATCATGGATACTCAGACTTTGGAGGAGAAAACTTGGATCCTAATAGCCACAAGAAAGGAGATCCCAAGGAAGCTTTCAATTTCTGCTCATTAAATTTCTTGACAGGATTATCATCCGAGGAGATTCCGGATTGGTTTACGGGGGATCCGAAGAAGTTAGAGATTATCACCAAGACTGTAAAGAAGTTATATGCCTTGTCGATGAAGATCTTGAAGTTGTTGGCTATTGGTTTGAAGATAGAAGATTCCGATGAAGTCAAAGGTGAAGACTGGTTTGCTTCAAGACACGAAGCCTCGAAAGTCTCTGGATCAACTTTCAGGTTTTTGCATTATCCTGGTCAAAAGAACTTGAACCCGGAAGCTGTGATCAGAGCAGGTGCCCATACAGATTATGGATCTGTGACATTATTATTCCAACAGGAGAACCAGGAAGGATTAGAGATCTACTCCCCTATATCTAAGCAATGGGTTGCTGTTCCTTTTGTTGCTGCCAATAAGGAAAAGTTCCCAGGAATGGGTCCTCCTATCGTAGTTAATATTGGAGATTTGTTGAGTTACTGGACAGCTGGTTTGTTGAAGTCTACTATCCACAGAGTCAAGTTTCCTGCCAAAGTTCAAGCCACCGGTCAGGATAGATACTCGATTGTATTCTTCAGTCACGCCAACAATGAAGCACTATTGGAAGCTGTCCCCAGTGAAGTGGTGAAGAGTATCAAGGGAAGAGGGGCTAACAAGGATACGGTTGCCATTACAGCTAAAGAACATTTAGACAGTAGGCTTGCGGCAACATATGGCTGGAAGAAGTAGTAATATTTGTGTAGAAATAAAGAGTATATTGTTCAAATAATATCCCATTGAGTATAAGCTAGAAAATTCAGAAAAGTAGAAAAGCGTAGTGTAGGGTTGGCTTACTCTGCATCCAGTTTCGTGATTATGAGTTTGGGTGTTCCAATCTGAATATGCATTTGAAATTATCCAAACAGAAAAATGTTGCCTGCGTCGGAAACGATGGATACAATTGTCAAAGAAGGGAGAATAGCACAGGTTCTGTAAATGACTTTTGACGTTTGCATTGTACCTTAAAAGTTTTATCAGAATTAATTCTATTTGCGGAATAGAGTGGCTGTAGAAAGTGTTGAAGCTATTTTAGAAATTCATCTGCAAATTTCAGAATCAGAAGAATTGCTTCCTCAACTTAAGTCAAATACATTGGTGTCACAATGATATCGCTCGAATAATTGTAGGAGTAAAATCTGGTAGGGACAATGTGATCGTTTCTCCGATGTTATGGGAGTATTAGCTAGCCGCTTATATGGAAAAATAAAAGCAGTTGTGAGAAATTTCCTTCTTGAGTGATGAAAATTATGCCAGAAATGAGCATGAAGCTCTCTTTCAGTGATTTATATCCTAAACAATGACATCGCTGAAGTAAGAATATCTACCTTATAAGTGATTTTCTCATTTACAATTGTATCATGCATTAGAGTATTATATTTGCATGGTAGAACAACTGTTTGTGGTTGCGAAAAACTGCTTACAGAGATATCATATTTAAACTTATAACTATTAACAACGAGTCAATATAATTGCTCAAGCTTCTTGTACAAAAGCTACGATTTTCAACCCCAGTTCGGATCTCCAATTGCTTCTTCCCTCTTCCTGATTCCGTCTTTTGTCCAACCCCTGCAGAGAATATTTGAGTGGGACCTACTCTCCTTCTCCATTAGAGACTCTATATGGGCTGCAAGTTGCGCACACGAAGAATTGCTCAAAAGCGGAATTTAAAGGCGCTTGCTTTCCGCTCTTATCAGCCCAAATAAGAAGCGGCTTATTCGCATAATCTCATTCTTCCATCAACTATTCCCATCTATATCTTTATCCATATTGTACAATTCCGCCAAACGCGTCTCACGATAAATACCGTATCTGTTAGTTCTCGTATCATACCTGCCTTGTTTACGAATAGACCATGACATCGCCTCGACACCATCACAAGTCTCCGTTGTCGAGATCGAGCCTCCACTATCAGGACGCAACTTTTACAACTGATCCCGTGGAAGTCATCGACATCATTAACAAGCAAGAAATCAGGAACTTTCGTCTCGGGATCTTCTTCATCTTCATAGCTATCAGCACCTGGATCATCGGTCTAGAACTTGTAAATTCCGTGCTCAAAGGTGACGAATACAAGAAACCGTGGATGTTCGCTGTGATAACAGGAACTTGCTTCTCGCTCAATTTGATTCCTGATGCCATACAATTGTTTATCAAAGTGATAAAGACAGTAAAACAACTGCCAGAATCTGTTTCGTCTACGGAGGAGACGTCTCCTTTGATTCTGCTGTCTTCTGCTGTGTATAACGAAGCGTCACGTTCGTTGGAAAAACTCATGAAAAACGAGTTGGAAAAGAATGCTACCGTAGAGTTGTCTTCTGGAGAAGTAGCACGATTGTCACTAGAAATGACGGTTATCTACTTTCTCTATAACATTTTTGTCATGCAGGCTTTGCAATTCACATCTGCTTCCAACCAGACAGTCTTGGGCTCAACAACTTCTATCTTCACTCTATTCATAGGTGCCTACCTCCTGATCGACAAATTCTCCTTCAAGAAAACCGTTTGTGTCTGTGTCAGTTGTCTAGGTGTATTCCTTGTAAACTATAGCGAATCATCCAAAGAATCAGATGGAGGCAACAAGTTCGTTCCCAAGAACCCGCGCTTGGGTAACACCTTTGCTATATGTGGAGCTTTGATGTATGCCTTCTACCTCTTGATAATGAAAGTGAAGTGTGGAACAGGAAACAGGTCCACCAACGAAAGAAAGCTCTTTGGCTATGTCGGTGTAATGACTTTCTTTCTTGGAATTCCACTTCTTTTCACCGTAGACTATCTTGGAATCGAGAAATTCGAGCCAATTCCTCCTAGCAAATCGATCTTGTTCGCAGTTATTATCAATGGAGTCTTTTCGGTAATTTCTGATTATGTTACCATTCTTGCTATGCTCTTGACAAGTCCGTTGGTGACGTCGTTGTCGTTGACATCAGCTCTTCCTATCACCATATGTGTAGATTACATTATCTTGTTGATCCACAATAACGGAGAAAAGGCTCCGTCCAAAGGGTTTCTGTACTTCTTGGGAATATCTAGTATTCTTCTCTCTGTGATACTCATCAACATCAATATCACTTCAGAGAACGAACTTATAGAAGAGGTTATAGAAGGGGCTATCGAAGAAGCGATCAGAGAAGACGAAATCCTTTCACCTATTTTATCCCCCTTGTTGGATCCGATGTCTGCCCCAGCTTCTGCATTTACGTCGCCCTACTTTCAGGCAGAACCACAGAGCCATTTCCCTATTCATGTTGGAATCTCTGGTTCAGACGTTCTTGCTTCATTTTCACCTAAGCTTCTTTCCAGAACCAAAAAAAACCACCTTCCTCTTCCTACTTCCGAATTTAATCTTAACGAGAACACCGCGGATGGAAATGCCCCTCGGTTCAATCCCAACCACTCGATGAAGTTGTATACTGTTGTTCTGGCTCTGGAAGAGTCCCAACCAGAGCCCTATGAAAGAGCCAACTTGGTGGTTTCTACTGGTGGAAACCATAAATACCATGTCAAGAACCTTATGACAGTATCTAGTCCAGACATTAGACTATCCGAGAACCAAAATGATCTGTAAATGAGATTTCTTGTTTGCATTCAATCAAATGATTATATATATAAATATGCTAATAACAAATGTCTATTCACCAATCTAAATTTTCATTAATCTCTATTCACGCTGGTGTGAAGTTTGTGCTCTCTCATGAATAAAGAAGAAAAGTATCCCACAGAAACAGTTACAACACTCACGGCAAAAGCACCTTTACAACCCAAGGCATATGATTCTCTGATAGCTGCTCTAACTATTTCCGGAGCTTCGTGCGTGTAGTTCGTGTTCGCCAAAGCCCTGGCAATGATCTTGTTTGCCTCGTTGACATCTGGAATCAACGCATGGATCTTGGTCGTCAAGTTGGATCTCAAGACATTCTGGAACAAAGCAGACGCAACGGCTACTCCCAAGGTCGAACCAGTTGATCTGAAAGTGTACTGAATGGAAGTGGTACAAGCCTGATACTTTGAAGGGACAGCAGCGATCAACGACAAAAGAGTCACTGTCAATACACACGAATATCCCAAACCAGAGGGCAACAACAAGGTGAATTGATCGAACAAGGAGATATTTGGATTGATGAAGTAGATCTTGAGAACACCGTATATAGATATTACACCAACGAGAACAGTCAACTTGTAGTAACGTCCTGTTCTCTTCATATAGATACCTGCTCCGATAGAACCAACAGACACGCCGAAAAAATTTGGAATCAATCTCAGTCCATTTTGCGTGGCCGACAAATCCATAACCGAAGTATAATACACTGGAACATAAAAAAGGTAGGAGAACACTCCCATGGTGTAGAACCAGTTCGCCAAAGAAGATGATAACACAGTTCTGTTTCCTAACAACTCGATAGGGATGATAGGTTCAGCTGAAATATAAGCTTCAGTATATATAAAGCCACCTAACAAGAGAGCCGAAACTGTGCACAAGCCGATAAATGACTTGGACGAATAAGCAATCTCTTTACCACCCAAGGAAGCAGCGATCAACACACACATAAGGGAGCTGACCAAAAAGAATGAGCCCAAGAAGTCAACTCTCTTCAACTTCTGCTTGATATCCTCACCGTGAGCACCCAAACCAGGAGAACCAGCCGGTAAATTGAGGTTCCAATAGAGCGCAAGACCAACAATCACAGCCAAAGGCACCTGTAAGATGAAAACATATTTCCAGCCCAAATGGTCAGCTACCAATCCGCCGATGATACCTCCGGAAGCCGAACCCAAGCCAAAGAATACATTGGCCAAGCCCTGATAGAAGCCTCGATCTCTCAAAGGGATCAAGTCAGACATGGTAATGGTTCCTAGCGATGTTAATCCGGCACCGCCCCATCCTGTAACGAATCTTCCGATCACCAACCAGAACAATGAATCGGTGACGCAAATCATGCACCCCACGGCAAAAAAAGCTGTGCACAAGAGCAACAACGACTTTCGGCCGAAAATATCTGAAAGCTTCCCGAACAACGGCTGGAAGGCTGAACACGACAATAAGTAAGCCGTGGCAATCCACGAGATGTTGCCGATAGCGTTCAAGTCTGAAGCAATAAGCGTCAATAATGTTGTCACCACGGTTCCATCGAGCGCAGCCAAAAATGCTGCCATGAAAAGCGACGAGACTACAGTAAGCAATTGCGCTTTGGGAAGGGCATACCCGTCGTTTGCATCTGCGTCTGCTACAATATCTACAGCATCTACAATTTCGTCTCCAGTCTTGGTAGCACCATACGAATGTGAAGCCAAGAGAGAGTTGCTGATAAGACCATCGTCTTCAGCTGCTAATTCACCTGCTACAATACCAGGCCCACCAGCTGATGAATCCTTGATGATGTTGGGGTAAAGATGGGGATGGTGGTGATCTTTCGGCATGTTTAAAAAGTTGTGATAAATTTGAAAATTCAGAATCTTATAGGAGCTTATGGCCAATGATTAGTTAATGATTGAGAATAATAGTGTAAGAATTGATTCGGATTAGTAGTGAAAGGTATGGTTGTTTCTACTCCACTAAATTGTTCTGGTTTTTCTGATTTATCATTCAATACATTATCCTTACCGGGAAAAGGTCGTCTTATATTAAAAAAGCGCTGAAAAATCTAATCTGCGAGCCTCAGTTTGATAATTCCGCGTCAGAGGGGGTTTTGATAACGATTACCTTTGTGGCTCAGGAAGAACATAAATTATACCAATTAAAATTACGGAATGCTTGGGGTTGGAAGATACGCATGACAAATAGCTCAGCTTGAAGCTTTGATCTATATTTGTTGTTCGGCGGTTAGTCCTAGTCTTCATCTTCACTATCTTATTACCTTGTGGTAGAGTCGTTAAATCTGGTGTGCATGGATTGTGTTATTGGAAAGATATGAGATCATACATCAGAAAGTCTAAAACTAAGGAATTCCCGGCAATTGCACTGCCTACCCTTCGACGGTTTTTCGCGGGCCCGTCTTTCCCTGAGTAGCTTTCCCTTATCGATGCAACTCGGCGGAGCTCAGCCAAGTCATTTGTAGCGGCAAGTGAAAGTTACAATAGCCCTGTATATAGTTAATGAAGCTAACTTCTATCAAGTTGAGTTGATTTTCGCTTAATACGATATGCATGCGCTTATTTTTTTACTAAATAGTTATTCTTTTCTTGTTTATTCAATTAATTCCTAATTGTTATTCATATAAACTTATAGCATATTATCCTAATGAGTAATACAATATGCACTTCAGAAGTTCCAAGTGTTATAGCGAACTTGGTTCCAATGCATATCCAATATTCGGGCCCCGCCAAAACTAACGAATACTTCACTCCTTCAAAAACACAGGAGGGTGGCAACACCAACGCCTACTTCAGAGGCTGCAAACTTGTCGGAACTGAGATTCCACTTAGAAATCACACTGGATACATCATTAACAAATCAGAGACATTGGCCCATGACCCAGAAATGACTGACGATGGAAGCGGTGGTAATATTAAAACCGTGTCCACATATTCTCCAACTGCGAAGTTCGAAAACATCAGCATATACGGTCACGACGTTCCAGCAGATACGTACAACCAATGGAATCTTATAAACGAGCAACAGGAAGTAGCTGACATTCTCCACATGGACTGAAACCTAAGGGGAAAGAGTAACATCAAAATCATGATGTCATCGATGTCGACGTCCAACCAAAGCGCGTCATAGTCTGTAGACCAACAAAAATTGGTACGCTTTTGTAGTATATAAGATCCCATTAACGCATCTGATTAAGTACCTTTATAGATGTTCACATGCTTAGGATGATTAAGGTATTGTAATATCTGTATGAAGCATTTATTCGTAGTTGTGTTGTTTTATGTAATTGTAGATCTACCCCAGATCCCTCATCTATTTATTATGTAGAAGACAGAAAAAATGCGCATCTCTTCTGAAGTACTTTCCTCACACCATGAAGAATGAGCTATTTGTAGATAACGATTCCGAGTCTGACTTCGAGCCGGATTCGAAGAGAAGAAAGCAAGATCTCTGGAGCAATACTTTGGACTATAACGAGGATGATTATGATGAAAAATTGGATATCTTAGACGATGACATCAGTGATTGGGATGAGGTTCCCATAGAAGGCGTTATAGATTCTTGTGCGTTAGCACAAACTTTGGAGACTAAGCCAGATGAGTTCAACATCACTATTGAAGAAGATAAACAGGTCCATAAGTACAAAAAGCGAGATCTTCGTAAGTTCATACACGAGAAGCAACGCAAGCGAGCTATTCACTATTTGGCCATGGTAGTCTACATTGTTCATGGATACCATAGAAATCAATGGCTTTCTAACAAGAAAGTACACAAGACACTTAAGAAGATGCTTCCAGATTCGCTAATGAATGGCCCTGTCAAGAAATTCTTCAAAGTTTTGAAACGAATAAGAAGCAATGGCATAGAATCGCTTGAACCGAATACATATTTGGATCAAGCCAAGCAGTTCATCTACATCTTGAAGTATCTTATCAAGTGGTTTAGGAAAAACTACAAATTTGACTCAAACGGTATACGAGTGTTAGGGTATATTCCTCTGCTGAAACTAGGTGAACTGGACAAGTACAGTCCGAAACAGGCTCCTCCTATATCTAATATTAAAGAATTTCTAGCTGTTGTCAGGAAGTTCAAACACAATCGAGATACGGGAGCTCAGATCTTTACAGCTATATTAAGATCTTTGGGATTTGAACTGAGGCTCGTCTTTTCAATACCTACATTGCCAAAATCAAAGAATGCAAAGATGCAGCCCAAGATCGATTTCGACAAGCTTGAGAGAAACAAAGATAACGATTTGCTCTACCCTTACTTTTGGACCGAAGTGGTAAACCCTTTAGATTGTTCTGAAATAATCGTCATAGAAACAGCATGCTTCCACGACGAAGAAAAAAGGCTTTCACTACTAAAGAGATTTGAAAATAAGAAGGTGAATCGGGATACTTTGTCTTCATATTATACAAACATATTTTATCCCGTTGCAGATCAGTTTAACCAAATGACCATGCACTATGTTGTAAGTTACAGCAATGAGAACCTCGTAATGGATGTTAGTTCAAGATACATGCAAGACGTATCGTTCCGATGGTTTAACAAGTTGGACCTTCGGATTCAGCAAGGAAGAACTGCTCTATTGTTCCACTCTATATTAAGGCATTTGAGTCATAACCACCAATACACTTCTGAAGACAATAGCGAACTTCAATGTCTTCAGGAGACCGCCTTGATAAACTTCAATATTCCCAATACCTGGAGTGCATTGAAGAGAAATCCTAACCTTGCAACTGAATCTACCTTGCGTTATAATGAAGTTATAGAAAGTTCCAGTGTACCTATTTCGAGTATCTCTCTTAACAATAAGAGGGAGCCCATCTACTTTAAGAATAGCGTGATTGTGGGGAAATCTGAAAAACAATGGAAATTTTTAGGCAGATCAATCAAACCAGAAGAAGTAAAATTTCCTATAAAGGTAATCAAACTGCTTCCTCGTACTATTGCTAACAAGAGAATTTACAGTTTCAATATAATGAACAACCAACATGCGTTAAATGAAACCAGGTTGTACAGCTTTAGACAGACGTGTTCTTATATTAAGATGAAAGTTTCTATTGACTCTGATGGCAAAGCCAATCTCCCTCGAAATCATTTTGGAAATTTGGAAATCTTCAGAGAATGCATGATCCCAGATGGATGTTGTTGGATAAAATTGAATTTTATCGAGTCTATCTTATCGGCCTATAAGTCAGGAAAGCTTCAAATACCTGTAGATATTGAAGTTCAATATGTCCCTGTTGTCATTGGCTTTAACTTCACGTCCAAACCTGGTCTGGCAATTCCAATTAAGAAAGGTGTTATAGTTTTAAATGAGCAAGCTGTCATTGTTAAAAAGATCTGGCTTTATGGCAGAATTTCGCAACATAATTTGGAACTATCTGAGAGGAACAGCATGGCACTAGCTAACTGGCAGGGAATCTTAAAGCGTCTTAGGATAAAAAGAAAATTGGAATACTACTATGGAGCCCACGATTAAACTATTTATAATCCGGGGGCGCTTCTGTTACTCTTATTTTGACTTTGCGATATGTGCTGTCAAATATTACGGATGCTCCTTTGGTCGTACCACCTTTAAGACCAGGAACAAGATTTTCAATGTGTTGTATGAGATTTAGACAGATACCTAGCGGATCAGAAGGAAGCCATAATTTGGGATCTTCAAACTTAAATGCGGGATGAAGATAAAGAAGTTCATGATCATCTACAGATTTCAAATTTGTCACTTCTCCTCGCAAGTAGTTCGTCTTATTCTTTTCAGAACTATCAATCTCTTTATTCTTGAAGTCAGATAGAATTGGCAAATAAGAGAAATGTTTAACAAAACGATTGAAAATTGTTTGATGACCGAATATTGTAATCAATAATACTAATATCATTATCCATCCATGAACTTTCATTGGTGAATTTCCATCTTCGTCTTTCAGTAAGAAGAATATTCCAATAAGACAACACTCAAGACAGTACATCCCCGTGTATAAGTGCAATAAAGCAATGGGATACAATCTCCCTTGCGTTTCTGATTCGTTGATATGACTATAAATGTACTTCAAAGCATATTTATAGTACAACAATATCAACACCAATATGAATATTATGAAAATTGAGATCAAGGGAGATATGATGGAGTAGGTAATTCCAATACAAGCATAGACAGAAAAAACAGGATACACGGTACCCCATTTAATCTTAGGCAATCCAGTTAGTGAGTGAAACTTTTGTCTTGGAGTTATGTCCCTAAGCTTGGAAGTCACGTAATGAAATATTAGCAGCTCTGCTCTCATGAAGTTGGCTCCGCAGAATGCAAAGGCTTTCAATGCAAAAAACTGGAAGAAAAAGTTTGCACCCTTGGGAAGATTTGTTGCCAATAATATGGGAATCGATGTTGGCTGGTCCAATATTTGCTTAAAAATGACAGTTATACTAGACAGAATTGTCACAACAAGAAACTGCTGAACGAAAAGGAAAGAAAAGTGCCACCTCTGAAGATCCAATTCAAGCTCAGCCCCTGATAGTATTCCCTTAAACTTTGTCAAATATCTAAAGATTATCATTACTATTTCGGTAAGTATAGTTAATAAAATTGAAGGTAAAAAACTAGAGACTGTCTCTCTGACTTCTTCCGGAAATTTGTAGATCCAGGATAGAAATGGCATCAACTGGACCAAGAAAGGAATCTGTGAAAAGAGCCCAATGAATGAGACTGGTACCACGTAAAGTATTATAATACAAATGAAAGCAAGATTGACGATGTACTTTTCCACTAAAGATGTGTAGGAGTTGTTCCTGGATAAATTATTCCACTTTACGTCACCACCATGAACTTCCACTAAGCTCAGATCAATATCACCCTGGTTCCTTGAAAGAAGGCATTGGTGAGCAATATATGCCCCCTCTTGTGTGTTAAACTTAATGAACAATTTTTTATGCTTTGTTAATCTTCCCTCGTTCATGAGTTGCTTCTGTACCTTTATCGCCTTAAGACTGATGTCGAGTTGTTTGGCGGACCAAGTAGTCATTGAAACTTTGTCCTGTAATGCAAAGAATCTGAGAAATCCAGGTAGCTTTAGCTCGACTGTTCTGTTTAATATTGGGACAAAGATAGACATGCTGATTATTGGATAAAATTGTGGTTCCAATGAATGATGGTATTCGTCTTCGCTTAGGTGGTCGACTATGTCTTCAATCTTATCAGAAAAGTAATTTCGCAACCATTTCTTCCTTGGAAATTGGCACCGATATGCCTTTTTCAAATACAAAATTTGAGCTTTTTCTAATGTATCAAGAGCTTTTCTAGCCTTTTGAACTTCGTCAGAAATATCTTTGAAATCGTGAACAAACCAAACTTTCTTGATGCCTCCAGGAATGGATCCAAAAACACTATTCAATACTTCCTCCTCTAGAAGCTGATGTGGGCAATTAGATAACAAAAGCATTTTTCCTTGCGCGGATTCTCTGTGATTTGGAGACAATAAGTAGGATTGTCTTATGGAGACAAAGCTCAGAAGTTCATAGATCATCAAACAGTGAAGGGATCCTATAGTTATCAAACCCATGAAGAAGTGCGAGTTCAATCGACCGACTTTGGAACTGGCTATATTTGAAAGACTAAGTCGATCCAAGCCTGGTGCTTGATAAAATTGATCACTCCCTGTCCAGTTAATGGGTAGTAATATTACCATATTCAGAGTTCCAATAAAGATAAAGTAAAGTAGTAGAACGTTGATGAATCTGACGAAGAAATAAGTATCCAAACCCATAGATAGGTAAAAGTGCATGTTAGACTTCATTGTGGGTAAAACCCAGGAAAGAAAACCTCTTGGAAGTGGATCCATTCTCTCGTTGACAGGAACACAGAAGCATCTTGGTTGGTAGACTATCTTCAAAGTAGACCGAAAAAAACAAAAGACGGTCAATTGAATAGTACATATACATAATGAAGTGATTAGAGTCTTTAGTAGTAAGTTTAAGTCAATTCCAGAGCTTGTATGGGCATATCCTGTTTGGGTGGTGCTGAGAAACCTTTCAAACGCTTTTGTATTGAAAATTCCCATATATGAGTTTGTTAGATCGGAATAGTCATAGTCTTCTTCAGTTGAAAGGGTCAGCATTTGGGCTTTCTGTTGTATTCTCTTCAGGTATTAATTAGACGCTTGGGAAGAACATAATTTTTCGCAACTTTGAGAGTGTTCGTTACATTGGATTTCCTTGCGCCCAGCTAGGGCAGTTTACTATTTGTCATCGACTATAGCTAATTTCACATCTTACTGTCCGTTTCTACTTGTATGCAATAGAAGATGAATCTAGAGAGGAAATTGTTCTTCGTGACAAAAAAGTTTAGCTTGAATTCTTCAAATATTTGCTTATTAAATGAAATAACTTATCCAAATCTCAAAAAAAGACAAAACTTTAACTTAGACAACTATTGGATAAAATTAACACATTAAATAACATAACAGTAATGACATTATTATAAATATGTTGGGAAAAGCAATCAAATAAACAAATGAATAGTTTAATTTTTGTTTATTATTACAATACTAATATTACCAACATACATATGAAAATAAGAATAATATATAGGGATATAGAAGAGAACAACAAATGGAAAGTATTTCAAAATGAAAAATGTTTTCACTCACATTAGGAGAAGCCTGAAAGCATCCGACCCATAGAAGTTTTCTGGACTACTCACTAAACCGGGGAGGGTATGAGAGCAGAATCAGGATGATTCTTTTTAAGAGACATGTTCTGTGCATTATCTTTACGAAATGGCTGTATTGCGAAAGTTATTGTACTTAATATTTGATGTAATAGTGCCATAATAAATACCAAATATTGGAATAATCCCTAGGTTAAAAATTCCACTTGATACTACGAAAAACTTATCATACACATATAGAATTTTTTAACAAATGGGATGTATTACGATTAAAATCCGAACCTTCTTATAATTTCTTAACGTAGTGGAATAACAATCAACATACTGACCAATACAAACATCTATAAACTAGAGATAAAGGGCGTTATCATTCAAAGCAGTATGGGCTAACCAGGATGAGACCTTGAAGAACAAAACCTCTGAAGAAAGATCATTAACAGAAACCTAATTAAAGGTATTAAAAGGAATTCGTCACGTGGGATTATTGTGAGTGAAGTTTTCTTAAATAAGTGGTATTCAGGGAGTCGAAAGGAAATCCGTGATAGTTTAGTGGCTAGAATTACCGCTTGTCGCGTGGTAGACCGGGGTTCAATTCCCCGTCGCGGAGATCTCTCGCGCAAATGGTTTAGTGGTAAAATCCAACGTTGCCATCGTTGGGCCCCCGGTTCGATTCCGGGTTTGCGCATTCTTTTTTTATTGAAGTCAAAGAAACTAAGGAAGTTAGAGTGGTAGCAGTATTTTTGTTTCCAGTGACTAACGCCACCCTTAGTAGGAATAAAGAAAAGCAGATGGAGCGTCTTCAATTGGACTTAACTAAAGGTATCCCGCAATATAAAAAAATGGCAGAACATACATATATCATCAGGTTCAACAGTTTTGCACCCTTTTGCCCAAATTGTTCTAAAAGGCTAATTCGGCTGGTGCGTTATTGGGGTGGCGAGGGTTAAAGTAGGAGTCAGCATACAATTTGGTGGCTGAAGGACCCGCTTAAGCACGCAGATTGTCATTGCCTTGCAACTCTCATACAACATTAATCATTGTTCGAGGTGGGTGATATCGCTTAGACTACATTTCTGTGACAGCTCATCTTAAGGCGATGCCTAATAAAGAAGGATGGATTGTTGCTATATCTAGTATGTTGCAAATATTTTCTATTGACAGGTGTCTAATTTCCCAAACAGGCAAAGTTGTGTTTCACAAGACGTCTAAAACTTTAATTGCATGCCTGATTTGGAAAATATTATTATGGAAAATAATACAAGATGCCGTCTGCACGGCGTTTCCTCTAATAAGGAAATTCTCACTGACATTACTGAGAATTTCCATCTACGTAGCTATGGGGGAGGCTCTCCCATTTTTGAAGGCTATGTGATTACAGTTGAGCTGCATTGCAGTTTGTAACTAATTCATTGAGACCACTCAAAGTAAGGACCTGCTATTTTTGGGCTCCACCCCAGTCCCTCGCTGGATTCACATTTCTATAGGCACGAAAAGGTAAACGAAGGTAAGAAAGCGCCGACAACTTCTTCCTAATGCTTGTAGACAAAAGTTGAAGACTTATTTGGCAATACTGGCAACCTGAGAACATAATTTTTGCCTATTTTCTCGAGCTTTAAACGTTATTGCAGAGACAACATGTACAATGAAGCACTACCGGCACATACGCCTGTGTGTATTGCGCATGTTTCCTAAATAGTCAACAGTAGTGCAGACATTTTAAGTGCACGACAGACGAATGTTAACAATTGGAAAGATCAAGAGGAAAGTTTAGCCAGAAACAGTTCATTGCCACCATTTCCATGGATATTTTCTTTTGTGTGTGAGTGGGGTATTTTTTTTTCATCCTTATTATTTCAAGTTAGAACGAGCGCATGTCACATACATACCCACACCTAAAAAATAATGCGGACCTTAACAGACATGATTTGATGAGTGCAGTTATATAAATAATTTTGGCATTCCAAGAAAAAGCCTCAAAAGCCCTTTTTTTCTAATATTAAAACACTTGATACCCTTTAATAGTCAACACCTTCACAGGGCTGGTTGTCTGTAGCATTCAACTGCAATAATAGGTGATCCCTGCTACGAGAAACCATGCGTATCGTTCACCCTTCTGAGCGGGAACGTTTTTCTCACAACTATGATTACCACTATCTGGGATTCAACAATGATGCGGAAGAAAGGATTCACACTTTGGCCAGGGAAATGGGTCCGCAACCCAGATTCACTTTGGGCAAGGAAAGCTCTGCAAGCAGCAGTGCTGAGACCTTAACTGGCGAAGAATACCAAACTTCCCTCGTTGGCCATATTCCGGGCCAGCGTGCAGTATTCGACTCCATTGATCCAACTTTGGATCCAGACTCGGCCATGTTCAGCTCTCGTAGATGGATCCAGAATATGAGAAGGCTCATTGACTCCGACTACGATTACTACAAACCGTCCAGTTTAGGTGTAGCCTTCAAAAACCTCAGAGTGTATGGAAATTTAGCAGAGAATGACTACCAAACGACACTCTCCAATGCCTTGCATAAGTCCGTATCTGGCATGTTGCAGTCTGTGCGCAAAGAGAATCCTGATAATTTATTTGACATTCTTAAACCTATGGATGGCCTAATCAAGCCTGGCGAAGTCACAGTAGTGTTGGGAAGACCCGGCGCTGGCTGTTCGACTTTCTTGAAGACAATTTCCCAGCATACATATGGTTTCCATGTCGCCAAAGAATCTGTGATTTCTTACGATGGTCTCACCCCTAAGGAAATCAAGAACAACTTGAGAGGTGAGGTCGTCTATTGCGCAGAGACTGAGACGCACTTCCCACATCTTACTGTAGGTGAAACGTTAGATTTCGCAGCCTTGCTAAAGACACCAAGAAACAGACCTCAAGGTGTATCTCGTGAAGCCTACGCAAGACACATGTCCGATGTGGTTATGGCCACGTATGGACTTTCGCATACAAGAAATACCAAGGTTGGCAATGACTTCATTCGTGGAGTTTCTGGAGGGGAACGTAAAAGAGTTTCGATTGCAGAAGTGGCGTTGGTTAATGCCCGTCTTCACTGTTGGGACAATTCCACCAGAGGGTTGGATTCCGCTACTGCGCTTGAGTTCATTACTTCATTGAAGACTTCAGCCATGATCATGAACGAAACTCCTCTTATTGCCATCTACCAGTGCCCACAAGACGCATTCAATTTATTCGACAAAGTCATTCTCATGTACGAAGGCTATCAGATCTACTTTGGGTCGAACCAGGGTGCAAAGAAGTACTTTTTGAAGATGGGGTTTGAATGTCCTCAGAGACAAACAACTCCGGACTTCTTAACCTCCATCACCAATCCCAACGAGAGAATCATAAGAGCCGGCTACGAAAAAGTTGTTCCTCGCACACCAGAAGAGTTCTACGACTTTTGGCAAAATTCACCAGAAAGAGCCCAATTAATCTTGGACATTGACACTTACTTGGTGAAGACCCAAAATAAAAAGGACGCTAAACACAGACTCTTGGACTCTCACCACGCCAAACAAGCTAGCAGAGCCAGCAAGAAATCTCCCTATACCAGTTCTTTCTCAATGCAAGTCAAGTATATCATGGTCAGAAACTGGAAGAGAACCTTGGGAGACCCTTCACTTACGATTGTCACCTTCTTTGGTAACACAGTCATGGGTCTCATTATCGGTTCAGTCTTCTTCCAATTGAAAAGCGACACCAGTTCGTTTTACCTTAGAGGGTCGGTAATGTTCTTTGCTGTTATGTTCAATGCCTACGCTTCTATCTTGGAAGTGTTTTCTCTCTACGAAGCCAGACCCATCGTGGAAAAGCACAAGAACTACGCCCTTTACAGACCTTCTGCTGACGCCCTTGCATCCATTGTTACTGAAATGCCCATCAAGATATTGACATGTGTGAGTTTCAACACCATTCTCTATTACATGGTAAACTTTAGAAGAAATGCTGGCCATTACTTCTTCTACCTCTTGATGAGTTTCCTTGCAACATTGTCGATGTCCCACATCTTCAGAACCTTCGGTGCCGCAACTAAATCGATCTCACAAGCCATGACTCCGGCTGCCATTTTGTTATTTGGATTGACCACCTTCACAGGGTTCGTTATTCCTACTCCATATATGCATGGCTGGTGCCGTTGGATGAGCTGGATCAATCCTTTGGCTTATGTGTTTGATGCTCTTATCTCTAATGAATTCCACAATCGTGATTTTCCTTGTGCTAATTTTGTCCCCGCTGGTCCGGGATATCCAACCTCGGGTGATTCAATCACTTGTGCTTCTGTTGGAGCTGTTAGAGGTTCTAATGTGGTCAACGGCGACGTATTTATTGCCCTTTCATACAGGTACTTCTGGGTTCACAGATGGAGAAACTTCGGTATCTTAATTGCATTTGTAATTTTCTTCTTGCTCACCTATATCTTTATTGTTGAAAAGAGCAAAGCAGCCGTGCAAAAGGGAGAGATTCTTGTTTTCCAGAGAAAGACAAGAGACAAACTCCGTAGACGCAGAAGAAAGAGGGACATTGAAACAGGAAGCTTGGAGAAATTGAAACAAACCGAATTAGATGACGACAGAAGATCGTCTAGGGATAGCTTCATGGAAACAAAACTTCTTGAAACTGCTGACATTTTCCACTGGAGAGATTTGACTTACACTCTCAATATTAAGGGAGAAGAAAGAACAATTCTTAACAATGTTGATGGATGGGTCAAGCCAGGCCAAGTAACAGCTTTGATGGGAGCTTCTGGCGCTGGTAAGACCACCTTATTGAACGCACTCAGTGACAGATTGACTACTGGAGTGGTTACTTCTGGCATTCGTATGGTCAATGGAGGTCCCTTGGAAAGTTCGTTCCAGAGAGATATTGGATATGTTCAGCAACAAGATTTGCATTTACAGACGTCAACGGTAAGGGAGGCCCTCAGATTTTCAGCTTACTTGAGACAGCCTTCTTCAGTCTCCAAGCAAGAAAAGAATGACTATGTTGAAAATGTCATCCACTTAATGGAAATGGAAAAATATTCAGATGCCGTTGTTGGTGTTACCGGCGAAGGTTTGAACATTGAACAGAGAAAGAGATTGACAATTGCAGTAGAATTGGTGGCCAAACCAAAGTTGTTGCTCTTTTTGGACGAACCAACTTCAGGTTTGGACTCCCAGACTGCATGGTCCATTTGTCGTTTGATCAGAAAGTTGGCTGACCACGGACAGGCTATCTTGTGTACTATCCATCAGCCTTCAGCTATCTTGTTGCAACAGTTCGATAGACTTTTGTTCTTGAAAGAAGGAGGTCAAACAGTTTACTTTGGAGACTTTGGTAAGAACTGCTCCAGTTTAATTAGTTACTTTGAGAGCCACGGAGCTCCCAAATGCCCTAGAAGCGCCAACCCTGCCGAATGGATGTTGCAGGTTATTGGTGCTGCACCAGGTTCATTTGCAAATCAAGATTACCATCGAGTTTGGTTAAGTTCAAGTGAATACCGTAAGGTGCAGAGAGAATTGACTCAAATGGAAAATGAATTGAGCAGCAAGCCCAGAATAGAGGATACCGAAAGGAACAAGACCTATGCCTGTTCCATCTTCACACAATACTTAGTCGTTTGCAGGAGAATCTTTGAACAATACTGGCGTACTCCATCGTACATCTACGCAAAGTTGGGAATTGCCGTTATTGCTTCTCTCTACAATGGATTTACATTCTTCAGGTCCAACAACTCCCTTCAAGGTCTACAGAATCAAATGCTTTCAGTTTTCCAAATGTTCCTCATTATGACTACCATGGTCCAACAGTACCTTCCATTATTTATTTCCCAAAGAGATTTGTACGAAGCCAGAGAAAGACCATCCAAGACGTTCTCGTGGGTTGCCTTTATTTTAGCACAAATCACAGTTGAGCTTCCATTCCAAATTTTTGCTGGCACTTTGGCATTTTTGTGTTGGTACTATCCTGTGGGAATGTACAACAACGCTATTCCAACAGGACAAGTATCACAGAGAGGTGCCCTTATGTGGTGCCTTATGACTCTTATGTTTGTCTACAGTTCGACATTGGGCCAACTTTGTATTTCCTTCAACGAAGTTAAAGAAAACGCTGCCAACTTAGTTTCCTTATGTGTGACTATGAGTATGACATTCTGTGGTGTTTTGGCTAGTAAAAATGTGATGCCTAGATTCTGGATCTTCATGTACAGATGCAATCCATTCACATACTTGGTTTCGGCAATTCTTTCTGTTGGACTTTCAGATTCCAAGATCTATTGTGCTCCTAACGAATTTTTGAAATTCTCCGCTTTAGGCAATCAAACATGTGGTGAATACATGGGGCTATTCCAATCATTTGTTGGTGGGACTCTTTTGGACCCACAGGCCACAGAATGTAAATTCTGTTTACTTAAGAACACTAATGACTATTTGGATAAAGTAGGAATTAAATATTCCACCTTAGGTCGTGATATTGGGATCTTTGTCTCATTCATTGGTTTCAACGTTATCGGCACTATCTTCCTTTATTGGTTGGCAAGAGTTCCAAAAGGAAATAGACAACAAGCATACCCAAGCATTTTAACTAAGGCTTTCAGTTTTTTGTCATTTTTCAATATGGCAAATCACTGATTTCCTTTCTAACATACGAAAAGTCTACGTATAGATATATTTATTGTAATTTACGAATACCCTATGATCTGAACAGAAGTCTGCATGTGACAATTTACTCTTCAAAGTGCCCCTATAATAACCCAAACATTCGAAGTGTAATTTCTTGTGTGAAGGTCGTTTTGATTAGAATACAAATAGCTTGCTTCTATCAACAGCGTATACACCAAATAACTTCTCTTTTTTAGAATACAATGCATATTAATAGCAAAATACTGATTAAAGTTTCATGTAACATTTAAGTTTTCTATGGTGCAACATCAAATAATGGAAAGTAACTTTTTGCAAATTGTACATAAATCTTAAGCAACAGTTGGAAGAAATCCTAAGGTAAAGACCACGAGTTGGTATTAATCTCTGGGTGGATGCCTTTAGAAATATGTGAAGAAACTTGCAACCGTTCGGTGATCGATAATTCAAGCGCAGAATTCGATTTCATGTGTAAGATGTGCTTCAACAAACTCAAAATTACGGTTGTATAGTGTAGTGGTTATCACTTTCGGTTTTGATCCGGACAACCCCGGTTCGAATCCGGGTACGACCTGCTCTATTTTTGCTCGCACAATCATTTAGCCGGGTAACCCCACATTTGAACAAATAAGAAGGCTACGGATGTCACTTTTTATTGTAGATAATTCCTAAAGTCCCGAACACTATACCGTTGACGGTTTTCTTTTTGTATCAGAGTTATTAATGTTTTAGAGATACATTTTCTGAAAAAGTTCTACAAATTTGAAAATCGGCTTTATACAGTTATTTTATTTTTTATTCAAACTAGTGACCGGAATTGATTCATACCACCGGTTATCAATTATTAATACGAGGGGTCGAAATTGATTCAAACCATCCGGTCAAAATTATTAATACTAGAGGTCGGAATTGGTTCATACTAAACTTCAAAAAACATTCAAACGAACATTGGAAATTGTTAATACCACCTTGGAAAAATATTCATACCACGGACATATAAGCAGAAGCTGTATTAATGTAATTCTATCTGGTATTGATACAATATGGTTAATTAGCTCTGCTGTACAAATTCAATAGACCGAACACCAATTTTTATTTTCAACCACTTTTTTTATCAATGACTACAGCATTTTTGGCAGAGAGAATAGTCACAATGTGATTACTAAATATAATAGAATATAAAAGATAGATAATCTTATTGTAAGTAAACATGGATTTCAATTCCATGGAACTTCCTGATGGGTTCATCGACGGTCTTGGTAATAGATTCTATTCCGGACCAAATGATATGATTCTTGAGTCAGAGATGGCACCTGTGGAAGCTCGTTTAAGCTACAGCGGTACAAGAATCTAAAGACATCAAACGAAGAAATTGAGATAGATGAAGAATATGATACTGGATTTGATTTCGATATAGATATTAGCGAAGAAGAAACCGTAGCAAGGAAACACAGAGGGCCTTACAGTACGATTACACTACCAAAGAAAGACATGGGGAAATGGTCTACGAAGAAGGAACTTCAGAATACAGGGCAACCAAGACCATGTGCATTCCAACAGACTGCTTACACTTGGATATGGATGTGGAACAAGAAAGTTGTTGATACAGCCAAAGAAGCGAGGACGTAAACCACTTCTCACTGATGAACGCAAACAATTTGTACAAAACATGGTTAGAGAAAACGCAACTGTAACTCTCGATAATATATTGAAGAGTCTTAAACAGGCCTTCGATAATATAAGAGCCAAAGCTTCAACAGTATATAATTTCGTAACAAAGATCTGTAAGCTTTGTCTTAAAAGAATTTCGAAGTGGGCCCTAAGAAGAAGTCTGGATGAGCTCAGACAAGAAAGACTTGAATGGGCACAGGAATATAAAGATAAGCTTCATTTTAACCTGAACTTGTAGATGAAGTCGGTTTTAACATCAGCATGAGACGTGAATACGGATGGTCGGCAGTCGGTGTAAAGGCAACTCTTACTGTCCCTGTGACTTGGGGTCACAACATTTCATTTACAGTGATTTCATTCCAAAATTCATATGCAATTTTAATAGATTTTTTAAGAATCACGACGTAATACTTTAAATCCAATACAGTTGGAATTGCACAAAGTACATTCTTTCCACTTATAAAAGGAAATGCCTCGGTGATTCTTCTTCTCAAATCGACCATCTGATAAGTGCTTTTTTTGAACAATTGAGAAGTTAAATTCAGGAAGATATTTTGAGCTTATGATATGTATATGTATCGACATCATTTACTCAGTTTTTGGTACATTCAGAAATAAGGTAGATAAATTCACTGATCCTGTTATGACAAATATTGAGTATGTTTGGTAGGTATATAGTATAACGATTATATATATTTGCCCAGTCAAATAATCAGCCAAAAAGATCTGAAACACAGGCTTATCAAACAGAAAGAATAAAGATAAGAATAATAGTGAAGAAGAACCACTTTTAAATACTGTAAAATCTTAAAAAAAGAGTCCAATTTCATGACTTAAGTTATCGGTGGTTGCTTACATTTAGTATTTATTTTTTACCCCACGAATTCCAGGAATGCGCTCCCAAGGATGGCATATTCTATGTGATGCATATGTTGCGATTATTATGTTTGGAGGCTACCGAGCTTGTCCTGCAAATAAAACATGGTAAAGCGCACGCTGGGCATGCTTTACCTATCTCGTAGCTTCAAACGGCTCTCTATTATCTTTTGCGATGAAAGTCGACACGTACGGCTCTGTTTCAAACTCACTTTTCTTGTATCTACCCCTCATATTTTCAGCGTTTGCCCCCTATTTTTTATCAATATAATTGAAAAGGAGAAAAATCTATGCTTTCTTGGGATATAATACAAATATCATAGAAGAATCGCAATTATTTTTGAAATTTTGTCTCTTCGCTTATGTATCACCACAAATCGAATTTATAAAATACCTAACAAAAATGAAAACAAATCAAATCAACTCATTGCTAATTTTTATTGTTGCTTGTTCTGTGCCCTTGATGCCATTATGCTAACATGGGATTACCAGGTGTCTCATGTTATATCTATAATGGCATCAAGGGCACAGAACAGGGCCATTTAATTGTTCGTAATGCGAACACCACCTGGTATGATTCAGATGGTGTTGGTTCCGGGAACATAACTGTCATCACTAGCCAAGCTGATTATGATGCTTTGCCTGTTAAGACTAAAATTGGGATCGTATGTGCCCCCGACGATGTTGATCTGACCGAGATTGGTATTCCCTACGTCGAAATGGAGCCTAGTGACGAAGACTTTTATAAACCAGAACAAACTGTTTATGTTAATGGCGATAATACCGTAACTGCAAGAAGTTTAAGTTGGTTGAAGAAGAGATTGCAAATTACCTGCATAATCAGATTCTGTAGAAATACAGCTTCGATGTGGTGTGACCCTTTCTAATCTTTTTCTCTAGGTTTTTTCACGCTTCGAATACTTCATAAGTTTTCCTTGCATTTTTCCTATCTTAATTCAATAAATATTTACTATCATGCAGACTTAATGAGTAGATATTTTTGTATAATCGCATAATAGTCTAAAACTTTACGTCTTTATTGATAAACCATATTATGAGATCTCTTTTTGTTGAACTATTAAAGCTCCGTATGTTTGTGCAATTGATTGAACCACCCGGTCACAATTTTTGATACTGGCGCCCGGAATTGGTACAAACTAGACCTAAAATTTATTCGTGCTAGCTGTTTGTTTATACGAGTCAAAGAGACTATTCATAGCATGACCAAGGGGTGGACTTTCTCTCTATGCTATCCTTGACAATTTGAAAGTGAAGATACATTCCTCTTTTATAAATCTATAAAGAGTAGTTTTACTCACTTTCAACCCTTCAAAGTTATATGTCAATTCTTTCAGCATCTCTTCAATGTAATAGATGCATTTTCATCAACCAAATTGTAAAGGAATGTCTTGTGATCGCTGTTCAAAGTAGGAAGAGGAATACGCCCCCTGGGTTTGGACATAGGAATCTCTCCATCTTCACTGTTGTTCTACTATCCACTTTTGACCAATACGGCCAACTTGACGAGCCACTTCAGAAATTGGTACCGAATGTTCAAAAAAAGTAATCGAAAAACTACCTCTTGTCATGATCAGTATAAACTCGATTCTTTCTTTTGCCAGTAGACATCTTAGAAAACCTATTCAGTAACAAATCAATTGACATTGGATCCAGATCTTTTGTTTAATTAGAAGATGAATCATTGTCGTTTGGTAAAATGTCTTCAGTTTCTTCAATTTGAGATTCCTTCTCATCTGACACGTTATTTAGTAGATTGAATGCTTGAACACTATCAAAATTGGCAATTGAGATAACAGGACGAGAGTCCGCCCTATCCAGAAAGTCAGTTGTTGGGTTACCATCATCGTCTATGACGGTAACCCAACCGTCTTCATGAAAGAATGCACTCATGTTCGAATTTGGATTTGCAAGAACTAAGAACAAAAAAGTTACCTGCTGTATATATTGTGTACCGTCAATTGATAGCAATTTATTCACCCCTGAGTCGCGCTAACAAACGTGATCACAATCCTCTTTTTTATAGGGGGTTTACGAATGATTTCTCCTTAACTCCAATTCAATATCCATCATTTGGCAACTTTAATCTATGCAGATTGCGAAGATTTAATTTGTGAGAGTCCCATAATACGAATTTATACACGAATTAATGAACCACCAGTATGTGCAAACTTTGTCATTTTTTGGCGCCAAAATTTATACTCTTCAAGACCTTTCTCTTCAAAGACAAGCGTATTCATTGGGAACAGTATGATAGTTTTTAGTAACTAGAAACGTGAAGTCCAAGAGTCTCTATGCGCCTTAATTTGTATAACTTTAGCGTCAACGCAAATCTACAGTGAACGAATTCTTGTTAAGGGGGGTGCGAATTTTGCCTGGAAAATACTGTACCATCTTGCAAAAAACTTCATACCACAGCCGTAGTACTTTCACGACAAAATAACTTAAAACCTCATCATGAAATTGAAAACCTAACGTAGGTTAAAATAACATCTGTTGACTCAAATAAGAAAGACCCCATCTATCCATTTTTGAATTCCATACATTCATGTACTATACTTCTAGTATATTTTCTCTAATCATTTAGAAAAGCTCCTTTTCCAAACGCAATTGGAATGTCTAGAAGTATGTCTACAGAATCCCTCACAACCATCCTATGAAATTGCTTGAGTGGCTTCTTTGACTCTTGGTGTCAATTGGTCTTTACTACTCAAACATGATCTTTTAACTTCATTTTTGCACACTGCCCAAAACTCTTCGATAGAATTTAAACTAGGAGAATATGATGGCAACAACACAAGCTCAAGCCCACTCAGAGCAACTAGCAATTGAATATCACGACGTTTGTGTGTGACTGCATTATCAAGAATCAAGTATTTTAAATTTCCTAACTTGGGATTGTTTTTAACTTGCTCAACGACAGGCTTGACAAAGTAATAGAAATGGTTAGATGTGATGCCTCTTCTTCCTGTGTCAGCTACATTTTTACCACTGTCAATGTTTTTCTTTTTATTGGAAATTGCTGGTGTTCTAGCCTTTAACTCGATACAACCTTTGGGAGATATATCACCATGAAATGAAATGTTGAGACCCCGAGTCACAGGGAAAGTAAGAGTTGCCTTTTCGCCGACTGCCGACCATCCGTATTCACGTCTCCTGCTGATGTTAAAACCGACTTCATCTACAAGTTCAGGTTAAAATGAAGCTTATCTTTATATCCCTGTGCCCATTCAAGTCTTTCTTGTCTGAGCTCATCCAGACTTCTTCTAAGGGCCCACTTCGAAATTTTTCTAAGACTAAGCTTACATACCTTTGTTAAGAAATTATACACCGTTGAAGCTTTTGCTCTTCATTATCGAAGGCCACTTTAAGACCCTTCAAAATGTCATCGAGCGGTACTGTTGCGTTTTCCCTTGCGAAGTTTTGCACAAATTCTTCGTGTTCATCAGTGAGAAGTGGTTGTTCCATATCCTTTTCCAAGTGTAAGCAGTATGTTGGAATGCACATGATCTTGGTTGCCCTGTATTCTGAAATTCCTTCTCCGTAGACCATTTCCCCAAGTCTTTCTTTGGTAGCGCTATCGTAATATCTGTAAGGCCCTCTGTGTTTCCTTGTGGTGGTTTCTTCTTCTTCTATATCGATATCGAATTTAGTGTCAGCTACTTCATCTAACTCAATTTCATTGTTTGGATTAGTTAAATTCTTGTAGTCGTTGTAGCTGAAACATGCTTCCACAGGTGCCATCTCTGACTCAAGAATCATTGTTCCTTGTCCGAAATAGAATTCACTACCAAGACCATCGATGAAACCTTCAGAGAGTTCCCTAGAAATCCATGTTTACTTACAATAAGATTATCTATCTTTTATATTCTATTATATTTAGTAATCACATTGTGACTATTCTCTCTGCCAAAAATGCTGTAGTCATTGATAAAAAAAGTGGTTGAAAATAAAAATTGGTGTTCGGTCTATTGAATTTGTACAGCAGAGCTAATTAACCATATTGTATCAATACCAGATAGAATTACATTAATACAGCTTCTGCTTATATGTCCGTGGTATGAATATTTTTCCAAGGTGGTATTAACAATTTCCAATGTTCGTTTGAATGTTTTTTGGAGTTTAGTATGAACCAATTCCGGCCCCTAGTATTAATAATTTTGACCGGATGGTTTGAACTAATTTCGACCCCTCGTATTAATAATTTTGAACCGGTGGTATGAACCAATTCCGGTCGCTATTCCGAATTAAAAATGAAACGACTGTACATAAGTTTCAATTTTTTATCTTACTGTGTCCATGCCACTCATTTTAAGTAAAGAAGAGGAAGACATAGGAAGATCAAAAGAGTTCATAACAAGAAAACAATAAAATAAGGATAGAAAAGAACAGGAGTCACATCAAAAATTATAAGAAGTAATTGTCAGAAATGTCAGAGCTAAGAAGCAACGGCAATTCCACAAATAGTTCCGAGTCGCAGAGCATTAGTGATGTCACCAGTGTCAACGTAAAGTATGATGATTCTGTGGAAATCAAAACTTATTCTACTTCGTTAAATTTGTTGACTCTGGAATCTAGACCAGATCTCCGGAATGCCAAGTATAAGTCTGCTACGGATCATTTGAACTGTCCCATTTGTCAGCAACCTTTTATGGAGCCTTTGACTACGATCTGTGGCCATACTTTCTGCAAAGATTGTATCTATGAATGTTTGAAAATGGCGAAAAGCAACCAGCAGAACTCTAGTAGCGACAATTTATCCGGGTATTGTCCACTTGACAGGACACCGATTGACTCTGCCAATATAAACGATTTGTTTCCTACTCCGTTGTTGATTTGTAACTTGATCGACGACTTAAAAGTCTACTGCTTGAACTATGAAAGAGGATGTAAATGGGATGGAAGTCGCTGGGAGCTTGAGCATCATGTTTTGGTTGACTGCGAATTCACAGGAGTCAAATGTGGAGGAGTTAGATACGGTAATAGCGATGTTCGACAGGAAGCTAAAGAGTCTGTACCAGAAAGTGCTGTTTGCCAGTTGTTTATAGAAAGAAGGTTTGCTGACGAAAACCACGGCTGTTCCCACCAGGTATTCCAGTGCAATTTCTGCAACCAGGAACTTACTAAGATCAGCGAAAGAGACCATTTGGAAAATGAGTGTTTGTTCAATTTCCAAACCTGTGAATTATGTTCCAACGATATGATTCCCTTGAAGAATTTGAGTAAACACCAAGAGAACTGTTCCAAGATCGGTATGGTCAAATGTCCTGCTCACGAGATCGGATGTAAGTGGGTTGGATCCAACGACACATCTCTAGAGATTCATCTACAAGGCAACAACTGTCAGCTCAGCCATTTCTTGCCTTTCTATCACAAGATAACCGACAAGGTGGACCTGCTTACTGAAGAGAACAGGTTTTTACAGAAACAGATCAACAAGATCTTGGATTCCATCGTTCAAGGAAAGATTACCAATTTGGGCTACAACGAATCTATAGAAGAGATCAACAAGTTCAAGACTATCGAGGACCAGGACAAGCTCTTGTACCTCAATTTTGAGATTGATAGGTTGAAATATGAGTTCAATGAAAAGATCGTGCCGTTCATCAATAAGCACAGCATGAACGAGCAGGAGACCGTGATAAACAATTTGACTCACGACAACTTCATGATGAAAGAAGACTTAAATTTACAGAGGATTCTAATCAATAGCTTGAGAAAGCAGTTGCAATTCCTTTTATTTTCACGCAACAGTGCGAGAACCGGAGCATTTGGTGCTGGTGGAATGATGGGTTCGTCGATCGGAGCAGCTCCTAATGCTCTTCTTATGGACGACATTGCCAGCGAACTTCTTGAAGCATCTTCACGAAGCAGTTCAGAGGAGAGGTTGAACTTGAAATTGTAGCACTAACAGACAGATACAAAAAAGATACAGACAGAAAAAGATAGTGTTGCCATGTGGAGCTTTTTATGATTTACGAAAGAGGATCACTAGCTGATAACGAAAATGAAATTTCATTCGGTATCTGAGATATCGACGACATATACATAAAACCAATTTAATAGAATGACTTAAAAGATAATTGTAAATGATTCTTTGACATCTTGGCAAGGAGCCCGACGAAAGTAGATAACAGAGAAGGTTAGAGTGAAATAACTGAAGGAAGAAAAACGCTCTTAAGAGAACTCGCTTAACGAGTAGAGCGAATAGTACGATTGATAATAGTCAAAAGAAAAACAGCCAAGTCAAACGCACAAAGAAGTTATAGCTTGAGAATTTTGCGATTGGCATTAGCCAACCATCGACCACTTAGATTTGGCTAAGAAGGTAATTCACATGCTGGTGCTGGCTGTAGGCGAAAATGCGTATGATAATTACGGCTGCGAATTGGATAAGCAAATTATGGAGCAAGAGAAAAATGAGAAAGACAACGACGATCAAAAAGACGTTGAAATAGACGTAGATGCCGACATGGATACAGATGAAAAGGAAGATAAGACTGCAATAACAGAGAAGCGAGGATACAAATTAATTGGTGTGGAGAGGAGTAAAGATGACTACACATATAAATGAAACTAGCTAAATTCCTAACTAATAAATACAGAAACTAATTTCAAATTTCCATTTACTCCAACAAAAATTTCAACAAAATATCCAATAATTAACGGCATTTCCTTCTGCACGAAGTACACATACGAAGGAATATCCGGTTCTGAGACTAACCCATCAAAAGGATCCGTATTAATCATCTCATCTCCGTACAATCTTGCCCATCTCTTAGACAAAGGAATCACATTGTCAATATCTACTAGCTCGGCACGTTCCTGGAACACTTCTAATTCTGGTAATCCTGCACAACCAAGTGGAGGAAGGTTTCGGTTTCATATGGCAGCCTGGTTATAATCGAAGTTTCCACATGGAGAATTAGTGAAAAGACACAAAGCTGGAAGTAATAACAGGCTTTGACGGTTGGTCATTATAAAGACTAAAATCTCCAACTTTTCTGAAACTCTGAGTTCGTAGAATTTCGTGTTTATTCTCTCCTCGGTCGCCGCGAAATTCGAGTGAAATATTCTATACGAAACGATATCTTATCTGCTACAACTTCCTATATCTTATATAGAGAAGTAGATACGTGAGAATATTGATAGGGTGCTGTTATTTATCCTAAATATAGGCCACATACCCAAGAGGCTTTTCTACAAAAAAAGCGATAGTGATATTCACTTCTAGTATTGTTCAAGTAGTCTACTGAAAAATCTTGACCTCTTGTCCCAGATCTTCTCCACAACGATTGGAAGATCATACACGAATCTCCACGAATCTCCATTTTGAAGTTTCAACAAGAGTATTTCCAGTTTATCGAAGAAAAAAGCAAAGTCATTCTCCCTATGGAAACCTTGGAGATCCATTCCAAGGACTTCTTGGTCAAATGGGTCCATGCACCCGACAACTGTGTCATTGACTGGCAGGTTAAGCCGCTCAAAAAGTCCATCAACTTCGCTATTTACAAGTTGAACGACGAGGAACCCAGCGAGAACTCAGTAGAGTCTTTCCAGGCTCCACCTCCTATCGGCCATAATGATTCTTCAGCCAATGTAAACGGTTTTAGTAGAAACAGATCCAGTTCGGTCACTTCGGTCAACCAAATCACCAACAACAACCCCTACAAAACCAAGTCAAGATCTTCGACCTTCTCTACGAATTTGATCAACTCAGACTTGACGTTGTTGAAGAACTACAACAAGTTGATTGCAGGCGAGTTGGTCCACGGCAAGTTTGAAGTAGCCAAAGACGGAATGTATGCCTTTGTCTTCGACAACTCCTTCTCTAAAACGACCGGAAAGAAGGTCTTTTTCAGTAGCAAAATCATTTCTGACACGGCTACTGTTTCCAGAAGAAAATCTGTTGCCAGACTGACGAGCTTCCGAGGCAATGGTGTTGAGCCAGGTGCACCTTCTTCTATACCCGCACTGACGATTCAGTTTCAAACACCATTTGAAGCGGACGAAAATGAAGTTGAAGGTGATGTACCGCTTGATAAGAGAGGCAACATTCTTCGTCCCAAGAATGGAGAGTTGTTGCAGAGTATCTTGTTGAAGAAGAGAAGAAAGAAGCTTCAAGGCTTCACCAAGCGTTACTTTGTGCTTAACTTCAAGTACGGCACGTTGTCGTATTTCCGTGTCAAGGACAATAAGTTGAGGGGTCAAATGCCTATCAAACATTCCATCGTTAGTGCCAATGCCAAATCAAGAGAAATATTTATAGATTCAGGCATGGATGTGTGGAACTTGAAGGCTTTGAATGAGAAAGAATTCAATGCTTGGGTTGAGGCTTTCAACGAAATCAAGAAGTCAAGCGAGGAAACATCGGCTGAAGAAGCCATGTATGAAGAAGAAGAACTGGGCATTATCGCTCTGGAATTAGAATCGATTTCAACGAAATTGACTCAGCTCAAAATGACTACTGGAAATAGCGCTCCAGCTGCTAAGTTGGTCGATAGCATCTCATTTGCCGTCAACAACTTGTTAGCTAGAGTGATACCAGCCAATAGAAGCTCTGCACACGATCTTACATCAGTCAAGTCATCTTCTGAGTTTTACGATGCCCAAGAGTATCTCGATGTAATGAGCTCTGGTGTCGTTCTTTTGGACACGCCAATACCACCATTAGGTAGTAAGGCCATCAGCCAAGCAGAAACGCCATCCGACGAAAGTTTAGATGAAAACTTAGACGGGGAGTCATTGTCGTCGTCTTCAGAAGAGGAGGACGACGAAATTGAGCCATCCAAACCTGCAGAGGTAATTCAGAGAATCAAGCTGGCAGATGACAGTGACGATACTTTGTATCCCTTACCTCATGAATCTATCGAAAGAGAATCTGATATCCCAGTGTGTAACCATACTCCTCCTAGTATCTTGGCCTTTGTACGTAAGAATGTCGGTAAGGATTTGTCCACTATTGCCATGCCAGTGACGATGAACGAGCCTCTTACTTTCTTGCAGAAATACACCGAAATATTTGAATACAGCGACTTGATCAACAACGCTTTACAACCCAGTTTTTCTGACGAGTCCGGTGAAAGGATCTTAAGAATAGCTGCGTTTGCTCTTAGTTACCTTTCCAGCGCCAGAGTCAAAGAAAGAAACAACCGTAAACCGTTCAACCCATTGTTGGGTGAAACGTTTGAGTTGGTCAGAGAAGATCGTGGAATTCGTGTCATCAGTGAAAAAGTTAGCCACAGGCCACCTGTGTTTGCTTTCTTTGCCGAATCTGAGAAGTGGGACTTGTCGTTTAACCCTGCTCCAAACCAGACTTTCTGGGGTAAGAACGCCGAGATTGTAACCAAGGGTACTGCAAAGTTAACTATTAAATCAACAGGTGAGGTGTTCACTTGGTCTCATCCAGCTACCTTGTTAAAGAATATCATCGCTGGTGAAAAGTATTCTGAGCCTTCGGCACCTATGACGATCAAGTCGTCATCTGGTTATAAGGCTGTTGTAGAGTTCGCTAAAGGAGGGTTGTTTAGTGGTAGATCCGAGGATTTGACCATTAAAGCATTCAACTCCAACAAGAAGCAATTGCCATATACCGTCAGCGGAAAGTGGACCGAGTCCTTGACGTTGAAAACAAATACCACTGAAAAGTTGATCTGGGAAGTTGGTGACTTGTTGCCTAACTCCAACAAGAAGTTTGGTTTCACGGCTTTCTCAGGTACCTTGAACAAGGTCTATGCCATTGAAGATGGAAAATTGTCACACACAGATTCTAGATTGAGACCAGACATACATACGTACGAGAAAGGGGATGTCGACCAGGCCGAAGCACAAAAGGTAGGATTGGAAGAGAAACAGAGAGAAAGAAGGAAAGAATTGGAAGAAAGTGGGAAGTCACATGTACCCAACTTCTTCACCCAAGTCAGTGGTGACACTCCTGACTCTGGTGAATGGGCCTACATTAGAGGTAAGAAGAGTTACTGGAATAGAAGAAAGCACGGGGACTGGGATGACATCACCAGACTCTGGTAGTCATTGAATAGCATGAAATGTATTAAAAAGTTATCAAATGTACGAGATTGTAAAATTCTATGTATCATCGAGATACTTAATTTGCATTCGCTGCTCTTCTTCTTCTTCTGGACTCTTCTTGGGCATCTTCTTGACGTTTGAATACTAGCGCCATGCAGAGTCTTGTGAGAGCATCCAAACTGACTGAGTATATACTTTCATAATTAACAGTAGGATCGTTCGATGTATTGTAGATGTCTCCCATTGCAAACAGAGCTTTTTGCCTGAAGCGGCCAAGAATCGAGTAGTCCTTCTTCTCGTCCAACGACCCTAATTTCATTGCAGAATAGTATTCTTGCTTAGTAAAACGTGATCTGATCGAGAATAATTTTGTCAAATAGCCCCCAACCAAAGGGTTATTACGGCTGATTGATTTGTCCAACGTATTCGTTTTTTTGTCCCAGTTGTCTGTCATAGAATGCTGACCTGGGGACAAGAGGAAATTAGAGTAGTTGTAAATGAACCCATACGACCTTCTTTCATGTATCCATCTGTAACGACTCCCTTTATACACATAATCCGCAATCGGTAATACACAGTGCTGAAATACTACGATGGTGAAGTCCTGGCTCTTGTCCTTGGGATCTGGTGAGAATTTTAATTCATATGTAGAATATGAACCATGACGATATTTCCATACAACACAGAAGTCATACAAGTCTTGCTTGCTATCGAAGCCTCTATGCCTGATCTTTTCCTGATCTACATAGTATCGTTTTATAGTTAAAAATTTGTTAAGATTGAGCCTGTGAATGTCAGCTCTTATCAACGGAATGCCAATGCCTTGAAGTTGCAATTGTCGAGCGCACTCAACAGACTGTGCGCCGCTAGCATCCTTGAATGATTTGTACTTCCCCACAGAATCAGCGGAGACAAATACCCTTAGATCAGAATTGAAGCAGTTATTACAAAACATGAATCTCCAACCCTTACCGACATGTACGTTTGTCGGCTCAAGGTAGGCAGGAGGATAATCTGCGACCTTTTCAGGCAAGACGGCGATTTCGTCGTTGCGAAAGTAATCTGGTAGTTCTTCAGTGTCTTTCTGAAACTCAGACGACAGCGTAGGTATCCTTTTCGATTCAGGCATTGTATTAAAATTTTACGTAGAGGTATGAACAGTAGCTACATAAACATCAATAACTAGAGCGAAAGTAGAGATATATATAGAGTAATTATAATCAGGTCGATATCGGTGAAAAATGGATCGGAGCAGAGCTGATTAAAAAAAACTGACTTTATTTCAGCCAAGCCTTCCGTGCACTTAGAAGTTAATAAATATTTAGAGCATGCATTCAGTATCAAGTAGGCGCAATTATATTGGTGTTCATTTCCGCGATGAAAGTACGGTTATCTTTGAATGACTGTCGACTTGACTTAACAGCCACACATTACATCTATTAATGAGAGTCATGAAAGATAAATATAAATGAGTTAACTATGAACAATCAGCCTCTCAACTGAAACTTCAGCTATCTTTAATGTTCTAGACCTTGCTCTTTTCGGTCGTCACCCCTTACTTAACAAATCAAGAGCCGTCCATGCTTATATATGCATACAGCCGCAAATTCACTCATGCTTTACCTTTTTTCATTAATGATATAGGAGTGCGTTGCATAGCTGGTATAAGGGTAATGACAATAATTAAACATGCAACACCCGAAAACTTATCTAACAAACAAAAGGATCCATACAAATATTACCTTGTTTCCGCTTATAATTTTCCATAATATCATTGAGTGAAATTTCATTTGGAAAAAGCCATGTATTCTTAGACTGGTATCATCTGCCTTTATACTCACTTCACTTATGAACTGTTGGTGAGGCTGCAAGAGCAATTTTAACCGTTCACATATAAAAGCTATCAAGACTTCTCGATAAAAATAAAACGTAATGTACATAAAAAATAAGAGGGAAGCGTAATAATAACTTTTGAATCTTAAAGTCCCAAAATGCTAAGATAACTTCAAAATCAATTTGTCATTGAAGACAATTGAATCTTGACTTTGCCAATTTAGAACCTATATTGTTTTTAGTTTTAAGACGGGCAACGTATGATCTAGTGGCAAATCGTATATTACACACATACCTATTTTGCAGCTTGCTCAATAACGTGCCCAGCTAGCCATACTATTGTATGACACCTGTCAGTCCCATTGACACGTAGACCACCACACAGAATACCTGAATTGGGCTAAAACGGTTTCATCAAATTCTGTGCTTTATCCCATTTTCTGCATTGAAAAGTTATACTATATATAATAAACAGTACATAATAAATGAGAAAGACTACTTTTCTGATAGAAAGCAGTACGAAATATATCTTACTACACTATATTTGCATGAAATTTTATAATACACAAGTGTTTATACTAAAGTAAAATCACTAGTCTAAAGAGTTATATGAGATGGCCATGCAGTCACAAGTATGCAACTGCTGCTCCATCACCTCTCAAGTCCGAACCTGCTGAATAGACAATATTACCCTTCTTTATATCCTTTTTGATGATTTGCGCTCTTCCAAAGGTGCCCCTTGAATAACCAGTGTAAACTTTGGTTGCGTGCCCGAGTTCTTGCAACTGATCAACTACTTTCTGGTCAATACCTTCTTCAAGAGCTACTACTGTCACTGGGGTTCTAACAGGACCGTCTGCGCCACGACCACGATCTGCATCATTGTTTTCATCCGAATCAAGAATGAACCTTGGTGAGTCAATCAGCTGCTGTGGCGAAAAGTTGAACACTGTGAGATTGAGAACATGTTGGACATGACAAACGGGTTGAGCAAATCCTCCCATATTGCCAAATGACGCATATAACGAATTATCTTCGTTCGTAATCATACCTGGGATAATTGTATGATATGGACGTTTACCACCTTCAAGACAGTTGCTCTTTCCTGGACTCAAGTTGAAGTTGGCCCCACGGTTATGGAGACAGAAACCATAGTCTTCCACAAGAATTCCGGAACCAAAGCCCTGGTAGACAGAATTGATGAAGGAGCAGGCCTCACCGTTGGAATCTGTCACGGTGAGATAGACAGTATCAGACTTGTACTTTGGATCCGGAACTCCATGAGACATCGTTTCACCATCGATGATCTTGGAAGGGACAAAGAGTTCAGCTCTCTTCTTCAAGTACTCAGGGCTCAAGAGTGATTCTATGGGAAGATCCTTGAACTGGGGGTCAGTGACATACTCGTCAGAATCATAGAAAGCAATCTTACAAACTTCTACCAAGAGATGCAAGTATTCTGCTGAATTATGCTTCAACTTGTAGATATCGATCTTACCCGAATTGTGAAGTTCCTGAATGATTCCGAGGGCCAAAAGTGCCACCAATCCATGGCCATTAGGAGGAATTTCCCATACATTAGAACCTTGGAAATTGAGCTTGATGGGATCTACAAAAGTTGAGGTATGAGACGAGAGGTCATCCAAAGTAAGCTTGCCATTTCTGGAACCGATAGTGCTGATAATAGCTTCAGCAACTGGACCTTTATAGAATCCTTTCTTACCCTCCTTAGCAATTATCTTCAACGTCTCAGCCACACGTTTGTTACTGACAAAATCTCCTTCTTGAGGTGGCTCTCCGTCAAACAAAAATGAATTGTTGCCCACGTCTACGTCTTGATTCTGACTCTTCAACTTGACAGAAGCAGATCTCCAAGATCGGCTGGCTAGTTCAGCGACGGGAAAGCCTTTCTCGGCCAACTCAATAGCAGGCTCGAGAATCTCAGCAAACGTAACTTTTCCTGAACCCCATTTGTCGTAGGCGTCATTCCAGCCAGCAATAGCACCAGGAACAGTAACAGCAAAAACAGAGGTATAGGGAATTCTCTTCATGGGTTTACCATGGTTGTGTTCATTCCAAACGTCTTGGGGAGTCACAGACTTAGGTGCCCTACCGGTACCGTTCAAACCAAGAACCTTTCCACTTTTGGGATCCTTCTTATCGTCCAACTTATAGTAGAGGGCAAAACAGTCACCACCAATACCAGTGGACGTAGGTTCCGTAATACAGAGAGCAGCCAGAACAGCAATGGCTGCATCTACACAGTTACCACCCTTCAGAAGAATCCTGAGTCCAGCAGCGTTCGCTAAAGACTGGGTAGAAGAAACGATTCCCTTCGTGGAATACACAGTTGATCTTCTGGAGGAAAACTTGATGAAGGCTTCAGGAATGGTCATGGCCGATTCAATTGAGTTGTTAGGAATAGATAATTTTATTTAGCAGTATTTTGTAAAGCCAAACCGTATAACTAGAAATGTAATTTTTAGTGAACAGATATGAAAGATGTAAAATGTAAAAAACTAGACAGAATTGTGTACAACTAGATAACAGCTCAAGTCAATTGGTAGCAATCTAAGATTTATGACTAATTCAGAATTAATTTCTAAGGCCAAAGCCAAGACTCATTCACCCTTGGTCCTGGTATCTTGTTTCATATATTTGGAAATGGCTGAAAAATCAAATGTTCAATCTCCGTAGAGCCGTATCAAAATTACGCTCGGATCGGTCTGGGGAATGACCCAATTGGGAAGTAGGGCCCGCAACAATAAGGAACGTCTGGAAAGAATGCCATTTCTACAAATTGGAGATAGTTTCAAAGACAGCTTGTATTCTGAGTTCCTTATATACGACAAAAAAAGCCACATCATAAAGATCATCTTTACGGCTGCTCCTATCTATCCGATACTACTCCGATAGACTCAACCACAAAACGTTTGCGCAATCTTTTATCACGTGACAAATATCAGCTGATTTTCATACGGTTATACAAGGATATGGAATGGCTTTATCTGGAGAAGCAGAATTGCAAGTGATATAGTCATATAGTCAGCTCTCTGAGAGTGCCCTAGTTTCTAATATAACTTAGTTACTAACTTCTGTGAGAAGACGTTTTTATTCGACATGATTATATATATATCTAAAATCTGATACTGCATATATACCATATCATAATCAATTCTCTGCAATTGCAAATTGAATATTTCAATTAATTCTTTCAGTTGTTCTATTTTTCATTTGAGCTGTTTCCTTACATACATACACGGACGTTTTCTATGGGTGTCAACTCTTTGTGGGATATAGTTGGACCCACGGCTAGACCGGTCCGGTTGGAGGCACTTTCCCGTAAAAAGCTAGCCGTAGACGCCTCCATCTGGATATATCAGTTTCTCAAAGCTGTTAGAGATAGCGAGGGTAATTCTCTTCCCCAGTCGCATATCGTTGGGTTTTTCAGAAGAATTTGTAAACTATTATATTTTGGAATCTTTCCAATTTTTGTATTCGACGGAGGTGCTCCTGCTCTCAAGCGCGAGACTATCAGCCAGAGAAGAGAAAGAAGACAAGGGCAGGCAGAAAGTACACGGCAAACGGCTCAGAAATTGTTGGCAATTCAGATCCAGAGGGAGGCAGAAAAACTGAGAAACGTAGCTAGTGGAAAACACGTCAATTACGATGCCGAAGATGATGTGATCTATTTGGAAGATTTGCCCATCAACCATCCGCAGCATGGTGCCACTGTTGGAAATCAGCCAGTGTTGAAAAGTAGAGAAGGGACTCCAGTTGGTTCTCAGTCCAATGTATTCAGAAAGGCAGATGAGTACCACTTACCGGAATTGAAGCACTTCAAAGTATCGAGAGATGATGGCAGAATTATGCCCGCAGAAGAATTCCTCGAAGAGAGCATCGATCATATTGATGGGGTAGATATCAACTCGGTGGATCCGAATTCCAAAGAGTTTCTCTTATTGCC
Organism: Scheffersomyces segobiensis; assembly: GCA_030564745.1. Lineage (NCBI taxonomy): Eukaryota > Fungi > Ascomycota > Pichiomycetes > Serinales > Debaryomycetaceae > Scheffersomyces > Scheffersomyces segobiensis. The sequence goes on from JAKTZB010000003.1 coordinate 310,828, forward strand.
CAAAGCTACACAGTATATGATTTTGTCACACCTCAGGTTACGATCCAGATTGAGAATGGGGTACAGGAAGGAACAACTTGAGGAGTTGTTTCCGAACAGTATGGATTTCTCGAAATTTCAGATCAAGCAGGTGCAAAAGAGAAACTTCTACACTCAGAAACTAATGAAGATTGCAGGAATGGGCGAAGATGGAAACATGACCAAGAGAATCGCAGGTGACAAGGATAGGAAATATGCTTTGGTCAGAAACGACGATGGCTGGACTCTCGCCTTACAAGGTGAAGAATCTACTGCATCAAATCCCATAGTCCTAGACGAAAATGTTGAGGATGTAGCTTCTACAATCAGGGTGGAGCCAAAACCAGAAATGATAATTATTGAAGACGAAGTGGTGAAAGTGGAAGAGCAAAGTGATTCGGAGTTCGAAGATGTTCCACTTGAAAACGAAGAAGTAAAAATTGAAAATATGGATAGTGAAGACGACAATTTACAGAACGCGTTGATTGAATCTATTTATGAGAAGTTTGAACATCGCCCTACTGAAATCAGAAGTATAACTTCTGATGGTTTTGATGAAGAAGAACTTTCCAAAGCAATTGAGTTCTCTAGAAAAGATCTTCAACAATTGCAGGAACAGGAAAAAGAAATAGAAAGATGTTCAGCTAACACTTCAACAACCAAAACATTTGCAACTACACAAGATAGACAAGTTATGCCATCTGAATCTGAATTTTCTTTTGGAGAATCGTTGCTATTTGTGAATTCAGAAACATCTAAAATGAATGACCCCAATTTGGAACTTGATTTGAGTAGTTCAATTCTCTTTACAGAGTCAGATAAAAGGGAACCACTCACTAGTGTACAATCTGCAGAAGTTAAGAACCAAAAAAAACTTAAAGAAAAAGTAGATGCTAGTGATGTTCAAAATGACAAGAAAGTTGATATAATAGTTGATGAACCAAGACAGCTTCCCAGCTGGTTTAGCGCCGAATCATCTTCTAATCCTCACAGTGAGCCTTTCATGACTTATAATAACCAAAGCACATCTGAGAAATACAAGGCTGACGAAGAAGCAGGACTAATCAGTTGGAACGAAGCCAAGACTTATTTTGATGCAAAAGAAATCAATGACAATCTGGAAGAATCAGAAGGTGATATGCAAGAAATCAGTGCTCCTGTGACTGAAATTCTGGAGTCAGTTACACAAGGAACTGTCTTAAAAGTGCCCGACAAGGAGGAAAATTTGACCGAGGAACGTAAAGTTGAAGTGTTAGATTATGATTTTGAAAAAGAAGAAGAGGAAGAACTTGTAGAGCAACTTCAGAAAGAAGAAGCTGCTCATGAGAGTTTCCGAGAGAATATTAAGAAGATACACCAGATTCCGGTTGGATCGACAAGCACAAGTATTACTGATGAGCAACTATTACAGGAGCAATTACAGAAATCAAAGAGAGATTCTGATGAAGTAACGCGGAACATGATCACAGACGTTCAGGAACTTCTTCGTAGATTTGGCATTCCTTACATCACGGCTCCTATGGAAGCAGAAGCTCAGTGTGCTGAACTAGTAAAAATTGGATTGGTAGATGGAATCATCACTGATGACAGTGATTGCTTTCTATTTGGAGGAACCAAAGTGTACAAGAACATGTTCAACCAGAAGCAGTATGTTGAGTGCTACTCCCAGGATGACGTTGTTGATAAGATTGGATTGACTCGGAAAAATCTTATCGAGCTAGCCCTTTTATTGGGCAGTGACTATACAGAAGGAATCAAGGGAATTGGTCCAGTTCTTGCGATGGAGATATTGGCAGAGTTTGGGTCATTGAAGAATTTTAAAAGGTGGTTTGACGAGAAAACGAAGACAATGAAGTCGGACAAGAAAGATCTGACGACTTTGGAGAGGAACTTGCTAGGAAGAATAAGAAATGGAAAGCTTTTCTTACCTGAAAGATTTCCTGATAATGTAGTGTTTGACGCATATGAGCATCCGGAAGTAGATCATGATCGAAGTGAATTCAAATGGGGAGTGCCCAACCTTGACCAAATCCGTTCGTTCCTCATGTATAACGTGCGGTGGACGCAGGATAAGGTTGATGAGGTTATGATTCCATTGATCAGAGATATGAATAGGAAGAGAACTGAAGGCACGCAATCCACAATTGGGGAGTTCTTCCCGCAGGAGTATATCCAATCACGGAAGGAGGTAAAATTGGGAAAGAGAATGAAGTATGCCGCCACGAAGTTGAACAAGAGGCAGAAGAAGAGTAATTAGGGTTAGGAACAGGTAGACAGGTAGCTAAAAAGAATAACGAATTATGTTGATACAATTAAGATAGGGTAGAAAAAATAAATGGAAAATGTAAGAGAAATACAAGAACTAATATTATAGAAGAATTAAAAAAAAAAGTTTTACTTAAAAGGTCAATGATATAAAAACTACTTGATAGATGTATTCTAAACCATATTCCCCAGGTTCAATGATAATTACATATTGCTTTATAAGAAATGTGACTTTGGGTGCAAAATTCTGCTCACTCATTACCATTCCATCTCTTCGATTCGGCAATCGAGTGTGCGCACCAAATCAACAAATTAGCTTAACTATTGCGACTACTTTTAAATGAAAACGATTGCCAGTTTTCACTCACAATTAGAAGACCATTGCAAACCTAACACATCAATTGACATTCTGCTATGACAGACTCGTTCGCAAAGTTCTCTTCGATGCTCGAGTCCGCCAAGGATCTCACCATCGAAGCAGCGGTATCAGCACTGTCTCGTCTTACTGATACACCTTCTGGTCTGAGACAGGTGGAAATTCCGAAGTTGTTGAACTCACGTCTGGACCGTGATATCTTGACGGGAATGAAATGTGTGATTGCAGCAACAGCTAGAGGTGAAGATGGGTTATCGTACTTTGCGGATGTGGTGAAAAACGTGACGACATCCAACGAAAGCATTCGTAACTTGGTACTTATCTATTTAACAAGGTATGCCGAAGTGGAGCCAGACACAGCATTGTTGCTGATAAATTCGATTCAAAAGTCTTTGAACGAAAAAAGTGCCATAACTCGGGCCAAGGCGATCCGAGCGTTATCCGGGATCAGAATCTCGTCCATTTTGCCAATTGTATTACTTTGCATCAAACGGACCCTAACGGACCCTTCACCGCTAGTCAGAAGTGCTACAGCCATCGCTATAGGGAAGGCCTTTGACATTGATGAGTTGGAAAATAATTCTAAGAAGCAGATGGTGGAATATCTCACTAAGTTGTTGAGCGATAGCGACGCTTCTGTAGTGTCTACAGCCATTAAGACATTCTATAAGCTTTTGCCTCAGTTCGCTAACTCTTCCAAAATCTGGGATCCAATACACGGCAACTTCCGTCGTTTCTGCTCCATAATCGACGATATTGACGAATGGAGTCAGGGCTTTTTGATCGAGATTCTAACGGAGTACTCACGTCGCTTTCTTCCTAGACCCAAACTTTATTTGGCTAATGATTCAAATCAAGTCATAGATTTACCAGAGGACTACAGCCAGATGCCGTTTGCCGTTTACGAGGTGTCATTTGATGATGATTTGCGTTTATTTCTCAACTCGTTGAAGTTGCTCCTCTACACAAGACTGGAAAGCGTAGTCCTTGCTGTAGCTAGAGCAGTGTACTTTTTGGCACCACCACTGACTTTCAAGGACTTCCAGTTGAGCCAGCCACTTATACGAATCGCAACTACATCTCGTAATAGCCAAATATCGCTCTTTGCTCTACAGATGATCTCCAGTATCAGCTGGAAAGACCAGTCTATATTCGGAAGCAATGTGAAGAACTTCTACTTATATCCTTCCGATCTGTTTGAGGTTGCCAGCAGCAAGCTTGATATTCTTGCTTCATTAGCACAAGAGAAAAATATCAAGTACATCTTGGAAGAGTTGAAGTACTACACTTTATCGTCAAGAAATAGCGACATCGCCCGCGAAGCCATAATGTCTATAGGGAGATGTTCGCAACTTTCTCCCGAATGGAACAAGAAAATTCTTAGATGGTGCTTGAAACAAATACAAAAGACTACAGGTGCAATTTTGAACGAGTTGCTCACCGTGGTGAGGTACTTAATTCAGCAAAAAAATAGTTTCACTATTGATGTAGCCAATGAGAGGGACGACATCATCAAGACCACATACCAGTTGTCATTGATTCTACGCGACAGCAGCTTAAATTTAGAAAACGATGCTAAGGCAAGCATAGTCTGGATAATAGGAGAATTCACAGGGGTGGCCGAGAATGCCATTGGACCGGATGTATTAAGACATCTCATAAAGGGCTTTGCTAAGGAAGAAGAAAGTACAAGATACCAGATTTTGATGCTTGCGGCCAAGGTCGCTTCTTATGAGGTTAAGAGAATTCGAACTGAAGCTGGGGATGACGAAGCTATATACAATCAACGCCTTGGAGATAACATAAACTATAGAATGTTCCAGCATGTTTTGCATTTAGCCAAATATGACAATTCGTACGATACTAGGGACAGAGCGCGGATGTTGAATGTCCTATTGAATTCTAGTAGCTCAATGTCGGAATTGGCTACATTGTTTTTGCAAGTGCCAAAACCAGTTCCAGCGGTAGGTTCCAAGAAGGATGCATCTTTCGTTCAATCCAGGGCATTGGAAGAATATCTCACCATAAGAGATTGGTCCGAAGCTGATACCCTTCCAAAAGCAGATATCAGAAAAGAGGCAAAGGTTATTTTCAATAGTCTCGGTGACGCTGGAATATCGTCCTTCTCAAGTGTAGAAAAGTCGCCCACACCTCCTTCAATGGCAACTAGTCGTTCAATTTCTTCAGAATCATATCTTAATTCCCGTATACCAGAGAAGAAGCAGACTTATCATTTACAGAGTTTGGATGATTTCTTTGGTAATGATCAATCAGAGGAAAGTTCCGACGATGAAGATGACGACGACGAAGAAGACGAGGAAGACGAAGATAACGATGTAAGCGAAGAGGACGACGAAGAAATCTCATCCTCGGATGAAGTACAAGATTCACATGAACTGGAGAATTACGCATCCGACTCAGACACAAGTTCCAAGAGAGCACTTCTTTCCAAGGCATAAAACACGAGAGAAAGGCAGGAGGGTTTACCAAATTATTTTCTACACTCGGCCACAAATATAAGGTAACAATAATATACAATACGGCTTAGCCCTCGTTAATGTTAATTATTAACCACAGAAAGTGGAAGCGAATAATATCCTAACAATTATTCTAAAAATATAATATTTTGTCGCTTTTGTCGTGAAATAGTGCCAAGCGGTGTCCGTAAATTTTGGAAACTGTTTGTGTGGTTCAATGTTGCAGGTATGAAATGCACAACAAGGTATTTCTGGTAACGATAGCTAAACCCTTATTTTCTTTCCTACTCTTCTTTAGTCTAACCACTAGTATCCGTAAAATATCCGTTCCTTTTTTTTGGTAAATCTTTACCTGCAACTTCTCGATTACTTAGCATTATTGCAGGCAAGCCTGGGACATTTTTTTAATGGGGAATCTTTTGTGACAGATTAGACATGTATTGTGGGCTCATCTTCCATTCAACAACTTAATTGACCTTTGAGATCTGTGACCGTTTTCTTTCCGCTTCTTTATTGTTGAATTCCTACTGTTTGTTGTATACTTCGTGTTGTTTTCGGCAGCTGCAGGTTATTGTTTAGCTGCTACATATTTTATGCACGATTAGGACCTAATTACAGAACCAGTTGCGAACAATATTTTCCTTGTGTCTTTCCAGTTAGCGAATTATTGGTAACGCAAATAGATTTTCTTTGACAAAAGTGGTCTTCTGTTGAAAAATTTGGAGCCATTAGGTTCCAATAGCGTGGACCCTGTGGTTTCATAGTACATAGCTTGTAGTAATTATTTGCATCTATGCGTTTCATTTAGTGGTCTATTACTGTTTGAGGAAATTTCTTCAACTCAGAATTATGCTGTTATCCAATGAATGGTGTAGTCAAGCATGATTTCGTTGCTTCTTATTGTGTTCCGGTGTTGATCACAAAAATCTCCTGTAACGGTTCAAATTGCATAAAAACTTGACTCATTTCCTTCAAAATTCAACAGTTTTCAGTCGAACAATCAATTATCCTTCTCCAGTGTCCCTTATGGAAAAAAATGAGGTTTGCAAATACTGCTACATTGCTCGTCATCTTCATTGGTTTGGTGATTCCTTCTGTTGCTGACTTATCACTTATTGGTGACAAGCTTCTCGATCTCAAATGCAAAAGAATTAAAACTATTGGCTGATATTAGTGGTTTCCTTGCAGGTATAATACCCAGAGGAGGGCATTTACTCTAGGGATATAGCTAGTGTTCCAAAGGCTGCTTTTGTTGTTTCCAATGTGGACAAAGTTGATGATGGACTTTACAAGATTACCGCTAACTTTGAAACAGACCAATCTGATTTTCTAGGACAGCTCTTGCAGAACAAGGTAAAGAAATTGTCGATCTTAGGTACTGGTGCTGAAGATGCTGTTTTGTTAACTGGTGGTGACAAAAATGTTACCAGTCCTACCAAGTGGAGTGCTGATTTTCTTGTTAAGTCTGATAAAATCTTGAATAACTATTGTTTGCCTGCAAAGCTTCTATTTGTTACTGAACTTATTGATGATGTTGGTGATCTTATTGATGCAATTAAAGATGAACTTGGTGACAAAATTATTTACAAGCTTCAAGAACTTACAGATAAATTGGAAAGTTTTGACCCCCCTACCTTATTAGGTGGCATTTTATCCAAGATTATAGGTGGTGATAATATACTTGATAAAATCCCTATTATAGATGATATCATTGGTTCAATTTTGGATGGCCCCTGAAGCCTCTTCGATATTATTCCAAGCATTTTTGGTAACAAGAGAGAATTAAGTGAAATGATGGCCCAAAACATTAATTGAAATTCAAAAGAGAGACCTTACTATGCATGTTGCTATCTTCGAATTCTTGAAGACTATTGAATCCAAAAGAGTGAACTTTTGAATTATTTTTGGAAGTGTGAAGGTAATTCGAATTCTTCTTCTGAAGTGAGCTCCGGCACGTTATCCAGTCCTGAATACTCTTCTAGGTCCGAAGTCTCATCTACTGAATCCAGCTCTGAATCCAGTTCTGAAATCTCATCCTACGAAGAGGTCTCTTCAACTGAGTCCATCTCCGAGTCGTCGTCTGAATAAGTCACATCTACTCAGCTCCGATACATCATATTCTGAAGAAGTTTCATCCATTGATTCTAATTCTGAAGTCTCAACTAGCTCCAACACTTCAAGTTAAACAGTCTATAATGGTGAAAATTCATCCGAAGGCACTTACAATACAGAAAAATATTCCTCTGAAGTTACTTCTGAAGCTGAAAAACCCTCCGGCTCAACTTCCGAGTCCAGTGAGTCTATTTCTTCGACATCGAAATGCAACACTGAGATAGTTCCTTGCACCACAAGAATCGTCACTAATTGTTCTAATGGAGAATGTATCTCTATTACTGTTACTACTGGTTGCTCCTTTGTCTCTAGCGATATTAACGCTTATACTTCCCTTTTTCTAACTCCTGAAGTTTACATCTCTATCGAAACGTTATTTTCGATGATACCACCAAATAATGTCCAACTACTTTAACCGTTAGTGGACCCACTGCACTGGGCCAAATAACTGCAGTCGCCGTATCAGGTTCCGGTCCAGACTCTGGATCTGGGTCTACTGGCAGTGGCAGTGGCAATGATACAGGTCTAATCCTGGGTCTGGTTCAACTGGTGGTTCAACTGGCTCTGACACTGGTGCTGGTACTGCTGGTAGTGGTGCTGCATCTGGTTCAAGTGGCTTTACAGAGTCCGTCTCTATACACTCTAATGAGTTTGGTGCTGAATCTGGCTCACTCTCGATTGTCTCTCAAGTTCCAATATCTGGAGTATCTACTCAACCTACTGTAACGGCTCAAGAAGGTGCTACTTCTAATGCCTGGAAGATTTCTTTCTCTGCTCTAATTGTAGCAGGAGCTTTCTTCCTCCTTCAATAATTATCCCCAAATCCATTATAAATGGTAAAATTATTAACAGCATTTCGGTCTACTAGCCTTCCCCATTTAATGCGTCAAGCATAAACAGGAGGCCCTTTCCAATTCATTCGTGCTAATTTCCATGTCAGTTGTTTCACAATTTCGCTTTGTTCCTTTTTCGGTTTTATCTGACCTTGCCCTTGCAAACAAATACACCATGATCCACTTACTCTAGAACCCACAGAATACCATCTTCGACATAACATTACTATGATGACATCATAATAATATCATAACATGAATATAAGTGTCTTTGAATAGAAATTGACTAAAGTAGACCCGACTCCAGCAAATAATATTCTCAGAGTATAGAACTACAAAAAAGTAAGATAAATATGAAACAGAATCAGAAGGTGAAGGTTGATGTAGAAATCAGGGTTTGATAGCCGGCCCAGCCATATTAAATATAGGTGCAAAAAAGAGAGAAATCCAACCCAAATCGGTCCGAGTCGCGTGACTTTTTTGCAGCCAGTGCTGCCTGTTTAGGACGAAATGACAGGTCCGGTTGGGAGTCACACGACCAACTTTTGCAGTCACCAGCGTGTATTCCTTGTCTAAATTTTGCTAATATTTATTTATATTTATGTCTATATCTTTGTTTTTCTTACTTGGTAGCTCTAGCTATTTCCGGATTCTTCTATTCTGTTAGCTTGTCTTGTATCGTGTAAATTTTTGGATAATCGTAACAATCAGAGAACCCAATAACAGTCCCGTGACGAAATTCAGCCGTATTCCTATTCAATTGTTAGATTTCTACTTAGAAGGAGCAATAATTCGATATTTGTACTTCCAGTCTTCTTAAGCAATGTCTGATTCTTCTACTGCTGAAGAGTCCATCTCGTCCAGCGGCGAATCAGTCTCTACCGATCTTATCAGCAAAGACGAAGACCTCAAAAATGCTGAACAGAACCTGGCTACAGATTACAATGAGACTGTGGGCTCTTCCAAAAAGATCCCCAACACGGCTATCGGCGAGTTGTTAGAGCCATTGAAGGAATCTTCTGAAGACGACAACGAAAAGCAAGAAGGGTCAGAACCTCTTCCCAGAGGTAGACCGTCTTCGTGTGTGTTTGTTGCCAGTTTATGTTCTTCGAGATCAGATGATGAATTGTGTATTTCCGTCACCAATCACTTTCTGAAGTGGGGCAAATTGTCCACAGTAAAAGTTCTACGTGATACATCTAATCGTCCTTACGCATTTGTTCAGTATACGAACGATCGTGACTCCAAATTGGCTATCAGGATGGGTCACGATTCTGAATTGGATGGTAGAAATATCCGATGTGAAGCTGCTAAAGTAAACAGAACTTTGTTCATAAGTTCAAACGAGTTGGTCCATGAGAACAAAATGAGTGAATTCCTCGGCGGCTTTGGTGAGATTGAACAGATCCTCTCAAGCAACAGCTCAGGACATCTAGTAAGATACAAAGTGAGCAAGTCGTCTAAGTATTGGTACTGTAAATTTGTATATCGTGAAGATGCCATTAGAGCATTTGCCAATATCACGGAGTCTTGTGCTTATAAAGTAGATTGGACCCAGAATATTGAGGAGGATGTCCACTATGGACCCAGAGATGAGGTTTCCCAAGAAACACAAGTAACCTTTGATAAATTCTCCATATTTGTAGGTCAGTTACTGGCTGAAGTCAGCGAAAAAGATCTTGATAGTCGATTTTCACGTCACGGCACTATTGCTGACATCAATCTCATTTGCAAAGGTTCCAATCTGTTCGCGTTTGTTAGATTTGAAAAGGAATCTAGTGCAGCAGGAGCCGTTGAAAGAGAAAACCACGCCATGTTCAAAGGAAAGACTTTGCATGTTCAATACAAGGAGACCCATTCCCTAACAAAGGCTGTTAAAGGTAAACCGGTTGGATTGGCATTTGCACCTCCTCCTATTCATTTATCTCGTAAAGTTGAGAACTGTTATAGAAAAACGTCAGGTAACAACTTTCCACCATTGAAACCAAGGTTTAATAACTACTCTTCAAATAATGCCAACCGAGGAAGCAATCAGCTGTATAGAGGAAACTACAAGCTGCATTATTCGAATGTACCTAATCGTGTGAGAAGATTTACTTCCATGAATACCACGCCAAGTAGTTCAGCCCATGGAAAAGGAGATACCTCCAGTGAGAGAAATACCTGGAGTCCTGAAGCCAAAGGAAGCTTGGAAGCAAATGCATCACCTCCAACTACCCCAGTTCCTAAGCAGACTGATATCCACACATGGAGAAATGTATATGGACATCAAGGAGGGTCGAATCCAGAAAGGTCGGATCCAAATAACCCCTATCATAAATTGGCTAGACCAGATATGAGTGGGGGAGCTCCTACGCCGAAGAATGGGATTCCTTATTTTTACTATATTCCCAATCCTGAAGTTTCCAATATACATGGAAGTGGGTTTATGGGAGCTCCAGTAAGTTCAGGCAATCCTGTTGGGCTCAGTCCCAATCCTAAGGGCTTCTATCAGCCATACTATGTACCATATGATACACACGAGTACGGGCCAGCGGCGGCAGCAGCTGCTGCTGCCGCGTATTCGATGCAATATCCAATGTATTACCAGGCGAAAGAAAACAACGCAAATGATGAGAACTAATGTTTCTACGTTGCTAGGTTAGGTAGATGGCTACAATAATATTAGAACTAAGCTACTGGTTAGAGCTTTGTTAGTTTAAGCATCTTCAAGTATTTGTTTGTGGAAGCTTTGACTATGGCAGATTGCTAATGGCTATATGTTTTGCATATAATAATTCTACTCCAGAAAATATACGACCTGATACAAGTTTGTACTCTAATTTTGAGAAGTAACGGAAGCGACGATAACGCAAAGGTAAGTAGTATAATATTGAAAGGTAAATGTATCATGGTTCGGTGTCTTCATGAGTTAGCCGAGATATTAGATTCTTCCCCCGACGAAAAATTACAATCGACGAGGCTCTTTGATCTCCATTCCTTGACTGAAAGTGGTAGTCCTACGGCGAATACGAGTAATAGTTCTGACCAGCCATTGACAAGTGAGGCGATTTATAAACTTCCTGCTGTGAACGAAATGTTGGCCAGTAAACGGCCGTGGAAGACGAATCCCAACTATTTCACCCATACCAAGATTCTGGCTCTTGCACTCATGAAAATGACGATCCATGCTCAACGTGGAGGTTCTATAGAAGTCATGGGAATGCTTACTGGCAAGATTACCCATAAAACTATTATAGTGATGGACGTATATCCACTTCCAGTGGAAGGAACGGAGACGAGAGTTAATGCACAGGCTGAGGGTTACGAGTATATGGTACAGTACCTAGAAGCCAACAAGAAGATAGGCAGACACGAGAACATCGTAGGCTGGTACCATTCTCATCCTGGGTATGGATGTTGGTTATCTGGAATCGATGTGAGCACTCAAGAGTTAAACCAGAACTTTCAAGATCCATATTTGGCACTCGTAATTGATCCCATGAAGACGTTGAAGCAGAACAAAGTCGAGATTGGAGCGTTCAGAACTTACACAGAAGAGTATGTGAATAATCGTGATAGTACTGGTAACAACAGTGGTAGCAGTATCAAGAAGAAGAAAGATCATGGAGGTAGCGATGGTTCTAGAAGTGTACCCAAGTCAAAGAGAAAAGATTTTGGGGTTCATTCCGAACGGTACTATCCTCTAGACATATCCATCTTCAACAGTGTGCTCGATAGCAAGATCATCCTGATGCTTTTGAATTACGAAGACAACAACTCGTTGTCGTGGGTAAATGGCTTGATTACGAGAAGTATAGATACTGGGCATGGTAGTCATGACAAGGAGCTACCTTTATCCAAGAGCGGGGGCTTGATCCAGAATTTCGATATCCAGGATGAAGGGTTGGACAAGATTTTCCAGCTCGTAGAACAGCTTCAGAAATGTGAAGTCAGCAGTATAAGTCGTTACGATGCTGCGTATATAGCGAAGTTCCGACTTAACTTCGAACACGAAATTCAGCACAAGTTGCTCGAACGAAAAGTTAGTAGAAACAAACAGCACAACACTGCGGAAGTTGTGGAAGATGACGACATGGATGAGAGTGACTTGGAGGACCTCAATGACAGATACAGTGGTCGGGAAGTATCGGACATCGACGACATTCTCTCAATGGAGAGCAACAGTGTTACCAACAGAAACGATGTCATTGAAGAAGAGGAAGAGGAAGAAGAAGAGTCTAACGAAGGCATTGATTCAACTGTAGCATTCGGAGAGCAGGAGCCACTAACACTCAATCTTCAGATAAGACAAGAGCGCTGGAAAGCTAGAGGGAAGCTCATTGAAGACGCTGATGAAGAGGTTGATGGAGAAAGAACTCCGACTAGACGCAAACATCTCCGTACCAAATTTCGAAGTTCTCCCCTTCGACAATCTCTTGGAAGAAGAGCCTTCAATGTCGCACCATGGAATCAAGATGCTCTTGGAGCAGTCAGAAATGAAAGCTCCGTATTTTACCAGAATAGAGCAGCTCCTCCAACTCAGACAGTCACAGACGAGCACGGCATGAAGTTGAAAAAATTGGCCAACCTGAGAAGTCTAGCTACGGCATCTACGCTTGCTAAAAAAATAGGACAGAAGGATGTCCAGGACTTGGTAACCTTGGACGTGCAACAGAGGCTATTTCTCTGATTTTGCTTCAATGTAGGAAGGAAATAGGTATTTAATTGTTATAAAGAGTTTTGAGCATGTATAAGTCTCCATACTGTGGTCACGTGCATTCATTGAATTCAGATTCTATGTAGCCTTGTTGGCAAATATAATCACGCCATGCATATCCTTCGTAATTCGCACCTCCTGAGTCGGGCCTCAAGGATTTCTACTTCATGTATGAACACTCCCTTTGTGGAACTCAAGCCGAGCCTCCTTGAAACAGATTATGCCGTCTTGATGAGATGGCCCTGATTATGTCATCCGCTCGTAATCACACAGCATCAAGTGCTGGTGAGAAATTGTCTGCAGGCGTGATAATTTTGCTCTTTTTTGCTATCACCCAAAATGTACGAAGAACAAAAACAAGTTTTGTGAATCCAGAGCGGCTAGCAAGGTAACGATATATCAGGCTAAAAAACAGATATTTCAACCCCGAAAGCGCGTATATAGTGGCACGTGACATCTATATATATCATTACACCGTCTAAAACTTGATCTGACTCGAAAACGGCAGCTTCTAGAACCGACTGTAACTGATTTTGCCCCCATCTCTGAATCCAGATTTGTGGTTTTGGCATTGAATTTGGTAATTATCTGCAGTGCTAAAATAAATTGTGAGAAGACGAAAAAAAGTTTTTGGTACCATTTTGTAGGTTGAAGCAAATTGGTGTATTTACAACGATATCTAGGTGAATAATTAGGTTATCGACTTCACCGGTTACATATCTGTGCTCGTGGCAATCCGACGAATACAGTGGTTGTTTTGGAATCTATAAAGTATTTCTGGTTCGTGAGATACACTAGTATAGAGTGATAAAAGTCACTTTCCATAGCAAATTTGTGCTGAAAAACGAGTAATTCCCTGTTAGCAATGGCTGCCAGCTTAAACAAGAGTGCTAGTAGCGGGTCCAAGGAGTTTAACCCCGTACTTGACAGATATCTTTCGCATCCGCTCACTTTCAAGCCGGGAAGACAGTTGGATGCCAACACCAGCACCGAGGGTAAACCAAGCAACTACATAATACTCTCGCGCAAGAAGAAGACTTTGGCCAGCGGAGGAAGCATAGCGATTAGCGGAAACAGTTCTCCAGTTTCTACTACGACTTCCCCTAAGTCTTTAGCGAAAGCTTCACACAAACCGAGATCTATGGCTGAAGCTGTTGCTGCGTATACTGGTAAGAAGTTTCTTACTAAGGCGGAGAAGAAACTGTTGTCGAGAAAGAGGAAGCTAGAAGAGATGGAAGAAAAAAATCAAGCTAACCAGGCTTCTAATGTTTCTTCTGCGTCTACATCGATCATCAAAAATATCTTCAGCATTTATAACCGAACTGCCAACTCTCAGAGTGAGGATTTGGGTGAGGATGTGACGTCAGAAAATGATTCACAATATGAATCTGCTTCTGAGGTGTTTGAAGATACAAGCAACAACAATACTGAGAGTGAAAGTCCGTTCACGGGTTTCAGTGAGCCTGAGTCCAAGAGTGGAACTCCTGGTGCTGAAGACAAAAATGATATAGAGCTAGAAGATGAAGACGAAGAAGACGACGATTTCAATAACCCATGCTCTTCATCTAGTTCATCTCCAGAAGACTCGTCCATATCCACTACTCCTTCTGAAGAATACGAGGATGAAGATGGAGATCTTGAGAAGTTGAAACACGACTTAAAGATGGATCAACTTGAAAATCAGAGTCTGAAGGACGAAGATGAAGACTACGACGAAGATGAAGATGACGAAGATGATTTGGAAGATGAAGAAAAACTGAAACAACAGTCCAAAGAGTCGTCTACTCCTCCGACTTCACCTGAAGAAGACAATTACGAAGAAAAACTGTTTCAATTCTTCGATATGGGGGAGGACCCTTCCGATCGAGGTTCTAACCACAGTAAGCGTATATTCAAGAACTGGCGAGAATTAGAAAATAAGAAGCCAGTAGGCTTATTGAACCATGGCGTCACTTGTTACATGAATTCAGCCATTCAAGCTATGGTACACATTCCTGCTGTTCAGCATTATCTCAATGACATCAACCATAACGAGGTTTCGAACTTGAAGCCTCGTTCTGTGAGCCACGTGTTGGCCGACTTGAGTCGTCGTATGTGGGCCCTAGATGGCACCAAGCATGTGAAGTACGTGAACCCCAAAAAAATCATCCAACGCTTGGGCGATATCAACTGCATGATGAGCGAATGGCAGCAGGAAGATGCACACGAGTACTTTATGTCCTTGATGTCACGTTTGCAAGAAGACCTGACACCTAAAGGAGTCAAGATGAACCAGTCTATCATATACGACATCTTTGGAGGGCTACTTACACAAAGAATCACATGTACCAAGTGTAGCAATGTTTCGGAAACGAAGCAGGAGTTCTACGATTTGCTGTTGGGGCTTAATAAGAAGAAACTCAAAGACCACCAGCCTATAGACGACTCGATTCCCAACTCTAATCGTTATCTGATTGAGAAGTCAGTGCGAGATTTCTTCAGCAACGAGCTGATCAAGATCGACAAGGCCGACAGCAAACTGGGCTACTTCTGTGAGAAGTGTCAGGGCCGTACTGTAGCACATAAGATATCATTTATAGACAGGTCGCCAGAGTACTTGACAGTGCATCTCAAACGGTTCAAGTTCAACGGCAACTCATCGCTGAAGGTGAAGCAGTCCATCAGCTATAGCGATGTTCTAGACTTGACTAGGTACACTGTGGATAAACGTCATGCTGCGAAGTACAAGTTGATGGCAGTAATAGTCCACGAGGGTAGATCCATCTCTAGTGGACACTATATTTCCCATTGTCTTCAACCAGATGGCGGTTGGGCCACGTACGACGACGAGTACATCAACAAGGTTGATGCAAGAACAGCTTTGGCAGATCCGTCTGCATATGTGTTGGTGTACTCGAAGTTGACACCGAAGGAATTGAAGAGAAATGGGGATGCTATTGAAAGTGATGTAAAGAGAAGAAAAATATAGATAGCATAAGAATACAAGTCATACACGTATGGAATGTGGAGTAGGGTAAAGTTGTAGAATGAAGCTATATCGTATGGTACATAGAAGTTGAAACAATATCTGGAAGGTACGGGTATAAAAGAGCATGGTACACGAAATGGTCGAATCATAATGAGTTTGAAATATTGTAGGATAGAGAGAAGAAATCACAACCAATCCGTACGTTTTGCAGAGAAGTGTATATTCAAAACAATATTAGACTATGTATAGAGATATTCATTAATAATAGAAATGTATGGCGACCCAGCCATGATAAGTAAAATAACCAACTACCGACCAACCGATAACGATAAAACAGACCGCAAGAGCAAACGAGACCAGAGAATAAATAAACAGCTATCAACACTGATAGACGACAAAAGATAAAGAAAGAGAGAGAAAACTGAAGAAAGACTTATGGTTTTGTAACCGTCTAATCTAGAGAGTTTATGCATCCACAAAGAGGTCCTCGTCGTTGCCAGCAGAAGAAGACGAAGACTCATCTTCCTTGTTTTCCGCAGGAAGAACGAGTCTATTACCATAGACTCCCATACGGCCACGGTACTGGAGTTTGGTCTTAAGCGTCGGATCGCCGCTAGAAAAGTTGAAACGGTCGTAGTTCGCCGTCAAGGCAAAGTTGAACTTGCTGTCTTTGGCAGCGTAGTTGCTGCTGTGGACCAGATCGATATCCTCGGAACTTACCGTCAGGGTCAGAGAGTAGCGACGTCTGAATTTGTTTTTAAGTGCATTCTCGATTAGTGCATTGGTCAGCAGGTTGTTGTCGATGAACTTGATGAACTCCTTTTCAATAACAAATTTGCCTTCCTTGTACGTCTCGCGATACGAGTACGCCTTCTTGTAGTACCAGCCCAAGATGCTCTTGCACTGGTGGCATCTGATTTTGGAGACAACATAGATGCCCGTGAGCATCTCCGTTTCCTGGAACTGCGACTCAAACTCAAAGTTGATAAGCAGATCCACCAAGTAGGCGGGTCCAGACGAACCGCTGAACTTGTCCAGAATAATGAGGTCAGAGAGACACAAGTGCGACAGACAGCCTTTGCATGTTATGATCTGGATCTTGGGGCTGTCGTACTTGTAGTTCTCGAAGTAGTTTGTGCACATCAAGCCCATCGCGATGGGGTAAGATGTATGCTTTCGATGGGGTGGACTTTATCGTCGAGCAGTCAAGTAGTCAAGTTTGGGGTATACTTGAACTTAACAAGTATAGCAGATAAACTCGCGGTTGAAGAGCAATCTGTCACCAGTTTACGTACGGTAAGTCTACTAGTAATTGGGCTGTTGTAATTCAGTTGTGATGTGATACTATGGTATCAATACGGTATGCTAGTTACACAATGGCAGTGCCGGTGGTAGTAGCTAGAGTACAGTAGTATAGTGGATACCGTATACAACCAATAGTACCGGTAGCAATGATACGTCTAGAGTTTATGGAAGTAATACCTATTTGGCTACAATAAGTTATTAAACTGTGCAAGTTCACGTAATTTGAGGGATATTTCTTATCAGCCTAGCCAAGAGACAGCTGTGGCAGGGATTCGATTCTGGCTACGGAGACGGTAGCAGATATCGCGATTACGTACTACGGCGGGACAGTAGCTATGGTGGCGATGGTGAAGTAGAAGTTTTCAATCGGGTGGGAGTCTCAGGTCACAATCAATTCTATACGATTCAGTCAGATAAGGCTGGAATAGCGCTGCGGAGAAGGGATGGGACTGGAGGGCAGAACGAAGACGATGTATATGTGAAACGGAGAAGGAAGATAATCCACTATTTGTATACAAATATGTGGAGTAACCAGACAAGATACGGACAATTATATATATAAGTATATGAATATATAGGTTTACGTATGATGGCAATATCCGGAAATCATCAAACTTTTATAGGTGCCTCTGTTTCTGTTTCTGTCTGAGTGATTGCTATGGCCCTAAAATTGTCTGCACCAGTTCCCATAACGCAACTACACCGTCAGACAGACACTGTTATGCCCCGGATGCACCCTATATGGAGGAGAGCCCCTCCCACTGACGAGACCGGTGCGCCAATGACCACGCCAACCGGTTCTGAAAGGGGGGATCTCCAGCCGAACCCATGTCACTCACAAGGTCTCGCTCCAGCCAGGCTGGCCGGTAAAGCTTTGGCCAACCCTTGGTCCGGTCAGAAGACAAGAGATCCAACAAACCCCGATTCTAGGGGCCAAACGAAGCTGGAAACCGAGAGCCTAAATGTCTGCTGCTGTGTACCTCCACAAAAGGCCCAACTTCTACAGTACAGTATGCTCAGCAGCCATCACAACCCAGCCAGAAGGCCCACCCAGCAGGCTCAGCTTGGCCGCCTCCACTAACCAGTAGTGCTGTGTCGGAAGTCGTACCATTGCTAAAATTGGCACAATCCAGACTACCCAGACAATAATTAAGCTGTATGACTACACCTGTGCTAATCTACAAATACTACAACACCTGTATGGGTGGGTCGCCTAATTCCATTTCACCTCGTTGCAATGCTCTACCATACAGATCTGGTAGCATCTGGGAAACACTCTGGTTGTCAAATGGTTATGGAGTAAAACACCGAAGCAGTTGGCAATATCCGCTTAAGCTGGGTTGCGTTCGCAGCTGGTCCCAGCTACGTCCAGCTTACAAGTGCTATCTACTTTTCGTTTCTGTCTGCTACTGTGTGTTCCTTTGGGCTACTCTGCTGTTCACATGACTCTCGTGTTCACATTCCATATTCGTCCCAGAATTCCTACCGCAGTTTGAGCAGGAAGAGTCATATCCCGATGGCCATAGGGAGGTCTTCCTTCTCTGTTAAGAAAGGTGCGTGTACCACACTGCAGTTGCCTGTTTCTTATCTGCGGCTCGGCTGCAACCTCCACAATCAAAACTCGCAAGATATACTCAATATTTAGCTGCCAGCGGACAATAACACTCGTTCCAACTTTGGATCTGACAGTGCCCTGTTCGTATATCGCCCCAATCTCATCTGGAAGCGTATCATTCCTGATAACGGGGCTTCGTCGGACCATCCATCCCAGGATATTTTTTGGGTAACTGCGTGATATGGCGGCGGCTGCAAATCACGTGGACTGCACCCAATTTGTCTCAAAATAGAACGATTCACTTCCCAATTAGGCAGAAGCGTATGGTCTAGAAACCTCAGATGTGGGCTCACGTCATGTGATTGGAGTCGTGTGATCCGTCAACCGTACCACGAATCAGTTGTCATTCTAGTGTCTACTAGAGACAAGTCGCTCTTGTTGGTGGATATCTACAGAAATGGTCCTTTATCGCATTCGACTTCCATCACAACGCTTACAATACTCGCTGTAAATATACTGTAGTATTTCTACATATCTTTCTATCATTACAAGATGCTTATGGCTATATACATGCTTACCACTTGTAGACTGGTCTGACCTTGAAGTTCAAGGGCTCGTTGTTCAAGAACATTCTTGGTTTGGCGGTCTGTTCACGTTGCTGTTGTTCCCAGGCTTTTCTCAACTTTGTCTGGTTCGATCTCAAAACAACCTTGATGTGGACCTGGGGATGCTCGATAACTCCATGTCTGGCTCTCCCTTTGACGTCAAGTCTCTTTCTCCAGTTCCCGTCACTGCCTACCCATAAGCTGTCAATATACATGGTATCTTCGTCGAGGTCAAGACTACGAGCCTGATCCAAACCACGCTTCAACAATATCTCCAACTCCTTGGCCATTTTCTTGGGGCTGAAATGTAACTGGTTGATGGCATTCTTCACTGTCTGTTTTCTGACGAAACGATTCACCTGTGTAGCTTTCTTCATCGACGACTTGAGTCTGTATGAGCTAAGGTATACCGAAGGTTCTAACAAGTCGATTTCTTGTGTTGTCAACGAGACTTGGTATAATTTTCCATCGCTGCTGTTGGTCACTACTGAGTTATTCTTGAAAAATCCATGTTCTTTAACTACCTGATTGAACAACTCTCTCTTCAATGGTGTCACATACTTGTCTACACGAAGCTGGTTCTTGGCCGCTTGTTCGCGGTGGTATTTCTGTAGTTCGGCATCGTTTTCAATGTCAGGATTCTTTACACTCTGTGTAGTTCCTACTGCTTCAGTGGCTGCTTCTGGCTCTGTAGGTAACTCATGTTTCTTTGTCGAAGTCAATTCTCCAAATAAATTGTTATTTCTCATGATTCTCGTGCTGTGAAGAGCTCTCAAAGCGTGTACGGGTGAAACCTGTCTGGCAAAATAGGCTGCCGGCCTGAACAAACCGCCTATTCTGTTCATTTTGCCACTGAAGTTGGATTGTGAAACTGGAAAGATCAGAAAGAGAATCGTATTTTACTCTCTATGAAATTTTTCACTTCTGAAAATTTCGTGCGCGAACATTTTATACACCCTTGCCGCAGTACTTAAGCATAATGATACAGTATGAAGAAGCTAAATACCTATATATTGAAAGATGAAAATACAAGGCATCTCATTATGTGTTTCGGATGCCGAAGAGTTTTGTTTCTCTATCTCTCTACACTAGCATCATTTCAATTACATGAGCACCCAAGTAGCAAAATCTAACGAATATGATATACATTGACTAAATGAATGATAATAGAAGAATAAGAATCAGAAAGCAAGCAAAGACAACTTACAATTTCAATGTTCAGCAATTACAGCTACTCATTGACTGCTGAAATAGGCAGTTCTGAGGAATATGTCTGTTGACAAATTCAGCACGCTTTCTTTTCTAAACATGACGACTGAGTCGGGAATATACTTTTGAATATGAGTATATGTCTAATGCACAAGGGTTTTTACAGTGTATGACGATATATGATGGTTCTGGACCACTAGTCGTCGTAACCGGCTAAAGCAGCGTCTCTGGCTCTGGTTGGCAATGGGTACACTCTAGGAATAGGTTCATGATCACTGTACCAGAGCTTTCTTCTCACTGGAGCTGCCAACAACAACAAAGGAGCAGAAACTCCCAACAATACCGAGAAGAAGAAGTGTGGTTTGGTGTGTGCATGGTAGCGAGCCCACTGTAGAAGGTTGTTAGTAACGTCTACTATGACTTTGGGTAGATATTGAAGAATCTGGGAAACAAATTTCAACTTTCGATGAATATTTCAATGAATATATCATAATTTTGTTCCGAGTTCATATCACAAAAATATCTGGAAAATTACATACTCTGATTGGCTGCTTGTAGTAGATAGGATAATCACCCCAGACTTTCTCAGACATGTTCGATTCAGGTGTTCGTTTGACTTTGTAGAAATAACTGCTTTGTAGTCTTAGCCGGCCTTTTTTTCTTTGAAAACTGGTTTGTTTAATTGGATAATTGAGGGTGTGCATACAGTCGAAATTATACAGCCCTAACTGAGCTCTATCAAGAGTTATATAGACTACAGCAACCATTTGAACTGATTAAGACTTCATATATAGTTATAATGCTTATATAGTAGAATCGAAACTGTGCAATTGAGATTCGAAAATCATTCCTAAAAATTGAAGGTAATTTCTTACAAATTTTACACATGGTGAAACTCCGAAAAATTAACTACTGAAAACTGTCGAAAATCCATTAAATTATTGAAAATTCACTCCTCAAATATGAATATACAATATTAGAATTAGAGGAACTACTTTCTCTTGGTTGCCTTCTTCTTGGAATCTACACCTGTAGATTCGCCCTTAGCTTCTTCTTCCTTGGCAGCAGCAGCTTCGGCTTCCTTCTTAAAGAAATCCTTACGGAGCTTTTCGTCATACCATTCAGCATAGTACAAACCAGCTTGCAAGGTCAAGACTCCTACAAGGACCAAAACAATCATAGCTTCGGAAGCAGCAATAACATTAATTCCGGTATTCTTGTCAACATCGCCCCATTCGCCAGTAAGACACGAGTTGACTCCGATTCTTAAATTGGTCAAGTAGATAATGATAGCTACCATAAGCAAGCCCAAGGAACCATACTCAAAGTACTTGGCATCACCCTTTGGCTTATACAACTTGATAAAAGAGCCGATAAGCCCGAGGCCCATGATAAAGTGTAAAACATGGTGTACATAGTTAGGTGATTGAGCCCATAATGTGTAATGTGCCAAAGACAAATCAAAAGCTATTCCGGTCTCATCGTTCTTCCACAAGGTGTTGAGATCATATGGCCATTGTGCGTAAACAACTCCCAAACCAAAACTGGCAGCGGCAATAATTAAACCAGTGCCAACAGGTACGATATCTTGGTAAGCCATTTTGCAAATTTTGTCACTAGCGAAAGAAAAAAGGAATGAATATTTCAATTATGGCTTTCCTTGTATCTCCACGAAAAAGTTTTTGATAATGGGTCACGTGAATTCGTCGAAATATGAAGCTTGGCCCGCCCCTTGTTACGGGATGTTTCCTTGGAATGAAGTTTTAGAAGCCGAAGATTCAATTGAATGATGTTGGAATTCTGTAGAAATGATATTTTTGGTGGTGCTACAGAATACGTCCCTTACTTTTGTTGGGGATTTGTTAGTATTTTGTATAATTGAGCTTCTCACTGAAAATAGATTCAGTTTCTTATTAGCATCACTAAATTCCAGCCAAATTAAACCGGAAGAAAAATATTGGATTCGAATCTGCGATAGTTGTGTTTTTTCTCTTGTATTAGCACTCTCTCTTATTCCAGTGTATGTTTTGATTCTGTATCACCTTCTTTTCCTTCAATTCTCTTAGTCCTTAGTGCAGCTCGGCTAGAGATGCTCAATCGCCCCACAAAATTTTAGAATTTTTCACTCCTACTGTTTTTCTCCCACCGACTTGTTCAACTGCGAAATGTCTGCCACCACACCTTCCAAAACGAAGATAGTAATTGTAGGGGCCGGAGTTCTTGGGCTATCTACCGCATTGACACTCTGTGAAAAATTCACCCATCCACAATTAGAAATAACGGTTATAGCCGAATACGGACCCCATGATCTATCCATGAACGCAGGATTGACAAACAATCCCCTCTATACCTCTCCTTGGGCGGGAGCACATTTCCGTCCCTTCCCCAGTAAAAACGATCAAGAAGAACGGGAGTCCAAATTGACAAGATTGACATTGCACAAGTTCAAGGAATTGGCCAAACTGAATCCAGAAAGCTCCATTCAGTTTGTTCAAGGCATCGAGTATTTTGAGAAACCAGATCATTTCTATAAGGAAATAGGACCAGGTTTCTCCAATGAAGTAGACAATTTCTCGGTATTGCCCAGAAGTAGTTTACCAGAAGGAGTAGAGATGGGAGTCAAGTACGATACCTGGGTGGTAAACTCACCATTATATTTGCAATTCTTGTTCAGAAAGCTTAAGTTCCAATACAAGGTCAACTTCATTCTTACGAAACTCAATTCTCTCAGGC
Organism: Scheffersomyces segobiensis; assembly: GCA_030564745.1. Lineage (NCBI taxonomy): Eukaryota > Fungi > Ascomycota > Pichiomycetes > Serinales > Debaryomycetaceae > Scheffersomyces > Scheffersomyces segobiensis. The sequence continues at coordinate 333,983 of JAKTZB010000003.1, forward strand.
ACGTTAATAGTTTCGTTTCCGGCAACCCAATAATTATAAACTGTAGTGGAAATGGTTTACAGTATTATGGTGGTAACGACCTATCCGTTTTCCCTATCCGTGGCCAGACACTCTTGGTCAATCCACCATCCGATTGTAAATTTCTTCATTCGACCATCACGCATCAACTGAAGGAAAATATATGGACATTTGTCATACCCCGCCCCTTGTTCGGAGGTATTATATTGGGTGGGACAAAGCAGGTCGACGAATCGTTTACTGGAATACGAGATGAAGATACGAGAGCTTTGCTTAAAAGAGGTCGGAAATTGTATCCTGAGCTCATGAAGAAGAACCCAGAAACAGGAGAGCGCTATTTTGATATTGTGGGAATCAACGTCGGATTAAGGCCTGCAAGAAAGGGCGGTTTGAATCTCAAAGTTGAGCTGAAAGACATATATTTGGACAGAGTTAACCATATCATCAACAACTATGGGGCAGGCGGAATGGGCTACGAGTTATCTTATGGAGCCGCAATAGTTGTCTATGAGAACTTGTTACAATTAGTTTCTTCCAAACTGTCTCTATAAATAATGAGAAGCAATCTGTAAAAAATATATCTTATACATCTAAAGATTTGCGAAACTCAGACAACCTTAGAAGTATTTCATTGAAAGTTTGCTCGGCCTGTGCTAAATACCCCTTCCTTAATTCTTGATATTCTAGAACAAATTCAAATATAGAAACTAATATTTCCTACGTTGCTTCCCAGTCTAAGTAAACTTCTTAACTTTTGGTTAAATGGCTGCGAACATCTACTAAAAGTCACTGTTGAAAATGAAAATTCCCTTACAGAATTCATCGCCAATTTACATAAATCCAGAGTCATTATATCTCTATTTTCTGTTTAAATCAAACGTGAAATCACAATATTCACAGTTTCCATACCATCATGATTTCTGCGATGCATCCTTTCTTTCAAATGGTATCTTTCAAACCGGACACATTTTTTTTTAGGAAATGGCATGTAATGAAAATAAAATCTAACCAATCTGTACATATTATATTAATCTCTTTCTAATTCATAATTAAGACTTGGAGGAAATGCAAAGCTGAAAACCATTAAACTACTTAAAAAATTCATTTTTTTAAGGTAGCATACAGAGAACATAAACATATAAACATCTATAAGAGAGAGATAAAGGCAATTATCACCCAATGAAGCATGGGCCAACCAAGAAGAAACCCCGAAGAATAAAAACCTCCGAAGAAGGAGGATAAAAACAGAAACCTAATTAAAAGCCTAAGGATAGAAATCGAAAATCTACAAAGTGAAAAGTAATGAAATTTTAAATGAGTTAATAATGTATAGCCTGACAAACAAATATCCATGAATTGTGAAATTCATCCACATGATCGCTCACGTGCCTTTGAAATTCTAGAGAAACCAACAAAAAAGCTTTCACAACAGTACGGTTGTATAGTGTAGTGGTTATCACTTTCGGTTTTGATCCGGACAACCCCGGTTCGAATCCGGGTACGACCTGTCTTTTTTTTGTTTTTGGTTCTCTTATTGATTCGTTAAAGGTCGTGTCCAAACCAGTGAAATGAAACAATCTTAGTTCCCATTTGACAGACAGCCTTGCCTGCAATAAAGCGCGACACGTGGGAAGAATGTGTGTGCAGTACCTTCCTAATTAGTGCGTTTAATTTCGCTATCTGTGGAAACGATGTACCACTAATAAAAATACTACCATTATAGAGAAGGTGGTACTGTCCAAGTTTTTTCAAATACTTTTCTTCTCATCTTCTTTGTTGAGAATACAAAGAAGTTAATCTTCAATAAACAGCAATCGAGAAAGAGCCGTCGTAAATCGACTGTGAAGCTCCCATTATTGCGCTACCATTGCCACATAGATTCCTTCCTTATACAATCCGTATATAATCGAGCCTTTAGCCTGGGATCTTTGAACAGGATTAGCCATTAGCAGGACAACAGCATCGACTGACACTAATCATCACCAGTTATTCCTGTTCGTGTTAAAGAATATCATTGACTGGTTTCATTCGACTATCATTGCTAACAAGATTGACTGTCCTTGATCCATTGACTTAAAAGCAAATTACATTGGCATCTAATCTTCAATTGTCAACTTTCTTCATCCACCTATCTTTAGTTCTCATTTTATCGTTTTTCAATCATGAAGTTCGGTGAGCATTTGAGAAAGGCTCTCATCAAGAACTACTCGTTCTACTACATATCCTACGACGACTTGAAGCACCAGTTGAAGAAGGGGCTCAAGGACAACGACTACCAGTGGTCCAACGAGTTGGAAGAAGGCTTCCTTGCTGCTTTGGAAGTCGAATTGGACAAGGTCTACTCCTTCACCAAGGTCAAGAATACTGAAGTCAACCGCAGGATCAAGGAGCTGGAAAAGTATGTCTTCCAAGTTGTAGATGCGCTCCAGCGTTTCCAGAACAACGACCCAGCCGTCAAGAGCCCTCCTCAGGAACAAGACTTTGAAGACTTGGAACAGGAGTTGAGTGATATCATTGCTGATGTCCACGACTTGGCCAAGTTCACCAGATTGAATTATACCGGTTTCCAGAAGATTGTCAAAAAGCACGACAAGACGACCAAGTTCAACTTGAAGCCCATCTTCCAGGCCAGATTAAACCACAAGCCATTCTACAAGGACAACTACGACAACTTGATAGTCAAGTTATCCAAGTTGTACGACTTGGTAAGAACCAGAGGGAACCCCGTTAAGGGAGACTCGTCTGCTGGAGGCTCGCAACAGAATTTCATTAGACAAACAACAAAATACTGGGTGCATCCAGAAAACATCACGGAGTTGAAGTTGATTATCTTGAAGCACTTGCCCGTGTTGGTCTTCAATGCTGACAAGGAGTTTGAGCCAGAAGACTCTGCCATTACTTCCATCTATTTTGACAATGAAGACATGGATCTTTACTACGGCAGATTGAGGAAAGACGAAGGAGCCGAAGCTATAAGATTGAGATGGTATGGAGGAATGAAGTCGGAACAGATCTTCGTAGAAAGAAAGACCCATCGTGAAGACTGGACCGGTGAAAAGTCGGTCAAAGCAAGATTTGCCTTGAAGGAAAAGAAGGTCAACTCGTTCTTGAGTGGTGACTTCACTGCTCAACAAGCTTTCGAAAAGATGAGAAAGGACGGCAAGAAGTCGCCCCAGGAAATCGAAAACTTAGAAAGATTGGCCAAGGAAGTACAGTACAGAGTTTTGAAAGAAAAGTACAGACCTGTCATGAGATCCTTCTACAACAGAACTGCCTTCCAGTTGCCTGGTGATGCCAGAGTTCGTATTTCTTTGGATACCGAATTGTCGATGATCAGAGAAGACGACTTTGACGGCTACGACAGAACCCATGGTAACTGGAGAAGAATGGATATCGGCGTTGATTTTCCATTCTCTCAATTGCCTGACAAGGACATTTGTCGTTTCCCATATGCTGTTTTGGAAGTCAAGTTGCAGACCCAATTAGGCCAGGAACCCCCTGTTTGGGTCAGAGACTTGATCACCAGTCATTTGGTAGAAGCCGTGCCCAAGTTCTCCAAGTTTATCCATGGTGGAGCCTCCTTGTTGACCGACCATGTAGACTTGTTGCCCTTCTGGTACACACAAATGGATGTAGACATTCGTAAGCCTAAGATTCAGCAAGAATACGGGATCCGTAGAAATCCTCAAGCAAGAATCATGGCCTCTTCTACCTCTGGTGGTGAGTTAGATGAAGAAGAATTGACTGGTTCTTCTTACACTGGAGTGCATTTCTCCAACGACATCAACCCCTTGGAAGAAGACTTAGACGAATCGACTCCGCTCTTGTTACCTAACACCTACACCAATAGACGCAGTGAATCGCCTATCACCTCGTTCTTGTACCACTTGTATGGCCAATTCTTGCATTACTTTAACGATGACCGTACCTTTACCGTCAAACCCGGTACCAACTTTGATTTGAACGAAAGCTTCAAGGACAAGTTGCCAAAAGGCAAGACAATCTGTGTGCCCATCAGAATCGAGCCCAAGGTGTACTTTGCCAACGAGAGAACCTTCTTGAGTTGGTTGTCGATTGGTATGCTTTTGGGTGGTACAGCCATGTACTTGTTGAACTATGGGTCGAACTCTTCCTTGACGGCCTCCATCAGTTTCTTCATCACCTCGTTGTTCACTATTTTCTACGCCATCTACAAGTACATCTGGAGAGTGATTATGATCAGAGAAAAGAGAGCAGCTCAATACGGCGACAAGTTCGGACCAAATATGATCTGTGCCTTTATTTTCTTATCAACCTTCACCACTTTCCTTTTCAAGTTCTTGGAAAAGTAACTTTGAAGTCGTTTTTTTGTAGACGATATCTTGACATTTTAACATACTGTCGTATTAATTTCACATATTTCTTGTTCTGAAGCATTGTAGAAGAGTAGTAGTAATTGTGAAGTATTATGGATAATTAAACATAGTTAGAATTAAAAGAAATATACTTAATTATCATTCTCATGATAAGAACTAATTATTGATATTGATAGAAATCTGATAATTACGGATTCGATTGTATTATATAATTGCAGAGAATTGAAAGCTGCAATTAATGCCCAGAAAAATGCAGAGAAATTATAGGGTTAAAGATTTGAACAGCATTCAGGAAATATTTGTTAATTACAGATTTGAACACAACTGCTGGATGGAATTGTACTTAAAGAACAGAATGAACAACAAAATTGAATATTTCCAGAATTGAAGATTGGAAGAGAAATTAACAATTAATTAACTATATACTTCAGCGGCAACACACAGTATCTGAGAAGATGTGCTAAAAATGCCATGAGTTTTCAAAGTCCTTGCGATATTCCGCAAAGCTCCGAAAAGTACAGAACATCTAAAACATATGTTTGACTATATATGAACAATCGTATATGACAACTTGCTGGAAGAAGGAAATATGGGTGGATCTGTCCCCGCTATGCAAGTCTTTTCCGGATTAGGAAGGACATACGGATATTTTGTGAGATGCATTTGATAAATTTTGAGCGGTTTGTAATTGCGGGCTACCGAAAACCCTCCAACGACGCCAACAACATCAAGGAAAGGTCCAAACGGCTTTAGCCACAGGCCGGCGGAATAGTGTATATGAGCAATACTGCCGGTAGAGGACCCAAATTCTTCACTAGTCCAGTCATTTTCCGGGGGCTATTTTCTGTTTTGCATTTGCTCGTTGATCAAAAAGATAAGGAGCCAATAGCGAACAAGAGCCACCATCTCAAAAAGAAGATTCCCAGAATTTTTTTTTCACCAGCTCCGATAAAATTCTGGGCGTGGACAATTTTGTTTCTTTATCTGTCCAGCGGTTTTATCCAATATTCTGGGTTGCCACTCTAACCAGACACGGATCCTTAGCCCGGTCCTACCGTGTAAACTAAATATCTAATTACTCCGCCAATCCTTTTATAATTTTTCTTGGTCTGAATATAACACCAGTGATTAATCGTGATTTTTTCACCAAAACGAATTTCAAACAAATTTTTTAAAAATGTCTTCGTCTCTGATTCATTCGCTTTTGGGCACTTCCAACAATTCCAACAATTCCACGAGTTCAGACATGTCTGTCACAGCCAATTATCAAAGCACCGTGCCTTCGTTCAAAACCTCCATTCTCGTAGTGGGTGGTGCCTATGCCGGCTTGGCAGCGGTGAAAAGCTTCCACATTCATTTGGCTGAACGGGCCAAAGACGCAGAGTACACTTCCTGGTTCCAAAGCCAAGCGCAAAACATCTCTATCACATTGGTGGAACCTCGGGCTGGTTTGTTGAATATGCTCGGGATGCCTCGAGCAATAGTGGATCCGAATTTTGCCAGATCCCAGTACATACAATTCCAAGAGTTGAACGATCTACAATTTGACGAAGTAATTTCCACGGACCAGAAGATATTGCAAACGTTAAACAATGCCAACGAAAGTAATAATAACATTCATGTAGGATTCGAGTTGAAATATGTCCATGGCACTGTGACGTATTTGGACGATCACAAGGCACAGTATATGCTCAACAACGATCCTCATAGTGAGAAGGGACTCATTGATTTTGACTACGTGGTGCTAGCTACTGGAAGAGATAGAAGCTGGCCGACAACGCCAGAGGGTTACACTTTTGATCATTTTATGGGAGAAATGCAAAGAGCGCATGATAACATTGAAAAGCATGAAATTATTTCTGTCATTGGTGCTGGAGCTGTAGGCATAGAAATCGCTGGAGACATCAAAAATCACTTCCCAGATAAGAAGGTCAACTTAATACATCCCCATGAGTCTTTTCCTCCAGAACCTTTAAGCAGAGAATTTCAAGATGCCATCAGAGACTCGTTGAAGAGAGCCAACATAAATATAATCACCAACACCAGAATCGCCGAAGAGAAATCCGATGGTGATTTAATTACGACTACAAATGAAACCATTAAATCCAATCTCAATTTTTGGTGTACATCTCATAAGAATAACACTTCTATACTCTCTAGCGAGATCAAAGAATTATTTGTTACTGAGAAAAACGATATACACGTCAACCAATTTCTACAGATGGCCAAAGGTGAAAGATTACACCCGAATTTTTTCGTTCTTGGAGACTTGGTTAATTTGCCTATCATCAAGTCAGCAGGTTGGGCAATGTACATGGGTAGACAAGCTGCCAACAATATCACCAGTATGATTTTTGATCACAAGTTAATAGAGCCATTCCCCGATTTGACCAAGATGCCTCGTGGAATGGTGATAATTGCTGGCAACGAAGAGATCATTAGCGAATTAAGTGGAGAAGTCACACTCAATCACGAGAACTATGTTGTAGAGTATAAGGATTATTGCATAGGGAAAGTGCGGGCTACACTCGGATTATGATTCCGACAGCTACAGCTTTCATTTATAGACCGTAGAAACAAATGTCCGATTTCGACTCCGACTCGTTTTTGGATTCATTCAATTTTTAAAAACTATAAATAAACGAATACATTTATCAATAACCTGTGCCGATTTAGATCCGATCAGATAAGTTTTATAAAAGGACCCTTTGAGCTTAACTATGGCCGTTATGGAAAGGCAAAAATTCGCAGAATCGCGGATGCTCGGACCGAGATCCAAAGTAGTTAGCACAGAAATTGTACTTATAGATACAAATATTCTGTACAAATCTAATGAATTCCCAAATATATCCAACTTTCCAGTAATCTCAACATCAAGTCTACAATATCAGAAAAACTGACAATGAGTCCCATCTCGGAAATTACGGCCTTGTCTATGAAGACGAATATCCTTATAGTCGGAGGATCCTATGCAGGATTAGCAGCCATTAACCAATTTCGGAAGAGACTTGATTCTCGTTTCAGGGTAAGCAACGATAGGAAGATTTCTATAACTTTAGTTGAACCCAGAGGAGGGTTTTTGAATATTATTGGTATTCCCAAATGTGTAGTTAATCCTGAATTTGCCCAAAGTCAGTACATTCCCTTTGGACGATTTCCATATCTCCAGTTTGACGAAGTGTATTCAGTCGACAAAAGGTTGCAACGGCAGTTGCAAGAGGAAAGGACTGAATCACGATCATTTGAATTAAATTTTATCCACGGCAAAATCAAATACTTAGACGAAAAGTCTGCCAGTTTCATTTTGAGTGGAGACAAGGAAAAGTCGAAAATCGACTTTGATTTTGTCATTTTGGCCAGTGGAAGACATCGTCAATGGCCAACTACTCCAAATGCCTTCAATATTGAATACTTCACGAAAGAAATGAGTGAAACCAGCAATAAAATTTATGAAAATAATACCATTTCCATTATAGGTGCCGGTGCAGTTGGAATTGAGTTGGCTGGTGATATCAAGGCAGCATTTCCTGAAAAGAATGTCAATTTAATCCATCCGCATCCAACTTTCCCTCCAGAGCCTCTTTCAGAAGAATTTCAGGACAAGGTTAAAAGAAGCTTACAGGACGCTGGGGTCAATCTACTTTTGAACTCAAGGATTTCCAGGGAATTCGGAAATGGAGATTTACAAACTACAGATGGAGAATTGATAAAGTCCGACTTGAATTATTGGTGTACGTCACACAAGAACAATATTGATTTTCTTTCAGAAGAAATTAGTTCATTCTTGACAGCCAAAATGGATCTCACTGTCAATGAATTCTTGCAATTGACAGATTCTAAAGTTGTTTTACCCAACATCTTTGCTACTGGAGATTTAGTGGACTTGGACGTTATTAAATCCGCTGGCTGGGCTCTCCACATGGGACCAATAGCTGCTGATAACATTATTAGTTTGATTAACCAAGAAGAGCCAAATTCAAAAATGCCTGATGTTTCACTCTGGGAAAAGAGCATTGCCCTAGTTGCTGGAAATGGGGAAATTATCTCAGGATATGGGAGTACGGCCGAGACCAACAATTCCAATTATGTTGAGATGTACAAGGATTATGGATTGAGTAGATGCTTAGTAAAACTTGACGTGAAACTTCCAGAATAAACAACCAATTGGTCGATTTACATACATTTTACATTCTAGATATTGATAATACAGAATTCTTATAAATTTACTCTATTATTCTAAACTATAGTATATCCAAAATTTCCTTCACCTTCGTCTGATTTTTATTACCCCGTCAAAATACTTCTTACCCAACTGGATATTCACAATGGAAACATTGTGTTCATATTCACTTTTCTGTATGCTAGCCAAAGCGAACAGTTCATCTACAAAACAGGGCTCTAAATTCTTGTAATTTATCAGCTCTATAGAAACTTCTGGATAAAGCTTCCGAAACCAGTACAAAAGCAATGTTACCATGAAAGGCCCATGAACGATGACGTTGGGAAGATTTTCCACTGTCTGGCAGTGTTCCTTATCAATATGGATTTTGTGCATATTATAGGTTAACATACTATACTTGACCAAATCGGAAGAAGTGAGTTTCACTTCTTGGGTGAAAGTGAAATTTGGGAAGCTATGTCGCAAGGGCTTAAATTCGTAAGGTTCATTGGTGTAGAGCAACGTTCTTGCTTCCTTCAATATAGACGCATTTCTGGACGTAGCTATGTTTCTGTTGATATTAACAAACGTTGACAACCCCATTCTTCTCACGGAGTCGATATTTTCTATACAATTAAGCTGATCAGATGCTCTCACTATATCCGCACCAAATTTGATCGAGCCTTTTACCCACAACCGTCTAGAGTACAATTGATTTCCTTTAGAAATTGGAGCCTGATAATTGTCATAGCCGTCAGAGCCCAAGCTGTTATTTGATTGGTTATTGTAGAGAAAATGGAATCCAGTCCCATACATTACACCCAACAAGGCATTGTCTAATTCTAGTCTAGGTTGGTATAAGTAATTGGGTAGCACTTTATTCAAGAGGTCTATCAAGTGATTGGACAATCCCAACGACAAGGTGTCTGGAATGTACCACTGTTTTTGTTTAATCGCTACACCCCAATCAGCGACATTTTTACCTAGAATTCCCATAGATTCAATGAAAAATATGAATATCAGAAAGCACATTTGGTTCACTCCAGACAAATGTCAATGGGGTAGAAAACAAAGGTAACATGACCTGCACACAAAAAATTACGAGAAGCTCATCGAAACATTGAAATTTTTAGCTTAGAGAGGTTTAGTAGATAAATATTCGTTAACATCAGATTATAGGCAAAATGGCACAGAGTACCAGTGAAGCCTTGAAGAATATCAAGAACAAACACAGAAGACAGAAGATCTTCGGAGAGATCAAACATGAAAAGAACAAGCAGAGGCACAAGTTGAGAGCTGAGAGAGCCAAAGAGGAAAGATTGAATCCCGAATTAAAAGAAGAAAGAATCAAGAATAATATACCAGAGACCATAGACAGCAAACGTGTATTTGACGAAACCATAGCCGTTGAAGTAGAAGGTGAGGACGAGTTCCAACAGTACTTCAACTCTGGAATAGAACCCAAGATTTTGCTTACCACAAGCGAAGAAGCCAAGAAGCCAGCATATGAGTTTGCTGATATGGTCATGGATTTCTTGCCCAACGTTACTTTTATCAAAAGAAAGAAGGAGTATTCGATGAAGGAAATCGCCAAGCATGCAAGCAGCAGAGAATTCACCGACTTACTCGTCATCAACGAAGATAAGAAAAAGGTAACGGGGCTCACCATGATACATTTACCTGAGGGTCCTACATTTTATTTTTCGTTAACTTCCATTGTAGAGGGAAAACGGATAAAGGGACACGGTACAGCGTCTGAGCATATACCTGAGTTGGTTTTGAACAACTTCAACACCAGATTGGGTAAGACCGTAGGCAGAATGTTCCAGACCATGTTCCCCCATAGTCCGGAAATTGTAGCCAGACAGGTGGTGACTTTGCATAACCAAAGAGATTACATTTTCTTCAGACGACACAGATACATTTTCCGTAACGAAGAGAAGGTGGGGCTACAGGAGTTGGGACCACAGTTCACGCTCAAGTTGAGAAGAATGCAGAAGGGGATCCGTGGAGAGACTGTTTGGGAACATAGACCGGACATGGAACGTGACAAGAGAAAGTTCTATTTGTAATAGCATAGCATATTGTAATGAAAAGCATATATTGAACAGTACAAATTGTACAAATGTATACGGCGAAATTTGTTGGATCTTACTATATTTCAATGTTGGTGTTATCTGTGATGACACTAATAAATTTCAGATACTATATAGCCATACAATCCTTACTATACCCTATTAGACCAGTTCGAGATGTGCATATGCTTTGTCTCGCAACAAGTGATTAGGGGCTATGGAGCAGTCCTAGAGAGCAGGAGAGCTCTTCTCTCTGAGGATAAGAAAAATTCCAAACAAGCATGCCATACAGTTCAGGCTTCTTTCAAATAAGCTTCAAATCCCATTCCATAAATATATTCGTTATCTACTACTTATGCCACATATAACATATGCCCTTGGGCTTCCCGTCTCTACCAGAATCTCTACCCTGCGGTACTATTTCTTATATACCGACCTGCTCATGGAACCGTCACTCATAGTTAGCAATCCTGCACACACACGTGTTTCCGCCTGTCTCTTTTTTCCAAACGAGTACGGGCCAAAATCAATCTGATAAACACCGATTTTCTCCAGCCATATAGCCAGTGGCCGTCGTTTCCGTCCGTTTGACTGTTTTAGCGTCTATATTCCGCAACCTCTGCCAGGGATCCCACCACGCGCGAGAAATCCCTTTGAAAATACGCCGTTCCGCGCAGCAGCTGTTGTTTGAGACATTTTTTCTGTTTTTCTTCCCATACAAAGCCCGAAAAAGGCTCTCCGAATCGCCAGAAGTCTATACCACATTGGGCCATTTTCGTATCACTTAATTGTCTTGAAGGTATTAGTGGAGTAGCGTAGCATTACAGCAAATCCTCAGACAGATTAACAGTGTACATTACTGGACGATTATTAAGCTGAATTGTAAATTTTTCATACTGATTATTCACCACTAGCGCAAAGTGATATTTGGTGCAATTATTCACATTAGTGGACATACCAGATTAAGAATACACTAAAATCGAAACCACAATAGCAAACAAATCATTAATATAATATTCAATAAAACCTCATCATTTTGGTATTTCAAGTTGTCATATAATTTATTAACATCAGATTGCTCTAAAATCCAACGATATACACTTATCAAATTGAATTAAATTTCAATTTTAACTCATTTTCATTCAATTCTTTTCATTCACTCACAGATGACAATGGACAGCGGAGGTGTATCCCAGATAGTGGCTGCACTCGGCGTAGTATACGAGCCTAAATCGAGCAACGCCCAGCGTCGTGAGGCTCAGGACTTCTTGGAGTCCATCAAGTCCAACGATGAACTGCCCTACTGGGGATACCAGTTGGCACTACCAGAGAACAACGGCAAAAATTACATCATGCGTCACTTTGGTTTGTCGCTACTTCAGAACTCCATCAAAAGCAAGTATCATCACTTTGACACCACCAAGACATTGGCTATCCGCAACTGGGTGGTAGATTTGAGCAACAAGATCCAACAAGACGATCCGCATTATCTCAAGGAGAAGATTGCTTTTCTCTGGGTATCCATAGCCAAACGTATTTGGGGATGTTACTTGATCAAAGGATACAATAAGGATAACATCGAGAATTCACATGCTCCGGAAAACCACAACCACAATGATGGCCACAATAGCAATAGTAGTAATAGTAATTCAAATGTCAAACCACAAGTCTCAGAACAAGAAGCTTCCGATGGCTGGGCCAGCATGGATGCTGATCTCTGGAAGTTGTGGAATCTGGGATTTACGTGTCGTGAACTTTCGCTCATCATCATCCGAACACTTTTCGAAGACATTTATCTTCTTGACGATCCCATTGCTTCTAAAAGAACCATTATTCTCAACCAATTGAGTGTATTGATTGTCACACCGTTGTCGATCCTCGATGCCATCTACGAACACAACCCCAACGTTTCGATCTGTAAAGCCTTACCCAACGGCTGGTTTGTAGTGTGGAGCCAGTTTCTCATTGAAATTCTCTCTAGTAACGACTTCAAGAGTAGCACCTGTCAAGCTTTTGTCCCCAAGATACTTGCTACGTTCAAGACGTGCTTGCATTGGGTCCAACCAGCGGTGTTGCGCTCAGAGAATATCATGCAAACGCTTATCAATATCTTAACGATCCCTGATGTCAAATTGAAAACGTTGGCTGTAGACTGCTTACACATATTGTTCACAAGAAGCTACAGCAGCAGTGACGACTTCGATTTCTTCATTGGTTCGATTTTCACCACCGAAGGAGTCTCGAAGTTGATGCAGTTCTACCAGTCCTTGGAAATAGACCCAGACGATGTGGACGAACAGGTGTATTCGCTCTTGAAGAAGACAGTAGAAATGATAGTTTCCCTTAGCGAGTACCTCAATATCTCGTCTAAGAACAAGGTGTCCTGGGAAACGGCTGATGTCGACAACTACTTGAGACTCGTTTTAGCCACGACAAACCACCCTAGTTTAATCATCAGTGGTTTGTCGTTGCAGATGTGGGTGACAATTTTGAGATTCGACGAATTGAGCTCCAAGGATCCCATAGTGAATAGCCTTTTGGATTTATTGGAAATCGCAGCTAATAGAACGATAAACTACACTTATGACGACAACAACGTCTCCAATAGGTTTTTGGAGGTGGACTTTGATTCAACTCCAGACGCCAACTCGTTCCTTCAGAACTATAAGAAGTTCAATGAGGATATCGTCAGAATCACCATCTGTAAAAAACCCGAAGAAGGTTTGCAATGGTTGGAAAACAGACTCCAGGTATTCTTCAGTTCGGAGTTGGGAAATCAATGCATAACCCAGTACAAACTCGATGAGAAATCGGAGGCATTGAACTATGGCACGTCTCAGTTCAACATCATTGAAAATTGCATACGAGGCATTTCCAGATGGAGAATCTGGTACAATGGTGATGATTTCGAAGTCGTGAATGACCGCTTGAATAAACTTGTAGAAAGCTTAGGCGAAAGACTATTGGCCATGAACATTGCCTGTCCATTATTAATTAGAAAACAGGTGCAGACTTTGGTTCAATTTGCCCCACTTCTAAAGGATGTGAGTCCTTTGATGTTTCAAGTATTGGAGAGAATTCTCACAACAGCCACGTTTGAGTATCCTCCAAACATTTCCGATGATGAAAAGGAATTAATCAGAGACTTGAGAACAAGTTGCGGTACGGAATTGAACAGATTGGCGTATATAATGCCCGAGTCTTTGAAGAAAATCTTCAACGACTTGGAGAATGTAGTTGCAAACATCTTGTCATCCAAGAAGGTCACCGATCACGAAAATGTTGCATTCAAATCGTTTTTGTTGGTTATAGCTTCAAGGTCTTCTATCACAGATAAAGACGAACTCTTCGCCAAGATCGTGGACCCAGAATTGGCAGCCTGGTCAGCGCCTGAAACCGAAAAGGGTCTTATGGACTTACATTGGTTTATGGAAAGAATGGGTATAGTAGAAATTGCATCATATTTCCAAAGCAGAGGCATCACTGCTACGACAAACCTCTTGGAAGCGAAGATGGATGAAGAAGGAAGACTATTGAAGAATAAATTGAAAGACCATTGGTCTTCTATTTTTCCTATCAGAGCAACAAGAATCTTCATCCAGTATAGTATTGAAAAGTTGGGTCACGATTCAACCGAATATTTGAACTTATTAAAGTTGTGGAAACCGCGCGTTCAGCCTATCATTCCGCACATTTTGCAACTCTTGACTCAGATCCAAGCTTATCATAATCCAGATAACTGGAAGGAATTACCCGATGCGGTACAGGCTTTCGTCCGATATAGTTGCATGGAGAGATTTTGGCAACAGGGTGTTTCGATTCAGTCCAAGGAGACTTTTATAGAAGAGAATGTGAAGGCGGCGCTAACGTTAAGAGACTTCGCCGACTCTGTGGGCCATTTAATTAGATATACCAGAGAGTATGCTTTCTTGACAATTGGCTCTTTATCGCAGTTAGAGGATACACTCTACGAAATTCCTAATATCGCAACCATGATATGGAAAGCAGTGGCTGGTGATACAGTGGGTATAACTTTACATAGTTGGAAGCATATGATCAACAGCTGTTTGAGGAGTGTAATAAAATTTTGTCCAGTCAAGTATGTTGATGTTTTCATGGCTGAATTGCTCCCCAAGGCATTTATCGATATCGATAAGTTAATTGTCAGCAGATGGGAAAAGGTTTACCAGAACGGGTTAAAATTGCAGGGTAACGAGGATGACGAAACGTTATCTGAAGAGATGATGGAAGAGCATATGTTGAGACAATTGACAGCGACTGTAGTCCGTTTTTTGATGGATGTTGTGAGTCAATACAATTCCAAAACCACTACTGATACACAATTTGCATGTCGTAGACTCATTATTGAGAACAAGGAAGTAATGGCCCCGTTCCTACAGATCTGTTGTCATATAATAATGTTCAAAGATACCAAGTGCTCTTTCAACACCATCTTGGTTGTCAGAAATGTTTTGCTGGATATTCTCTTGCGAGACGATGAAGTAGACAAATTTTTGTGCGACCACTTGATGAAGGCACTTTTGCATGTATTGATGGATGACTACTTTGTAGAAACGCACGGAGAAGCCGCTATTGCTTTGACCTCATTATATTGTACTTTGAGATCCAAGAACGACTATCCAGCTAGGGTCATGATTCAATACTTGCCCAACATCACCACACATCATGTGAGCAACTTTGAGTCGTTGTTGGTAAGCTCCAAGTCATTGAAGCACCAAAGAGCTGCTTTACTCGAGTTGGTTAGAATAGCCAAAGAAACTGCTGACGACTTTGAGGACATGGACAAACGAAAGAAACAGCTTGAAGCAGCCTCTATTTCAAGAAAGAAGAAAACAAATGGCGTAGACGTTATGAACGATCCATTCACAGAAAGTGGCGCCTTAAATAACCTATTTGGAGAAGACTGAAGAAAATAACAAGCGTATGAATTTATGGAGTCTTCCTTTATTGAGTGTCCATTTGTGTATATATTTAAATGTAATTATAGTAAGTTGTTGTAAAACCATGAGTAGATTCTAATTGTAAGGTGCATAATTCTACATATTCGAGGGAATAATCTTACTTGAATGAAAGTAACAGAAGCAAGCGAAATGCACAAAAGAAGAAAATCACTCGAACAAGACTGGCTGACGTTGTTTGTATAAAACCACTGAACAAGGCTGCAAAATGTCGTATGTATATTAACAAATATTGAATTAAATCTTCAGGCAAAATTTAAAATTGAAATATTCAGAACACCAAATTTCAGGAAGTTTAAATATATGTAGAACTTGTATGTAAGTGCCCAACAAGGGTATCTTGTTGGAAATCTTAGTTTTCGGTTCGTTGATAGAGAGAATAGTGGAACCTCTTTACTAATTCTGAATGTGTCGCACGACATTTTATCTGATAATTCTTGTCCCTTCACAATTCCACGTACCGCACGTGACACCAAAACTGAACACGAACAAAAAACATCAACAATACTTAGATTCATTAATAGGAATTGAAGGATTTCCAACGAGAACAAGAACAAGACAAAAAATCAATACGTCCTACTTCATATTCTTTGTTTCAGTAATAGGCTACAATCTCTGGTACTGCAAAACTTATATTTACTGATTAGGAATAACAGAAAATACAAAATTTCATACGGATCCACCTTTTTATTCACCAAGAATAATCCAGAGAATACTACCTGTATTTCTCGCGAAAAGTCACAAATATAGCGCCAAACGGAGCAGAAAGCCTTTAGTAGACTCTTGTTTGATTTCATTGTCAAAATAATTCACATCAATTAACCAATAGTGCTTTCCTTTGTTTTTTTTCAGTAGCCATGCCAATAAAGTCACTTGAGTCGTATCTTTTCGAGAGAAAGTTGGCCAATTCCAGCTCAATTGAGATTCTTCAAAATGCCACTATCGGCATTGATGTCGAACACTACTTGAGCCGTGTGTACACGTTCAAAAAAGAGCAGTTTTTGGCCGGAATTGGCGGAGTCCCTTCTTCTCTTAAGGACTATATTCAATCAGATTTGCAGGTCTTTCAAGAATTCAACATCAAGCCCATCTTCGTGATATCAGGATTACACATCCAGATGCAAACTGCAGACTTCAAGACGAATGAATTCTCACCACAGGAACAACACCTAGAAGCGACATGGACCATGATTGGTAGCAAACAGCCTTATTCGTTCAACAACATTGAGTCGTTCAGACTCTTCACAGACCCCTTGTTGTTAAGACCTATTGTCAATGATCTCATCAAATACTTTATTGAAATCGGTATTGATTATATAGTGGCTCCATACGATGCTTCTTTCCAGTTGTCGTACTTGTATCAGAACCAAGTCATAGACTCGATCTATGGCTCTACAGACTTGCTCTTGACCAAAATAGACAAATTCATATTGGGAATGGAGTTCCAGTCCAAAGATTTTAGATTCATCGACAAACAGAAAGTGCTCAGTGAGTTGAATCTCACGGAAAGACAGTTTCTAGACTTGAGTTTGATGGTAGGCTGTAACATTCAGCCCACTACGTTCTCCAACTTTCCTCCCTTACCTAAACCCAACCCTGTTCAGCCTTATCCTCAGTTGAGTTACTTTAAGTTGGGCTTGGATATAATCTACCAGTATAACTCATTCAATGGTGGAAACACGTCTGACTTGCATGGCTACATAGCAAATCTCAACGACCCTAAGTTGTTGGACTTGTACTATAAGGGCCATGCTGCCATCAGATTCTTGCCAATTCTCAACATAGCAGGGTATGTGGAATTGTATAGTGTGGAAATGGCCAAACTTGGCTTAGAAGATAACTCCGAATTCGTATTCAGCGAAGACGAAGAAGAGGAATTGAGTGATGGAGTAGCTGCTGGTGACAAAAAAGAACCAACCGAGACTCACAAGACCGTTAAGGTCCCAACAGACATCCACGAAATCGTGTCGCAGAGATTACCTCCAGAGTTATACTTCTACCAATCTGTAGGTTTGCTACCAATCGAGCTATTGCAATCGATTACCAAGGGTCAATTGGACATCAGACCCAGTTTGGAAAGTGGATTGAGCGACAGCTACAAGAAGTTGATAACATCTTCGTTCTACAGCGACAACTTGGACTACCAAATAAATTTGATCACCCAGCTATTGGCTAGATATTACCAAGTTAAGAAGATAAGAGTAAAGTATTGGTATAAGGATGACGTTATAGAGTTGAACAATAGGATCACACCACCTATCTTCAAGAGAGTGGACAAACTATTCATCCAGAATGACTCACTGACTGAAACATTCAAATTTGTTGATTTCTTCAAGAAGTTAAGTGAAAAGGGCGAAGGCAAGTATACTACAACCAGCGAAGTAAAGACTAGAGACGATGTCGTATCTACTGTTCTTTTGAGAACATTGTACTTATTCAATATCGTTGACAACAAGACGAGAGATTTAAGCACTATTGGTAGAATATTGAAGAAGTTTGTAGAGCAACATGGCGAGAAAACGTGCGAGACAGATATGCAACATTTGTTCTTGGTACTTTTGCTTATTAACTCGAAGACTTTGAATTTGAGGGAGCTGAACCGAGAATTCTCAAATGTTCCAAAGTTCTTTAAGGACTACAATTCCAAGTCAGGAGGCAACATCGAGTTATCAAGTGAAGAACAAAAGCACATCACATTAATATCGCGAATTTTCTCTCTCCATAAGTTGAACGTTGCTCCTATCAACTACCAGGGACCCATTTCGAGAAACTTGTTGAACTTCAGATCGCACATCAAGTTTATTTGTAATAATTTGATCAACACTATCGAATGCTTATTGGTCGATTTCATTGTCCATCAAGAAAACAACAATTTAAAGACCACCTACGACACCAAGAATGACTGGTACAAGCTTGTAGACCAATTGCCATTCTATAAAGATGTCAACAACACGTTACTTGGAGTTGTAGCTGAAATCTACTTTGAGTACGCTGCTAGGCAAACCAAGGCTGGTGCTACCGTTAAGGAGGATATTGTCAAAAATACCAAAGACCACTTGTTGAACCATGTCTACCAGATCAACACACCTTCGTTCAACATCAATGTCAATGGAGTGAACTCGTTTTCGGGTAATCAACTTTTGGGCGACATTGACAGTGGCGTAGAATTCTGGAACATGTTCGTAGCTTTGGCCAAGATCATCAACAAAGAAGACAAGACGTTGTTGAATGACGATTACTACCAGGGTATAGTATCTACCGATGAGTTCTTGAAGTCGTACGTGTAGATTCAAATGGGATAAATATAGATATGGTCAGACATATATGTATATTTTCTTCTTCTAGTAGTTATATAAATTTTGTCACAAGCAACTGGAAGCAATTTCTGGCAATTTAATTCATGTAAATGGATCTACGGCCAATATACCACGTATATAGACAAAGTTATCGAGTTTTAGTCTATTTGCATTGATCAGTTATTATTTAGTATATAAATATTTGGGTGCGAAAAATCTGTCCAACCAAAGGAACATATTTTTTCAGTTGTTCGATTTCGTAAACGCGAATTCGATAATTCTGTTATTGTCTTTAATTGTGAATTGTTTATTAATAGCTCCAGAAATAGGATATATTTTCAATTGTAAAGTCCGATACACATATATTAACAATTAGGACAAGATGAGATTATCAGGAACTTCATTGAGAAGTTCTGTATTTCCGACGAAGAGAGCATCTTCAATTTCAAACAGTAGTTTCCGGAATTTTTCAGTTCAATCTCGAATCTACAATACAATTGGCACAAACCAAGTTGTGTTGGCAGAAAAGCCCCTTTTTACAGGGAACGGACCGTTTGTTGAGTTGCCAAAGTTCAACGCCATAGGTAATCCTAGCAAACTTCTCAATATCTCGCTTCCACAGTCTTCTAGATTGTGTATAAGACGAGGATTCATGGTAGCCATCGATGGAGACCCCAACCAGATTAGTAGTGCCCGAAAATGGTTGACAGACACGGCAGACTACCAGGAGTTATTATCCAACGAACCGGTATCTCTTGTAATCAACGGAAACAACAAAAGCTATACTGTTCTACAAGTAGATAAGTTGAGCGACGAATGGTTGATCATGGACTTCGATAACATAATCGCCTGGACTGGGTTCAACTTCAAGCTTTCGCCTATATACTTGTACAAGCAATTGTCCAGTTTCAAGACCACTGGAAAAGGTGTCATAGTTATAAATGGAGATAATCAATTGTTCAATATCAGTATAAGCGCGGGCGAAGAAGTATTCGTAAACCCAAATGCATTGATTGCAACTACAAGCAGACCAAAAGCAAAGATTATGGGTCGAGACGGAAAAACTTTAGCATTATTCAAAAGATACAGAACGCCTAAAAGTGAAAGCAAAAGCACAACACCAGCCAAGTTCAGTTTGCCTAAAGTGGGTCTCCTCGGAGGAGTCGTAGTTAGCATCGAAAAGAAATTACTGTCGATACAAAAGAGCATTACAAACATAATTGATCTTTCCAGCATACGGTCGAGTTGGAGCTCAGTCGAGACGTCCTTGAGACCAATAACCAGATACGTTTACATAGCATACGAGTACGTCAGGTTGTTACTTGTTGGTAGCATTATAAAGAGAGAGCCTATATTGTTCCACATCACTGGACCAGCGCAGATACTAGTCAACAGCACCACGGACAAACACAGTCGTATATTCACCAAGCGAGAAATTGAGGCAATTCACGAGGTTAGGAACAGGAATTAACGTGTGGGTTCGAATCGAGCATAAGTGTAGCTAATTTGGAAGTATGACATATGCAGCATAAGGCATTTGGCCAAGATGTTAACTTCATTTCGGAATATCACAGGCTGTATGGTGTATGAAACAATGCAGCAGTAGTTGGAGTTGGGACTCGTTGCGTGTCAAGTTGTGGAATGTTCTCCAATATTGATTGCCAAGGATGTCTTACGTTGCCCCAAGTTAAGAGATCGGCTCAGAGATTGTACCTGAGTCGGTTTGCTTCAAATGCCGAAGAAATAGAACTTGAGTATAGATTTAGTAGAAGCAGAATCTAGTAGAAATTTAACTTGCAGGGTCTCAGAGAGAATATTTGATTTTCCCCTTGAAATTTTGTTTGGATTCCTAGTCAGGGTTGTAGGAAGTGGAAAACTGAAAAAGTTTATACTTTCGTTCAGATCAAATTGCCCATATCTCATAATACTTACGTCATAGCTTTCTTCGTAACTTATATAGTAACATTTATCCAACGAAATGAAGTTGTAACGTCGTCCAACGCAGAGCGCTTTTCCATAGCCATATATCCATATCGTGGACACAACTATTTTTAGATGACTTAACTATGTGCCCACGGCATTGTGTATCAGGGCCGATTTTAGGCACTTCCAGCCTGGTTAACAATCTCATTCCATGACACAGAAGCGTGCCTCATCTGTAGAGAAGGTTCTACGGGCATGTCTGGTTCATCAACAGCTTGCCAAATTCTCCGAATTCTGACTCCACCTGGCGACCCATCGCATGCCACCAGGCTCTGGTTCCGTGTCGGCCACTTATATAGCAGATAAATGCTTTTGTATAGGTTTGTCTTTCTGGAGCGCCTGCCATTGTTCTAGTCGTCGAAGTCTAGATCGAGTTTTTCGGTAATAGACCCTTTTAATGCCGGACCACAGATCTATCTCTTTCCTGCTACTAGTTTTCGATTTTGATGTCGGCTTTTATTTGATCCAGTCGTGTTTCTTTGTAATAATAATAATATTTCATTATTATATTAGTTTCCTTCTTTCTAAGGGTCTGATTGTTGCCGATTACCCTTCTATTTTTTTGTCTGTCATAAATCATCTCATCGGTCTTGGTTATTAGCCATAGTAATTTTTCACCCGTACCGAACTGCAACTCTCACTCCAGATTTCCCCATACTTGACAGCGCATGCCTAAAACATGGAGATTTCCAAGATAACGAGCCCAGACGAATGGTCGTACTTTGCCAAGGGAGCAGCCAACATACTCTTCAAATACAACGGCCCCAACGACTACTTGAGACACAAACTACTAAGAGTTAGACTTCTTAAAAAGGAAGACCAGTACATTTCCACCTGCGAGCTATACGACTTCATCGAGCTTAAATGCAAGCACCTATTTCCCCAACAGATTATTGATATTCAGCTTATAGTGCTAACTACAGACTTTGTCAACCAATTGGACTCCAAGGGAAACAAGTTGATGCTAAAAGAAAGGTACGGCTTACTTATTCCGAACATACTTGATGGAGATTACGAGAAGCAGGTCCTTCTGAAAAATTGTATTTTATACTACGATTCAAATTCAAGCACGACAAATATCCATACGAATTCAGAAGCGAAAAAGATCAACTCTGTAATTTTCGAAATAAAACCCAAATGGCTCTATGACAACGTATCGTCCAATTACTGCCGAACATGCCTGTATAACCAACTTCGGCAATACCCAAGACACTACTGTCCTCTAGACTTCTTGTACAAACGAACTATCGACACAGGCTTGGATGATATGTTCAAACCCATAGCACCCAAGATTCTCGACAACATCGAGAACTCCAACAAAATTCCATTAAAGAAGTTGTTCCGGAACTTCCTCAATAACCCGGAAAATGTGTTTCAGAAATTGAAGCAGTACCAAAGAATTAATTCCAAAAACGATCTCATCAAAAACCTCTCTTCTCCTCTGGATGTGCTGCTGAATCTCTCTTTGGTGATGACTTTGCGAGACGTCGGTCTCTTCATCAAGTTTGAAAAATATAACCCCTACAATAACGTTCACAACTCTCAGAACAACGTCAACAACTTGATAGTACTAGAAGACGGCAAGTTTGTTGTTTCATGCAACATCTACGACTTGGACTTGAAGTCGAAGATGAAATACAAACACTGGTTGGACGTTGAACTGAAACTCCAGAGCATTTATAACTCGTCTAATGATGACTGGAAGTACTGTGTAAGTTATGATGAAGCTATAAATGCAAACTTCAGCGAGAACTTGGCTGACGAAGCTGTCGAACCTACTTCAACAAACAATGAGGAGATTGATATAGACATGGGAATATGAAACAGACGTTATCATGCGTGGTTTCCATCCTCAATATGATTTATCTGAAGTAGTTACCAGACACCTATTTCATGACATAAATTACCATACCATACATTCACCTTGTATTATCACTGTTCTATAGTACATTTTAATACATTTTCTTACGATCCTCATGTAATAGTGCTGCCTTTGACAATATATATTATTGCTTTGTATAAATTTATATAGAGAGTCTTATGGCAGTTTTTCTGTTTTGAAAGGATGTACAAACAGAAGCAAAAGCAATAGTACAAAACCGCATCTCTAATATAACTAGCAATTTATCTCGCTTCCTTCTTCTTTTCTTATTTCTTCTAGCTTACCAGACATCTTCTTGATATCTGTTTTGGGTCTTGTAAGATCTGAGCAAATCTCCAGCCTTTTCTTCAGAGATGCCTCTTTCTTGGGCCAAAATCTTTGCGAAACTGGCTTGAACGTCTCTGGCCATACGGGAAGCATCACCACAGACATAGATGAAGGCACCGTCTTCTAACAATTTGTTGATCTTCGATGACTGTTCCAAGATCTTATGTTGTACATAGACCTTCTTTTCAGATTCTCTAGAGAATGCAGTGTGGATTTCAAAGCTGGATCCCAAAGTCTTTGCGTATTGAGGCCATTCATCCTTGTACAAGAAATCTTCGTCCAGTCTTCTGCAGCCGTAGAACAAGATGGTTTCACCTACAGATGTACCGTTCTGCTTTTGGTTGACTCTTTCTCTGACGAAACCTCTCAATGGGGCAACTCCAGTACCAGGACCAACCAAAATGACCGGAGTGGAAGGATTAGTAGGCAACTTAAAGGTGGATCTTCTGACGTGGACAGGAAGCTTGAACTTGGAGAATTTGCCTCTGGGACCGCTTAAATCGTAAGTGACAACTGGCTTTTCTCCAGTCTTATTCTGTTCAATTTCAATATTCTTCAACAAGTTTGTGACAACACCAGTAACTAATTGAGAGCCAACTTTTTCAGCTTCAACGACAGCAGTGACATTAATAGTAGTCTTTTCTGTCAAAGAAGAAGACGAGATGGAATAGTAACGAGGCTGCGAGTGGGAGACCGACTCAATGATGAACTCAAATGGAACAGACGACCATGGCTTTCCTTCAGAAATTACCAACAAGGCATCCGCAATGTTATAGCTCTTATGGGTAATCTCATCAGCAAAAGCCTTCTTGTCATTACCAATTCTAGCAACTTCTTTCTTGGAAGCAGCATCAGGAGCAAAACCAACAATCGAAAGTAAAAACTGTCTCGAAATGGGACCGGTAATTTCCAAATGGTGTCTGAGAACGGCACCGTACGAGATAGGAGTAGGGAAAGGGATGGAAATAGTCGAATCCAAAGCTACCAAATCAAACACGGTGTCAAGCTTGTCTTCCAAACCAAGGGCCTTAGCAAAAGTAAGGATGTTTTCGTTGGAGTTGGATGGCCAGATAGCCACATGGTCACCAGTGGAGTATCTCAAGTTGGAATCAGAAAGGTCAAACTCTACATGGACGCAAGATCTATCTTTGGAGTTAAACAACTCCTTGGTGTGTGTGATAGGAGCTAAGTAAGGATGGGAGTGGTCAAAGGGTCCTTTCGACAAATCACCTGATTCCGTAATGTAAGTCTTGTCTGGTTCGCCGTGAGAGACGTTGCTGTCGTTGAGAGCTAAGAAGTCACTTTCTTCCAATCTCAAGCCCGGCTCGTAGCTCAACTCGTGCTCTTCCAAGTTCAAATTGTTTTTCAACGACTCAAACAAGTTATCTTTCCAGGTCAAAAAGTCTTCGTCCAAAGTACCTTTACCATCGTCACCTTCACCGTAGTCAGCGAATCTTTCAGCTCCCTTGTCTTCAAACTGTTGGTCGAGTTTCTTACCAACAGCATTGTAGAGTTCGTAAGTCGAGTTACCCAAGCCAAAGACAGTGAACTTCAAGTTGGATAAAGTGTCGGCGTCGTTTTCGATCCATTCACAGAATTCATTGGCATTATCAGTAGGCTCACCTTCACCGTAAGTTGCCATGAGGAAGAAACAGAGAGTATCCTCGCTAATGCTGTCGAAGTTGGTGAGATCGTAATCAGAAAAGTCCACAGTCATGGTCTTCAAGCCGAATCTAGAAGACAATTCCTTGGACAACTTGGAGGCATAGTCTTCAGCAGTACCAGTCTGGGAGCCATAGAAAACGACTGCATTCTTGTTGTTTTTCTTGATCACATCCAACAAGTTGTTGCCGGCAAGAGCTTCAGCCGAAAGAAAACCAGTGTTCTCAGGTTCGGAGAAGTACTTCGTTTTGGCAAAGTACGCCAATATGGCCACGGCGAGTACTACCATGACGGAGAAATCCAAAGTGTCTAAAGCCATTTTGAAGAAATGTAATTAGTGATGAAGTTGGAATTGAAATTAAAATGAAACAGATCAATTTGCAATAAATTCGCAATAAATTTGCTTCTGCAAAGACGAGTAGCGGAAATATGTCGATTGTGCTATCAGTGTCGGAATTGCCCAGTACTATCAAAGTATACTAGGAGGAGTCGACAATACGTAACTTCTATCTATGTTTTTCTGACTATAATGAACTAACCAGAGCTACGATGCACAAAGTTCTTTCTCGTAGAAGTGGGAGAAAAGATCTCGACAATGGTGAATGTGAAAATTGAAATTGAAAAATCAAGCTCCAGTGGTCTCAGACTGAAAAATTCAGATAGTGGCGCGAGCAAGAAAAATGAAAAATCGTATACGACCGATTTCGCAGTAGCAATAATCACAGGAACAGAATACTCAGCGTATATCCTTCTATATTTACAAGGAACGTCGGAATGGCAAAGCTATTTATATGCGGCTAAGCGACGGGGGCTATCACAACTACTATGAGGGTTCCGTCGCAATACTAATATCGTCGGCGAACGTTTTGTGTGATGAGTTTTGTAGGGAACCGGATTGAAGAGATACACTCGGTGCGCGGAATTTTCGATTCTCGTACACGGAAAGGTTTGCCAGAAATGGAAATATCTAGGCGATAGCTAAAGACCTAAAGGACAAATTGAAAATTCTCTCCTTCGCGGCTAGCCCCAGTTTATATACTTTGTATCTACATATTCCTCTAGGCTACATAGTAAGCTCCACAGTGTCCTCTTGCAGGAGGGGGCGGTCCAAGAAGCATATGAAAATTCGTCCATGATCTGGCTCGTATGGAAATTCATACACTCCAGCATGTGGAAGAGAAATGCAAAAGACCATCCTACATTTTTCCACCGTTCTCTACACTTCTGTATTTACCACTGTACTTGATACCTCTGCATATCTATGGATACCCTGGTGATATATTTGTGATATCATATTGCCAAGTGTCACCTTTGCTGGTGCTTCCCCAGCTTTTTGGTCAATCATCGCTTTGATTCTTCACTACAAATTCACATGGCTCTGATCTGCCCCATAATATGCAAGAAGTTATCTTCCGACAGGTGCAAAATCGCATTGCTAAAGGATGCATGCCATAGTGAAGAACAAAACAGGCAATTACTTCTTCGTAGCGTATGACTACCGGTCGGCGGAACACGGCAAAGTGAATTACAGTGAAATCATTTTTTATTTGGAATAGAGACCGGAAGGTTTGATCCAATGCCAGTCACAATTGTTAGTGCTAGCGGTCGGACTTGTTCAAACTTGGTCCGAAAAAAAATTAAAATTAGCTATTGGAAAATTTTAATACCAGTCAAAGAGATTGTCCTTACCAGTGTCCAGGTTTTTCTTGTAGCTAGCAGTAAAACTTATAGTTCAATTGCAGACTTCCTGTAAGCTTGAATATTCCCCAGGTTACTCCTTAGGCCGTGGTGGAACAATCTTTT
The DNA here is from genome assembly GCA_030564745.1 of Scheffersomyces segobiensis. NCBI lineage: Eukaryota > Fungi > Ascomycota > Pichiomycetes > Serinales > Debaryomycetaceae > Scheffersomyces > Scheffersomyces segobiensis. The sequence goes on from JAKTZB010000003.1 coordinate 360,522, forward strand.
TGACTAGTATTAAGAATTTCCAGTAGCTGGTAGGAAAATGAAATCACTGTATTTGCGTTGTCCGTTAAAATATCAGAGACATCCAAAATATGAAGCTTATCTTCTGGAACTGTGGGAACAAGTCCGAACGGGATTTTTCTTTTACAATTCACATGATTTAAAATATAGAACCATCATGTCAATCTCAAGGCACCACTATGTCTTCTGAATTATCTTGCAGCCGGTTCTGATTTTCAGAATCGTTGCCATTTGCTGCAGTTTCGGCATTTCCTAAAGTCTCTTGCTCTAGCTTAATACCATATGCCCTTTCTATTGTCATAAAGGTTTGCTCGGAATTAAACTTGTCACCATAGAGAACGCTGACATATTCTACAACATCCCGGGGCGGAAACTCTACAAGAGAACGTCTTCCAAGAGAGTAGATCACCCGGTTTTCCGACTCAACCGTCCCTTTAGAAACCTCTTTGGTGATATAATCCTTCTTGATAAATTCACTAACCAATTCCTGTAGATTCATCCCCAAGTTACTGTTACGCTTATTCAGGTCTTTGGATATTCCCATTCTCTCCATACCTCTTTCCAAGTCCTCTTCCAGAAGGTAATTCTCTGCCAAAATCAACATCGACACTATGTACAACATAATTCCCGTCTTTACAAGCTCGATGTTCGAGAACGGACCCTCTGTTTTCTTGTACTTGGGAATGAAATATTTACTTCCATGAGCATCTGCTTCGGGATTGACAATGGTAGAAGACTGCCACAACTCTCCCAACACTTTCTTAGACTTGGGTTCAAGACAGCTCACAATAGCAAAAGGCTGCTTTGCCTTAGTATTGGTTGTTTTCGTCACTCTGGACTTTTTTTCGGGCTGTCTCTTTTGAATGACAGGTGTTTCTACTAGAGTCAATCCGTAGACTTTCTCCAAATCTGCATTTACTCTCTTGATTATCAAATCGAGCCCGTGCCTTTTCGTGTTTACTTCCAGGGAAATCTTCTCTCTTCTGATAAACTGACTCTTCAACTCTCGTCCTAGTATAAACCTTACTACTCGATTCACAGTACTCTGGATCTCAGACTCGACATTCTCCTGTAAGTAGTCTTCATTTGACTCATTCGGATTTCCGTTTCCATTTGCCCCGGCATCTGTTTCTTCATAATCTGTCTCGGAATCCGACACAACTGCTCTCGCTCTCCTGGCCATTACAAGCTACTAGTTACGGTATATCGTGTTCTGATGAAGTAACTTCCATCAAATTATTTTAGATAATCTTTTTTCGAAAGCGCGTTTTTTCAGTTTAGATTTTTTTGCTCCGAATGGCTGCGAATTTTCGTCTCTATGCCAATTATCATCAGCCTTTTTTTTCGCAGCTAAACCACTTTGAAACTCAGCGCCAAATTCATCCTTAAACTACTTGATTCCTGGGATCATTGTGGTGTGAAGCAAGTCTGGAATTTATCTTTTCTAGAAATTTCCTTATATTTCCCACTAATTGTAACTTGTAATACTCAGCCAAAATGGCCAGAAACAGAAGACTGAATGTGCCTCTATCTCAAGCCCCAATTTCACAAATACAAATGAATCCCCAACAACCATATCTAAACTCTAAAACATTCTTGAACTCGTTGGTGGTCAACGACAACAACTCTTCTCAACTTAAAACAAGCTCTCCAGACTTCAAGAGCACAATTCCGTCAGATAAACCTCTCTTTAGGAGAACTTCTCCTAGGTTGCATTCTCAGGAGTTACCCCAAACACAATCTAAAGAGAGAATAGTTAGCGAGGAACAAAGAGACTTCGAAGAGGAAGAAAAGACAAAAGAAGACCACGCACCCATGTTTCCGGCCAGCTTCAACCCCAGAAGAGCTTCAAACATGCCTGCCAGGGAAAAAGTCCAAAACTGGATGAAGGATATACCTTTCCACTACAGCACAGACAATGCTATGGTATACATTGACTGCTTCCCTGCTATAGCCAGCTACTCAAGTTCGGAAAGTGGTTCTCATCAAGAACTCACAGATACCGATCAGATTCTTGAACTACAGGCCAGAAGATTAACCCGATATGCCACCAGAAATTATATTAATGATTCTGAACCCATTGCTCATGCAGAAGGAGACTCTTACGACGACATCGACGAATGTTACTACGAGAGCGATGGCAACGTCATCAACTTTAATGACGTAGAGGGAGACGCTTCAAACTTTCTTACTACAAACCAGATGGACTACATTGTTCTGAATAACTTTGAGTAGTTAGCATTAGTAATTATGTATATGTTGTTAAAGGAATAAGTCCAACTCTTCTATACGATACTCAACAGTATCATCATCAGACAAATTCTCAATTTGCGGATAGTATGGCACAAGAGAATCACTGTTTTGCATGTAGGCATAGTTGTAGAGCTTCCAATATGGCGATCTAACCTTCCTGGCTGGGTGAAATAAACCAGCCCATAAGTAATTGACAAAGATCCCTGTTCCAAGAACAACTCTCAAAGCATCAATACTTTCCAAGATACGAGAAATCACATGTGGAGACGTCTCAAACACATTAGGCAATACCAAATTCAAGTAGTGAATGAACACTTCATGGCTGTCAGTGTTAGCCAATCCGGCTGAGTTTAAAGCCATGTGCTTGATCACAGTTGCTGCTGTTTGACGATGCACTTGATCTCTGTCAGTGAGGGCATCTTCTAGTAAAGGAGTGATAGCAAACAAATAGTCCTTCGCCGTTTTTCCGTCGAGATATTCAAACAAGAAACTAAGAGCCTTCAAAACACCATTCTGAACATTCTTGTCGGGGATTCTATATTCGTTCATAATAGCAGGAAGAACTGTAAATGGTGCACAAGTCTTTGCAACAATTCCCATTGCAACAGCAGTGCATACTCTCAATTGACGTTCCTGAACTCGCAAGTTATTCAACAACATCACAATGACATCCTGAGGCCCTATGGTTTTAGCTATGTATCCAAAACTATCATTGGCCGCCACTCTGATTCTTTTCTTAGGCGACTTGAGCATTTCTAACAACTCAAAACAAATGCGCATCCACTCTTTTGCATTGATAGTTTCAGCATTCTTCTGAGCAATCAAACCAACCAACTTGATACATGCTTCCTGAACCTTTTCTTGCCTGTTCTTCAAGATAGGAGTCAAGGTAGGCAAAATTTGATTAATCGAAGGATTAGACATCACATATAAACTCGATTTGTCTAGAGCATCAATACAAGCATATAAGGCATTGATAATAGAACCCAATACATCAGGATATACTTCTCCTAACGATTCGTACAATATCAAAATGAGCTTCTGCAATACGTTTTCGTCACCTTCGGAACATTGCTTAATGACAGGCGCAATTATGGCTATCAAGTCGGATGATTGTAGTCTTATTTCGGGAGACTTGTTTTTCAATCTATACAAGATGGTACTGATGATGGAATTCAAATGAGGTTTTAGTCTAACATTAAGGGCACCCGCAACAGCTCCAAAGCCTTGCAAATAGATCTTATGTTGAACGGTTTGCTCTTGAAATGCAAATAAAACACCATCCACTAATTTGACTTCGAGCTGAGAGTCTAGAGCTATTAGCTCTTCAGGAGAAGACAATATCATCTTGTTGATAGCACCTATAGCGACTCTTCTAAGCTGTTCATTCTCATCCTTGGTGAAAATGACAATGGATTCGAAGACTTCCAAGAAGTCGAACTCTTTGCCCAACTCAGCAGTGACATCAACTACCAACTTTGTTATTTGATGTGAATCTGACGCAGTTCTTCTATTCCAGAATGATTTCATAAAGGGATTGATCAACTCCTGTCTATATTTGGGGATAAGATGTCTGGACAATGGTAAGTCCAACAATATGCGCAATATCGACTTCCTCATGTCGTCGTCCGGTGAGTTGAACTCACGCGTCATAATGTTTGCAATCTCTTTCGTATAGTAATTCGAGTACTCTTCATAATTTTTATCATGTTGCATCAATGGAATAATTGCACCAAGACACTTTAAGAAACTAGCGAGTCCCTTACCTCTATGGTTTTTCAAGCCCAACCAAGCTGGTTCTAGAACTGTTTCAAAAGATTCAATTCCATACGGCTTTACGTTATCTGCAAGTTGTGCCAATGTAAGTGCAGTGATAGTTCTCACCTGGAGAACCTCGTCTGACAAGCTGGGTTTGAGAACCTCAACTAACTGAGTCAAGAAAGGCAATATGGACGCCCCATTGCCTCCTCCCAATAGTATACAGAGCTGTTGAACTATCTTGATACCCGTATGTCTCGCCATCCAATTCTTTTTTGACTTGAGAACAGCCTTTAAAAACGGGAAGAATGTTTGTAACCCAAGGGTATTTGCTACTATGGCAAAAACCCTAGAGGTGATATTTCTTACATATTCATCAGCATGATCGATGTCTGGTCTTAATGTCGAAATCATGTTGGCCAAACCTGCTGCCTTCGTCAAGGCTGAAATGATCTCTCTGGCTTCTAATCTCAAAGTGAAATCTTCTTCTATAAGCATGGGAGAGATCACCGAGAGAATCTTTTGAGTATATGGACGCACAAGATCATCCAACTGAAACAAAATTCTACCTACAAGTTTGACGAGTACATGCCTCTCCAGAGCATCCAAGTTGGGTTCAAGTAAAATAGGAAGAATCTGCGAGAAGACCACTTTGGGACCAAACTTTCTGGCATTATCGGTAAGTCTACGCAAAGATCTTTTTCTTGTAATCTGTGATCCATTCTTGATTTTCAACAAGAGTTTCATGGAATTAATCTCGTTCTTTTCTTCAGAAGAGAGCCCCTCGGTATCTTTTACGGTTGCCAACTTTCCGAAATACTTCATGTCTTCCTGTTTGAAGAACTCAAGTCCTGTTACACCTTGTATATCTGTGGGAATCTGGCTCTCCATGGCCCTAACTGCTAAAACATCCTGACTTACTTCGGGAGGTACATAGTAGTCTAAATCTGGGGCAGTATCTACATCCGGTTTGTATCCATCTGGCTGTGAAACCTTTTTGAACCCTTCAGGAAGAATCTTGTCGAGAATGTCATCCGTAAGAGGAATTCCACTCACTACAGGGAGCCGTTGATTCGATTCAAGAATCTGTTGTAAAAACTTTGAAGCTTCCGCATTTGCCTCAGAAACTAAACTCAATTGGTTCGATCGAGAGTTATTTGCTCTTTCGTATTCTTCGGGAGTAACATCCCACCGCTTTTTACGTTTTCTCCGAACAATCTGTTGCGGGGGCTGGAGACTGATTTCCTGTTTCTTCTTCTCTATTAACTTTTTGACTCGAACCTCTTCACGTTCAAACTCTCGCTGTTCCATAATCTCCTTATATGACATCGTCCTGTCGAAGTCCAAAGATGTATTTCCATGAAGAGATTTGCGGGTATAGTCATTTTTCACTATATGCTGCTGAAGCGTGGTTGAAGTTATAGAATCTTCTTGCTTGTGCTCCTTTCTAAGTTCCTCTGCTAGCACACTAGAAATCGTGTACGACCCTACCAAATCTCGTTTCTTTGCAAGACCTGGAGCCATCTTGAGAACTGGCAGAACTATCTATGGAATATGTATAATTAATAAAGATTGAAACTTCTATGAAACCAATGCCATCTTCAGATATGTTCGTGGTGTGCACACAGTCCCATCTCCAACTTATAAATCTCTACAGTAAAAATGTCACTATTCTGAAAAATCTCTCCCTAGAGTTACCGAGAAAATCAGACAGTCCAAGAAGTCACACTATGCGATTTTGCCGTTTTTAAGATCATATCGATATTCGTATTCTATGTATTGTTGTTTTATCACCAATTGAACATCCCACAGACGTTATTTCTCTTATTGGACATTGTCATTTGTACTGTGGAATAATCTGCTCCCTATCCTTATCTCACTACCCGGTCTCACTAATTCTCATTCTTTCGCTAAAAGTCGCACTAGCTTTAAGATGAAGAGCATATATACATCTCTTCTCATCAGATCTGGAGTTTTATGTTCATAGACCATTAATTCACAATTCACAATGTCGCTGAACGCAAGTGTCCTCTTGAACAGGCTATTGGCTCTAAGGGAGCCTACGCCGTTTCTCCTTGTTCTTGACTCGCTTCTTCAGTCTGCCCACTACTTGCTTTCTGAGTTTGCGCATCACAATAATTCCAAAATCATCTTCCTATCCTACGAATCAGTAAATATTCCACTGTATGCCTCTGAATGGTTGGACTGCTCAACAATTTCAACAGCAGAGATCTCTGACTTTGTCAGAAAACACTCCCCACCACCTTCAGGCGTTTCAGGTGCCAATTTGGCAAAGACATTGGTTATTATAGATTCTCTCAACTATGTCACCAATATCGAAGTCACACAGTTTCTCACGAGTATAATTCAACCTTCAGTAACTATATTGGGAGTGTACCATACGAATGTGCCGCAAGAGCAGAGCAAGATTTTGAACTATCCTTCTTCTCTTACTCTACTTTCATACATTGCTTCTTCTATATTTGAAGTAGAATACCTTTTAGGCCACAAGGTAGACTTAGAAATACTCGAAAACAAGATCGCCCTCTTGGAAATCCCTGTAAACTTGGGCCTAAACGGTTCAACCTACAAATTGACATTGACTAACAGAAGAAAATCAGGAAGATCGCTCATACACCAGTATATAATCGACTCCGCAACTCACACATACGAATTTCATAAATCTGAAAAAGATGACGCTAATGCAGAAGATGAAGAGTTGCTCAAAGACTTGACGACATTCAATTTATCCACAAGCAGCAAGCAAAAATTGGCCAGGGAACAAGTGGAGTTGCCATACATGCAAGCACAGGAGTCGTTGGGCTCTTCTGGAGGTGCCATTGTCTACGAATTTGAGAAGGACGACGATTATGACGAAGAAGACCCCTACGAAGATCCATTCTAGAAGAATATACCATATATCTTGAATGTTGCACTATTCTCTAGAAACGACTAGATTATTTGTTTAAAGAGAAATAGGCGTAACTGTGGAAGACAATTCACATAAAAAGTGACTACATGCTGGCTGTAGTAACAGTACACTTTGTTGGACTAACAGCTTTAATAAAGTATTCATACATAGTAATAAATATTAATAAATAAGTGGAATTAATCAAAGCATTTGTATCATTATCGTGGTCTCGTGGTCTATAAATATCGGTAGTCTACATCTTAGGTGGAGGGTTTTTCGCTCTCCGTAAGTTCTTGACACGGTCCCAATCTTCCAGTTTCTTAGCCTCCTCTATCATATTCTGTATGTTCAGTTCCCAGGTGATCCAGGAGTTGTAAGATCTAAATACCTTAGGTCCAAACTCATCTTGTTTGTACGGCGTCGAAGACACATCCTGCGAAGTACAGAACCAGGTGCCGTTTCTGTCCCATACTCCCTTTCCTCTAAACGAAGCACACAAATTGAGCTCTTCTAAGGTTGGAACCGGTCTTGCGGTCATGTGGTACTCCATATCCAACTCTCTTTTACGAGACAATCTCTTTTGTGCCTGTTCCTTCTGAAGATCTTGGAAATAAAGAATCGGTACAAATACCTTGAGAATCGATCTGGGTATCCAACGTGAAAGAATATCGGCATCTACATTCGTGTGGTGGTATTCGCTATCTAAATTGGTCGACTTACGAGGGAACTGATTGTGGAAATATGTCGACTTCTCAGGAACCATTCCATTTAATCTGCCATAGTTGTAGCGAAAGGTCTGTGAATCCTTGGAGAGAAAATAATCTAATGTATTGCCTACGTTCCTGGCTAACAGTTCGAGTGTCAACTCGATGATCATATGGTTGCTCTCCGGGTGCTGCTCATGGAGCGTTTTGACGAGGTAATTCTCATCTTGTGTGATTTGGTCGTCGAACATTATGGAAATTGAAATTGGAAGATTTTGTGAATTATGAATTGTTCAGCTTTGATAAGAGTTAAAAATTATGCGAGTGAAAAATTGGAAGCAGTTATACGATGAAGGCGCAGATAGTAATAAACCGCAAGAAAAATGACAAGTAACTTAAATAGATAAACACAACCAATACAGAGATGGTATTGTTCACATAATAAGTTTCGCCAGAATTTGATTTTCGTTTGGTGGATATATTTATATTCTTATAGTGTTATCATCATTCAAAACCGAGATTCGGCACCGGAGAACGCCATTGTAGAAGTTTAAAATTTCTTTTGTTTTGGGCAAGTAACGCCGACTGGCTGCGAAAAAAAGACCCGGGAACCGAGTGGGGCAAATTCTGTCGGACTCACAAATCGAACCACACACAAACAAGGATTTTATGTAGATGGTGTGGGGTAGAGGCAGATGTGGCATACGGAAGCTATGAGGGAAGGACATGATTGGACAATTCTTTTATTCTTTAATGATAATGCTACGACTGTTCTTTATCATTTCGGAGCTTTTATATTATGGATATTAAACATTATATACTTTTTAACCTAGTCGGTCTTCTTTTTACCCTTGACAGATTGAACTGCCAGCTTTATGCGTGTCAACAAGCGGTTGAGCTTGGAGTTCTTGGTCATGGTCTCCAACTCTTCTTCGGTAATCACCTTCTTGATCAATAAATTGAAGATAGTACCAAATGCCAACGACATCACAGTACATGTCAAAATAATAACATTATAGGGCATGGAGAAATCGGGAGTTGGTAGAGTCAAGAGCAAACTGGAAGTACGCACTTCGTAGACAGCATCACCTTGGTTGCCGATCACAGTGATCACAGCAGGCTCAATGGCAAAACCATGGTTGGCATCTGGAGGATACTCGTGGTAGAGCAACAATGATTTGTCGAATTTGTAGGTGAACGACAATGTCTGCCGAGGTGGAATCGAGATCGATAACTCAAGATGTGATGGCCTTTTACGGTCTACAGCTGGTTTGTAGTATCTCTTACTAATGTAGACATCGGCGTCGGCGTCGTGGGTAACTTCTCCGTTGTCATTGTTCTTGACTTGTAGCTTCAATGTGTTGAGGTACAATCTCATGAACCATGGCAATGATTCGAAGTACAAGAAATCAAAAGTGTCAGTGGCTGATGGATTCGTAAACGAGATACGCAAGCCACCAGTGTCTTGCGAATACCCGGTTAATGAACGAGCTACATAGATAGGAGGTGTTTCAATAGGAATCACCACATCGCTATTCTTGGTGCTGAACCTGATATCGTAGTTACCCTCATGCCTGATAGATTCCGAGATTTTGTACTTATCTTGGGCAGATATTTGGTACGATTCCGTGACATCCTTTCTGCTCTTTGCCAAACTTACTTCCCATTGCGATGGATCTACTTCAATTGTGACAGATGTGCCAAATGGATCATCGCTGAACGCCGGACCTCCGATGGGTCTACCGTAGATTGTTTGCAAGCTCCATTCCAACTCCGTGGGGTCGTTTAGTGGGAAGCACGTCCAAGAACTATATGTGTCCTTGGAAGTATCGCACCGCAACTTTTCGCCTGGAGTTGGCTTTGGAAGTCCGCCATCTTCGTCTTTACGTTTGCACCTAATAACATCTACAACCTGGTTTACCGTTTGGTCCATATGCAACAGACAGTTATCCTGGCCACAAGTAGTGGTGATATCAATCGACATCCCGTGCCACAACGAATCAAATACTTTGTGTCCATCCAAAAGTGTAGAAACACCAGATTTAGCCCTAGTAGGTAACAACTTCAAGAATGGGGTCAAGTTCTCAGTACATATAGGCTCACTTGGCAAGGCAGCACGGATAAAGAAGAGCTTGTTCTTCTGTTGAGAAGAAAAAATGCTTTTGCCCCGAGAACCAGCAGCGTATTTGGGAAACGTTGTTATGGATTCATCGATGAAATTCAACGAAGCACAGAAAAAGCCTGAAAGCGTTTTCGTCAACCGGAACCAATTGGCTTTAGCCGTAGCGAGATCTGGCGCCTCGATTAACACCGAAACTTCTACACCCGTACCTCCACTCCTGAAGCCGTTGGAAGGAAGTTTGCCCCACGATTGTTCATCCCACCAGCCCTGGGTAAAACGCAAGTGTAATTCGCGCGAGTTTGTCGATTCAAGAATGGGGCCAAGAGCTCGTGGAAAATAGGTATAGTGATGGTCAGACGAGAGAGAACGCGATTCTGTGTTCGAGTGGTTGTGGTATTGTAATTGGAACGGCTGGGAGTCGATGTGGAACTGAAACTGGGCTAGCAACTTGTTTCTGGGTAAGGGTCTCAAGTCTAGCGTTTCGTTGTAGAACTTTCCCGCAGAGGCTAGACACACCCATAGAAGTATGGCGAGGTGGTGTAAGAGCATCTCGTCAAGGACTATTGTATGGAACTGTCGCGGAGAGCTTAGAGATGGTGGTGGAGAGAATGAGATCAAAAGTAAGAAAGTAAAGGAAGAGTGAATAGTTAACGTAATGAAATCAAGATCGAACACCTGTATGGATCTGTATTCTGTATATTAACGAAAATTCAGTGAAAACAGGAACAAGAAAAAAAGTCCATTAGTGAGAACTTAGTGACAAATGCAAATTAGCGAGAACTGAATAACGAGAAATAGTGAGAGGAGGGAAGAAAATTAGTGGCACTTTTTTCGCCAAACCTGAAAAAGCGCAATAACTGCATGGCGACGCTTCCGCCATTCGATTCCGAAGTAATGATATTTCCATCTCAAGAACGCGACATCTTTTGTTTATGTTTTCGGTACTTATACACAGAACCATAAACTAGCAATAAATTATTCACTACATCCAGACATTTAATTATATTTAAACAATCCATTTCATCATTAAGATCCTTCTCAATTTCAACAAACACCAATACTTTCCAATATCACTCAATGCTGAGCCAATCTGACGTGTCTGTCTTAGAACAGCATAAGGAGAACATTCAACCGTTGCTGCGTGGAAGACCTGCTTCTAAACTAGCTGCTTCTTTCAAACGTTCCAACCTGTCTATTCTACTGTTCAAAGAACAACTCAAACGGGAGCGAACTAACCTAGAAGTAAATATCAGCCAAGCGGACGAGCTCGACGACCCCCTCCAACCCTTCGTAGAATATATAGCATGGACTCACAATAACTTCCCCCAGGGATCGAATTCTGAAAGCGGCCTCTTGACGCTATTGGAAAGATGTACCTCCATGTTTCGCGATTTCAACCAGTACAAGAACGATGCCCGATATCTCAACATCTGGCTTGAATACACAAGCTACTCTGATTCACCACGAGATATTTTTGTCTATCTTGCCAAAAAAGGTATAGGAAACCAGCTTGCACTCTACTATGAAGAATTTGCTAACTATCTAGAAGCCAGTGGAAAGTTGGCAGACGCTACTGAAATCTACGAGATGGGCATCAATTCTGCTGCCAGACCGTTGGCTCGTCTTCAGCGGTCGTTTGATAACTTAAAGAAACGTTGTAATAATCCTCAACCCAACTCCAACCTTTCACCGTTGAGGGATGTTCTATCAGTGAAGCAAGGACCATCTTCTGCAGGACCATTAGGAGCAGAAACTTCTAACCCACGTAAAAAGCAGAAACTTGAAGTATTTAGAGAAGTGCCAAACCATCAGCCTTCTGTATTGGAGTCTATTTTTAAAGACGACAACGACGTGCAAGAATTGGGAAGTATAAGATTGAGAATAAAGGAGAATGTACTTCATTCCAAACCATGGGCTGGAGAAATCATCATACAGAAGTTAACCAATGAAAACTCTGAATCAGCACAACGAATTCAAGTATTCAGAGATGTAGATGATACAAATCCAGTACTTCAGCTACCGGCCCAGTCATTACAAGTTGCCGAAGAAGACGAACGAGGATTGGTATACACGCTTATCAAAAATCCGGGAAAAAGACCAGAAAAGGTAATGTTCAACATGGAGTTGTTGATTTACGAAGATAAGGAAATTTCGGTTACGGAAATGCTTGCCCGAAGTAGACGACTCAACCCTCGTAGTGCAGAAGTGGAAGTCCAAGCTTATGAAGATAGGATATCCTCTCATCAATCAACACCTTCCAAGATCAACAAGCTAATGGAAGACAATAAGACATTCAATATTCCATTGAATGATGTCTCATTACCACTAAACAACAGATCACGGTCCCCGACTCTCACCATATTTTCACAAATGGCAAATCATGAGGTAATTGGCATGTTCAACGATGCTGCTCAGTTGTTGAATTCAGACGATGAAATCGAAAACCCAGAGGGGGAAAACACGACAACAACTAACTATGAAGGATTTGTAACAGAAACAATTCAGATAAACCAGCTCGTTAAACAGATTAATATGAAAAAGGTAGAACCGGTAGCAACCCCACCCACAGATAAAGAAGATAACGATATTCAGAGCTCACCATTCATCGAGAAGCCATCTTTACGAACCATAAATTTTGAACCCATAAACCCAGTAGACTCAGCGATAAGGACCAAACTACTCCAAGGTTTATCTATACCTTTATCGGTTTATCCCGGATATCATGAAGACTCTGACAAGATAATCCGTAGACTAACCAGTTTCCGTGGCATTACCAATGATTATACGAAGACCATAACAAGAGGCTCACTGAGCTCAATAATTGACTACTTAGGTGATGAAATTTACTGTTTGAGACACGAGCTTGGCCAAGGAGGATTTGGATTCGTTTATTTGATTGAATCTGCAAGCTCGGGCTCCTTCAAAGCTTTAAAAATTGAATCGCCTTCCTCAAAGTGGGAATTTTATATTCTCAATCAAATCCACCGAAGATTGCTCGGGAGGGATCGTGAAACGAACGCATTGATAATCCATCCGGAAGCATTTTTCTACTTCAAGGACGAGAGCTACTTGATTATGGACTATTGTACACAAGGAACTATTCTTGACATTGTGAACCTTTTCAAGAGCACCGAGAACTCGACCATAGACGAGGTGTTATGCATATTTCTAACTGTAGAGCTATTGAAAGCAATTGAAATGTTGCATAGTATTGGTATATTACATGGCGATCTTAAGGCTGACAATTGCATGATAAGATTTCAGTCAGTAGACCACAATGAATGGTCCGAAGTATTTAATAGATACGGCCATCATGGATGGTCCAGCAAAAGTATCACGTTGATTGATTTTGGCAGGGCCGTTGATTTGACCCTTTTTGGTGAAGAAGTGCAGTTCAAATGTGACTGGGAAACAGATCAGCAAGATTGTCCACAAATGAACGAAAACAAGCCGTGGAGTTTTGAGGCAGACTACTATGGACTTGCGACCATTATACACGTTATGTTGTTTGGATCGTATATCAAAATCTGCAAATCTAAAGAGAACCAAATAAGATTAGAGGGTCAATTGAGAAGGTACTGGCAGAAGGAATTATGGAACTCATTGTTCGACTTGCTTCTTAATCCTTATGAGTCTGAGGTTACCGAAAAGAGACCCTTGTTGAAAGAGTTGAGGTCTCAAAGGGGAAAGCTTGAACAATGGTTAGAAGAAAACGCGAAGAGCAAGAACTTAAAGAACATCATTCTCGGCAGCGAGAACGAACTTAACTTGCTTCTCAAGAAGCGTACGATGTAATAAATAGATGATTTGACCTTAACGTGTGTGATTGAAAGATCTATGTATGTATAATAGAAATAGTAAATACGGACTTTTAAAGAATTGAAAATGACGAGTTACTTTTTAGAATAGTAAATTATTTTGATGGCTGATCTCCAACTTGACCTTCTTCCTCTTTTCTGAGATCGTTCAACCTTGAATCTATAATAGCATCCACATCTTCGTTATCTACAGAAGCGCCGTTGCGTCTGAAACGACTACCCCAACTTACTCCTTTGACTACAACCTTGACTCTCTTTCCGCTGGGTAGGATCTCATATCCATCTTCAACATGGACATGCTGTTCAAAATCATTACCAACGACAGCTATTCCTTCATCACTTGGTGGTAATTCAGTAGGCAATGGATTTGTACCTGCTCTCTTTCTGTTGTAAGCCGACTGATGTTCTGAATTATGGTCGAAGTCATCAAGTTCTTGTTCTATAGTTGGCTTTCCTAATATTCTCTCAGAAACATTCTTTGCTTTTGCAAAAGATGTAGACGATTGTTTAGAAAACGTCCATCCCTGATATAATTCTTTATATGAGTGTTGTTCAAAGAACCTTCTCATGTCGATATCTTTTTCAAACAACCTGAAAAGTTCATCATCCGCTGGTTTGAACATGAATTTAAACACTTTGAAAAGTATGTCAGCAAATAGTGGAACTGTAACGAGTACTAAAAGCGTAGCCCACCAACTTTGATCAAGGCCCCAAGTTAGTAAACCATACGCCACAAAGTAGATTGGTGAATCCTTTGTTCTGTACAACATCATAATTAACCAGTTCCACAAGGCGTATCCACCAACAGAAATAAATATTGCAGCAAAGGCTAGCCACAGTCTATTCTGCATTTCAATGAATTCACATTTGACATTGATAATTACAACAAGAGCAGCAAACACCAAAGAACCTAATGGGAAAGTTGTATTATCACGTAATGCCGAAAATCCCCATACATAGTAAGTCATGAAAGATAGCCCCACACTTTGTATGGCAGCCAACAACATCCATGATATAAAGATCTTCAAATTGAAAGCTTGATATAATCTTCCCTTTGCGTACAATTCAGGAACTGCTATCAATGTAGAAGGTCTCAAGTCTTTGTCGAACATTCCAATACAGAGGACGGGTAGAGAAGTGAACAACGTATTGAACATCGACAACGACCAACTTTCATACATGGACGAGCCTGAAAATAAAGTATTTCTCTGATAGACACACTGTGTCAAGTAGAACAACAATTCTTTGTAGAAGGTGCACAAGACAAACTTGGAGGTTCTTATGTAGTTGTAACGACCATTGACCAATAGCAACTTAAGCAAAAACCTGAACTGGGCAATGGCATAATCTGCAGAACGAGCAGCTTGTAGCCCTTCCTTACCAGTGATACCAATTCCAATATCAGCACTCTGGATCATGGCAATATCGTTTGCTCCATCTCCAATTGCCAAAGTTACAGCCCTGTTATTTAATCTTCGCACAGCGCTAACCATATTAGCCTTTTGAGAAGGCGAAGCACGACAGCAAATTGTAGAATCGACCTGAATACATAAATCAAGGAACAAAGTGAGCAAAGCGGAGTCATTTTCTATTTCAGCTAAAGTTCCACCATCAATTACCAAAACACAATGGGCTACTCTTCCTGTTTGTATTTCCTGACTGGTGGAAGTAATTCGATCCATAATCGTATCGATTCCTTCATCACGAGAAAGAATAACAACAGTAGAATAGTCCTTAATAAGTCTACACGAGTAACCAATATTGATAGCAGTTTCACGTTTGTCTCCTGTCAACATCCACATCTTGATTCCTGCTCTCCTTAACTTTTCGATAGTATCACTGACTCCTTCTTGCAACTTATCCTCTATAGCAGTTGCACCGAGTAGATCAAATTTGTGTTCGATTTTAGCTCCCACTTCCTCTACTTTTCTGGCTCTATCCGTCAAAGCAGTTCTGGCAAGACTATACTCTTGAGACCAAGCCTCATACTCATTTTTATCCAACCACTTGTACGAGTACATCAATGTTCTAAGACCTTCAGTTGAAAATTCTTCGATATGCTCCAATGTCTTTTCGACAATGTATTCATCATTGAGAAGTAGCCTATCATTGGGGATCCGGCTACTGTTTCCAAAAGTTCCAGACAGGGCAAGCACTGGTGAAGGTGGCTCTACGTTTGTGAACGAGGCTTGGTCCATGCTGTACTTCTTTGCCTGCTGAACGTGCAATGACTTTCTTGCCCTTAAAGCAATATCAGCCATCTCATCATCAGCATTCAGAAGCGTATTATCAATAGTCGAAGTGATTCTATCACCACCACTCAAACTCAATCGTTGACTGATGGAGCCAATAGATTTTCTCGATTCAAGTTCGGAAGAAAATCTATTCTGCAAAACTATATCAGCTTGTTGCGTTTTTCTTTCTGTCGTGTTGAGCGAGATTTCTCTAGCCTTCTCTTTAGCCATATCGGCATACTTCAATTTCTCCAAAATAACATTATCGGCACCTTTGCAAATAAGACAGATTCTTCCGTCTGGAAACCTAACTACAGTAGACATTCTCTTTCTAGCAGAGGAGAATTCTACAACTTCGAGAACTTGATACTCTTCGAATTTGGGTTCTTTCTGAAATCCATCTGGATACGTCTTGATGGTCAATACGTTGTTTTGCCTATCTAGAACAACAAATCCTAGATCCTTGGATGCTTGAACAAGTGCCAATTCGTCAGGAGAAGCGGCTTGATAAGAGATAGAAGAGTCTTCTATGTTACGCTCTGCTTTTACATTCTGGTGCTGTGCTCCATCAATATCGTCTAGAGTAAGTACCGAAGAGTTCTTCGAAGTATTGTCCTTTCTTGGAAGACAAGTGTTACACAAGGCTATACTCAAAAGAAACATCTTGGCCTTTCTGGAAAAGATAGTTTGTGGATGCGATTGTATGTATCTTAGCAATTGCAAAGAATTCGACATTTCTTGCGACTTGTTTGGTTGAGCAGAAGATTTCCAAGTAACGTTGGATCTGACCGAGGACAATTCCAAACTTTCTCTAGCAATTGAAGTAGTGCTTGTTCTTGGCTGATAATCTGAGCTGCCTTTATGAAAACTAGACAGCTGTGGCTGCTGATGCATGCTGGCTCGTGGCATTGTTACTAAGGGAGCGACCTGGTGCTTGTTTGGGTGTTCTTTCTCGTTCAACATCAAGTCTAAGTCATGTAACCAGCTAGCTCCACACACACTAAACTTCCTGAAAATCATCTGGTTATCAGTCAAAGTTCCTGTCTTATCACTGAATATGTAGCTTACTTGACCGAGTTCTTCCAAGATGGTTGCTGTCTTTGCATCGGCGGGAGTGTTGCTCTCTACATGGTACATGTCTATATCATACTGTAGAAATAGCATTTGCATCACCTTGATGATTTCCATGGTCACATAAAGCGATAATGGAATCAATGTATTATACATGATGATGAAACCCATGAGAGTAGATGCTACACCTGCATCCAGATCAAGAAGATACCATGCCCTTTCTCTGTTTCTTTCATATAAAAGACGCTGTGCCATAGTGGAAAACGCTGATAACGACATCACCACTAATACCATGAATATCACGATGTAGTTGATGTTCCTCTGCAATTTAGGAGCTTTAGTTCTGGGATTCTTGATATTGTTCATTCTGATTTTTGTCTCTTCACCTGTGAAAATTACCAATCCCAAGACCGATTTGGTATTTCGAAGAATACTGCCTCTATAAACAACATTATCTGGTCCCAAAGCAAAAACTTTGCCGTCTACTTCAAAGGAACCTTCAAAATTGTACAAATCGATGTTGGGGTCTTCTACAGTTATCAACATCTTTGTGTTCTTCAAACCAGTCACATTCGAGAACTTTTTGCAGATCTCAGTATGTGGATTCTTCAGCTTTAAGTTAGTTTCTCCATCCAAATCCATAGTTTCTATAAAGGCCTCTTGGTTGTCTGTGTCACTCGTAGCTAATAACATGACGTCTGCTGGAAAGGCTTCGTTTTCAGAGACTTTGATGATGTCTCCCACTTTTATGTGTTTCCACTTCGTTATGTACTCCTTGAGATTGTATTGTTTCATGAGTTCCAAGTTTGTGTAATTTGTGTTCATCTCGTTTTGTAGCTCTGGATCTGATAATGATGAGTTTGACGAGATATTATTAGATGGGCTCGCTGCTCGTGCCCCATATGGAGAAATACTGTTGTTATTATTGACCGAGATGGTTTCTGTTAAGATGGTTGCAATAGAATGTGTATCGAAATTGCTTAAATTCTCGTCTTCTCTGATGACTTTTGTTCTTTTATTGTTTTCTACTTTGTCATGACCATGTCTCTTCCAGTCGTCAAATCCTTCTCTAGCTATGGAAATCGACATAAATATCATCAACGGGATGATTGTTGTGTACTTACCTGTTGTAGACCATGTGGGGATCATTTGCATGATGGCTACAACCATGAAGTAGCAATTAGCGATTTTGGAGAACTGTGCCCTCAACTGTTTAGGCAAAAACGAATAGACAGTGTATTTAGAAGAAGTTACTAAGTTCTTCTCATATGGCTCATCATTGCGTTCATCAATGAGACATTTGGCTTGTTCGCTGTAGTACTGATCTTGGAAATAAGAATTGATCTCGTTGATGTTTATGCTGATAGGAATCACTCTGCCGTTCTCAGTAGGTGGAAGTGTTCTGTTGCCCAAGATGTTGTCCTTGAGTCTTATCAAATTTTTGACCAATCTGTTTTTCGTTCCGTAGCGACGGTGAGATGTTCTCTTTCTTTTGGCTAAGAACGATAGCGAACTTGCATCAGATCTGATGGAGTCCACAGTGAGATGAGTGGTAGACCTTATGAGGTTTGAGTTGTTCAAACTTCCGTAGGGAGCATGGACGTTTGAAACATCTGCATGAAGCTCGGGGGAAGGGGCGTTAATGTTTATCCGAGGAAGTGGAGCTGCGTCGGGATGTAAAGTGTTCAATTCTATCTGGTCAGTGGTGAAGCTATTATTTCCGCTATTTGGGTCATTGGTATGAAGACAGCTGACATTTGCCAGATCCACCACGCCATTGGCATTTTCAATAGAATCAGAAGGCTCAGATATGTTGAATTTAACTCGGAAAGGGTTTCTGGATTGTTGCAGCAGTTGCAGTGGCTCGTTCTGACCAGAGATCGCTTTGGAAAAGAGCTGAGATCGGAGTGAGAGTCCCCTCTTACGTCTTGTTTGCAGAGTACTGGAAGGCGGTTCCAGAGATGTTTCTGGTGAGAGGCTCATCCGGAGTTGTGGTGTATGTCCCGAGTCACTAGAGAAGGAATGTTTCTAAGAAAAGATGTTGAGCGATCTCGTAGGTATTGTCAAACGAAAATCTAATTGAAAGTACCTGGTTGAAAAAAACCACGCACAGATCGATTATCTTTTTTATGGACCTGGAAAGGCTGAGCATAGTGCGCAAAACAAGATAATTGCTAGTGAAAAGTACAGTACCCTACAGGATCAAGTTAGTGAGAATTAGCGAGGGCCAGTAGGGAAGGAGTGAGATATTGGGGGTGGGCGACAGTATGCATTCTAATGAGAAAAGAGCATTTCTAGAGAGAAAGGGAAACATGGAGATAACTCAGATTCAGTAAAAGAATTCAGGATATCGTCAATATGAAAGATACAATTCGACAAACAGGCCCTGCAACTTTCAGAATAATTGCGTCTATGGCCAACTCAATTTCCTTTACTCCTTCGTGGCATGTTCTACGGGTGAAAAGATTCATAGGCCTGGTTCTCCACACTTCAGAAAATTTTTGAAAGATTACCGAGCATGGCAATCTTAGTGGTAACCACCACAACGACAAGCACCAGAAAAGTTCCGTACTGGAATTTTATGGATAAACTGAGAATGAGTGCAGAAACCATATAAATTCTGGCCTAATAAGAGTTTCGCTGTTAGGTATTAGGTATTTTCTTTGATAAAACAATTTTTGCTAAGTATTGCGTTTCTAATTTGTTTCTCACTCGCAAATCGCCCGGTCTCGCTAAGTCTCGCTAAATTTCTCGGTTTTCATCGGACCAGAACTATTTGGTCAGAATTTATACGGTTTCTGACGGCTTCTCTTTCCTTGTCGTCGATAATCAACTCTTAACATCCGTCTTCCTATTCCGTCTTGGGCTTGGCCAATTATTTTATTGATATATGCTGCATCCTGTACATAGAGTGATTTTGCAACTATTTTCAATTTAAAGATTGCCCCCGCAGCCAATTCTCAAAGTGTTGAACATTCTAAATTGCATTCCCTTGCGGTCAGGGCTGCTTTTGTACTTGGATTATTTCCTATATTTCCAGAACCCCTGAAGTGTAATCAGAATTCTTATTAAATTGGCTTCAAAGAACACTTGCTTCTATTCCATATTTCAAATGAATCTTATACCTATATTGTGTATTTTTAGCAAGAAATAAAACAATCAAGTTCAAGTAATTCCGGAGAAATTTTTCCTAATCTCCCCGACCGGACTGCTGGGAATCGTTCTATAAGATCTGGTTTATGAAAAAGAGTTTTAATTTATTATGGATTTAGAAATCAGTTTCCTTTATATATCTATATATATATGTCTTTGATATCAGGTGATTGTTTCATATATATGCAAAATAGGATCCTCTCTTTTGGCATTACCAATTTCAAAAAAACTCACAAATTTATATGGAAGCTCACACCTACATGTATAAGGAGACTGACTAGTAAATATGACTGAATTGAATTCTTGATCAGACTTAAGTCAAATCGGTTCATTCATTTTAGGGACACATTTATGCAAAGAACCACGGCATTTACTAATAGACTCCTTTTCCAACACGTGAAAGAGAATAAAGAGGAAGCACGTTCATGATTCGTATCTAAATAGGCGGAATTTTTGATTCATAACACTAGTCTTGTTCAATTTCCCACTTTTGGTTTCTGCTAGATTCAAACTCAATTTGCAACCAATTGTTAAAAAACATTAAAACTTCTATATTGACAATGTAGTCTAATCTTCAAAAATTTCAAATAGGCAACGGAAGAAGTAGAAAATTGATACGTATTTGTACGACAGACTTTACTTTGGAAGGTAGTAGACGTATTTATCACAAGTTGATGGAGTCAATGAGTCGATTGGATGGTATTCACCAGTCAAGACGTTACCCTTCAAGTTGTGGTAGTACCAGATTTCGTCAATGGCACCATGTAAGCATCCGATGTATACTTCCTTACCATCGTGAGCTTGGGCCAAGGCAGCCTGGACATCAGCCAACTTGTATTGCTTGGTCAAGGATGGTGTGATACCGAACTGTTGCAAGAATTGATAAGTGGACAAGTTGGACCAGAGTTCGAAGGTCTTCTTGTAGAATGAAATGGTGTTTTCGAATCTGGTGTATACACCGGTGAAACACTTTGGTAACAAGGTGTTCATACAGGTACCGTGCTTGTTGTACTCGTGTTCCCACAAGTCGATGTTACCAGCGTTTTCGACGTTGGACTTGACATTGTTCAACCAGTATGTAGACATCTTCTTGTACAAATCGGCCTCGTCAAAAATGTCAACCATTATGTGGGTGATGTTGTCCTTGGCTTGACTGATTTCCAAAGATGGGTTACAGTACTGTTTGAAAGAACCGTCACACAAATCGTTCCACAAACCATGGATAGTGAAGGTAGACTTTACGTCATCATCACCATACGAAGACAAGACCTGTTGTTCGAGAGCAGCAAGGTCTTCTGGGCTAGTAGAGTTGACAAAGTCCAAGTAGGTAGCATTGTAATCCCAGAATTGAGTTTGCATCAACACACCCCAGTTTTCGAAACAACAAGACTCGCCAGTTGGAATTTCGGTAGTGTTGTGACAGGAGAAGACATCAAACTGACCATGGAGGAAAGTAGAACAGTCGACAACAGAGTATTCACTGGCAGAAGTAGCTGCAACCAACGATTCGGAACCAATAGAACACGACAACAGCAATGGGGTTGGGGCCGCTTGAGCAGCACCCAAAATAGCTACAAAAGGAGCTAAAGCCTTGATAAACATATTTAGTATTGACAAAGAATGGATGGACAACCCAAATGGAAATTTTCATAAGGGAACAGTTCCAACCGTATTTATAGTCTCCATTTCTAGACAATGGCCCCCAACATTAAGAACAATTCCAGGCCAAAAGTCGTTTAGACCTAGTCGTCCTTTTAGCAGCAATAATGAAGATAAGTGGGCGCAAAACGTTTCTCCCATTAAAAATATTGTTCAGTGCCGTTTAATAGTATGGAGAACTGAATCAAAATTCCAGTACCTGAATCTGTTTCGATAAGATCGGCTCGGATTAGATTCGGAAATGGAGGAAAAATAGTCTCCAACTCACGTGCACCAGTACATTCTAAGATTAACTATATTTAAATTCCGGGAGACTGGTGCAGTTCCGAACCTCGGAACTCCCGTTTTGGGCGCAAATTTCACTTCAGGACTGAAATGTACTTCATTAAACCCACGGGCCTTCTGAAAACACAAAACTGAACCAAGATACACATTGGGGAAGCCGATTGCCTTATTCCTTCGAGCCGCTCCCCCTATTCATGATTGTGGCCGAGTCTGAAGACCGGAACCCAACCTGCAACAAGAGAGAGTAGAAGCAGGTAGTTTATGTTCCAATTAAAATTAAGAGCATGAAAAAATATTGCTGAGACGTTTAGCGAATAACTTAAGGCCAGGTGGGAGCGCCAATGTGGGCCCGGCTAAGGCTTTGATAAGGCTTTTACCTAGGTATGGCCAATTCACACAATTGGATATAGAATCGAAAAGAAATAATTGAATAAGTGCCATCAATAGGAAATATTCTACGAAGTTTAACTATAATTATGAAAAACGTGAAAAATTGAGAATTTGATATTGCTAATTTTGTTATCAAAAGAGTAAATTCTTCGCCAAGCGAGGACAGTCTTATCAATCTGCTATTAATAATCGCAATTCAATTGCAAGGAATTCTCAGCTATCACGGACGGACATTCACATTGGGCACCTTTTATATTGTGTAGTACTTACGGAGCTATTGTCCCAATTGGCTGGTTGCTCCGGAGCTTGCATATCTCAGCGTATGCAACGATAGTAAGGAGATTTTCATTCCTACCACTAAAAGGCGAAATGGCATAAATTTGGTTTCCATATTATTTAGAAGAGTTCGAAGTATTCTACCATTCTTGCCCATGTTTTTTTTTCAATATATGTCAATTGGAACCGAAAGTAATTATCTTGGTTTTGTCATTGTGTGACATTCCTATTATTCCTAACAATTAGCCTAGTTCGAGTAATTTGCTAGGATTTCTCTTCGATAAATTCTTGCCGTTCTATAGACCCCATCTCAGAAGACAGACCCAGAAAGAGATGCAGAGGTCAATCTTGTTACAACCTTTCTTCATTCTACACTTTCTCTTGATCATATACATAGATATTGCAATACAGACTACAAACTATAACCTAGCACTTATTGGGTCAAACCAATGACACCACAGGCTGGTCTGCCTCCAGCGTGACCAGTGGTCTTGGAGTCATCGAAACCACCCTTGCCGTAGTCATCGGTACCTTCGTGGACAACGACGGTTCTCCCAATGATGGAGTCAACGCCGAGCAACTTGACCAACAAGTCTTGCTTGGTACCCTTAGCAACACCAGAAGCATCAGTGGTAATGTTGCCCAAGTCACCGACGTGTCTGTCGTCGTCTTCTGGAGCACCGTGAGTCTTAGCAAATGGGTTGAAGTGAGGACCAGCCGAGGTACAACCGTTGGTGTTGTCACCAAAGGTGTGGATGTGGAATCCTCTCAAAGCATTAGGATCGTTACCAACGATTTCCCATGTGATGGTGGTTGGGTCACTTTCGGCTACTTGTTCGAAGTAAACGACACCAGAGACAGTCTTGTCTCCTCTTAAAACAGCGACTGCAATGGTTAGTATGTTGAAAATACAGGCAGATCGGAATCATAAGATAAGCTAATTTTCGTGGGAAACTTCATATCCAGAATTCCCACAGATTAACTTTAGAAAAAATTCACAGAGATCTTTCTGAGAAGTCCCGTAATGCAACATGAAAATTTCCAATTCATGGAGGACTTCACCGTGAGATGAGAATCAAATGTAAGGAATGTACCTTCGGTCCACAACATCTCAAATTCAGATTATATGTCCCAAAAATATCACACTAAACCATTGAGTTCAAAAACTCACTGTTCATTTGCAGTGCTGAATCGAATGCTCGAGTTCCCCAATATTTCAGAGTCTCAAAGAATTTTACTTATCCAAAACCCAATCGGCACTCAATTGGCACTGAAGTGAACTCAATTGAACTCAAATATTATGCTATTTCCCGTCCACACCAGTTGATTTACATACCAGCTTTAACCATTGTAAATTAGTTAGTTGATAATGATAGGTAGACTTTCAAATTCAGAATCTAGAAAAAGGGATCTCCTCCAATTTATATGCGGAGTGGGTGACAAATGGACCTGGGCCTGGAAAACATGGTCGTGCTAAACCGAACGGGATTAGGTAATGGGCACAAATATAAAGGCAAAAATCATGTTTCCGCGGTATGGATCTTCCAGAAGAAAAGGGCAATTGTACAGCTCAACAGCTGTTTGTAGCGACAGGGCTTTCGGTTCATACCCGAACATATCCGAGTAAACCCGGTGCCTACCATCGTTGACCAAAAGCTGCTCCAATAATAGCAAAAGCTATAGGCTCAATGGTGGACAATTTCGACATGGATTCCATATGCATTTCCTGTTTCGAATGCCCGGATCGGCAAAACCCACACTTTTCGTGGGGACCACATCAGGTGACCAGAGTCACGGGATAAATACCATCAATGTATAATTAATACCAATGGAAGACTTTGCGAAACTGATACAGTAGATTCCCTGAAAGTCAAAGCAATTGCGTCGATCAATGTTATCGAGTTGGCATCTTCCTATAAAATTTGTAAAGCAGTTCATGACTTTTCATGTTGGGAATCGACGGCTTATATATTCTGATTTAGTAGCGAAAAATTGCTCTCTTTTTTTTACCCTATAGGTTAAAGAAATTTACTCACTCCACAACTTCCACGCTGGGGCCGTGGAAAGTCTACAGGGACAAAAGGTGTCGTTTGTGGCTCGAACGAATGTCGTCTGAGTACCAGCGACATTATTGTCTTTTTTGTTTTAACAATACATAGCTAAATACTAGGTATAAGAAATCTGAGGTCACATGACCGTAGTTAAGAGAAGCTCCATAGTTAATGTTCAAAGTCAAAGTTATGGGCCATGTTATCGTTTCTACAAAGTAGCGACAGCGTTCTTACTTTCGTAGATCTCAATGGCACTTTGTCGTACAACGTCGATATCCTGGTCTACATCCGGGTAGACGCGGTTGCTCACCAAGTAGGCGAACAATTCTCTCTTGGTCCACGATCTGACAATATCGCTAGAAGATTGAGACTCGGGCTCCGTCTCTGGTTCTGAAATTGTTGGTTCTGGGCCTACCTCTCCAGCGGCTGTTGCTTCAATCTTTGCATCTTTTACTTCTTTCTTTACAAACTTCGTTGCTTTTGTGCCCTTGTCTTTTGGTGGTTCTACGTGTCTTTTTGGTTCTGGTGGAATCGAGGGTAGATTGGATATGTAGTAGACGACGTAGATAGTAGAAGCGACGATGAGGCACGAGTACAACCAGAAGCCCTTGCGCTTTATCCTGTGAATGAGTCGGTCTAGCGGCGTGTATATGCGATAGTAGAGGGTCATGGCGGTTGCGGTAGAGTTGGATTCAATAAGAGATGGCATTTTCAGCTTCAGAAACGAGTTCCTGTATTTGAAAATGATAAATCATAGGGGAGCCAGCGAGATTTATTGAGAAGTTTAGAGTAACTTAGCTAAAGGAAGCAAGAGATATACCGAGGGCACCAAGGACAAATACCGCATCTTAGAAGAATATGGAATACTTAAAAGCTCCATAACAAAAGATGATGAATTTAACAGTTAAGACTCAAAAGGGTTGAGCAACGCCCCGTACTTAATTCATATATAATTAGTTACTTTTGCTTACGAAATTCTCAATGTCAGACCAATTTCTACCTTTTCTTACCATTCTCTTTTCTTACCTTTTGTCATAAAACACACGAAACAAAGCAGTACAACAGAGCAGTATAATCTGATCCACATAATCAGAGTACCATACAAATCATACTACGTACTATATTTCTCAGACTTATCCAAAAGCCTTTTCCCCTACTTTTCTTCTCCTCCTCAAGCCAATCTCACTATTTGTCACGAGATAAATCCAGAAGTCACATCGGCACATTTTATGCACTTTTAAGAACATATATATACTGAGTATATCTTGCTCATATTCACCGTTATTGCACACCATCTTCTCCTATTCCAGTTTGCCACCATTTCATTATCACACTATCTCCAGTCACAAAGCGTTATCTAATTCCATCCTGCACGCTTGTCCGAGCCACTCCTGGAAATCCTGAAATCACTCCTTGTTAGCCCTTCTTCTTTTGCCTTCATGATTTCTTCCCGAACCTTGCTCTATCTTGTTATTGCCGTAGTCACTGTTTTCTTGATCTACATCCAAACCAACGTCAGCTTTTTGCCCGTGAAATTGTCCACAGCAGCCGCTCCAGCTACTCCCGTCGTTATCTCCACCGAAGCCTCTTCCGAAATGTCTGATCTCAAGTCCTACATCGTCACCTTAAAGGAAACTGTCTCTGACGCCGACTACTCGGGCTTACAGACCAAGATCACCGAATTGGGTGGTGAAATCACCTCCAAGTTCAGTTTGATCAAGGGGTTTGTTGCTAATTTGCCTCCTATCCACACCTCTGCCATCGAGTCTCACGACTCTGTCTTGACCATCGAGGAAGACAAGGAGGTTAAGATCCAGTCTTAGATATCTAGATAATTGAATGTATTCTCGTGAAGGATGTTGACATCGTACCAGAGATTGCAAGGACTTGTGCAATGCCAATAGCATAGAAAAGTAGCATTAGCAATATATATCTAATACATGAGATTGATAGAGAGATACACAACGAATTGTGCTTATAGCGTAAGATTGATCCGCTTAACAGCCCAGGCCCGGGATGATAAGAGGGAGAAGACTTCCCTTCTACTTTCAACCATCCAACTTGACATCCAAATTCGAACGTTTGATATCATGCTCTTTCCTTGCCCATGGCCACAGCCAACTTTAGAGCCAACCTAATGGACATCTAACAGAGACCGTACGATGACTAAGAAACTGTTAACATTCACAGATAAACTACGACATAATATTCACCCATAGTTAAGCTCGTAACTCCCGTCAAATACCCCCTTTCCTTACAAGCCAGCCAACCCCACGAGTTATTGGGGCCATGCTCTCTATGTACCGTCCTGGAGCCCTTCGTCTCACTCCTACTCTTCCAACTTTTTGTCTTTAAAATTGTCTCTTAAAGGAAAGTCGTAGACTCGTGATTCAAAAAGAATTTCACAATCACAATTCCCATACTCAACTTATGGATCTTTCATACTTTTTACCCTGCTAGCCTATCTGATTTCGTCCATCCAAAGTCTCTTCTTTCTCCTTACCAGCGCTGGGACCTTATCATGACCTCCTGTACGTCGCTTCCCCGTGTTTCGCTGGCTCCTGCATAATGCATTCTGCAATGGGTATAGTAATGGCGCCGTTTCAGTTTCTATTCTGAACTTCTCCTTAACTGTCTCTTTTGTTTTGTACTTTTGGTTTGGTGCTTTCTGTTACTACTTATTTGCTCCATATCTGTTTCTCTTTTGTTGCCGTGTTTCAGCTAGAATCGTAGCGAAAAAAGCGTTATAGTAAGGATAGCTGGCTCATCTATCCCGGGGCATTCTGCTAAAAGTCATTTTTCAAATACCTCTTTGACTTACCATTCAAACATTGATTCCAAAAGCCAAAGGTTGCACTATACAAAGCTCAGACTTACAAAACTACAAGAACGAAAAATCTACGAAAACTTCAATTTCCAGCAATTCTTAAATTCCCACTCCTTATCGCGAATCATGTCCTACGACCGTACAAACCACCAACCCAATTTCAAACCCGTGGACCACCTCTTTGACGACAGGCTTCGTCAATTCACCAATTCCGGGGGCGAATTTGTTGACTTGAATCTTCCCAAATTCTACACTTTGGAGTCTCGCGAAATTCCAAACTTGCAATCGTACAGAGTGCCAGACGTAGATGGAAAGACCGCTCGTCCCTTGTTCAAAGACATTGACTTCAACACCGTCAACTGGGAACATATCGGTATCGGTTACCAATTCGGTCCATCATGGAAATCGTTCTGGGTCAAGTTTGACGTAGAAATACCAGAAGATTGGCTCAAACATGAGGTTATTGAATTGGAATGGGATCTGAGTTCCGAGGCCATGATCTTGAACGACGAAGGTTTTCCTCTTCAAGCCTTCACAGGTGGCGAGAGAAACTTGTTCAGATTCCCCAACGACTACAAAACATCTCTAAAACAGACCTTCTACATAGAAGTAGCCTGTAATGGTATGTTTGGTAATGGTGCCGGGGGTCATCCGGATCCCAATAGACACTTCCGCTTAAACCGGGCCCATATTCAGATTCCCAATATGGAAGCCAGACGATTGTTCTGGGACTTCTGGATTCTTGGAGATGCAGCTCGTGAATTCCCTGGTGGAAATTGGCAGAAGTATCAAGCAGCAGACATATGTACGAAGATCATGGACGTCTTTGACCCTGAAGATATTAACACTGTTTCCAAGGGCCGTAAGCTTGCAGAGACTTTATTGGGATCGAAGGTAAACTCAGAACTGGTGTACGACCAATATGCTAACACCGAGTTGAAGCGTATTGATGTTTTTGGTATTGGAAACTGCCATATCGATACAGCATGGGAATGGCCATTTGCCGAAACCAAGCGTAAGATCGTAAGATCCTGGACAACACAGTTGAAGTTGGCTGACGAATATCCCGAATATGTATTCGTAGCTTCTCAGATGCAACAGTTCAAGTGGTTGAAGACGTACCATCCGGATACTTTTCAAAAAATTAAGGAAAAGTATGCCACCAACCAGTTCTTACCCATTGGAGGCTCGTGGGTCGAAAATGACACAAACTTGCCGAATGGAGAATCTCTCATCAGACAGTTCTTGTTGGGGCAAAGATTCCAGTATAACGAGTTTGGTTTCTACTCCAACATCTTCTGGTTGCCTGACACTTTCGGCTACTCTTCGCAGGTGCCTCAGATTTGCCAGTTAGTGGGAATCAGCCGTTTCTTGACGCAAAAGTTGTCATGGAACAATATCAACCAGTTCCCAATGTCTACCTTCAACTGGAAGGGTATCGATGGAACTCAGGTATTGACCCATATGCCTCCTGCAAACACTTATACCGCTGGAGCCAACTTTGGAGACGTAGTCAGATCGCAACATCAACATAAGAACTTGCGCGATGTGCCAGTCGGTCTTTTGTTGTTTGGCCACGGTGATGGAGGAGGCGGCCCCACTGAAGAAATGCTTGAGAAGTTGAGAAGATTAAGAGGATTGGCCAATACTTCCGGCTTGATTCCAACTGTTCATTTAGGTAAAACTGTAGATGACTTTTACGAATATGTGTTGGCCAACTCGAACAACGGTGCAGACTTGCCCACTTGGCTGAGCGAAATGTACTTGGAATACCACCGTGGTACTTATACGACTCAAGCCAAAGTGAAGAAATTCATTAGGATGGGTGAAATCAAGTTACACGACTTGGAGTTGCTTGCCGGTTTAGTCTCTGTAGCCTCATACAAGTATAAATATCCCAGCAAGAAAATCAAGGACCTCTGGGAAGACTTGTGTCTTTGCCAATTCCATGATGTCATTCCTGGAAGTTGTATTGGTATGGTTTACTACGACGAAGTATATCCTATGTTGAGTGCATTGCTTGAAAATGCAGACAAGTTGATTGACGAGGCTATCACATTCTTGACTGATTCCAGCTATGAAAAGAACGTGGGAGATTTGGCCTTTTTCAACACTTTACCATGGAAGAGAAGTGGTGAATTGATCCATGTTTCGCGTGAAAACAAGGAGTTATATGACTTGTTGCAGAACACCGAGTTCAGTGTCAAACACAGCTCTGGCAAGTTGTTGATCAGTGTCAGTTCTGACCAAGATTGTTTGACCAAATTGAATCCTGTTGATTCGCTCGCTTATCCAGCTTCACTCTTGAAGACTCGTAGTGGTAAATACATTCTCTCCAACGGACTCTTAAAGGCTACCATCTCTCCCAATGGTGTCATAACTTCGTTGTACGACATCAGAAATGATCGTGAGGTCATTGACTCCACTGCCACCAAGCAGACTGCTGGAGAGGGCGGAGAAGTTGGTGGTAACCAGTTCATAGTATTTGATGACGAGCCTTTGAATTACTCAGCATGGGACACTGAGTTGTACTCTTTGAACAAGTTCAAGTTTTTGAAAGGTGGAGAAATCACCATTTTGAGCAACACTCCTTTGGAGACCTCCATTTTGGTGAAGCATCACATTTCAGCACAGTCTTCAATTGAGACGATTATCTCCATCCAGGGACTTGAAAGTGCTGACGATGTAACCAACAACTACATCAAGTTTAGCTCGCATGTCAGGTGGCACGAAAAGTACAAGTTCTTGAAGGTTCAGTTCCCCACAACCATCAACAGTGCCCTCAATGCCAACTATGAGACCCAGTTTGGTATTACACAAAGACCAACTCACTGGAACACTTCATGGGATGTAGCTCGGTTCGAAGTGGCTCACCACAAGTTCATGGACTTGAGCGAGTACAACTATGGTGTTTCTATCTTGAACAACTGTAAGTATGGTGGTGCTATCCACGGGAACTTGATCCGCTTGTCATTGTTGAGAAGTGCCAAATCTCCAGATGACTTGGCTGATATGAGTGATAACCACGTATTTGAATACGCCATTTACCCACACAAGGGTGCATTGGGTCCAGACACTGTCAAGTTGGGTTGGAACTTCAACTACCGAATCGAGAGGGCCCTTATTGACCCCAAAAAGCAGTTGGCTCGTTTGCTTGGTGCTGTAAAGTTGGAAGGAGGCGACAGTTTGATATTGTCGCATATCAAACGTGGGGAAAACGACGAAGATGTCAACGATATGGAACACATTAAGTCTGAGGGTAAGTCGCTTGTACTTAGAGTCTACGAGTCATTGGGTGGTACTACGAGTGGTGTCTTGAAGTTTGACACCAATGTGTTGAAGATTGCTAAAGTGTTCAAGACCAATGCCTTGGAAGACGAAACTGACCCAGCAGTAGGTGCTGAATATAAAGTCAGCGACAAGGGCGAGTTGCCTATCAAGTTGAGAGCATTCGAGATTGCTACATTTAAGGTGGTTTTGAATTAAAATAATTGTTATGTTAGCTATGTTTATCAATATTTCCTAGAAAGAGATGTAGTGAAGTCCGACAAGTGGAGAATGCATTTCAGAAGGGAAATGCGAAATATGCGGATGGAATTATTGTCCATACGATCAGAACAAGATTGGCAACAACCTAATAAATGAGAGAATAGTCATGGTAATTATACCAATACAGAGGATTGGAAGCTTACAAGTGCAAGATAAATATTATGATAAATGTACTCGTCGAACCAGAGAATGGATTGAAAAAGTATTTTTTCTTGGATGACAGAAGAGGAGAAACGAACAAAGTCCGACAGAAATAGCTCCAATACATATGAAAGTTCCATGAAAATTTTTCAAGCAATGATAATATTGGCTAATTTCTTCCATTCTAAAGGAGCGCATAAAATCTGCTAACATATGTATCTGGTTTAAATGAGTACATTAACAATTAACATTAATGAATCAATTTAACATAGTTCACCATCCATACGAACTTTTCAAAACAATTCTTCCAATTTTTTTCCACACATTTGAGTGGATGCAAAAGCAGAGAAGTGTTTATTATGCCACTTGAACGTTATACTCAAAGTCCGGTTATTCAGGAAGGAGGATATAGTCCGCGCCATTTTCATATCCATGGCTATCAAATGGTTTGGTTATTTTTATTTATATGAGAGCCAATTATCGACATCTGGGTACTGAAAAGTCCTTACCATTTCAACCAATTTGTAACATCTCATAGATCTACAAGTATCCATTAAGTTTATTACAATCTTCACTAAAAATTTTGGACAAAAAACATACCATATGGATAAAATATAAAAATTATTCTGTTCCATAATTGCGCTTAACCGCGCGGTTTTCGCAGCCATTTTTGGTGCTGAAATTGGCACATTTTTTACCCCTCGTTCAAGCTCGTACGCTCGTTTAGGCTTAAACTCCAGTGGAATTAAGGTGTAAAAAAAACAAGAGCTATATTTCCAATTATTTATATATACCATTCTTTTTCCACTCCCCACATTTATATTTTGCTCAAATGTATTATTCAGAAAAGCTTGGGCTTCCCAAAACCGACCCATCACTCTGGAGACTCCGTACGAACGAACTAGGCCGTGAAACATGGCACTACTTGACCACGCAAGAAGCAGCGCAAGAACCTCAGACATCATATGTCAAGTATCTTTTGCAGACTGAAGACTTTGAAGCCCCTGCTGAAGAGAAGATTAACTCTCCTGCCCATGCCGCCGAAAAAGGAGCGCAGTTCTTGGAATTGCTCCAGGACAAATCGGGAATTTTCCCGTGCCAATACAAGGGTCCTATGTTTATGACCATTGGCTATGTAGTTGCAAACTATTATAGTGGTAACGAAATTCCCGAGGCATATCGCCATGAGATGATCCGCTATATCGTGAATTCAGCCCATCCTGTAGACGGCGGGTGGGGATTGCATTCCATAGACAAGTCCACTTGTTTTGGCACTGCCATCAACTATATAGTTTTGCGTTTGTTGGGACTAGAGCCAAACCACCCGGTTTGCGCTAAAGCACGCAAAACTTTGCACACCTTAGGTGGAGCAATCAGGGTTCCTCATTGGGGAAAAGCCTGGTTGTCTGTTTTGAGCTTGTACGAGTGGGAAGGTGTAAACCCCGCCCCACCAGAACTCTGGGCCTTGCCATATCTGTTGCCCATTCATCCTGGCAGATGGTGGGTCCACACTAGAGCTATCTACCTTCCCTTAGGATTTGTTCTGTCCAATAGAATCCATTGTAAGTTGGACCCATTGTTGGAGCAATTGCGTACAGAAATCTACTTACCTCGTCAGTTGCCGTACGCTTCTATTGATTTCTCTCAACACAGAAATGATGTCTGTGGAATAGATTTGTACTATCCACACACTAAGGTATTGAATGTGGCTAATTACGTCTTGAGTAAATACGAGGACTTGAGACCAAAGTGGGTATTGGACTGGATCAATAAGAGGGCCTACGACTTGATCCTCAAAGAGTACCAAAACACGGAGTACTTGTGTATTGCACCCGTAAACTTTGCTTTCAATATGGTAGTAACACATTTCTACGAAGGTCCCAAGTCGGAAAACTTCATCAAATTGCAAGCCAGAATGAACGACGTCTTGTTCCATGGTCCTCAGGGCATGACTGTAATGGGAACCAACGGCGTTCAAGTCTGGGATGCTGCGTTCATGGTTCAATACTTCTTTATGGCTGGTTTGGCTGATCTTCCACGTTACCATGACATGATTCGTAAAAGTTATATGTTCTTGGTAAGATCGCAGTTTACAGATGATTGCGTCGACGGAAGTTTCAGAGACAAACGGAAAGGTGCCTGGCCGTTCAGTACCAAAGAACAGGGATACACTGTTAGTGACTGTACCGCCGAAGCACTTAAGGCTATCATCATGGTGAGAAACCATCCTGCTTTCGCTGACCTTGTAGATGAGATCAAAGAGGAGGACCTCTTCAACGCAGTGGATGTTCTCTTGAATATCCAGAACGTTGGAAACTTCGAATTCGGTTCATTTTCCGCCTATGAAAAGATCAGGTCCACGTTGTTGCTCGAGAAACTCAATCCCGCCGAAGTTTTCAACAACATCATGGTGGAGTATCCCTATGTAGAATGTACCGATTCGTCAGTATTGGGACTTACATTCTTTGCCAAATATTATCCTAATCATAAACCTGAGGTAATCAGCACTGCTATTGAAAGAGCAATCAAGTACATAATCAGTGCCCAGGACGAAGTCGACGGGTCATGGTATGGTGCCTGGGGCATTTGCTACACATATGCCTCGATGTTTGCTTTAGAAGCTTTGAACACCGTCGGGCTCAACTACGAAAATTCGGCTACAGTGAAGAGAGGTTGTAACTTCTTGATCTCAAAGCAGCTTCCAGATGGAGGCTGGTCGGAATCTATGAGAGCCTGCGAAACACATTCCTATGTCAATGGTGACAAGTCCTACGTAGTACAAACGGCCTGGGCCGTGATCGGCTTGATATTGGGTGGGTATCCCGACCAGGAACCAATCAGAAAAGGTATCCAGCTTTTGATGCAGAGACAGTTGCCTACCGGAGAGTGGAAGTTTGAAGAAGTTGAAGGTGTATTCAACCACAGCTGCGCCATCGAGTATCCGTCATACAAGTTCCTCTTCCCAATCAAGGCTCTTGGTTTGTACCACCAAAAGTTTGGCAACGAGGCAATTGTTTAAGATTTCCTTTTGTGACGCGAGTAGTCCATTTTGTTTCGAAAAAGGCCTCAAGCATGTTGGCGTTTTTATTCTTGGATGCAAACCGTCTGGGCAGCAAGACATCTTATGCATGTTTCATCACGGCAAAGAAGACACAAAGGCATAAAAAGGGTTACATTTACACATTTAATTTATTTACCGATACTGTTGCTACGTCCGAGTCGGGTCATTAAAATAGTAATTGTATTATGAATATTATGAACATTAACTAAAGATTAATCATGTCGCAGAAAGCAAGCAGTGGTAAAAAAATGTGATGATGATGATGATAATTATAAGTCCCCCAAAAATAATAAACTGAAAAATTAAAAATTTGCGAAAAAAAATCTTGGAAATAAATTAGTGGTCCATTACTGTCTGGTCAATGGAATTGGGTAAGCTCCGAAGTAGGAGTTTGTTGGGTTGGCAACACCGGCAAAGGCGTTGTAGAAACCCAAGAAAGCAGTGATAACACCGACGACACCGCCAGCTCTGCTAACATTAGTAACACCGGAAAATTCACCTCCAGCCAATAAAATGAAGGTGAGGGTCAAGCTCGAGAACAAGGCACAGAAGGCAACGGTAGACTTGAGGGTTAGCAAGGTGAGCATGAAGGTAAATATAGCCCAAGCCAAAAGGAAGAAACCAATAGCGTTTGGCAACTGCTCAATGTTATCTTCGTAAGCGGCGACAATTCCGAAGTCTGGAATTAAGATTGCGGCATAACTCAACCAGAAAGCACCGAAGGAAGTCAAGGCAGTACCACCAAAAGTGTTACCGACGACCAACTCCCAGATACCAGCAAGGAATTGCACGAGACCACCGTAAAAAGTAGCTAATCCAACAACAAGGTTGGGCGTGGTTACACCCATAGCCTTGGCATTATACATAGACAAGGCAAAAGTAGTCAAGGCAAAGGCCGACAAACCCAATGGTGCTGGGTTGGCGAACTTGTGCACTGGGGCTGGAGTCAAACCAGGGTTCAACGTACCACCGAAGGCATTCATCAATTCATGTCTGTAGAACTTTTGGTTTCCGATGATGATAAATTCATTGCCGACACCAGAAGTCTGGATCTTGGAGACATTGTGGTGCTGCTCTTCGGAAGAGAGCGATACTTCTTTCGAAGAGTGAATAGAGTCTGACATTTTTCAAAAATAAGTTGTTTTAATTACAGATGTGATGCGAATGCCAACAGCTAATGGTACAATATAAATAGTAGGCGAAATGTATGGATGATATTAATCCGCCGTGAGAGTCCGTGTTAGGAAGGACCTATTGTGAAAGCTTTTCTGCGAAGGTATCCAAGAAGATAGTAGTTTCGTATCGACAAACCAAAGAGAAGAAATAAAAAAATGCGAGATGAAAATCTGGAATGCCCATGTCTATTTATTTATACAGTTTTGGGCCGACCCCAGATTTGAATTTAAACATTACCTATTGAACAAATGAAATCGGTGTGGATTGGGAGATGCAAATTGCTATGACGCTCGGGAGAATTGGCCAAAATATTTTCTAGGCTAGTGATTGTTATTTTTTCTTGAGCCTGCACGTCCGACCCGCTCAAGAACGAGGTGCAGGGATTTTGCGCGCATTGCTACTCAGTGAAGTGTCGGACCCCACAGCAGCTAGGGTTCTTTTTTGTCGGATTCGGAGTTCAGGTTTGGCTCCGACATTTCTTAGAAAGGCTCGCGATGACGAAAGATAGTAGAAGAGACGTTTTGTGGGGGCAGACACAGAATGGGAAAGATTACCCTCCGAATATGATTTTAGAGCGAAGCACGCTTCCCTTTACGAATTCTGACTAACGTCTGACCCAGGGGCTTGATTGCCAACGGTAAGAGAACCGAATGACACCGACGGACTTCGAATTATCTTTTCTGTCTGTCTTGCATTTGCAATATGCATCCCCACAAAGATTGCCAGAAAAAGAGTAAGATCCCTGACAACTTCTACCACTCATATCTAACTACTGTTTGTCATTGCAGAAGCGCTGACAGACACAATTCCATATTACGAGCCAACCGCTGAATTGGGTTTACGAACTCCGTGCCACGAAATATTGTTTGAAGCAGACTGACAACTACGGCTGGATTATCAGCCCAGACACTTTGTGGGGTCGAAAGTATAATTGAGTTGCAACCGTGGTATGCCTTGAAAGCAGTTCATACTTTGGGCCCCGCATTATCGTTCCTAGCAATCCCCTGGTGGTCCTGGCTTCAAATGTTACAATATCAGATCTTGGAATCTCCACAGGGCCAACAATTTCTGGAATGAAGGAGCAGATAAATCTCGGAGTTCGGTGTAGAGCTGGCTCGAGTCAAACGAACGGGAGTCGGCACGATTATATTATTTTCGGACACAACTGTACTGCCAGTGAGGGTGAAGCAAACAACATGAGCTGTCTGCATTGGCTGTTGGAGTAAAGTTCTTTAGCCTGTTCTTGCTACAACAGTTTCCTCCCTCGTACTGTTAAATGTCCGATTGAGTAATCCGACGCTTTCCAACATCCAGCAGCATCGAACGAATAGAAAGTCTTGCAATTGAGGGCAATCCTTTCGGACACAGAAACCACCGCTGACAAAAGCATTGCCGACATTGGCTGGCAGTTGGCCACACTCAAGCAACTTTGTCTGGCCTCGCTATATCACCGTATCAGCCCATTGTTGTTCTACGAAATAAAAGTCCGGGGTCGGTTACACACTGTCAAGACTTTTTCAATCTCTCGTGCCCCAAAGGAGAAGTGACACCCACTCCGAAAGCCTTTAGGCTGCAGTATCCAGACATTTTTTTCTCACTATATTCGGGCTCAGATTCAGACTCAGATTCTTTGCTCGTTCCGAAAATCCAGCCCAACTTTAATTTATGGCACTCATTCTTCTTACTCCTTCGGGCTATACTGGTCTCCTATTACAATTGGTCTGAGTTGTTGTGCTCCTAATCTTCTCGGATCTATGAAGTCATAGTCTCTACTCCGGAAAGAACCTCTCCTGAAATGTTCTTTTGTCTGTCGGCTCCGAGCTTCGTATGTTCCTGTTTGTTGGGTGCCCCTCTCACACAAAAGCATATTTAATATCCTGGACATAAAGCAAATGTCTGCATAAATAGTGAGAGCCCCGCTCGCTATATACACGTCGGTATATAGCTCGGAGTTCATGGGTAGTGAAATTGACCGGCCATCGGGTAAACTTTGTGAATGTCACGTGTCTTGCACCGCACTCTGAAGCTGCAACAACCTTCTGTATTGTGAAATGTGCAGGAATTGATCCGTTTTATCTGGGCTTTTCTTTGAAATGGTAAATCCTTTCCTAATTTAATCAAATTCCGTTATGATCTTCGTTTTCGCTTTTCACGTGACTAAACACCAACTCCATTTGCAGCTGGAGCAACACCCTTTGGTACGAGCTTCAACACCGGTTCTGAGGTCTACGTCCCTAGTTCGATCCTGGGCAGCACACTGATTCTGTTTGGCCTTGTTGTTGAAGTTTTGGGATACTGGAATCAACTGAAGCAACCAATCGATATTTTTTAGTGTGAGGATTATCTATGAAAAGTTTGCAGACTGGTTTATGAGAATGTAAGACGAAGTGTATGTTGTGTGTTGTAGATGTACGTACACGCCGGAGGTTTGAGACTTGCCAAGTGGAGAATGTTGGGGCAAAATTTTTAACAAAACAATCCAACCAGCGACGTTCCAATTTGGCTACGGGAAGTTCAATAAAAAATTCCGGCATCCCAGTGGGTTTGCTGCAGTGGTAAAAATCTAGTTCTGGTTCACCCATGAATTTCCGTTGATTAAGGGACCATTTCCTAGGATTCTTGAATAAGGCCATGATCCCCTGTTTGTGGCTTAAAATGAGTAAAAATTCTATTGACTTTCTAATAATTTAATAAATTATGGAAAAATGTAATATAGTAACTAGTTTGTTTAAACGTTCAATTCGGTTGGAATCGATTTTATCATACTGTAGACATCAGGGAGAATTCTCTTCTCAAGTTCTTGAATATCTTCTTGCTTTTGCCTAAACTCAGTCTGTGAAAAACAATTTTGTAAGTTGCAGCAATTTTCTTAAACCAATTTTCTTCGCCGATCATCATAATTATAAGATTGACCACCGCCATAACCACAATAATGTAGTAGAATCCGGACCCCATGTTGGTTAATTGCATGAAATTGCCTAAAGAAGAATCGCCATTTATTAAAAACAACGACATCGACAACAAAACGGCCACGATTAGATTGATAATGAAAGGATAGTTCTTGGTCATTGGCTCACGGTATGGAGGACCTTGACTCAAAACGACAGCAATCAAAATGTATTGGAAGTTGGTGAATAAAAACAAGACAGTATTGTCCGAGGATTGGACATGGTCATCGTCATCTGGAACAGGTCTGATGTACCAAGGCTCACGTTGCACTGCAACCCACAAGAGAATCTGGAAGAACAAAATAACCGTGATATGGCAGATCAATGGTATAAGAATTTTGGGAGAAACCAAATTGGCTGTGGGTCTTTTGATGATCAATTTATCATATGGTTTGGACCAGGACATGAAAATAGCCAAAGGCAAAATTAGAAACAAGTCGATGTACAAGAATTGGAAATCACCCAAGTTGCTACCTCTTTGGTATAAGATAGTAACCGTGACAAACTGAATGGCAGAGTACAACGACATATACTTGAAGCATGAGAAACTAGTAACCAAACTGGATCTGCCCTCCTTGATAACGTTAAGTACGCATGAAATTTCAAACTTTCTTGAAGTAAAAGGAGCAGCCACAGAAGCTTCAGCCTCTGACAAAGAGATACCAACATCAGCAGCCTTCAAGGCCCCACAATCATTGGCACCATCTCCACAAAACCCGACAGTGTAGTCTATTTTCTGGAATTGTTCTACCAACTCATGTTTCTCATCAGGTGACATTCTGGCAAAGATGTCACAGTTCATTAAGACATTTTGAACCAACTGGATATCCTTGACTTCAGTCAATAAGAAACGGAATATATCGCCGGAGATAGCCAATTTATAGTTGGAACCCTGTCGTATATCGATAGGTTTAATTGTTTCAGGATCAAGCTTGTTATCCAGATTATCAACATCCTCCCAAGTAATGTAAATATCATCACCTTCTCCAGCATATGATGGAACATAGATGTTAGTGACTTCTGGGGCGATTAATTCACATTCTCTGGCAACACTAATGGCAGTTAAAATATTATCACCAGTGCACATGACTGTTCTGATGTGAGAATCATTCAACTGCCTCACAGTCTGTTTGGTTGAGCTCTTGAGTTTATTCTCAAAAATGATAAAACCAGTGAAAATCAAGTTGGATTCGATTTGGTCTCTGGAAGCTGCTCTTCCTGAACCAAGCAATTCCTTGTAAGCACAAGCAATCACACGGTAGCCACTATGGGTGTATCTATGTAACAATTCATCAAAGTTTGAAGGTATAG
This sequence comes from Scheffersomyces segobiensis, assembly GCA_030564745.1. NCBI lineage: Eukaryota > Fungi > Ascomycota > Pichiomycetes > Serinales > Debaryomycetaceae > Scheffersomyces > Scheffersomyces segobiensis. The sequence continues at coordinate 400,238 of JAKTZB010000003.1, forward strand.
ACTCTGGCTCACAGATATCAATCATTACTTCTGGAGCGCCTTTCGTATATACGATTTCTCTGCAATCCTGAGCTTGTGCCAATACTGACATTCTACGCAAGGACGAAATAAACTCGTATTCTTTTAAGACAGTATACCGTTTGTCGCCAAAGAGCATAACTGGCAAACCTGTGACCTGATCTTCTTTGTAGTTCCATTGAGTGAATTCGAACATCTTTGCATCCAAAGGATCTCCTAGCAATTCATCTTCGATCAATCTCAACGAGTGACAGGTAGTCATACAACCAAGTAAAAACTTACCATTATCGGAATCATGCTCCGACTTAATAGTTTCGCTAACAAGATCACGACCATTTTGTGTCATGTCTTCAAATACGATCTCTTTTCTACCAGTAGCATTATTGGCAACATGGACTCCCAAAACATCCAAACCATCTTCAGTTAAGGTACCAGTCTTGTCGAAACAAAGAACGTCCAATTTTCCTCCGATATTGACACGGGTAGGAGCAATACAGAAAATGTCAAGTTTCTTTAGTCTGTTGATTGCAAATGTAGTACCAATTGTAAGAGTTGCGGGCAAGGCAGGTGGAACTACGATCGTGATGATGTCCAATGCTCTTAAGATCATGACCCTCTTAGTTAACCCTAATTGAATAAAGTTGTATGTAGAATAGGTGAATCCAATAGCAGCAATTACGGTCATAAATCCAATGTATTTGAAAGAATCTTCGTAGAACTTGAATCCTGTAGGTTTTGGGAATAACATTGATCTCACCAAAGAACCTTTTGTGGTGTTAAAGCCGGTTTTCACTGTCATAGCAGTAACTGGTTCGTCGTTAGAAGATTTCATTTTCAACAACTTCGTACCATTATACAAGAATGACCTGGACAAGGTGGCCGTAGCGAAATTGTCGGGCAATGACTGGACAGTTTCTTGGGTAGCACTGGTTTTAGAAACAGGAACAGATTCACCAGTTAACATTGATTCGTTGAGAACACATTCACCATTGATCAAAAGAGCATCACATGGAACTATAGATAAAGAAGGGTCCACTTCAAATACATCACCTGGAACCAACTCTGTAGAATCAATCTGTTTCCAGAACCCGTTTCTCCACGCCCTGACTTCACAGGAAAATTTCGAGATAGTCTGCAAACGCTTGATGGTAGACCTTGTTTCCACCAAGGAATTGATGATTGAGATGGTAGATATCAAAAAGATACAAGAAGCATAGTAGTAGTAATCATCAGCTAACCACAAGAAAATAGAGAACACTTGAAAAACATAGAACGGATGTAAAACTTCGTCTACAAGCAATTGAATTATGGATTTTTCGTCTACTTCAATGCTGTTTTTGTCAAATAGCTCCAATCTCTGTTCCTGGAGACTCTGCGACACGCCGTCCTTGGTGTTCTTAACGTTAAGCCAGTGCAAATCGTACCAGTTGGTGTTACTTCTGTAGATGTCTTCCACTGGATTGTAGAAGAACTTGATGTATCTATAGGAAAAAGAACGAACTACGGGGATTATTGGATCTCTTTCCTTGCTAGGAATTTCTTGTCCTTGTTCTTCAGAAGATACAAGAGTCAAGAAGCTGGAAAGACGCTCGCTTAGTCTATGAGAATCAATATTGACGATCTGTAACTCTCCAAACTCGTTTTCAATCACACACCAGTCGGCCAAACCAAGGGGACATCTGTTTCCCATCAAGTTGACTCTATATTTGGGAAACCACCTAAGGACCAAGTATCCTATACCGAGAGTAGAAACGCTGATGAAGTAGAAAAGAAGCTTTTTCCACCAGCAGTTGGCGTAACCAGCGATACCAATGACCAAATCCTCTTCAGCAAGATAAAACCTCTGATAGTCGAGCTTGGCTGGAAAAACCTTAAAGAAATCTTCATCGATTTTCCTAGAAGACATACTCTCTCTATCAAGCAAACCGGACTTATTACTACTTTCATCGGAGCCTCTTCTGTTTCTACGTTCATAGTGGGCATTAAGACCACCATAATCTACTGGCTCAGGCAGCAGAAAACGTTCGTTGACTCCGGCCCGGTCAAGGTAGCCTATAGCCGAGTCCGAAACCATTAAAGGCTCCTCTACCGAGTCATACTTGTCCACAGAATAGTCCCAATTGGTATTGTAATCTACGGGATCCTCCGGGTTTTCCAACGTGGAACCACCCTGAGCCATTTCAATTTCATCAGCGGAAAAGAACTTGAAATGGGACTTGTCATATGATGAAACCGAGACGTTGGACTTGACACTACGCAAGTCCATATCGTTCTCGTTGCCATGGAGCAATGGGGACGTTTCTCTAGAAACTGCCAGCTCCTGCCGGCTTTTGAATCGACCAAAATGGTGTGGATAGTGCAACGACGAAATTGACGACGGAATCACTTCCGAAGCGGCTCCAGCATACATTTCATGGTTATTGTCATCCACTAGGAAACTGCTGGAAGAGTCTAGGGAAGTCACAGAGTTGTGTCTGGACCGAGATCTAGACCGTCTTCTGTCAAAAGACGAGGAGCGTCTGCTCTGCGTCTGCTGCTGCTGTTTGACGTGTAGTCCCATTAGTCATTAACTGTGGATGGAGTAGAACTACGGGTGGTAGAACGAGAAAGCGATGCTTATCTGAAAATTATGCCATATTAAAACAATTTGTTAGGTGCGAAAAAAAATTTTAAAAAATATTGCTTAATGAAAATGACACTGATATTTTTGTTCAATTTGAGTCAGAATGATATGTCAGTGTATTGAAAATTAACTCGACAAAGTAGCCATTGATAGACTAGCAATAATGTATAATCATATTTGTATATTTATCCTTTTCAGAATACATATTTAGATTATCTATTGTACTTCTTTAATTGAATAATTCAAGAAAGTCGCGTGACATACATCACATGACCGCCTATATGTTTCTCGATTCATACAATTCATCTCTATACTCCACTTCCAACTACTCGTTCAGTAAAAATTCGTCCTTCCATCCCTACTTCGAATTCACAAGCATGGCTATCAAGTTGAAGCTACGAGTCCCTGGTTCTGGGAGCGGTTCCAGCTCTTCTGCTGTAGCTAGTGAATCACAACCTTCACTTCCCAAACTCAAGATCAAGCCTCCATCAATAACAGACAATTCCAGTGGAAAATTGCCGAAAAGGTCCAAAGATAAAAGCAAGGTCAAACACAAGAAGCTCAAAATCAGTTTGTCGAGCAAGCGGCCATCTGCGGACTCCGAAATTGACTCACCGGCCAAGCCCAGAGTGCCGCCAATAGTAAGTTCATCAGGTTCAGTTACTGCCAGAAGTGTACCGAGAGTCAGAATTAAACCGACCCGTATACCGGGAGACGGCTACGATTCTGAGGCTCCGGACCTTGAAGATGACCCCCTAATCGAACAAGGCATCATGATCCGTTTCTTACAAGACTTGAACTTGGACTTTGTTCACAACGCTGTAGACTCTGGAGATCTCACTGGAATCAACGTAAAATGGGTCACACGTGAAAAAGCCGTAGTAAACGTCAACGGTACCTTGTATTCTGCCCGTTTACTTGATTTGCCAACGGTGACGGAGATCTTCAAAACTGTAGATAAGAAGAATGTGATGAAAACCTTTGACATTTCACAAATGTTGCTCGTGTTGCACAAAGTCGTCCTTTCCGACCTCAGCATGGATAAAGACTTCGAAGTTCCCGAAGAATACATGTATCTCCATCCGCTATACAAGCTTCTGAAGAACTCAGAGGTGAAACCTCTGAAGCAGGTATACAGACATGGACTTACCAGTCCCTTTGAAGATGTGTATCGTAGATTTAGGGTCAGGAAGTCGACACACCGGATAGCCGAAGACATAGAAAACAGGGTGAACGAGTTGATCCGACTTGATGATGATGCCGAAGAGAGTCTTTTTGAGCTTGTAGACATGAAGAAGGCTCCTCCTAAATATGGAGCAGGCACTATTAGTGGCACACCATCTTCTGCGCCTACGCCTAGCAACGTTCCACGTGCAGAATACTCAGAGTATTCGCAGGAGCCTGAGGAACAGATCCAGCCAGATAATGCTGAATTTTTTGCGGCTGAGGATATAGAAATGCATCTAGAAGAAGAGCTCCAAAAGGCACTAGACGAAAATGGCGAGTTGCAACCAGAAGATCTTATAGAAGGAGAAAGCGAAGTAGAAGATGAAGTAGAGGCGGGAGAAGAAGAAGAGGAGGAGGAGGATGAAGAGGAAGAAGAAGAAGACGAAGAAGATGAAGACGAAGACGAAGACGAAGATGCAAAGGCCGACAAACTGCATGTCAAGTTGTTAGAAGAAGAGATTGCAGATTTAGAAAAAGTGGTAGAGTACCATCGTAAGAACTTGGCTACGGCCACTAGTAAAATGATGAGAATGAAGTTCCAGAACACATATGCTTCATTGAAATCATCGCTTGACCAGAAGAAACGGAATTTGGCCCGTTTGGTAGAAGAACAGGAACAGCTCCAGAAGAAACTGGATCCCACCAACATTGCGCACGACACAGGTATCATGGCTGGTGACATTTCCGAAGCCGACGCAGATGAAGAGGATGACGAAGAAGAAGCTAATGAAGAAGAAGACAACGAAGAAGCTAATGAAGGAGACAACAGTGACGAAGACGACAATATGGACGATATTGATGATCTTTTCTGAAACCAACCGTACAGTAGAACTTACAACAGTATTGCCTTTGTGAAGAGCACTGGGCAGATAGAAATAATAAACGGTAGATACTGCAAGATATAATATTTAATGTAAAAGTACTAAACCATATGCTAATTGACCGATGCTTAATTGTATTTTGTACGTTTTATTGTCGTATGTATAATAGCGACTAGCATGCTTATACTGTTATCCCAGCATTCACTATTATGCTACTGTGCTATTAAGCAGTTATAGGTACTACCTTCTATGTTATACTACGGTTTTGTCACAAATGTGTTATGCTGGAGCACACTATATTATACTGGTGGGGCTAGTTACTAAAATCTACAACACACCGCTGTCGGGTACCAATATGTTGTGCAACTTTATACAATTATGTTGTGCTACATTATACTACTATGTTATACTTCTACACTTTACTGCTATATTATGTTGGAATATTCTAGTGGTTTTGTTGAGATAAACTTTTACATTTCATTAATAGAGTTTTTCAGGAGGGTATGCTACCATGTCATAATGTAGTTTGCTACTACGCCATATTCCTAGCTTACCACCTCCAATACTAATATCTCTCTTTCCATACAAATAATGTTTTTGGTCCAGCCCGTAGTCTGTGATATCTACTGCGGCATGGAGCATTCGAGTCATAGTCGCCTGCTAACCAGCAAATTTCTCGAGTTCATCACTCCACAACCTGCAAACGTACTAAAAAAATTACCTGCTCAACATGGGCCTCCACTAAATGAAAATCTGTATTTTTCAGCATTGATCAGGACTCCACATCTAACCAGCCCCAGTGCTACGTTAACGCTTCAATAGGCTACACTGCTGTATTGCTCCTTCATTGCGTCTGCCCAAGTGCTACTTTTAAATTTTCCTGCTAGTCGCTTTTCTAGTCATCGTCTTCCGATTTCAGAATCTACTAGGTGAATCTTCAAATCTCTACTTCATTACTGCAGCATATACTATTTACTTCCATAATGTCTACAAACTCCATCAAGTTGATTGCCAGCGATGTCCACCGTGGACTTGCTGAGCTTGTTGCCAGGCGTCTTGGAATGAGATTGACTCCTTCTGAGGTTAAGAGAGATCTGACTGGAGAAGTTCAGTTTTCCATTGCTGAGTCCGTCAGAGACGAAGACATCTTTATAATCTGCCAAATTGGTTCGGGAATTGTCAATGACCGTGTGATAGAGTTATTGATCATGATCAACGCCTGTAAGACCGCTTCTGCAAGAAGAATCACTGTAATCTTGCCCAACTTCCCTTACGCCAGACAAGACAGAAAGGATAAGCTGAGAGCTCCTATCACTGCCAAGTTGATGGCAGACATGTTGACCACTGCTGGATGTAACCATGTCATCACCATGGACTTGCACGCCTCCCAAATACAAGGTTTCTTTGATGTTCCAGTAGACAACTTGTATGCTGAGCCTTCTGTGGTGAGATACATCAAGGAAAAGATCAACTACAAAGATGCTATCATTATTTCACCAGATGCAGGTGGAGCAAAGAGAGCCGCAGGGCTTGCCGACAGACTTGACTTGAACTTTGCCTTGATCCACAAAGAAAGAGCAAGAGCCAACGAGGTCTCCAGAATGGTACTTGTAGGAGACGTCTCAGACAAGATTTGTGTCATCGTCGATGACATGGCTGACACCTGTGGTACCTTGGCTAAGGCTGCTGAGGTTTTGTTAGAGAACCAGGCCAAAGAGGTCATAGCCATTGTGACCCATGGTATTCTCTCCGGTAATGCCATCAAGAACATCAACAATTCCAAGTTGACTAAAGTGGTGTGTACCAACACTGTTCCTTTCGAAGAAAAGTTGAAGTTGTGTCCAAAGTTGGACACCATTGATGTTTCCGCTGTGTTGGCCGAGTCCATCAGAAGATTGCATAATGGAGAGAGTATTTCGTATCTTTTCAAGAACGCTCCTTTGTGATACTAAGACCTGGCAGCGCTATGTTTCCTTTCTATTTATTCTATATACGCGAAGTCTAAGTGAATGTAGATGAAAAGTTCAGAGAACGATTGTATTTTGTTATAAGCTAAATTGTTTGTGACAGGACTATATGTTGAAATAGAGTATAGCTCAATGATATAAGGATAAACAAATGCTAGATGATGTTTACAGTTCTGTAAGAATACAATGCTGCTACCACCATATAAGACTATATTGAAAATGACACATGTCAAAAAGACATGTTTAGTACATCAAGCTGATCCCATTATATAATATGCCAATAATCGCGTTGGGCAGGAATTTTTCCGATCCACTAACATTCACGGTTCATTTCATTTCCTTCTGCCTTAAAATTCGACTATTACCTACTATCCGCAATGTCTCGTCAGTATGTACTATTCCAATGGCTATCGCTACTCCTTTCTCTTTACTAACATTGCAGCCACACTAAAATCAAGGCCTGTCTTTTTGGTAAGTATCAGAATTCGTGAAAATTCAAGAATTATGAATCACAGCTTTCACTATTCTCTCAATTCAATATCCGAAGTCACAACACTAACAATCTAGATATGGATGGTACCATTCTCAACACAGAGGATCTCTATACTGAAGCAACAACTGAATTACTAGCCAAGTTCGATAAAGGGCCACTTACGTGGGATGTTAAAATCAAGCTACAGGGCAGACCCGGTGCTGAAGCAACTCAGATTATGTTAGATACCTATGATTTACCACTTACACCTAAAGAGTTCGGTGAATTAGCAATAAAAACTCAAGAGAACAAATGGCACAGAGCCAACTTTCTTCCTGGAGCTTTGGAATTGTTAGATTACTTATATACCAAGAATGTTCCGATAGCTCTCGGAACGAGTTCTCATATCTTGAACTATCGCAGGAAGACCAACCATCTCAAGGACAAATTCGAGTACTTCCGTAACCACGTGGTTACAGGAGACGATGTCCGTATACCTCCTGGAAGAGGTAAGCCGCATCCAGACATATGGTTGGTGTGTCTTGAATCGTTAAACAAGGAAAGAAGAGAAAACAATCTCGAGGAGATTTTGCCAGAAGAGTGTCTTATATTCGAAGATGGAGTTCCTGGTGTAGTCTCGGGTATCGCTGCCAAGGCTCATGTTATCTGGATTCCCGATATCAATGCTAGAAAGGTTCTTAAAGGTGAAGAACATCAGATTATTGGTAAAAATGGTGAGATCCTCGACTCACTTGAACTCTTCGATAAGGAAAAGTACTTTTTGTGAAACAGAATATTCAGGATACTAGTAGAATATTGTGTAGAATGAGATACGAGATAGAATCTCTGGAATTTCAATTTAGAAAGGTAGATTATCGGAGTGTAATTCATTAAGTAGCTAAGGAAAGGTTTTTTTCAAGAAACCAACTAAAGTTGTTCAGATCACTCAAAGGATACAATCTTGTTAACATAACTCAATTGGGTTGTAGTATACTAAGCAGAACTATCACCAATGATCTATACACCTATATTGGTAATGTAATTACAGTTTCTACATTTCGCAACTACGCAATTTCGCACCGATTCTATTTACTTACGAGGGTTCCATACATTATTTTAGGTCTGCACAATCGACTAAATATATCTTTTATTCCAGAAGCAAAAACTCCAAACGATTTCTTCTACATCAGACTCCTTTTTCGAGTAACGTTGCTTAGCAACAGAATGATAGGAACAGGATCGTACCATATCTTCATCGAAATCGGAAGTAATCAAGAATCAACAGATTCGCATTTGGATCTTTCAAAGTTAAACCTACTCTCCGAAGCTAATTCAAAGTCGAAGTCTTTAAATATAAGCACTAGCTCACATTCAAGCTCGGTTCCTCATACAAATCTCAATCCAACAATTTCAAGTAGTGGCAACAATAAAAAGTCACATATACAAACAAATTTGCATTCTTCAATTTTCTCGGATCTTGAAGAACCAGATTACAGATACTCCAATATTACTGTGACAAGCATTGATTTCAAGCAATCCATGAAAGTAGAAGAACCTCTCGAGCCGCTCAGGGCTACGCTGTTAGGGCAGGGGATAATACGGCTATATCGCGAGTTCGAAGATGAGCCATCTCAATCGTCTGTAGAAGAACCTTATCCGATAGGTAGTAGCGAAACAGTGATAGCAGGAGACGATACGATGGTAGCCATAATAGCCGTCCCTACATATTTTACTGCTACTGATCTCTTGGGCTTCATTGGAGAAAAAAATCTCCGCTATGTCTCTCATATTCGCATTCTTAAGAGTGACAAACCCAACAGGTTTCTTGTACTTCTCAAATTCAGAGACATCCTCAAAGCTGCTGAGTTTCAGTATGCCTACAATGGTAAACCATTTAACTCAATGGAGCCAGAAACGTGTCATGCTATATATGTGAAATCTGTAAAAGTGGACTATATAGGTTCTCAGGTCACTGAATCGGCCGATTCGTTGATCCCATTCCTTCTCCAGGATCCATTTACATCGCCTCCAACTTCCATTCCAAACAGTCCGAGTACTCGTTCATCCAGTGGTTTCTCGCTTGCAGAAACCATTGAAATGCCTCTTATAGAATTGCCCACATGTCCCGTATGTCTTGAGCGCATGGATGCCACTGTAACCGGCTTGCTCACCATTCCCTGCCAGCATACTTTCCATTGCCAGTGTCTTTCCAAATGGAAAGACGACACCTGCCCCATATGTAGATACTCTAATAACTTCTCCAACCAGAGAGTAAGACAATCTGTGCGTAGATTGCTGCATCTTCCTGCTCCTCGTAGACCTCTGACGATAGGTCTGATAGGAACATCACTATTATCCGCACCTCTGGAAGAACCGGAAGATTGGGAACGATGTATGGACTGTACAGCAGATGAAAATCTCTGGATCTGTCTCATCTGTGGGAATGTCGGGTGTAGTCGGTACGCTCCCGAACAGCATTCGCTCAAGCATTTCATCCATACTGGCCATTGCTTTGCGATGGAGCTCAATACTTCCCGAGTTTGGGACTATGCTGGTGATAACTACGTGCATCGGCTTGTAACTAACGAGTCTGACGGAAAAATTGTAGAGTTGCCGGAAAAGAACGAGTTCTCAGGAGTAGGAAAGTCTGATAGTTCGGCTGTTGACAAAGTAGATGAAGTAGGTTTCGAATACTCGCAATTGCTTATTTCGCAATTGGCTTCACAAAGAGAATACTACGAGTCGCTACTACTGGAAAGAGAGGGGCCAAAATCTAGAAGGGGTTCAGTTCTAGCAGCAGTTGCCAAACTGAGTGCCATTTTAGATTTAGAATCCAAACTCGAGAAGATGTCAACCAAATTGGATGACTTGACAGAACATGTGATTCCGTTGTTACGAGATAAAATTACGCATAAAGACGAAAAAATCGGCAAGCTCGCCAAAGATCTCAATACCATGAATGTGTTGAACGATGCCTTCTCTAAGAAAGTAGAGTTTTTGAGCAACACAAACGACGAGCTCAAAACTAAAATTGCATCACTAGAACAAGAAAAAGAAGGATTATCGGAACAAGTGACAGACTTGATGTTTTTCCTTGACAACCAGGAAAAATTCAAAAACGAGTCACAAGAAGTGAGAGATGGAACAATTGTTATCCAGCAGGGTCCAGCGTCCGCTAAAAAGTCTAAAAAGAAGAAGAAGTAATCACACGGGAAATGTCAGATAAATGAATGGTTTCCTCTATATAGTTTTTAATTCCTGCATTCAGTGATGTTTTTTGCTGCATGCCGATTATCTGTGGAGAGCTGCAAGTTGCAGCAATTCAAGTGAGTGGAAAAGTGGCAACAATAGGAATTTCTTAAACTTGCGCAATTTTGAAATGTAGCGAGTACATGAGTGTCGTGTTGTTATGCTAGACGTGACGGACAAGCTACTTGGAGTTTCCAATTTGAGAGTTTTTCCAAAATTTGTGTAGTTCTTTGCAAGAATACCTAGTTAGGAATGCGATGGGATCAAACAATGACTTATAGAGACAAATTTCCGATACCTAAGTGAAGAAATGAAAAGATACGGACCTAGATAGGCTAATATAATAAGACAAATTTTATAAATGCTGAATCTTGGGAATAATAGCAACCCGCCAACGCCTATAGGTGGAAACAAGATACCCTCCTTCTCAGAACTAATCATCAATGTACCATACGTCCAGCACCACGAGTCCAGTACAAATTTGACGTCGCCATCATATCATTCCAGGTCAGATTCTGGGATGACGATTCCATCGCAAATGCATACACCAAATCCTTCCATATCTAATCCACCTGTTCCTATAGCAGTTACTACACCAGAATATAACCGAAGATACACATACATTAGCAAACCAGTAGTCAAACATCAAAGGACAGAAAGTTTCCCTGCGCTGTTCAAATTTCCCAGATCACCAGAGGATTTGACCGACAAAGAATTACAGTCTAACAAATCAAGAGCTGGAAGTTTCGCAACTTCTAACTCCCCTACGTCAATATTTGCAAGTCCCAAACGAGCTCACGAATCTGGGAGTATAGATTCGACCGAAATAAAGGGGGCCTACGATAAAGCAAGCGGTCCTATTAAAGATGTTGTCACGTTCTGGAACAAGTTAGGAAACAGCGGCGATGCAAATTTTGATATTGCGACTGCAGTAGAACTGCTATCCCCTGGTGCTGTAGAACAACAGTTACAAAATTGGAGAAAAGTAGAATCAGCACTTACGAAGTTCGAAGATTACAGAAGTGCAAATGTCTCCAAAACAAACATTTTGGGAAGCCCAAAGAAACAGAAGACTAAAAAGAAAAGCCAACGAGTCCCAGCGCCTTCCCTCCTCACAGCACCACCGCTACATAAAAAGGACCATAAGCTGAAAAAGAAGTTTGGATCTACTGGTGAAATACTACCTATAAAAGTTGATTCTACTGCTCTTGGCCGTCCAGGACATAAGGAAACTGTTGATTATGGAGGACTCAACCAGGAGCTCAGTATCCGAACAGAAATGAAATGTCTGCATTGCCGTTCGAAAGAAACACCCGAGTGGAGACGAGGACCACTGGGAAGCCGTACACTTTGCAATGCTTGTGGGCTATTCTATTCTAAACTTATAAGGAGGCACGGCTTGAAGTTGGCCGATAAAATCATCGCTGAGAGAAAACAGGCCGGTCGGGTTCTTGACCGGAAGATAGCCTAGTAATAATGTATATTATTAGTATGGAAACAAAAAATAGAGAGAAGATTGAAGGAAAAATAGAACTTGTACATCAATTGAGTAAAATACCACTGGAATTTTTGCAACTTTATTTTATTGCTTATTTTATTGCTTGTGTATGAATCTAAACCTGCCTGAAATCGCTCCAATACTGTAGAAATAAAGGGCAGGGTAAAATGCCACCGACTAGAAATAATGTGTGGAGCAAAAAGGCTAAGTATACCACAAAGAGCTCACTGAATCTGAACAAAGTAATTTTAACAGATATCAACTTTTTTTTCACCCAAAACAAAAGTCCCCAAAAAAGGAAAACCCTCTCGGACTTTCTCAATGCATTGTGGCCTAAACTAGCAATCTTTTGGTTTCGCTATTCTGGTTTGACTTTCTCATAGATAAAGAGCAAAGTAGAAATTAGACTTCATAAAATCAGGCATCGTGCAATCTGCAGAGTCGCATACCTATAAGACCTGAACATAAGACCCATCGCAAAACGTGATTTTTCTCTGCGGCTCAAGTTTTTTTTTCAGTCTATAGAAGCTCGATGGATTGCTACTATAGAATTGCAACTGGACAAAAGTATTTTCGCTGTAAAATTAGACTTTGTTTCTCTATCCTTAGACCCATTATAATAACATAAGTTCAAGCCTTTCAGTATGCTGGAAACTTATGGGTCCAAGTCGGTGATCAGCAGCAGCGAAGTCTCTTTCCCTAGAGGTGGAGCCACTGCTTTGACTCCACTTGAAGTGAAGGAAATCTCCAATGAAGCCACCAAAGACGTCCTCTTTGAAGCGGCTAATTCCTCAAAAAGAACAGCTTCCAGCAAGACAGAAAGACCAGCCAAGAAGGCAAGAAGAGCACCCAAGAAGAAGAGCCAGGAAGAGGCAGACGAAGCTGAAGAAGGCTCTAAAGTCCAGATCGAGAATATTACTTTCAAGAGTTTGATTCCAGGAACCCTTGTATTGGGTCAGATTACAGCTGTAGGAAAGTTGGATATCACCTTGGCACTTGGCGATAATCTTGTTGGTTATATCCCCATTACGTCCGTAAGTGATGAGTTGACTGTTCAGATTGAACAGTATGAAAAGGCTGAAGAATCTGTTGAAGAATCTGAAGATGACGATGAACAAGAAACTGTAGACGGAAAGATTAGAACAGCAACATTGAAGAGCAAATCGAGTCCAGAATTCCCCGAACTTAAGACGTTATTCTCCATTGGCCAATGGTTGAGAGCCAAGGTAGTTCATCCATCCTCCTCCCACAACCAAAACCAGAAGCAAAAGAAGAGAATACAGCTTACTGTCGAGCCAGATACGATTAACCAGCCTCTTGAAGACGAAGACTTGATTCCTGGAAATGCTTTGCAGTGTTCTGTGAAGTCTGTGGAAGATCATGGTATTATCATGAACACCGGTAGAGACGGCTTGTCAGGTTTCATCTCTAACAAAGAGATCAAGAACACCTCAGATTTGGACATCGAGAACTTGAAACCTGGAAAAGTTTTGCTTACTAGTATTGTATCCAAATCTGCTTCCAGAACTGTCAATTTGAGGCCGATTCATTCGACTTCAGTGTCGAAGAAATCGGCTGTAACTTCCATTTCTTCTGTAGATGCCGTTTTGCCAGGTATTTTAGTAGATGCTCTTGTAGCTGATGTCACCAAGAATGGTTTGATTGTCAAGGTTTTTGGTTTAGTAGATGGTACCATTAACTTGGCTCAACTCCAGGAGTTTGACTTCAATGCATTGAAGCACAAATATGCTATTGGTAACAACATAAAGGCTAGAGTCATGGCCGTCATCACCAGAGCTGGCACAAAGAAGTTGATTTTATCTCATTTGACCCACGCCATCTCCTACATCAGCACAGCTAACAGCCCCGATGCTTTAGAAGCCTTCCCTATTGGTCATGTGTTAGAAGATACTGAAGTCGTGGGCTCTGATCCAAACTACGTCTTCCTCAAGTTTGGAGGTTCTACTCTTGGCCAGGTTCACAATTCCAAGATCGACAAGGATAAATCACTTGAACACGACTTTAATCTTGGCTCAAAGCACAGTGCAAGAGTAATTGGCTTCAATTGCGTAGACAACTTATTGGTATTGACTATGGAGTCTCATGTCATCAACTCCCAGTACTTGCATGCTTCCGATGTTCCCATCGGTACCTTTGTCAAATCATGTGAAATCATTAAAGTCTTGCCCGAAGCTGGTGGAATCGTCATTAAAGTCCTTGATGAATTCGAAGGTTTTGTACCAGGCAACCACATGTCTGACATCAAATTGGTTTACCCTGAAAGAAAGTTCAAGGTAGGCAGCATGGTCAGAGGCAGAGTGTTAAGCAAACAGGGTAACAAGTTGGTAGTGACATTTAAGAAGTCATTGGTTAACATTGAAGATGAAGAAGTTTTGGCTAGATTCGAAGATGCTAAAATTGGCTTCAAGACCGCAGCCATTGTAGAAAAATTTGTTCACAATGGTGCCATCGTATCTTTTTTTGGTAGCTTGAGAGCTTTCTTGCCCAAAAACGAGATCTCAGAGACATTTGTCAACAACGCTAGCGACTACTTGAGGTTGGGACAAACTGTCAACGTCAGAGTGTTAGACGTGAAACAAGAAGAAAAGAGAATGCTCGTCACCTTGAGACATTCGTCAGAATTGTCCGACACCCAGAAATCGTCCATTGTCGAGTTGCAACCAGGCACATCTATCGTATCCGTAGCTGTTGTAGAAAAAACCAAAGACTCAGTTATTGTAGAATTGGAAGGTAACAGCTTACGTGGTGTCATATACACGGGCCATTTGACTGATGGCAATTACGAGCAAAACAGAGCGTATGCTAAGAAGTTGTCCGTTGGCGAGAAACTTGAAGTGCTTGTCCTCGAGAAAGATTTAAAGGCTAGAACAGTCATTGTGTCAGCCAAGAAGTCCTTGATAGATGCTGCCAAGCAAGACGCCATCCCAGCCTATTTCAAAGATATCAAGGTGGACAACAAGATGTTGCGTGGTTTCGTTAAGTCTGTTACTAACAAGGGGTTATTTGTTTCATTTGCTGGTAAGTTGACTGGTTTGGTGTTGGCTAAATATGCGACCAACAACGAAAACGAGGACTTGTTGAAGAAGTTCTACAAGTACCAGTCAATTGCTTGTCGTGTTATCAACATTGATGAAGAAAACAAGAGGTTCTTGTTGACTTTGAAGGATGTGAACGGATCTAAGGGCTTTGACGCTGCGGAAGTTGTGAACCCTGTTGACTCTAGCAAGAAGTTGATTGGTGACTTTGTACCAGGTATCGTTACCAAGGCTGTAATCAAGTCGGTCAAGGGTACCCAATTGAATGTTCAATTGGCTGATAACTTGCAGGGCAGAATTGCAGCTACCGAATGTTTCAACTCCTGGAATGAAATCAAGGATAAGAAACAGCCATTGTCTCAGTTCCACAAGGGTGAAGTTATCGAAGTTAAGATTATCGGTTTCCACGATGCTAAGAACCACAAATTCTTACCCATCACCCATACCAGATCGAATAAGAACATCATCCTTGAGCTTTCTCTCATCAAGAAGGACCTCGAATCTGATACTCCATACAAGGAGTTGACATTTTCCAGTATTGTTCCCGGTTCTCAGCACATTGTGTTTGTCAACAACATTGCCAAGGGCTATGTCTGGGCCTCATTATCTCCAAACATCAGGGGCCGAATTTCTTTTATGGAATTGACAGATAATGTTTCTATGTTCGATGATCTTGAGAACAACTTGCCTATTGGTTCTGCTATCAGCGCAAGTGTTAAAGAAGTTGACAATGAGCATCACTCGGTTGTGTTGACTGCCAGAAAGAACTTGGTGACTTCGATCAAGGACGTGAAGGTGGGTCAGAAGTACCCAGCGAGAGTCTTGAAGGTTAGGGACACATACGTTCTTGTCGAATTGGGTGAAACCGTTGTAGCATCTGCTTTCATTACTGATGCCTTGGACAACTACTCCGAGAAGTTGGAGTCTGTGTTCACCACGAATGAGTTTTCCACTGCTACTGTCTTGGACATCGACAACGATTCAGAGAAGATAGCCGTCTCATTACGTACGGACAGCCCTACTGACAAGATGATCAACTCTATTGCAGACTTGAACCGGGGTGACTTGGTCAAGGGATTTGTCAAGAATGTAGCCAACAACGGTGTATATGTTTCTTTGGGTAGATCTGTTCATGCTTTGGTGAGGGTCTCTGACTTATCAGACGCTTACTTGAAGGATTGGAAGAAGTATTTCAAGCCACATCAACCTATTTTGGGTAAGATTTCAGCCTGCAAAGAAGAAGGCAGAGTGTTGATGACATTGAAGGAAAGTGAGGTCAGCGGTGAATTGAACGTTTTGAAAAGATTCGACGATTTGGTTGTTGGTGACATCTTTGAAGGTTCAGTTAAGCGTGCTACTGATTTTGGTGTATTCATCAAGTTGGATGGTACACTCAACATCACTGGTTTGTGCCATCACTCTCAGATTGCTGACAACGATGTAGATAATGTTACTTCCTTGTTTGGTGAAGGTGACAGGGTCAAGGTCAAACTTTTGGCTGTTGACAACGATAAGAAGCAGTTGTCGTTGGGTATGAAAGCTTCGTACTTTACTACTGGCGAAGAAACTGAAGGTGAAACCGATGACGTAGAAATGAAGGAAAGCGATGCTGAGTCTGATGTCGATGAATCCGAAGAAGAAGATGGAGAAGAACACGACGAAGATGATGAAGTCATGGAAGCTTTCACCAAAGAAGTTGACAGCCAGGAAGATGACGAAGAAGAAGAAGAAGAAGTCGAAGAAAGGTCAACAGGTTCTTTATCTGGTTTGGCCACCAATGGATTTGACTGGACTGCCTCCATCTTGGACCAAGCCGAAGATGACGATGAGTCTTCTGACGAAGAGGATTTCACGCAGAACAAGAAGTCCAAGAAGAAGAAGCAGAATATTGTTGAAGACAAGACCGCTGACTTGAACACGCGTGCTCCACAGTCGGTATCCGATTTCGAGCGCCTTCTTGTAGGTAATCCAAATTCTTCTATTTTGTGGATGAATTACATGTCTTTTCAATTGCAATTGAGTGAAGCTGACAAGGCTCGTGAGATTGGGGAAAGAGCCTTGAAGACGATCAACTACCGTGATGAACAAGAAAAATTAAACATATGGATTGCTTTACTAAACTTGGAAAATACCTTCGGTACTGATGAAACCTTGGAAGATATTTTCAAGCGTTCGACCCAGTACATGGACTCGTTGACAATGCATCAGAAGTTAGTCAGTATCTACAGCATGTCGGAAAAGTACTACCAGGCTGAAGAGTTGTACAAGGTGATGGCCAAGAAGTTTGGCAAGTCGGTGTCCGTATGGGTTCAATACGGCTCCTTCTTGTTGGACCGAAAGTTACAGGAAGAAACCCATGAGGTATTGGCTAAGGCCTTGCAGACTTTGCCCAAGAGAGAACATGTTGAAGTTGTGAGAAAGTTCGCACAACTTGAGTTCAGCAAAGGGGATGCTGAACAGGGTAGATCCTTGTTTGAAGGTTTGGTTGCCGATGCTCCTAAGAGAATTGACTTGTGGAACGTTTACGTGGATCAAGAAATCAAACAGGACAACAAGAGCAAGGTTGAGGATATCTTTGAGAGAGCTTTGGCCAAGAAGTTGTCTCGTAAGCAGGCCAAGTTTTTCTTTACCAAATGGCTTGCTTTCGAAGTAGAAAAGGGTGACGAACAGATGGCTGCTAGAATCAAGGCTAGAGCCGTTGAGTACGCCCAATCCCACAAATAGACTACAGCACGAAATGACTAACATCAAACACTCACAAGCATTTTTATTTTTAACATTACAACTGTCTATAGAACCTATTGTATATTGCATTTATTAACCTCATTCATTTAATATAGAGAATATCTAAACAGAAAGATGGCCCTCCATCACATCACATCACATGCTGGAAGAATCCAAGTTAAGTGTTAATGGTTGCGAAAAAAATTGTAAGACTCAAAATTTTCAGCGCCTAAAATTTCAAAACTTTGCTTATCAGAAATCCTACCATCCTAAGGGATTACTACAAGCACGAGGATTAAGAACAGCAATTATGGAATATTATCGTCTTAGTACGGTTCGGGTGATGTCTATTTTGGCCATTGTTCTATTCTGTTGCAAGGCAGGGTTATTGAAAGGGTATTGGCCAACTTTTACATTGGCAGAGTCAGGTGCTTTCAGAGCCATAGCGGAATGCAGTGATATCCACACCCCTTCATATTGCTACAGTCTACATCAGGTTAGGTTAAACTCTGAGTTTTCAAAACACAAACTGCATGCCCTGCTGTTTCTTTTGAAAAGGTAAGTTTTACGTCTGAGATCATGTAAGGTTTTTGCACCCAAAACTAACTACATTCAAGCTGCTTGGATTCAGTTAACAGAACCTCGAACGATATTATGTTTCTACTAGATATGCAAACCTGTTTTCATCAAAGCGAGCTCATCGAGATTTCCAACGGAAAGAAGACTACAAGAGACACCTGGGCGTATGGAATTGTGGTGGTGTTAGTTGTTTTACAATTAGGTGGAGCTGCAAGTTTTCGTAGGATCAGCATGATTCACCAGGGGCCAGAAAATCCTAGTCTTAAATCTATGACTATCCAGGAGAATCGACAGATGGGCGAAGTTACCAAGGTTAATACCGCTCCCCATCAATCCGTAGATTACAATGCTAAGTCTTTAGGCTACAGTAAGGCCAGCAATTTCCCGTGTGACAAGGATTCTGCTGCAAGGAAGCTCTTGGGGGATCTGAATAAAAACTCCATGGTAGATTCTCACAATTGTGAGAAAAATAGCAAAAATGGTGCAATCGGCGGAGAGGTAAAGAAAAGATGTGCCCAAGAAATCAAACCTTTTGTTAAAACACCCAAAGCTTCTTTAATCTCGCTCACATGTGGGGACATCCCTGATGTTATCGGAGAAAGTGTTGAGCAGCATGTTGGGATCAAATCTGTTGTGCCACCAATTCAGAGATCTCCTTCTTGTATTAGTAGGAGAGTACATGAAATAGGGAACTTCACGGTAGATTCCTCGGTATCGAAAAAAGTTTCCCGGGAAGTGTCGCAGAAAGAACCAGACTTGATAGAGCCTTTTTCCCACTCTACTGAGACTAGGGACAGAAAGGAGAACTTTGATATTTCCACGGCCCAGGGACGCAGCGACTTCAAACTATACTTGAAGAATCTGGTTGGCATCTCCATACCATATCTGGCGCCCATGAACGTTTCTCGTCAGTGGTATAACTACGGAAGCGCCTCTAGTGGTGGAATAATTTTCAGTGGAAGCCGCACCGCGCTACAGCCGTCCCTGCTTTCTATCACATACGGCGAGCTCAAAAAACGAGATAACTACAAGAAACGGTACCAAAGGATTTATGTTCCAGGACGAGGCTGGGTTTCTTCGAAAAAGCTTGCTTACGAAGAGGCGGTATATGGTCCCGACAGTCCTGTCAGACCGAAGGTGTCGTGAACGAGATGTTGCATTGTAAGAAAGATCAGGACGAATCCTGATTACTTTGTATTGGCTACAGAGACTTAGTGAGACTTAGTGCAATCATCTCAAAGTTAGTGAGAGTTGCCGAGGGTGTAGAGTGTCCCGGCAGTGTGACTCCAGAACAAGAACATCTCTGGAAATGTAGCTAACAGAATGCACAAAGGTGTTGGGTAGTCTACGAAGTGAATGTGATTTTGCGTGCATGTGGGTTAACGTGTAAACTAATTTTGATAATGAGATTGTGATCGCTTTCAGGAATAAGATAATTTATTCTTTTTAAATTGGAACTTGACTGTTTGACATGGAGGGCATCGGTTCTGTAGAGCAAAGTGTCTTTGACGGAACCTTCTCGTCTTCGGCCTATTCGTAGTCTCACATTCAAATCTCTCTACTCACTTTATACGCTTTATACACATTGTACACTTCGTATTCTTTTCTACTTGATCGCACCAATTTCCAATACTTACGAGAAGATTAACTAGCACTGCGAACTATTCCGATGATGTAGAATGTTTGGCCACTTAACTACCATTCTCCGCCGTTGTTTCCCACTTCTTGTAACATTATGATTATAACATTCTCTAACTCTCTTAACAATTTCTACGCCCCACTCCCACACGACCCCTCGTTTCAATAAATATATTTCATATCCCTTCCTAACTTCTTTCACATGCCTAGCACAAAATCTGGCATCTCGACTTTTCCAGGCTGGAAACAATAATTAACATAAATAGCACCATCGTTCTTTGGCAGAACTTACTGGTTAGAGCAAATCATTATCAGTACGGCAGGTCTCGCTTCGTATAATCCGTAGTACATACGATATCAAGTCGGACAAGTGAAAAATTGCACAATCTCATAGCATTAGCACAACAGACCACGGTTCTACCACCATTCCAACAGGACACTCTAGACGTCCAGACTATTATACGGCCATTGTTAATCATCAATAAATAATCTCTTTCCAGACTACGCATACTATAGCATCTTATATCTGTATCCGTTGACTCGCTACCATAAAGAAGTTTTCATCTCCAATTTTCCGATTCTTTTCAACACACAGAATTTTCGGAATTGATGACTGAAGTTAACAGATTCAAGCGGAAATTGTCGATAGACGAGAACGCTAACGTCGTCGACTCTATTTCGTCACCATCACCATCGCCATCACCACCTCCTCCTTATGAGCAGCGTAAATATGAGTCAAACGTGCCTACATTTACGAGTCGGCCTCAGTCACCAGCTATCAGAAACGGAGCCGCTAACGAAGCCGGTAGCGGAGCCAGCAACGGAAATGATAACGAATTGGTTTCGGCAGCAGAGGCTCTCACACAGTTGAACCAATCAGCTTCGCCAACTTCTGGCACCCAAAGCATAGGTTCACCAATCGATGATGCTGACAACGAAACCCAGCATCCTTTCGTCACTAAGGTATCGCAGGTCACGAGACATCCCATTGTGACCAACGCTGTCAAGTTCTACGAGAGCTCGAAAAGACAGTATGCTACTTTTAACTACGCGGCTGAAATCGTAGAAAAGGCTGCTATTCCTGTGGTCAAGAACTTGGAAGAAGGCTTGAACAGTAGACACCAGGCAAGACAGAAGAAGCTTTCTCCTGTGGCGAAAAAGAGAAGACGTCTTTCCAATGCTACTGGTACAAACACCAACGTAACTTCGGACACAACGAAGAGAATCCAGTTCTGTTTGCATATCTTGCGGTTAGCCACCGATAACATCACCAGCAAAGTAAATTTCTTGCAACAGAAAGTGTTGGAACGCGAAAAAATGGCCCAGGAAGAACACGAGAAGCAGCAACAGAAGTTGGTGGTGCAACAGTCTCAGGACGAGAACGCAGTCCCTACTACTGAAGTTGTGGAACAGGCTAACACCGAAATCGTATCTACAGTAAAGAAAATTATCCACCTACTCTCCAACTTTAGACCTTCTTCTTTGAGTGCTGACAGCTTGTCGCCCACTCCTAGTCATTCAGAAGATAGTGAATTGAAGCAGTCTATCAGAGATATCATCTTAACTTTACCTAACGCTTTGCAACAGGGCAACGTAGCTACAAATTCCAATACCAACAGTGCTCAACAGGTCAATGATAGAGTCTTTTTGTTTGCCAAGGAGTCATTGGATATGATCGCCAAGTTGACCACCGTCTTCAACGACCAGTTGGTGAAGGCCGAGTCGTGGGTAGGTGGTGAGGCAGGTGAAACTGACGAAGCCGTAGAAGAACAAGAGAAGGATGAGGAACCTGAAATCTCACGTTTTAACTCTAACCAATCAACACTTGGTTGATCTATCGATCTATTGGTCTATTGATATAACTACCTTGAAACTATTGATTTAACTATTGATTTAACCAGTTATCAAGTTGGTGTTTTTACTAAACTGGTATAGTAAGTCTAACGACTGATTATCCACTAGTATTGGGCGTGTTTTACGACTTTTGGAACTACATGTATATTCTGTAGCTTGGGTTGATTTTGATTTTGGGACCTTGTATTATCTTATGTATTGAATATTACTTCTTTGGAATTTCTTTGTGCAGAGTGATAAAATCGTGTAGGTACATATGTCAACTCGCTGTAAAACGAAGTGGTTCTCGAGTCTCTTGAAATAAAAGTTGTCACAGAATATCCTCATTAGGTATTCTTCTAGCTAACTTATGAACCAGCTCGGCGAAATGTAACTAAACGATCAAAATACATCAGCATCCAATTACGATGTTCCTTCAAAGATTAACTACGGTGAACTAATCAGGAAGTGTCACACGCATCAATTCAACTCTAGACGATGCCTCGGGGTAACTTCTTGACTACCAGCTTTCGCTATGGCTCCTATTCTCTCAAGGGGTAGATGTCAGGGGTCATCAACTTCACTACTAAAAACAAAAAGTCAATTCAGTCTATCAAAGTAAAATGAGTCCTCGACCCAATCCATGTTGGGTTCAACTGACGTCCAGTTCAGACAGTAACTGGGTCCATGCGTTACCCATATTTAGGTGCCCTAGATTTGGGAGTGTATGAGCACTGAAAACTTTTGCGCCTACGTAGAAGCGCCATTTGGGGTGACTCCAACAGGAATTATCTTAGAAACAAATTCCACTTATCAGATTTATGAAAGAATGTAAAACTCTTTACTATAACAGGCAAACATCCATTCCTTCTAACTATACAAGCTCCCTTTTCTCCTTCAAGATTTATTAACTGGAAAAGGTATATTCCACCTGCACACAGACAAAGAGGTTCCAACTGCAATTACCTCATTAGGAGATGTAATGAACTTTGTCCAATTGCCTAATCGGGAAGGAGTATGGGAACTAAGCTCGCTTCATTTACTCCAAATTTTGCAATTGCCTAAATCTTCAACCCAAAAGCTTCTTAAAAGGGAAATTGGTGGGACATAATCACTGTCTCAACAAGGCAATTCGGCTATTTGTTACTATGGTACTGCTAATTTAGTTGCCTTTTTGAACACCACCAAAATAAATATATAAAGATTCACATTTCACCAATTGCTACAATTTGCTTAACTCACGTCTGGACAACTTCTTTTCAACTATTACGGTTACAGTTAGCCAGTTGAATACGTCTATTGAAACTTCTTGTTAATTTACTTTTTACTTCTAATAGCGCAATTACATCTGATTCGTTCTTTTATTCGCATCCAGTTCTTAACTGATTTTTCAGTGCCTAGCAATGTCTAACAAGTTAGAATTAACTGCCAGCGAAATTAAGGCTATTCAGACTTCGTGGGAACGGTTACAAGCTAGTAACAGAAAGCACAAGGACCACTTCACCTCTAGATTGTACTCGAACTTGATCAAATCCCACCCACAATACAAGACCATTTTCGATGACTCCAAAGTCTTGAAGGAACACTCTACTTTGTTCGGAGAAATCTTGAGTTTTATCGTCTTGTACAAACATGACCCTGAAACATTGAACGATTTCATGTACCAGTTTGTTCATGAAAACCAGAGATTTGCAAACGTTACCGTTCTTTACTTGGAGCCTATGGGAGAATCTTTGATTGATACCTTCAAGCAATGGTTAGGTGACTCTGTTTTCACAATTGAATTCGAATCTGTTTGGATCAAGACTTATGTTTTTGTTGCTAACTCCTTGCTACAATACTCCGACAGTGACGACGAAGCCAGCGAAGCCGAAAGCACTTTCAGCCCTCAATTGGTGGAAAGCGAAGCTGACGTTTCTGACAATGAGGACATTCGACCTTTGAATATCAAGAGAAACGGAGACAGCTCGTTGTACTCCACTCCTGAGCCAGTTGACGAGCCTGTTATTGCTCCTATTATCGCCACAGTCACTCCAAAGAATACTACCAAGGCTCCAGCATCAGTTTTGGACAAATCGAACTCTATCCAATTCACATTGGGCAGCAACGACAAGTACCGAGGTTTCAGAAGATCACTTAATGACAACATTCCCAAGAATGAACCAATTTCTGTCAAGATTCCACAGTCCAGCAACTTCCTGAAGACGCATTCTCATATTCTGACTCCCAACATTTCTTCTTCGTTGAAGTCTGTTTTGGAGTCATCTCCGTCCTCCACCATTATATCTCTAACTTCAGGACCTACATTCGACCCAAGAAAGCAAAGAAGATCTCGTTCTGTCGTTAATTCTTCAGCTTCTTCGATCAATGAAGAATTTTCTCCCGCTGTCGAATCCTTTGAGCAACCTATCATAACTCCTCGTTCCGCCAGAAGAAATTCCAACGCTTCTGAAAAGCCGCTTCCAGAAGCACCTGTACAACAGAAGAAGAGCTTGTCATATCAACCTTCTTTACTCAGAAAGTTGGAACAGAAACAATCTTCCGCATCTTCAGAAGTATATTCTGATGAAGAATTCGAAGTTAAGTCAAAGTTCGACCCAAGAAAGTCTAGAGGACACAAGAGAACCAATTCTATACACATCCCATCCCCAGAATCTTCTGAAGTAGACGAAACTGACGAAACTGAACTTTTCAACCCATACAGAAGTAATTTTGCTGAGGAATTTGACGAAGAAAAACAAATTGACATCAACCCACAAATACCATCTACGTCATCTTCTATTCCCGAGAGATCTTTATCTAGAGGAGGTTTGACTGGTGGTACTTTCGATTATAATAGTTTTGGGCTTAAGGGCTTAGCTCCAATTGTCGAAAACGAATTTGACGATGGTGCTTCCTCGAAGTACAACAGTGATGAGGACAACGTCTCTTCGAGCTATTGTGCTGACGAAAGCAACAAGTCCTTATCTGATCAAGGCTCGTCGGACCAAGGTTCTTCTTCAAGAGCCTCGTCTTTGTCGTTGCACAATAGTGACTATAAATCTTCTATCTCGTCTGGTACTGATTCTGCCAGTAATTCTCCTTTTATGAACGGGAAGTTCCAGCCAGATCATCAAACCAGACATTCTTCTGGATCCAGTGACATTAGTTACATGAAGTCGTTATCTGATAATACCTTCGCTTACAAGACCTACAGTTCATCTACTCCTTCCTTGTTGTTAGGAAAGGATCCTACACTGTTCAGTAAGAGAGCTTCGGTTGGCTTCATGAGAAGCTCCTTTGTGTTGAAGAAGGAAATGGAAGAGTTTGGTTTGGATAGACAAGACTCCTTGTCTAAGACTCTCTCCGGTCTGGGATCCACACCTAACTTGGCTCGTCTTCCTCAAAACTATAATAGAAGAGCTGCCACCACCATTTCTATTCCAGAAAGCGATTGTGACGATGAATTTGACATGTTCAGATCCTTTGGCCAAGCTACTCCTATTCAGACGAAGCCGATCGTCCACAACCAGTACAAATCCATGAATTTCACTAACATCGCCGAGAAGGCGAAGGAAAACGCTCCATTCCAACAAGCCCCACCTGTTGTCAAGGAAAAGAAGTCGTTCAAAAAGAGAATTTCGTCGATGTTCTCATACAAATCTTCTACTTCATCTGCCTCTGTTTCTCCTGTTACTACTTCTGTTGCTTCCCCCAGTGTTTATGCTAGCACAATCTCCAAGAAGACTTCAAAGCGTTCTGGATCCACCTATGATTTGACTTCGATCAACACCAACTCTACGAAGGGTACCACTGTTTCTGGCTTCTCCTTCTTTAAGCAAAAGAAGAATGACAGCAAATACAATGTAGTGCACAGAGCTACTCCAAGAAAGGGTAACAAGTACCAGGTTAAGGCAGCTGCTTACGACTTGGATTTGTTCAAGTAAACAGCCCTGACCCAAGTGCCTGTACTATACACTGACTTTCCTACGAAAGACAAAAACAATAGAAAACACGATGATACCCCAACAGCACAGATTGGTGCCGTCTTTTATTTAAAGTAGTGAAACAACTACGGCTGGCTCGTTGCAAAATTCTTTACTATTTATTCTTTTCTTCCTCGTTGCCATTTTGAATACTATGTTCTACTGGCTGGAACGTTTGGTGTAAAGGTCTCGAAACATGAGTCGGAGTCAAACATCGTCTCTGACTGATGTCAACCAACTATCCCATGTAATGCAAAATAATTGTTGCCAGACATCGGTACTCTTCCCTAGACATATTTGACGATTCTGAATGCGTGGTCAAGAGTACCTTGTATACATAGCTCAGGCGATTCCGACAATTGGCTGCAAATAGTATCCTGTTATTTGTATGATCTGCACTTTGTTCCTTTGGTCGGAACCTTCTTTTCTCACCAGCTTCATCTATTTCCTTTGTGAATGTATGCTAAATTAATGAACATTTGAATTGAGTATCGTACTGGAAGTAATCTAGCCTGGACTGGCACACATAATTTGTGGTTATCTCTAACGAAAATAAAACGAATGTAATGAATCGACTAGAAATGAATTCATATACAAGAAATCGATAATATGAATTGTTCTGTATGTATCAGTTCTAAACTATATAGAATCCACCATAGAGTGAACTATGGAGTATGGCGTTTCCGTTACATAAGCATTTCATATCAATTAACTTTAATGTTAATATTACATATCACTAAAACAATTCTATTATCAGAAATAAATCGTTTGGGTACAACCACATCTTGAATCACATGATAGAATGCACTGCACATAAATCATATATTAACTACATTTATTAAATTATATTTCTAGGGCTGTATTCTTGTCTCCACCAACCGGTATTCATCCGAATTGCCTCGTTAGAACTCGTCCGAAAATCTCATTATTTGGCCTACAGTATAGTGCTATACTGCCCCAGCCAGTGTATAGAATTTGTACTTTTGTGTGCAAATAATGACTCTCAACAACAGCCAATTGGGATTCAATATCTCTAAAGCTACACCTACCACCTCCACTACCAACACAAACACCACTTCAACGCCTCCATCTTCCGCTCCTTCTATAGAACCCAGTCACAGTCCAGTTGGTGGTAGTGTTGGAGCCAAATCTTTGTTTTTCCAGACTATTTTGCTGAAGAGTTCAACGACAGTTTCTGCCACAACAGAGGCTCCTTCAACTCCAGCTGAAACTGTAGCAGGTGCCCAAGGCGATCTGGCGGTACCAGCATATGATGACACCAGTACCTTTACGAAAGCCGCCGCCAATCCAAACCTGATAGGTGTCAAGTCGGACTTGATAGGCTTATTTGACAAATTCGACATTTATCTGTCTGAACAGACACAGCCGGAAACAAACAACCAGCATTTGTCGGACGATTTGGACCATGCCGAGGAAAACACTTTGGATGAGAGCAAGCTGGTGAGCGAAGAAACCAAGGAAAAGAAACATTTGGAAAAAGAAGATGATGGCAACTCGACTCAAGATACATTTGGAGCAGAACAGCTATCAAAAGACGAAATCCAGCAGATAGAAACAGTAGAAAAAAATATCACACCTATAATAAGCATACCGGGAAAGCGTATTGATGCAAAAACAGAAGATGAAGGTTTTGAACTTGAAGATATCAGAGAGTCTGGATTGAAACAGCCTGCAGATTCTGAAAAGTCCGAAGTTCAACTGTCTGGGCCAAGTTCTCGGAAGCCAGTAGATATACCTGAGAAAATAGAATATCAGGAAGAAATTCAGGAAGTCCAGCAAATGAAAAAGAATCAAGGGGTAGAAGATGTCCATGAAGTACCTTTTCCGTCTTCTACGGAGTCTCTGAACATAAAACGAAAAGATCTCATAGACATAACGGGCGATGTAGAAGAACAAAGTTCGGAAGTAGAAGAGTTCGTGTTGAAAGTTGAAGAAACTCGCCCTTCCATCAACAGAGTAGATTCTAATTGGCTTCGTCATGATTCGCATATATCTTCCAAGATCAACCAGTCAAAGGTTGATCCTGAAGAACAATACCAGCAGTCACATAGACCGTTTGATTTCCAGCATTTTCTTTCTCAGTTGCGAAGAAAAAGTGCTGATCCTGTAGTGCGCTATATTAGATCGTTTTTGGTTAATTTTTCTCGCCAGGGCCATACCTTTACTGCTGACCAAAGAGTCAATATACTTGTAGAATTCAAGAAATTCATGAACGATAAGTTCACTCTCTATGAGCCATTTGCCTCAATGGATGATATTGACTTGGAAAACTCAAGAGAAGGTTTGGAGAAGCTCATCATGAACAGATTGCACATACATTGCTTCCCACCTGAAGTGTCTCGAAATGGGGGGTATCTTCCAGAATCGTATGTAAAAGATTTGAATGATGACAACGACTTCGCCAATACGTTGGAAAAGTTCAGTTGGGTTAATGGTATCCATTTGGATATAGAAGTAGATGAATTGTCTACGTTGATGAAAGGTGAAATCAGTTTTATGGATTATGGCATAGCCGAATTGAATAAGATCAACAAATACAGAGCTCCTAGAGATAAGATCATCTGTATTTTGAATGCTTGTAAGATCATATTCAGCTACCTTAAGGTGAGCAACCAGGAAACTAATGCAGATGCCTTTATTCCTTTATTGATTCTCATTATCATTAAGGCAAAGACAGACCATCTCATAAGTAACATACACTACATAGAAGGATACAGAGGTGAAGAATGGTTGCTTCACGGAGAAACCAGTTACTATTTGTCATCCCTACAGGCGGCTATTGGCTTCATTCAGAACTTAGGTTTTGAAGAGTTGACAATCACAGAAGAAGAATACAATGCTCACATGGAGGCATGGGAAGCAGAAGAAAAACAAAGAAACAGCATTAGAGGAGCCAACGAAGATATTCGTCAACCTCAGCCTCAGAGAGTCCCTTTACCCACAGAGCAATCAAGCAATCAACAATCATTGTCGCCTTCTAGTGTACTTCTTTCAAGTGCTGAAATGTTCACCAAGTCGATTTCCAACTTCTTATCGCCATCACCTCTGGAACAGATGCGGATCGAATCCGATACACAAGCTCAACTACGTGATTCTGTTGTTCTCAACCACCACGAATTATTACAACCACTGACTCCACAACCTTCAGAAGTAGATTCAGAGAGACTTAAGAAAGTATATAACAATGTCAAGGAAATATTCCCCACTATTGATAGTTCCATTCTCAAAGACTTGGTTTATATCAACAGAGGGGATATCGACAAATGTATCGATGCATGTTTGCAATTCATGGGCGATTAGACACGATACCATTGAATATTTAAATAGAGTAGATACGATCAGAATATTGGAACCTGACCGGAATAATCAGCTACAACTCTGAGAAAGACCTTATTATTTCAGCACAAAAAAACTGTAGCCCATATTGTAGCCTATGCATTTTCTGTAGTAGCCGCATGAAATATTTGCAATCATTTTCAAACTTTGTACTAGTAACAATTTGTACTATTAGAGAATAGCCCGTTGTGATAAGCAGAATCTGTAGCGGCTACCAGTTTCTGATAAGCGCATTCCAACTAATGGCTGCTTATCTGGCGGACTCACTAACTGTAGAAATCCGCTACCAGCATTCAGTTAAGACCAGTTGCACAAATTGATTATCAACCGCACTAATTTGTCGGTTAAAAATGTAGGTAAATTTTTCAGGATAAGTAGCGCAAAGATATCTGCCAGGTCACCGCGCCAATGAAGTCAACAAAGGTTGTTCTCCGATTAAATAGTTTGAGCAGTTGCTATACTTGCTCTTTTGGGACTGAAGTTGCTGTATTATGTGGCAGGATCGCATTCCCCGATTGGGAATAATTTCCCCAGATAAAGTAGCTGCGAAAAATTGAGTGTGTGGATACGGATATGTAGTCCTTATTGGGTTACAATCTGCCAAACTCTCCTATACACGAGCCAGATAGAATACTCGAAGAGCAAATGGAGGAGTATCTTGGACTATTTAAGCAAGCCTGAATTCTTGAAATTTGGAGACTGTTAAATAAATTATTAGCATCTGCAAAAGATTCTACAGTTCTATCTAGTCGACTCCTAATTAACAACTATAAAAAATGCCTATGCTCTACAAGCCAGCTGCTGAAGGAAAAGAAGTCAGACCTCCTCAAATTCCTTCTCCAGGTAACAACTCCTTCTTAGGTGACACTTTCGCTTCTGACGCTCCTCCAGAACAACAAATCGTCTGTGGTTTCTACAGACAAGAGAAGGGTGAGCCTCTTGTCTACACCTACCACTACGATGAAATGAAGATCATATTGGAAGTTGAAGGTGAATACTGGATTTCTGACGAAACTGGCTACAAGGTTTCCGTTTCACCAGGTGATGTCTTCTACTTTAAGAAGGGTGCTACCATTACTTTTGAAACCACTGGTTACGGTTATGCTTTCTTTTCTGGTTTGAGACCAGAAGGAACTGCTTAGATAGCTTGCTCCCTTGTTACAGTACATAATAATAGAGACAACAAAAAAATGATAATATTGCGTAGATGGAGACGTTGTTAAATTGAATTTGTTAGTAGGGCAAGCAATTGAGATAAGATCTTTTTTTATGATACTTGGCGGAAAACCTACAAAGAAAATGAAGTTCAACCAATCCAAAAAGAACAAGAAGAGTTTAAGTGGGTGAATTTCAAAAACGATAAAGTTTTCAAGATGCTTTTATAAAGAATTACTTATAGTTTGAAAATTCACAGACATGTTGGTTATGATTAGCCTACTTACCCATATCTGGCATTAGGTATTATTGCATTTCGCAGCTAATAAATAAGCAAGTATACTAACAGGGAAATGTTGTCCACAAAAGCTTTCTGACTTCTGAACATTCACCACTACAATGGAAACTTCTATCCACACTAATTTATGGCTTTCTCTATCTTAAATAAGTATACCAACTAAATAACTGATACTTATTATGTACTCATACCAGTTTTCTAAACTGTTCTAGTATTTTCTTTGAGATCCTGCATCAGATCAAATTGAAAGTCTTCCCAAAAGTCTGCAACCCCTTCTATATTCTCAAGTTCCCTTTCTTACTTGTTTCTTCCTTTGTCCTCTTCAAACTACTCTAAGCACACAATGGCCATTGACTACTCCAAATGGGACCACATTGAGCTTTCGGACGACTCCGACATTGAAGTTCATCCCAATGTGGACAAGAGATCGTTCATCAACTGGAAACAGCGAGACATCCATGAAAAACGTCAGCAAAGAAACATCGAGATCAAGTCGCTTCTCGTGCAGCTTACGATGTATGCTAAATTGAACGAAAGAGTCGACTTTCTCTTGGATGATCTGACCAACGACGAATTGCTTGACACTTCAGTGCTATTAGCCAAGCTCAATGACAAGTACGATTCTCAAGAAAAGTTCGACTATGAAAAATTGATTAAGAACAAGGGTGATACCTTGAGAAAGGGTTTGAGAGACTTGCACTTCGATGCCGAAGAAACCCAGAATACTCCCACATACAACGAGATGATTGAAGACTTGCTTATTCAGTTGAAAGACGAACATCCGGATGCTAACAGCTCAGCTGAGAAATTGAAGGAGTACTTGAAAGAACACAGAAATAGAATCGATGATGTTTTATCTAAACAAACGATAAAATTGGACGACTTATTGTACCAAAAATCGTTGTTGATTAGCAGTGATGACTATCATACTGGCTTTGATCGCTCCTTCTTGAATAAAGAGAAGGAAGGAGATGTACCAGTAGAGAACCAACCTAAAGAAAGTAAAGATGGAAAGAAGTCTATAAAGAAGGAAAAGACTACTACCATTGAAACGATAAACTCAGCGGCTTCGTCGTCTGTAGAAGAGAGTCCTGAAGAAAATTCCGAAAAGAAAATTTTGGACGAGTTGACTGTTTTACCAGCCACAGAAGCGTTTGCAAAAATTTCCTCTTCAGACTTGAAAAAGTCAGGCGAATTCTTGTTGAAACACACATCAATTTGCACTGAGCACCAGAAGGATGCCTTGATAATGACAGCATTCGACTATCAACTTGAAGGTAATTCTGCTGCAGCCAAACAGGTTATTCACCAGTCATTGTTGCTTCAATACATTGCCCAGTTGGCAGGTCCGCTGCCTGCGCCCGCTTCTGTGATCAATGCAATTAAGCTATTCATTTCGAAGGTGTCCGAGGCTTCTCCAGCCAGAGCTGGCTTCATGGAAGATGTGCAAAATACTTTTAATCACATCAAAAATAGATGTGAGGTCATAAGAGAGGAACATGCGGCCAATGACGGAGACGAAGAGGCATTGATCCAGTTGAAGTCTCTTGACGAGAATACAGAATTACTGGTCAACATTCCCGTAGAAAACACTCCAGAGTACGAAATATTCACTACCATGCTCTCAAAGGAATTCCAAGATGCCGTAAAAACACAGTCGCTCGATCAGGTCAACAAGGAATTTGCCAAGTTGAAGGTTGAAGAGGCAGAAAAGGTGTTGGAGATTTTTAACGAATGTGGAGTCATTGGAATTTCCGGCTACTTGGAGGACGAGCAAGAGTTCCAGGAGCTTCAGAAACAATACCAAAACCAAGAGCTTCAAGGAGACGAAGAGGGACAGCTACAGGATAAAGTAGAAGAACAACTCAATGACAGAAATGAAAAGGAAACTTCCACTGTTGATATAGTTGATTAGAATGCTTCTATGAGTTGAATCTAAGTACTGTACCACTATGTGTTGCCAATACAAAATGCTTATAAATATGCTTATAGAAAGTGCTTATATAGTCGGAACAGTAGTTCATAGAGATAGAGTATACTGAATATCATTACTGTTTTCTGCTTAAACGGGCCAACGTTTCCATGAGGGTCAGTGTACTATTAGACTGAGACGGGTCTTGATACCCCTGGATGTTAACATTATTGCTATTGTTGCGGTTCAATTGTGAAAGCAAAGCATTTACTTGGCTACTAGCCGGGTTATTAAGAGGAGCATTACCATATTGTTCTGGTTGTAACAGTTGCTTTTGTTGGTTATATCCTCCATAGTTAATCTGTGGAGGTTGCACATATGCTAATGGATGAGGTTGAGTAGGTTGTTGAGGAACTTGAGGTTGTACAGGAGGTGGAGCCTGCTGTTGCTGCTGTTGTAAAATATTAATTACATTCTGCACCTGTGAAGCATCCAATCCTTGCAATGCTTGCTCAAAGTTGGTCAGGTTAGAGTTAACTGATGCCTGGGATGGTTGTAGGTATTGAATTTGTGATTGCTGTTGGTACGGTTGTACTGGCCCCTGGTTATATTGATTGTGTGGCCCTTGGTTATAATGATTTTGTGGCCTTTGATGATGATATTGAAGTTGTGGTCGATTAATTGTAATTTGTTGTCCATGATAATGATTTTGTTTTTGTGGTCTATGATATTGATTTTGTTGACTATACTGGTTTTGCTGGCTGTAGTTCTGTGTAGACGAAGTGTAGTTATTGCTTGGAGGAGGAGGAGGTTGACCATATGGAAGTTGTTCTTGAAATGGTGGAGGTTGGCCATATGGCTGTTGTTGCAGGTCCTTTTGATGATGCTTGCCCCATTCTCCATGGCGAGGTTGTTTGAAATTCTGGTTATAATGTTGTCTCTTGTGAGAGCCTGCAAAGTTACTAGCACCTGTTTGAGATCGCTTACGATAACCCTGACTGTCCTCATATCCCCCATATTGACTCTGGTCATGTTGTTGACGAAATCCGTATGGTTGTTGGGGAAGAGAAGTATCATTATATGGCTTTTCGTATGACTTTTCACCTTTTAATTTTTCATTATACGATTCCTCTTGAGGAATGTATTGCGGGAAATTGTTTCCATATCTCTTTTCCTTTGCTTTTGTCAAAATTTCTACAGCCACATCTGTATCAATATCGGCGTATTCGTCAAACTTGACACCTCCATCTTCGGTGCTTTCAAATGTTTGCACATCTACTTTGAGCTCCTTGATGATACAAGCAGCAAGAACTCCAGAATAAGCTGCTTCACTGATGACATCGCTGATATCCTTATGAGTGACATCTTCTGTATCAATGGTGATCTGGGAGTTGGCGAAAGCCTTTTTGACTTTTCTAATAAAGAAGACAGGTGATTTGCCTGTAATGTACAACTGGCAGTCTGGAATGAATTTCTTTGTACCGTAAGACTCGTTAGAACCTCCAGCCGAGAAGTCAGACTTCAATTGTTTCTTCGCCTTCTGAGGTTTGGAAGCATCTAGTCTCATCATCTTGTTATGCAAAGGAACATTTGATTCTCCTTTAATACATTCCAAACATGCGTCTGCCGTTTTAAACTGGGCAAAACCATATCCTGCTTTGATAGCAATCTGTATCACTTCTCCATACTTGCTGAAAATACGAAACAAATCTTGTTTGGAGATGGTGTTTGCTGGCAAGTTACCTATGAATAACCTCAGATTGTCAGGAAACTCTTCCCAAATCACCAGGTCCAAGTACTCAGCTTCTGTCTTAATAAAGTCATTATAAGCTGCCTCTTCTTCTGGGCTCATAGGAGCAGTGATATTGGGTCTACGGCAGAACTTATTCACAGGTATAAGAGGAATGGGGTCTTTCAAGTTCTTATAGGGTTTATTGTACGAATACACTTGATCATAGTTCATATCTGGGTCAATTTTTCCAGACAAGTTCAAGTGCTTTTTCTCCAACTGGTTTTGGATTAATTTCATCTGTTCGGTCTGCGACAAGTTGACAAAATTAGGATCTTTAACCAAGTCACTTTGCATAATAGCCTCATACGCTTGTATAATATCTTGTTGCGATGTGGGAGGAGGCGGAAGAGAAGGAGAAGATGTGAAACTGGCACCTACTTGAGGTTTTGGTGGAAGGCTGACTACGGGGCTCTTTCCTTTAACAATGGGGTTTTCGGGTTTGTTTGCAGGCCTAGAAGCTACATTTAAAGGCAAAGGAGGAGGATATGGCTCATGCTTTCTGTCCAAAACATCTTCTGGATCATAATCGTCTTCCTCTTCTGCTTCGTTGCCATTGCTTTCAATATTAGTTTTGCGAACATACAATTCGTCTTCAAAGTCATCAACAGGATTATTCACATTTTCGACTTCTTTTATTTGGAGACCATCGTTTTCAAACACATTCTCATTTTCATGAGGTTGATCATACTTCCGATCATGTTTTGGTTCATTAACTTCGGCTTGGTTTTCAGGCTCAGAAATAGTTGAATGAATTTCAGTATCATGCTTTTCGATTAGAGTTTCAGCTTCCAAATTTCTATCATCATAATGTTTTTCAGCTTCATGGCCAACTACAGTTTGAGGTTCATGAATTTCATCCTCTTGATTCCTCTCACATTGGGACTCTTGCTCCAATTCCCTAAATGCTGATTCAGGATCATACTCCTCTTCTTCGTCTTGTACTTCTTCGGCAGGATGGGCCACTGAAGCCTCGCTGTCTGAACCAGGTATTTGTCCCTGGTCAATTCTAGGCTCATAGTCTTCAAGGTCTCCTTCTTGACCCAAATGTTCGTACTCTTCTGACTGTAAGTGTGTGATTAAATGTTTCGAAGCAGTAATTTTTACTGCAGGAGCATCGCCATTGCCAACTTTATTGCCATCTTCGTTTAGTACAATTTCAACTTGGTCATGACTTTCTTGTTCTGGCCGATAGTCTGACTCTTTTCGTTCTAAATTGACTGGATTCACTTCCATGGCTACGGGATGTGAGAGTATTAAAAATAGAAAAGATTGCTAAAGAATATGAAAGAAGATGAAAAATGAAATAGAAAAAGAAGACTCGTATTAATTGAAGAATTTATACATGCCGACAGCATGCGCATAAATTTCAGAGATTGAGACTCCCATTCATTTTTCAAGATTTTATCTTTTATGAGCAGATAGTGAATTCATGCACGTGACATAATAGATAGTATAGATAATTGTGATATCACACTGTTTCTCAAGATTAAACAGCATAAACTCTACTCAGAAGCTCATTAAGCCTTCTATATATTTATATATACATTTATCTACATCGGTCCAGAATTATGCCATCTGCTACATCCTCCAGCTCAATTTCGGACTCAGTTTTCTATATGATTTCGTCACGTGCGCGTCTCAGATCAGCCTAATCGGGAAAACATAAACACCAGCCTGATTTATAGAACTGCAATTCATTCTGAAATACAACTGTCTTTTTCTGCCAACTTTTGAAATATCCACTTCTAAACTTCCATACCTCACCAATTCCCACTATAATACTACTAAAGTTATACACAATCTCACAATTTCGGCCCATAAATTCAATATGTCCATTTTCCAGAATTTTAATACTCACTCTTTGCGATCCACCAGAGGTTTCAAACTCAAACAACAGTCCCCTATAAGCTCGCCCCAGCCAATGGGCAACAGCGCTTTACCTTCTACGCCATATGTACAGAAATCCGACTATAGCCAACCATATCAAACCATCAACTACAAAAATTCCAACGACTCAAATGCTGCAAATTCTGGCCCCTTCACAAATGGTACTACCCAGACGGGAGCCAATGGCCAACCTGTATCATCCCACAAAGACATCCGGAACTACGCCGAACAGACTCTAGGGTCTGATAATGCCCTTATTCAAGCCGTCAAGTTACCCCAGGACGAGGACGTGAATGAGTGGTTGGCTATCCATGTTGTTGACTTCTACAATCAGATCAATATGCTCTACGGAGCAATCACCGAGTTCTGCTCGCCTACTACGTGTCCCAGAATGATAGCTACCGAAGAATACGAGTATTTGTGGCAGGAAACACTGCCTGCTGCTGCTGATGGATCGATGATACTGCCCAAACGACCTGTTTCGTTGCCTGCCTGTGAATACATCGAGAACTTGATGAACTGGGTCCAGGGCTTCTTTGATAACGACAACATCTTCCCGTCGAAAATCGGCGCTCCTTTCCCTCCCCAGTTCCCCAACTTGGTCAAGACCATCTTCAAGAGGTTGTTCAGAATATACGCCCATATCTACTGCCACCATTTCCATGAGATTAGTGAACTAGGCTTGCAAAGCCATTTGAACACCTCTTTGAAACATTATGTGTTGTTTGCTTCAGAATTCCTGTTGATAACCCAGAAGGACTACGGTCCTTTGGAGGACTTAGTGGATACTATGCTCAAGAAGTAGTTTATTTATTTGTAAGATATCTTACTTTTCAGAGATATCTTATTCGTCCATGAGAGCTTAATTGTTCGAGATATCTTACATAAGATATCTTAGGGGTTACATTGTATATCCGTTGTCTATCATCTTGTTGTCTACATCACATCGCTAGTTATGTACATTAGGTTATAGTAAATGCATGGAAACAGGAGGTATATTTTTCACACCAACTCGACCTCAGCAATCAAACAGAGGTGATCCGAAGGATACTGATTTAAACGAGGCTGTCCTGATGGCTCGGGACCCATTTCCTTAGGCTCAGGCATTCTCAACAACTTGATCAACCTTACTCCCTGCTTCTGCTCAACTTCTTGTGGAGAATCTACTACCGAAGCGAGATCTTCTTTTTCAGCATCCCAGCTGGAAATCACAAAGATATAGTCTAGGAGTCCTCGCCAGGAATTAGCCCAATTGGAGAACATGGGCTCGTTTCTGTCGTTGTCAAGTCCAGAGTTATTTGGATGAACCTGTTTGTATCCCACAGCATACAAAGAGATGGCTCTCATATCAAGGGCATTATGGGCATCTTGAATAGTTTTGACCAATTGCTGTTCTTCGGGGGTGCCTTCGTAGAATTCGGGCTCAGTCTCGGTAGGATTTGGTTTATCTGTAGCGTCTTCTTCTTCCTCATTATCATCATTTCCTTCGGAATCTTCCTCTTCTTTAGAATCAGCTTCTACCGACGTTTTGGTAGATTTTTCTTCGTCTTCAACTCCATCTCCATTGTTGTCTTCGAGACTATTTCTTCGCCTAGAGTACTGATAGGACAAGGCACATGTTATCACATTATTAGATCTGGTATCGTAAATTACCGGCTTTGCTGTAATGGAAAGATAAGGACAATCATAAGGTTGACTGTTCATGTCTCCCGTGAAAAACGAATAAAAGCCCTTTCGATTTCCAATGGTCGTATTGAGAGTCTTCATGAACTGTTTGTACTTGTACAAGACCAAGAAAGCCTGTCTGGTTCTTTCAAATGTACCAAAGGGATGCCAGAACATATGAGTAGTGCCTATAATGAGCCCATTTCTCTCACCGACCTTGGGATACTTTCTGAGAACGGCAGGAGTAAACTCAAGATATGCAAGTAATCCTATGTTCTGAGTAATGGTACGTGGTGGAGGTAGTTTTATATTATCGCTGGGATCAGTATCTTCATTGTCATAGTTGACAATCGTTTGGTATCTGAAAATGAACATATTCTTTCTGAATATGATAGCAACTCCGTGATTCTTTGTTCCACAGCTGTAGAATTTATGGTTATATCCCAACTTATCGAACTCCTTACTCCAGAACAGCTTGAACTGAATAACATCTACTTCCTGAAGACAGAGAATATCTGCATTGTAGTGTTTAAACTCTTCCAAAAGAGCACTGGAACGGTTTGGCCACTTTAGAGCTGCCCCATTAGTGGGAAAGAGACTCCGTCTAATCAAAGCCTGCGCCAAAATGTTGTAGGACATGATTTTGATTCTGAACTCGGATTCATTGTCAAGGCTATCGGTGTCTGGTAGCGCCAACATCGGTCTCTTAATGAAAATATCCTTCTTCGGCAGGGACAGGGGCAGTTTTTTGCCCAATGCCTCGTTCAGAGCTCGATGCTGTTGTTTACGTAACTCTCGAAGTCTCCGTTGCTCCGCTATGTACTCTGGCGTCAACATATCTGGATCTATAGCTTTTTTCGTAGTTGGTCTCTTCGTCTTGCGTGTGGAAGCAGATGGCTGTATAGACTCATTTTGTTTGTCTTTGGATACTGATTTCTCACCCATATATTTCTGGGATAGCTGAACTGTCTTAGGCACTTTTTCAGCCGTTGACTCCATTTCTTGAACGAATTCAAAGCAATTGAAGAGAAAAGGAAGAGGTCCCAAAAATCACCAAATTGCAAAATTTCTCATGATGTCGCATGAAAACTAGATCACCAGAATGCGACACGCGACATTCGCACGTATATCGATTTCTCTCATACTTAAGCAGAAGTGTTTAAACATATTAATCTTGATTCATAATTAATTGTTCTTTCTTCTAAAATAAAGAGCTAATCGTGATCATGATTTCACATAACGACGTCTATCTCAGACGGCTAGATCTGATCCTGCACCGTATCCACCACAGCCTAGCTCAATTGGTCCAGGTCAACCAGAACGAGTCTATTGATGATGCGAAATACGAGCTGTCCAACGTCATAAGAGACATCAACAAACAGCTTCTCAGCTACAAAGAATATCTCCAGATCTTACACAACCGACTCGGCCATTCCAAGTCCGATACGGCAGTTTACGACCAATATCATTCCAAGTACGTTGCTCTTAAGTGCAAGACACGTGACTTCCACTTATATAACCATAAACTCAATAACGAAATCATCCATAAACAGCGAATTGAACGTTATTCGCTTGATGAAAAGGAAAATCTTCCAGACCTGAACTCTCAGGAATCTGCACGCGAACAGTTGTTTGCCCATCGGTCAAAGAAAATCCAGGAAGCCAAAGAGACGTCAGTGAATGAACAGATTCTCCAACTGAACAAGTTGATTACAACTTCGCTTCAGAATTCACGACAATTGCTTTCAACTTCAGTGATGCAGTCGGAGTTAAACATAGACCTGCTTGACCAGCAGACCAAAGACTTGCGTCGTTTAAATGAGGATTTTTTGAAGTTCAATGACTTGTTGACTAGATCTAGACAGATAGTCAAGTTTATTGAGAAACAGGATAAATCCGATAGAAGACGGATTTACATGAGCATCGGGTTCTTTTTGCTCTGCTGTATATGGGTGGTATACAAACGAATCTTGAGAGCACCAATAAAGTTGTTGTTGTGGTCGTTCTTTAAGATTTTCCGTATCTTCAACTGGCTCTTTGTTTCTCTGGATAGCGTAGAGAAATTGGGAACTGAAGAGATCCTTACCGCTATAATGACATCTTCCATTACTATTGGGTCTATTAGATCTGTAGAGACTGCGGTGGAGAGCTCTGTGGCTTTAGGAACCATTGAGGCAATTAGTCAGACAATATCACTAATAGTCTCTGATGTAGTTTCTACTGCTGTACGTTTCGCAGAATCATCAACTGTGAGTGAATT
Source organism: Scheffersomyces segobiensis (assembly GCA_030564745.1). Taxonomy (NCBI): domain Eukaryota; kingdom Fungi; phylum Ascomycota; class Pichiomycetes; order Serinales; family Debaryomycetaceae; genus Scheffersomyces; species Scheffersomyces segobiensis. Next base: position 440,234 of record JAKTZB010000003.1, read on the forward strand.
GGTTAGTACAACATCAGAAAGACTCATAGACGAGCTTTAGTTACGAATAGACAGAGAACTCAAAATGCATTATTTCATTTTATATATTATATTGATATATCTTAGTGATTCGTTTTGATTCACGACAATTTTAATTTTATTTCGGTACATCATTATCATGGCAATTCAACCTTGACAGAGTCACCGTTTTTCTTAGACGATTCAATGGCTGCGACGACAATAGCAAAGTGGTGGAAAGCCTTGGCTGGAGTGACGTTGACCAACGACTTGTCCTTGGCAGAAACAGCAGCAGCAAAGTTCTTAAATTCTTCGGCGATGGTGTTACCGTTTTCGATTTCAATAACCTTCTTACCTTCGGATCTTTCAGCAGAAGGACCAATCTGGTAGGTGATGGTAGGAGTCTCCAAGGTTGGAGACCAGTCGTAGACAATAGAACCATTGGTACCGTAGATGGTGAACGAGGTAGACTTGTCAGTAGCACCGAAAGCCGATCCATAGGTGAAAGTTCCGATAGCTCCACTGGTCAACTTGAAAGTGGAGAAGAGAACATCGTCGTCACCTGACTCTTCATGGACCTGTCTAGTCAAAGCCGAAACGGACTCGACAGGGCCCAAGACCTCGGTCAACAATGCCAACTGGTGAACACCACCGTCAGATAAAAAGCCTCCTACATGTTCAGGATGTTGTCTCCAAGAAGTAGCCAAGTACTTGTTAACGTCGTTCCATGGGCCAGTAGCTCTGTAGGTGAAAGAAAGAACTTCACCAATCTTTGGCAAGATGTCGTCCTTAAGTACGGACACAGCCTTCAAGTAGGCCCAGTTTTCTAAAACAATGATTGGTAGTTCAGTAGACTCGGACAACTTGACAATTTCTTTAGCCTGTGCCAAGTTGGCTGCGATGGGCTTCTCAAATGCAATTGGCTTGTTGTGTTTGATGGCAAGCTTGACAGCGTCCAAGTTGAACTGGACAGGCAACAAGGCGTCCACGAAATCGGTCTTGTCGTCTTCAAAAACTTCTTCCAAGGTATCGTAGACATTGCTCTTGTCGATTCCAGCTTTTTCGGCAAATTTTTCGGCCTTGGCCCTTGTTCTGTTGTAGGCTGCTGTGACTTTCAAGTTGGGAATACCCTGAATGGTTGGCAAGTGGCTATCAGTAGCAAAGATCCCTGTACCGACAACGGCGATGTTCAATGGAGAAGACATAGTAGTATTGGTCAATTGAATGTTCTAATTCCTTTAGAAAGAGTTTATAGGGGTTATAAATTGTTGTGATGGAATTATTCTGATGCGAAACTGGAAACTTAAATGTGGAATAATCTTGAAAAATTTAATGCGGTGAAAGGCTGATTATTAATTAGCAAAAATAGACCGAGACACTTCCGTGAAGTTTTATGTAGAGTCTACGTGCAACAGCTGAGGCTCTCATCAGCCACAGAACGTTCCCCCAGCTTTCGTGTAGATCCTAGTTGACCCAGGGAAAAAAGTATGGAAAGACCTTCTGAGTGCACGTATAGGTTGGGGGACACCGGAAAAACTCTCCCTCAATATTGGCCCGAATGGGAAAAATAAAGTGGAGGAACTTGTTTTGCTCTTTGTTCTTCAGCACTTCTGGTTAACCTACATATTTTAATATTTGTTGGTATATTTTCAATGCTACTTTTGAATTCCTGCTGACTGGAATGACGTGGGTCTGTATTCGTAGCCGCTTCCTCTGTTGAGCGGAGTTCATGCAAGTTCAAAAAATTTTCTGTACGCCTTTAGTAGAATAAATGGATTGTTATCTTGTAAAGCTATTTTGCACCCTCTTCGTAGTCGATCAACTTGACCAGATAAGTTCTGGATTTCAATGAGTAGCCTGAATTCTTGGACGACTTCTTGGCCTCTACACAGCTCTTATATTTGTGACGAGAACTGGCTACCTCAAGCATGTTGTTGATGAGATTGTACTCTGTCAAAATAATATTTTGCAATTTTTCTAGATTGGTAGCCAACGCCAGGTGCTTATTAATTTCCCCACCTCCAAGGTAATGCATCTGTACGTCACAAATCTCATCAATGCAACGTAGCATGCTTTTGTAGTTCAAGGAGAAGAGCTTACGTCCATAATAGGAGAAAACCACCGGGAACTTGTACTCCATATTTGCCAAAAAAGACGTGAGAACATAGTTCCAGTTTTGCACCATCCGGATCAACTCCACGGTACGTTTTTCCGTGAGCATCTCAAGCATCACTGTCATTTCCTCGAGCGTATTAGTCATGTCAAGAACATCGCTGCAGAACTGCTGCAGATTTCGTAGAGCGTCGAAGATTTGGCAACTAAGTTGAATCGAGAAACTTGTCGTAGAGGTGGTTTCGTTTTCTACTAATAAACTTGGCTTGTAACCAAGCGACTCCCATAAAGAAGCATGGATGATTTTAGTCCCAATTTTCTCGACTAGATTGTTGTATGATTCTCCATGGATGATTCTTCCGTTGAGAACGAGTTTGAACTTTAACTAAACTGGTTAGTTAGCCATTCTACAATTTCTAAAGAAGCCAAGGGCTTCACGCAGCCATTCTACGATTTCTACTGTAGCACATACACGTAATTTTGCCGAAGGAACGACAAATGATTTCTGGCTTAGCTCTTCTTCTCTTCCTAGTTTATACCCATACGAGAGAGTCACGTAATCTGTATCTCTTCTGAGACTGAGAGTGTTCATATTTTGGAGGTGGTGAAGAAGAATAAATTGATAATTCAAAGAAAATCTGTCACAATCACAAGTTTCTATTTACCAAATATGCGGTAGAAACTGTTTTGCGCACTGCGAATTAATATTTACCATTTCAGTTTACGCCTTTAATCTCTGCTTCTGTTATTTCTCTTCGCTTTTTTAGCGTATAAATGAATTCTGAAAAGATATAGCATATCGAATAGATACCAGCATTCTCGATGTTGAAGACGGCTAAGTTTACGGCCCGAAAATCGGGAGTGATTCTTCACCATCCCATCGTTTCCAGTGAAATCAGAAACCAACTAGATCAAATACCTGTGTTCAAAAACAAGCTCCGTGCACTTTATAGACGTTTCTACCGTCTCAGAAATATGATCTATACCGGTCATAGTCAAGCTCCCATACTGTATCATACGATTTTGCGAAGAAACTTTGAACGTATCGACTTCAATGTACGTAGAAATGCAGTTTTAGGCAAGGAAATAGAAAACCACCAACTATCCGAAATAGAGTTGATAATGAGAATGGTCAACACTGTTATGTTTGTATTCAATTCCACTGTTAGTACTAGAAGTACAGAAGAACAAGAACCACAAGTGCTTTACTTCGAGGACATAAAGAAGACAGTGAGTCACACAATGGAGAACTCTATAGTTTCAACTATTCTTCGAATGGATAAAGAGAAACCCGACATTATTAAATACGACTTTAAGTACAACTGGATTGAGCTGTTTGATCGATTTATGGAGGGATACGATGAGCATTTTGAGAAAAGTCCAAGTAGTAAGAGGTATGGAAGCAAGTATCCAATGAATTGGATAGGGTTTCGCCAGTACGAGACTACTTTGATGAGATTGAATGAAAGTATGGGATTGTGTTTGTAGACGTGTGAACAGAGGAATACTGAGAGAGAGAAATGTGTTATCACATCCAGAGTCTGAACGCCATAAAGAACGGGACTTCATAAATATAACATGGTGAGTGAGTACGAGGCTCGACTATGAATTTGAAGCTCTACTATGAGAGCAAGCCTTGACATTCAAAGAATTCAGAATTTCAAACATTCAGTGATTCCTACTAGAGCTTGTGAAGCGATATTGACAGCATCGACTCCCATCTTTGAGACTTGGGACTAATCTTAGATTCCTGATAATAACCGTAGTAGTTTGTATGCTACTCTTCAATGCCCTGTGCACAAATTTATGCCTCACACAGGTCTCAGGTGGGATTTTTCATTTGCCTCTTCATTCTTTTCGACATTCATTCAATTGTTATTCAAGTGTAGTCAACTATAGCGAGTAATTCTTTTAGATTATTGCTAATCATATATTCATATCACAATGGCTTTGTTTTCGTTTGGAAAAAAGCCTGAATCCGCTACTCCTCTTGGACCTCAGCAAGTAGAGCAACGAGCACATGATTCAGTCCACACACCTTTGAGTTCTATTCCAGAACCTTCCGATATCAGCCAGACATTGGACAAAATCACTGGCAGACGTAGCCCGCTCCGGGTGACCGAGATCAACCCAGAACGGACGAGAGCTGAAGTCGACGTTGACATCACCAGCTTTGTCAACGGTAAACCGGACAATCTTTACATTATTGATGGAGAGAAGAACGTTACCAAAAGCATCATTTGTACCAATGACGCCGATGGAGGCAAGACCTGTTTGAAGTTGCAAATCAGCTCGATCGAGTTGTTCAAGACAATGCAAAAGTTGGATTACTTCTGTTCGCTTCCGGATGACATTTCAGCTACTTATTTCGAGTGTCGCAAGATTCAGTAATGGCAATTACAATATAAAAAGACAGGAAACGTTATATCAATTAAGAAATGTTAAGTATATCGTGTAAATAGAATAGGAGAAGTATCTGTTGAGAAAAATGTATTAAGAGAGAAATTGTAATGTAGTAAACCTCGCAAAGGTAATGTACTCAAGAGACGAGAATACAAAGCAAGAGAGGAAAGACTCCAATGATATTAAAGAAATGCCAACACCAAGCAGCTTCAATAAAGAAAAGGGCCAAATTGTAAGTGCAAGAAATAGATATTTCAGTAGAGATATTATATTTGAGAAATGAAATGTGAAAAGAGCTGAAACTTAACTTCGAAACTACATGAAAAATCAAACTCTACAACAAATTTATCATGCAACGTCATTAATTACATTATGCTAGCGTATCTATTAAACCATGAACGATTCTCCACATCCACACGTTCCCTTTGAGTTTGGATTCTTGAAGATGAACCTAGAAGACAATTTGTCATCCAACCAGTCCATTTCTGAACCAACAATAGAAAATAAGGCTTTAGAGTCGATCAACACCTTAACACCATCTTGTTCTATCAACTCGTCAAATTTGCCTGGATGGTCTACATACTCTAAATGGTACGTCAACCCAGAACAGCCTCTATTTCTCACCCCTATTCTGATGAGCTTGGGTTGCGGCTGGTTCAACAAGGCTAGCAAGTGGTCTACGGCATTGGACGTCAAGGTTATCAATGCCTTTCTTGGGCGCAATACTCTCTTCCTTTTAGTAGCGGTAGGACTAGAAATTGTAGGTGCGGTAGAATTTACAGTAAAACTGGTAGTGGTTGCTCTTACTGGCGTAACAGTGGGTGTGGGTATGTATTTTGGCTGTTCGATCTCAGTGATGGTGTGTTCTGGTATGGGCAGAGCAGCAACCGTTCCAGACTTCTTCGTATCCAAGTCTTTCAAAGAATTATTGGAAAATCTGGATGTTCTAGATCTCCTTATAGGCACCTTGGGCAAAGGAGCTGTAGCAGAAGAAGGATCCGTACCACATTCGTTTATCTCATGCTTGGCCCATCTGGCTGAGGTTGAGCCGGAATTTGTACTCTGGTTAGAACGAGAGTAGTTCAACCCAGAATAGAAAGAATTTCCACCAGCCGCAGCCTTGACAGGTACGGTTTGCATGAATCTCTTGGAACCTTCGGTAGTAGCATCGTTAGAAAGATATCTTATGGTTCTTGCCGCCACGACAGGAAGTCTTGTTCTTGTGACTACGTTCATTGTGAATAAGTGATAAATATGATGATGAAGAATGTGAAATTATGAGGAATGAATCAGGTAAATCACAAGTCTTTGAATATGATAATCCAGGAACTGATGTGTAATTGGTTGAATGTGTGAGACTGAGTGATCTATATGTTTCAGTAGTAGATTGAATGAGAATTATCCAGTATCTGATAAAAATACGATGTCAGATCGTGAAATCTAAGAAGTCTAGGAAATCTAGAAGATGACGGAAGTATGAAGTTTTGGGAAGTCGACTCTTTGTTAGCTCTGATAGCAAATATGTGGCTGGTGCTTCGAAGTCTGAAGATGGCTACAATCAACCAATCTCTATTTATTCTGTTTACGGATTACGAATCATAAAGAAACATAAGCGGTAAGTAAAATATATATCCATTACATAATTACTGATGGGTAATCTACTTCGGCAGCGCACGACATCCCTGAGCAATAAAAAAAGTTAAGTATGGGGGCCAGCGGTCAGCAGTTTCTGGTAGCTTATGATTGGTCTAATTAATGCAGGAGTCCAGCTCGGGTCCGTGGCCGACTCGGACAACAAATTTGCAAATATTTGTCTGCTGCACATGTGATGGGAGCCAGATGACGTCGATCATGTGATACAAATTAGTTGACTTCAGCACCTGACGTGTATCACCTGACAGTGACAACTTGTTCTCCAAACATTTGCATCGTGGGATACGCGTGCATATAGCGGTATTGGATCCCGCATATTGGCGACATTCGACGACATCCCAACACATCTTTCTTGGTATGGATACCCCTCTATTATTTTCTTTTCGGCTTTCCGAGGATAATGTATGTCGTTTCTCCGTGCGAATGTCGCGGGCAAGTTGAAGATGCCCATAGATTTGGTTGGTGAGAACTGGCAGCCACTAGTGGATTTCATGGCGAATGCCCATCCCACCTGTCCACGTAAATTCCGTGTCTGTTTGACAATCAGGAGCACGAGCGACATTATTGAGGTGGATAATATTGTTAATTGCTTTACTGCAGATTTTATCAACCCATTCTGAGAGCAAAGCGCGTTTCTTTTTGCCATCTTGGACGGTAGGGGCTAATGCAGCTGTGGTACGTGCAGCTTAGCTATCAAGCTTTTTTAGCACAAAAGTTGAATTATTTTTATGACTGCTGCCCCCGCAATTTGGCTAAATTATTCTTTGGAATTATCTGGGTCCATCTTCAAATATACGAACTCTCTGACTAAAAATGTGTCCGGGAACTCCTTTCGTTAGATAGACTTTTGAAAAGCAAACGGGTTGACCAGAAGTCGGAGTCAGGGACCATCGGAACATTAGCAGGACTCAGAAGTTCCGGACTTGTCGGGCCTGCTGGTCTTCGGGCTGTCGGATCTGAAATGGGGCAAGTGTGGTTGGGCTATCTGATCAGATAATGCGAACCTGAGGAAATAGACCATTTTGGCTCTGCGTCCGGGCCGTTGTATTGCTGTTGAGACTTGTGCCCTTCTCCGGGGGAATGGGTCTGGAGTGACGGTTGTTCCCCTCCACGTTAGCATCATTACCACTTGAAGAATCCCATATTTTCCAGGGTCGACTAATGAAGAAACCGTCTTTTGACCGAATGATAAATAGCAACAAATTAGAGTAATGGAATAATATCTTGGGTCAATTTCGTCCATGGTTGTAGTTTCTCAAGACAAAAAATTGCATCCTCTATCCTTTTCCGAGGTTGCCAGTTTAGGGGGGACCTCCCGCAAACGATCCCCATAAAGTGAAACAATTAGCTGCACAGTTTAGCGCAACCAAAATTGTTGAGAGTTTCGTTTTCGTTTTCTCCCTAGATGCTGATCTTGAGATGGTTCTGGCGCTTGGTCAGGTGTTCTAGAGCCCTTTAGTGGGAACGTGAAATTTTCCGCGATGCTTCTCCTTTGACTTGCGAGAGATGGTCACAACGAATGCCTTCTAAAAAATGTCCTCGCCGTCGATGGGGCCCGTTCGGGACATCTCCGAATGTACTGGGAGCCCAATGTGGGACAATCGTCGGCACTACCTCTTGATCTTACATCCAGTACCTTTTCGGTTAGGGATGTGTGAATGAAGCATCCATCTCTGCATGCACTACTTACTTGGTCGAAGTGTGGGGCAGTCCTTGGGCTTCGGTAACCCCAGCTACATTCTGTATAGATTAGAGTTGATATATATATAATGTACGCCCCAGCACAAACACGTTAAAAAACTGGCGGGCTATTTTGTATGTCAAGCAAGTCACAGAACCATGCCCGACACCACCAAGAGAGTTAAAGTGTTCACGTCTTCCAAGCGGAAAAAGATCACCAGGGCTTGCGACGTGTGCAAGCAGCGCAAGATGAAGGTATGTAAAGCTCGAGTCGGAGCCCGTTCAGAGCCTGTTCGGACTCTGATGACAAATCGGAATAATGGACTGAACTTTTCTATTCAGCTACGTTGATTCCTTCTGTTCAACCCCTGCCAATTCCAAATTGTAGCACATGGGTTGATTCGGCAGAAGGTTTCTTCTGTTACATTTTTGACGTATTTTTTTCTGCAGCTGAAAATTTGATTCAGTTTCAGGTTCCAATATTTTGCGCCTGAAAACTAACACCCCTGTCAGTGCAATGGACAACTCCCGTGTCTATTTTGCAAGAAGCGAGGCATGGATTGCTCTTATCTCAAAGTGGACGGCAGATCGTTAAGAGGAAGATCCATCAAGGCTATGCAGACCCCCACTCGCTCTCAAAGTTTGGCGGAAGCTTCCACATCCTCATCGTCCTCAAACAAAGAGCCCACTTTCTCCTATTCTAATTCCGGAGAGTCCGACTGTAGTTTGCCTTCTGCGGACTCTAATGTGCCTCCACAGACTTCCATGAATTCTCTTGCGGAAATTAGAAAACTACACATGATCCAGACTGCAATGGCTCCTACACTATCCTTGTCTGGGCTCTGTAGCAATCTTGAGTCGACGTTAGCGACTACTTTCCAGCCAGAAATGAACTTATGTTTAGAAGAAGACTCTGAAGGGGTACCCAAACTAGAAGAAAAGCATTTGAGATTGCTTCTCAGCACTGGTGGAGACTTGCGTTTCTATGGGGAAATCGCGCCTTTTTCCTTCCTCAACGAATGTAGAGCGCTTTTTGCAGAAACCTTGGGCATCTCAAAATTTACCATAGTGCCCTTGGAAGAGTTCATAGTGACGGAGAGAAAGTATTCTCACCAATTCACGAAATTGCCTTTGCCTTCAAGGGAGCTGTGTAATATTGTTATCCAGATCTTTAGAGAGAATATCAACGACACTTTCTATGTGTTTGACATGGACCACTTTGAGAAAAGGGTAGTGGATCCCATCTACGATGAAGAAATTCCTGGTCGTGAAAACATGTACTGTCTATTCAATTTTGTTCTTGCCATTGGAGCATTATACATTGAATTTTCCGACTGTATGGACTCGGATAAATTGGGCATTCTTAAATCTTCAGAATACTTCGACTGTGCCCAGAACATTATGCGAAATGTCTGCTATGATGAAAAGCTCTGGATCGCCGAAGCTCACTACTTGCAGCATTTCTATTACCTGTCAAACAGCCAACGCAGTTCGTCGTGGTTGCATTTGGGAAATACTATCCGTATTGCACAAGCTCTTGGGTTGCATCGCAAGCATGTTAACGAGCGCTGTGGTGATGTAAGCATTTGTGCTCATAGAAGACGTCTTTGGAAGAGTATTTTCATATGTGATAGAATTGCGTCTTTCAACTTGGGACGTCCTCTTACTATTAGCGATTACGACTGGGATGATTCTGAAAGCTTGACAGAGAAAGAGTTTCTTTCCAAAGAAGAATCTATACGGAGAGAATGTCAAACAGCTCTCTGTGGAATAAGCAAGATCAATGGGAATATAGTCCAGAATATATATCGCTCTGGAAGCATCAACGTCAAGAGAGCTAAGTTGTTAGCTCTCGATTCGCGATTATGGTCCAATTCGTTGGATGATGACTTGAAGATTACTCCTGAGTTCGAGCGTCTCCTTCAGGATTCAACTCAAGCCAACAACTATAATATCGTGTTGGTTCACTTGAGCCAGTTCTACGGACTCATGACATTGGGACGTCCTTTCTTGATGTATGCTGTTTCAAGGAAATTGAACCCCTCTGCATTTCGGTCCAATGACTTCAACGATGATACCCTGCTCTTGAATTTCAGCAAGATATGCATTAAGGTGGCACTCTTGGTGATCAAGTTGTTGAAGAGCTTCCATGAGCACAACAAGAAGAGAAAGGAAGTCTTCTCCAGCACGAGCATCTGTTTCTATGCTGCCTTGGTGTTGGGTTTGTCTCTCCTATACCAGAAAGCGCTGCAAGCCAGCGACGCCAAGTATGTGGCTGTTCTCACATCTGCAATTGGCGATGCCAGAGACATCTTGTTGGACAGTGCCCGTTTTGATCTGGTTGCCAAATGCTGGGCTCAAAATATAGAGCTCTTGCAAGAAGCTCTTACCCAAGATTTGCCTTTAAATCACGAGGTAGATCTTGGAGGCTCAGGAGACGAAGCGGGCGACGAAATCGAATTCGACGAGATCTCCACTTCCATCTATGAAAGACCACAGCTTGAACTGCTGGCCTCTTCCGACGATGAAGATGTCTACATGGAATTGGGAACCCAGCTGAGCTACATACCTTCAGCTACATTGGGAACAAGCTGCTTAAAGGACTTGGTAATGCTTTCTACAAACAACTGCCTCGACGCCTTCAAGTACGAGTACCAGGGGGATTATCTAGTGTTGGGTGGAGGAGATTGAATACTTTATTCTTGAACTGTTGCTGTTGCAACAATGTTATTTATTTCTATATTTATATTTTGGTCGGTTTTATCATGAGTGTATATATTAGATAGAAAATGGTGTTTATCGGAACAATCAAACAATTGCAAACGGTAGCTACAATGTCTGTAAATTGTCTATAAACAATGCTAAGCTATTTGTTCGTAGGAGACGTTGATGATCTCCACCACCGTATCTTGTACTGGAGATTTTTGATCCAGTCCAAATCGATGGGAGGTTTCTTTGGAGTTTCTGCGGCTGCATTACGAAGATAGTCCAACTGGCTCATCAATCCTTCAGAGAAATTCGACGACTTCGTAGTCGCCAATTTTCTCGTAGGATTTATAAAGCTGAAATTGGCCAGTTTGGAAATATATGGCCTTTGCTGGTCGTATTTCGTCTGGATGGATCGGAAGATCTCCAACAAGCGAATATTGGCAGATTCCTGAGGTTGAGAATCAACAGCCAACTCGTTCTCGTACAACTCGTTGAAGAAATCTTCATAGGTCTCTACGCATTCCCAGCAAATGAACTCAGTATACAAGTGGTTGATCTTGGTTGTGCTGTTATTGGAAACCTTAAACTTCTTGTTGTTGTTGATGATCGAGCTAATTTCGTACAACGGCTTTTCACAGAGATCACAGTATTTCAACAAATCAGAGCCTGGAATCTTTCCAAAGATCTCCTCGAGGTTTTCTGTACGAGCTGCATTGGGTTTGACGATTGTGTTGTCGTTCGAAATCGCCCTCTTATTCGTAGTACGTCTGGCAGACTCGGTAGAGCCTGCGAACGTGGAGGCGTCAGATATGCTGGTAGTTTCAGTCTTGCAACCAATGTCGACATCTACACCCACGTCTCCATCTATGGCAGCTGTGTTTGGAAGCCTATGCAAAGTTGCAGAGTTGATTCTCTGCTTGAACGTCGCCAACGACTTCTTCTTGTTAATTCTGGCTTGTTCATGCGGAAAAGAGACCGATGTCAGTATGGGACTCGACAAGAGACTGGTTTCGGCTATATCTCGTGAGTACATGTAATCTTCTACAAGAACTATGGGGTCCTGGCTCTCGTCTTCGTCATAGTCGTATTCTTCGTATTCGTCTTCGAATTCGCTCTTGGTATGGTCTACAATGCTGTTGATGTCATATTGTTCAGAAAATACGGTGTTGGCTTCATTTTTGTTGTTTGTGCTGTTGGAGTTGGACTCGGCTGAAACTGATGGCATTACCACTTCATTCAACAAGTTCTCCTTTTCTTCTACTGGTAATGCGATCCCCAATCCTCCCGAAGTACGCTGGGTCGACGGGGTATTGGAACTGGACGTTGAGCTGCGATTTCTCATCTTGGGAGGAGGTGGGAATGGTAGTGACGTTAAAGTGGTATCGTCTATGAGATCTAGTTTTGAAGGCTGGTGTTTGAGTATCGACGGCACAGACGAGTTGAGTTTGGGAAACAGTGTAATACAGCAATTATTGCTTAAGTTGCTATTCATGGCAATGCTCTTGTCTTTGAGAGGAAGGTTTATGAGTAGCTCTTGGGAGGAATTCATGCGTGAGAGACTGAGGTTGGTAGAGCGAATGACATATGAACGAGGAAGACTGGGAATACTTCCATTGTTGTTGTTCATACTAGTGAAATTACTGATGTTGCTGTTATTACTGGTACCGTTCTTAATGGTGTTGTTGTGGCCAATATTGTCGCTAGTGTTAATGGCATTGCTTGCCATAGTGTCAGTTTTGCTACTAGCGCTAGGTACAGTATGGATCATTGAACTGGAGTTAGACATGTTGACTGTCCTATCGTTAGCAGAATTATGTGAAGAGATCTCGTTAGCATTTCGTGCAGCGCTTGTATAGGTTTTGCTGGGATCTTCGGATAGAGTCCTGAAATCGGCAGGAGACGGTGATGCCTGATCCGGTTTCGCCATGTTAAACGAGTGTGAGATTTGATAGCCAAATCGAACGACAAATCCAGAAGGGAAGACAACCGAAAACGAAACGAACGTGAAAGTAAACGACCGTCAGTGAGAAATCAACACAATAAGGGCCACACAGAAGATCGAATTAGGGCGATGGTGTCTTTTCCTGTGAATCCAGAACAGCTCCAAAAATGTGCAGAAGTGCCGTTATGTAAGGGAACTGTCAGGTATACAAAATTGTTGGAGTAGCGACTAGAAATGAGCCAGAGAAGAACCAAACACAAAGTTCCCCAGTCTAGAAGTAACGTGTGGTGTACGCTTGGATACGATAAGGTGAAGGAATATGAATACAAATAAATATAAAATAAATAAACACATACAAAAACAAATATGAAGATATAAAACCAATAATATACAAGGGGTTTCTTTACCTTAAGTGAGAAATGAATTTCCAATTTATAAACACATCTGACTTCTAGTAGCGGAAATAGATCTCGTCCAACGACTATTCTGTCAACCGTCTAAACAACAGAAATCTAAACGATCCTATATTCCCTTAAAGAACAATAAACCCTCTGGCCACAAAAAAAAAACAATACCTCTTGCTGTTCTGTATAGGCTGCTTTGGTGGTCACGTGATGTGTTTCGCATGATGGAAACTAAGATATAGGATCTCTAGAATTTCCGAGGTGGGAAGCCTCGGATTGGACTTATACAGTCGTCCGAAGCAGCAATTCGGGCATTTGTTGGTCTCAACTTGTTGAACAGTTGAGCGACATTAGAAGGGTAAAATGAGGAAGATGGTTTAAGAAGAATATATAAACCCGATTGAATTTCTTTCTAGTTCAAACAGTTTTTTAGTAGCTATTCAGTGATTAGTATGAATTCCAAGTCCAGTTCCGTATATAAGTCGAAAAAGAAAACCGGTTTCTGCATACAGGTTTTCTGCCTTCACACGCCTCCGAAGCAATCCTGCGTGTTGGCTGTCGCACAAAACCGAAACGACATTTCACTTAGGCCTATAAACAAATCCAAGTCTCGGAAACAAGGAAGCGGCTGGTGCACGTGACTCCACTTGAGTCCCAGCTTCCTGTCGGATTTCTTGCCCTATAATCCGACTTGGAGGATGGTTTCGTTGCCATCAGCCAGTGCATAGTATGTTTCACGGCTATTGTATGTGCTGGAATTTGTATTCATTCTGTGTTCGTGTAATTCTCAATCTCAGCTAACAAATAATGACAACTTGAAACCAAAATGTTCAGGGCTTGCTGGCTAAGCATTGTTGTTGTCTCGTAATTCTTGCTTTCCAAGATTGGCACAAGACCCTCTTTCCATTCAGCAGGACCACTAGTACATGTGCCTCTACCTCTTGAAGCGTCTCAATGTCTGCTGTTTCTAGGATAAAACGAACAGAGGTGGTGGAACCTGCATTGGAACCCCAAAGTGAGAACAGCCTTTTCGTTGACGATTTCTACTGACTTCTAGCAAGCTTCTGTTAATTAAAACTACCAGGTAAGATAGTGTAGTAGTTTGCTCGATGCATAATTGCCCATCCTGCTTCTTGCGAATTCTTGCCAAACTTTTTGAATTTCTTGTATTTAAGATTGTTTGTTTTCGCAAATTTTGTTTCCTGAAGATATTTGCTAAACCTCACAATTAAATATTTTTGAACATACGTTCAAGTAAAAATTACTTAAAAGTATACTCTTAGTGAAAGGAAAACAAGTTGCTAAAACTTCAGTTCTAGTGGAACGGACAACCTTTACGCTGTTTGTACATTTGCACATTTGTACGGGTGGAGATTTCATTTACTAAATGCAAAGTTTACTGCACCAGAGGTATTTTTTGGTTGCAAAAAAATACTTTATTGTCAAATTTATAATTCAGAATAAAATTGATTGTACAACTGATTCCTTACGGTATGCTTTTAAAATTCTCCTTGTCATTTTGAATACTAATGCAGTTACTGGAAACAAAACTTTTTAGTTGAGTTGCAATATTTCAAGCATAAATATTGTGTAATTTCAGAAGTATACCTGGAGAGATTTATGTACAAAGGAGCAGCACGACCACTCAATCAGCAATATTTCTTCAGTTTCTTACATTCAGAATTACACACTGTTGGTATGAAATTATAGAGAACAAACCTTACTTGCGACTTTTCTTTTAAATTCTTGAATTGAATGTTCTAAATGCCTCTCTTGCTAAACATTTCACCATTTAATAGCCATCTTCAATTTAACTGAAAATACAGGTGTATACACTTCTAACAGGAGAATATATATTCTTCGTTATGCTGTTATTCTTCTAGATCTAAGTAAAGCTTCATGCAGAACATCACCATCATTAGTGTCGTTGGCCCAATCCCTAATATCTCTAAAAATTCTTTGCAGAATTAGTTTGTCCATTTCCATCTCCTGTTGTCTAACTCTTAACATTAAAGTTTCGCAAACCTCAATCAACAACGAAAATCCTCTGTTTTCTTGTCTTCGTTTGAATTCAATTACAGGTTGCCAATACTGAAGTTGTAAATTGAATCTCAACTCAAGCACTGAAAGCTTATGAAAATAATTTGCACCACTACCTAAAATAGAAGGAATTGATTGATCCAGAATCATAGGGCAGTTGTTGAGTGACAACCGTTGAAGTGAATGACTGCATTGCATAGCCAATTCCCAAACAATACTATCTGTTATGTGACATCCAGCTAAACCAACAGTATGTAAATTGGTATTATTGCTGATCAACTTGGACACGCCATGGTCGGTGATAAGGAATCCTTTTTGTTTCCTTCCCAAATTAATCGTTGTTAGCTTGCTGGTATGTTTGGCTAATTGGTAGATTCCAGCATCAGATACAAGCTCACAAGCTCGAATGTCCAAGACTTCTAGGTTTGGACAGCACTCACCAATATATCTCAAAAATTCATCGTCTATCACTTTGGAACCTGTTATTATTAGCTTCTTCAATTTGTGGCTGTTCTTAAAAAATTCCTTTCCTGGAAGCAATTTTGGACACATATATAATTCTAGCCATTCCAAGTCAGCAAAATCTATGTATGGAGTTATTTTGTTTAATGCCTGCTGCTTAACCTGAAACAATTTGTGAAGAACAAATACTGTTGGCTTGAATTGAATAGACGGAATGTTATTAATGAATTGAAAAAAATGAAATTCGTCACTGAATAGGAATTTCTTGCGTATGATTTCTGTAGCCACTTGGTTAAATAATCTGTTGACTTGCAAACAGTTAAATAAAACTCCAGAATACGATTTTATAGTTCTACCTTCCAAGAGTTGTTCATGTAGTGATAATTCTGCTTGATTCTTATCTCCATGAATTAGCAATGCATGGTTAAATGATAGTGGTTTTCTCCGAGTAGGGGCGATTTCTTGAGGAATGACAGTGTTGCTAATATCTGCAAATTCAAGAATCTTGTGAACAATTTCAGGGATTTCAAAGATGGAAAGAGTGTTCTTCGTTGGTTCCTCCAAGTCATCTAATATATTTGTAAGTGAAGCAGAGTGCAAATCACTGAAGTAGTAACTCCTAGTGACAGAATTTTTGACTGGTGAACTATTTTGTGTAGTATCATCTTCAGTCAAATCTGGTAAGGATTCGAGATCAGAAGTGTCTGAAGCAGATGACGGTGAAGAGTAACTTGAATCAAATGAAAATTCAGAACTCCCTAGGTTTGTTGAATATTGTTGAATGTTCTGAGAAGCACCAACTAAAGTAGTACATGCTAACGATCTCACCCGTCTTCTTGTAAATCTCTTTGGACTGCAAGTAATCGTAGACGATACAGCGGTCAATGCTGAGCTACAAGAAGAGGCGGAAAAGACCCTATTATTGTATTTGTATGAAACAGACTTTGCCCTCTTGGGAGAAAATGGAATGCCATCAGTCAGATCAAGGAGAGATTGAAATTCATATATTTTATTATCAACATCGCTTGAATAAGGTAAAGGCAGAGTACTGTTAGTGGATGTAAGTCTCATCTTGAGGTGTAGAAGTCGAATGTAAAATTATATGAGTGAAAGCAGAAATATGTAGATAACGCTGCAGAAGGGCCCGAATGGAATAAATTAGTAAATTAGTAAATTAGACGTTAACAAACAGTATATTCTGATTATCAGATGAAATGAAAGAATGGCTGAACGGGTTGTAAATTAATGATAGACTACGGTGAGTGAAGTTGATAGGTTTGCCTTGCAACAGACTTCTATAACGAGTGGTGGTCGATAGCGGTTGATGTGACTGGTTGTTGGTTAGTCAAAAGAAGTTAGTAGTGAATCTCAAGCCAATGACTCCACTATTGTTTTATGCCAGTGCTAATGATGATGATGATGATGATGATGATGGTGGTGGTGGTGGTCGGTGACGATGGCTTATGTAGGTGTCACCTCCAGGTTGATGAAATTGGTAGGTAAGATTACTAGAAAACCAAGTAAATGGCAGAATAAGGTTAGGTAAAGAGCCAATCAACAATTAACTTCCAAAGTAACAAGGGGGCTCAACTGGAATATATATATGACTTAATGTCGATGGATGGCGAAGAAAAGTGTTGCTTGTGATTGAACATTTTCAAGCTTCGCTTATCGTAGAAAGGAAGTTAACCAGCCCTCTGTGTAGACGAACGAATTGCGATAGTAAGAATGCAAGTTAGAGGCAGAAGCCCCTGGATCATATTAGGAACAAGTAATATCAGATGGCTTACTTGCTACATAGATCTTAGAAACCAGCATAGTGCCCACTTTGAAGTGGCTGGCTTCCTAATTCGTGGCAAGAGGCATCTGTCATTTGCGGCATGCATGAAAAATAGTTACACGAAAAAATTATTTTCTGCGCTCAACTCTTTTTAAAGTTTAAGATTCCACGTGATGATATACACAGAGCAATAAATTTTTATTTTCATTTTGACCCCAACAGTATCAACTGGTAACGATAACAACCAGAAAGCGTCTGGGTCAATCGCACAAAAGAAACTACATTTTTTTCAATTTCTAGTAACTGTGCCAAACCCAAAAATATCTTCTACTATTCCCCCAGCTAAAATCTTAGGAAAGAAAATGGAATCCAGCTGTATCGAGAAGCAAATCCTTGTTGAGTAAAGATTCGGTCAATAAATGCTTCGACATATAGTGTCTCAGTCAGGGGAAACATATGGGCCCCTTGGAGAGAATCTCATCATCTCCTTTCCCCCGCTACTTAGTCTAATCGGTTATGCATCGTTTCCTGGGAGATCTGTGTGGCACCTTATGCACGTGACATAACCATAGTTAAGCTCGTAAATATAGTGCTGGTATTCGAAAATCAGAATTCCAGACAATGGGAAGATGTCCTGGTTACTCCTACGTTTAACGAAATTCGCTAGTCCACAATGGGAATTTACGTGTTGTGCGAATATAATCTGGCTGGCAGAGGGTTCTACTCAGCCAGAAATTACAGAAAGTAACGAAGTGAAACGAAATACAATGGCAGTGGAGTATTCTCTTCTTAGGTGCAGCTGGCAACGTCTTGTCATTATTATTGTCCAAAACCATTTGTGTTGATGGGATGAATGACGGAATCTTGCTATCTACGATTATTATTCTAATTGTTGGAAAATACATTGAATAATTGTATAGAACGTCGAGAATAACTTGTCGTCTCTCGTAAAATGTGATTAAATCTTCTTGCAAAGCATGAATATTCTTTTGCCGCCTCGTAATATTTCCTCTTCCAGCATTATGGTATTCCCCTCTTAATCAGTAAGGTTTTAAACGTTCATCTAATATCACGTGGAAGTTTAACCAGCAGGTATGTTCCAAATATATCAGATTTTCTACTATTGTCATCTGTTTACCACACAAAATTACTAAATTCGGGTTCGCAAAGCGGTGTATTTTTAGCCAAAATTGCAAAATATAATTAGTTTCGATCTAACTACAAACTCCAATTTAAGAAATAAAGTTATTTGTAAAGATTTAGAAAATTTTTCTGTCGTGTTCTTCAAACAGAGATAACCAATAATTATTTTATGTGTACTGCCTCGACCAGATTTTACAAAACAGGCTTGGCGATTAGGTGTTGGCAAAATAACCTGAGGCTACACCAAAATGGTCTCATTTGATATGATCGGCGATTTTGGCAAGAGTTTTTAAACCGAAAATATGATTTGTGGAAAATATCTTACTTGAGTTGGAAGCATAAACTCGGTTTTGGCTTTCAAGACTAGCTGGATCCAATCCAATAGCGGAATGCCGGAATCTACATTGCCATACCTGGATAATGTTCGAATGGAATATTATTAGAGTCCAGTGGCTACTAACTTGAAGATCTGCGATCAAAAACACTCTCCACCTTCGGTGGAAGTTCGTATCCAAATATATGTGGTAGGTATGTTGTAGTCAATATTACCAACTATAGCAATGTGAAGGAAGGAAGCTTATATTAAAAGGCATAGTTTGTCCAATAGGTAAGGAAGTGTTAGAAGGCAACTACGTTGATATCTACGATAGTCATTGGTGTCGTTAGGGAGACAATAGGCTGTCTTAAGATATCTGGTATTTGGAAGTAGCTGAAGGTGAAAGTGGAGAACAAATAAGAAACCTGAAAAGATATGACAAAATATCTTCTTAAGCCATGCGATTATGGTGAAGAATAAGCACAAAATACCAGTAAATTATGCCACAGTAGAGCACAGTTGATACGAGATCTACTACGAGCAATTTAACAAAGCCCCCATAAAAAGATAAAATCTCTAGGAAAGTAAGAACGTGACCTGAAAGCTTGGTCGTAATCTATAAAATTAAACTTTAGACTGACAAATGTGTTGTTTACAAATGTGTATCGAGACAGATTATAAAAAATGAACCATCTAAAATTGCACGTTGCTCTATTATACCTCACAAACTTAAACAAGCAGAAGAAGCTGGACGCTTCCACGTTTTTGTAATTCTCTATCTTCATCCTTTGTCAATTTCTATTGGTGCGTGCAAAGCATTTTGCTCCACCACCTTCCTTATTAGAGTAGCTCGCTGAGGTCAGAAATCATGTTATCTCACTAGCGAAGAAAAAGTGAAGAATTTACAAGGACGTTTCAGACCTAAGGGATGACCGTAGAATAGGAGAAACGCGTCGCCAGCGAATCACTGTGCCGGGGTGTTATCTGCTCAGAAAAATTTTCGGTCTAATGCATACGGTGAATTCTTCCAACCTATATAGATAATGTTACTGTGGTTTTTGCCTTTCCATACACAGTAGTTATTCCGAAGCCTATATTTGTTGCAGGAGAAGTTTTTCCGGCAGTCGCCCATCGGAAAAGCCTTTGTTAATCTCTCTGAGATTCAGCGCGACGCGATGCACGTGACCATATACATAAGATCGAAGGGGGTTCGAAGTTTGCTTGTAGGTGTCATCACCGGAGTTCTCCTTGACGAATTATCTGTTTTCTCTCGTTGTTACTATAGCATAGCAGGAGATATCGGTATTCGCCATTAAATAGAAACCGTATAAGATTTTTCAGGAAACAAGGAGAATTTGCCGTCATCTCGCTCTCGCTACTCTGCTATCTGAAATCTTATCTATTACTGAATCTTAGACATTTGAAAAAATATCGAAAGAAGGAAAGTGAATCCAGATCTGTTGAAGTGTTTACAGAAGAGTAATATAATTCCAGAGCTTTTGTATTAGGGACTTTATTCCTGCTCCTTCAGTTTGCTTTCCCCAAATTTCCAAAATAGCAGAGCCAGATTCATCCCGCATCATCGTATTGTTTTCTATATAATCAACAACACTCACATTACTCAGATCATACCACACTTTATTCGGATTTCTTAATACAATATTGCGCATTATAAAGACTTTGACTTTTCCATCTAGAATTCATAGACGTTGTTGATTCCAAAATTGAAGATCCTTACCAGTACCGTTTGATATTCATATTAATATAACATTTTCGTTTCCGTACTTTAGTCTCATCTCGTATTCAAAATGCCTAAGAAACAGAGTTCATCCAAAACAGCCTCTTTGTTTGATATCCGGTTGAAAAACCTCGACCACGATGTGTTGGTGCTCAAGGGCAATGCACAAGATGCAGCGTCAGCCTTGTTGGCTGGAAAAATCATGTTGTCGCTCAATGAACCGTTATCGATCAAGAAATTCACCTTGAGAATGTATGCCAATCTCAGACTCAGTTGGCTGGATTCCTATAAAACATCAAAAGGTGAATTTTCCAAACCAACCAAGTTCTCCAAGAAAGTCTACGAATATGTGTGGGATAATGTAGAAATCAATCTGTACCTCACCAACTTGTACGACAACTCGTCGCAAATATCTCCTTCGGTAGGTATAAGTAGAAACCAGTCTGCTTCTTCGTTGAAAAACTTGGGCTCGTCTTTCCTCCTGAGGTCTTCATCTAATTTGCAGTTGACGGGAATGGCGTTGTCGAATTCAACGTCGTCTTCAAACTTGTCTACTTCTCCCAAATCTGGTAACCATATCTTAGTCGCAGGCAATTACGAATTCCCATTCAGTGCTGTACTTCCCGGAGACATGCCTGAATCTGTAGAAGGATTGCCTGGGGCTTCGTTGGTGTATCGCCTTGAAGCCACAATTGATAGAGGCAAGTTCCACGTTCCTATGGTGGCCAAAAGACACATAAGAGTCGTTAGAACTTTGACTACTGATGCTGCAGAATTGACTGAAACTGTAGCCGTAGACAATACTTGGCCCAAGAAGGTGGAGTACTCGTTAAATGTTCCCTGTAAGGCTATAGCTATTGGTTCAGGTACACCCATTAGTTTCATGTTGGTGCCATTGTTGAAGGGGTTGAGGTTGGGAGATATTTCCATCAAGTTGGTAGAGTACTACTCGTATTTTGGATACCTCCCTCCAGCATACAATTCTGAACGTATAATATGCGAGAAGTCGATTCCTCGACCTGCGGAAAACGATCCAAACTTCCAGATGGATAAGTGGGAAGTCGACACATTCTTACGGGTACCTCTCAGCTTGTCGAAATGTACTCAGGATTGCGACATTTTCTCAAACTTGAAGGTCAGACATAAGATCAAGTTTGTCATAGGCTTGGTAAATCCTGACGGACATGTCTCCGAGCTTCGAGCAACTTTGCCAATTCTATTGTTCATTTCTCCCTTTGTAAAAATCAGAGCTAGTCACGATGATCCCGAGGAAGTAGCTTCTTATCCTCCAAATGAGCATGGAGTACCACCAGAAGAGGAAGAGTTGTTCAGTAACGATCTTCAGAGCGCCAGCAACACCAGTTTAAGCGACATGGCAGAGGCACAAGCTGAAAGAGGCGAATTGAGGAGATCTAACAATAACTCAACTACCAACTTCAACGGCTTCATGGCTCCACCAGTGTACGAGAAACATATTTATGATCGTTTATGGTCTGATGTGTCGCCAGTGGAATCTCCTGTAAATTCTGGTGCGTCTACTCCTAGAGTGTTTGAACGTCCAACATCCGAGGTAAATCTGCATTTCGCTATGTCTCCGTTAGACAGTGTTCAGTTGAATGAGAACTTGAGACAGTTGAGTGCACAGCGACTAGTCCAGGACTTTTCTGAGCCAGGATCTCCGCAATTCTCTTCTCTACCTGGCACGCCGAGTGAAAACAGAGCTATTTTCAATCTTGACGGGGAGCCAGATAACAGCGATTATTTCTCCAGAAGTTTGGGCTCTGGCTCGTACAGACCGGCCATGGCCAGAACTGGCTCATCTTATAACCAATTAATTTCTTCTAGTGTAGGGTCACCTGTCCACATTTCTAGAATTAATTCAGACGTAAACTTGAGCACAGACACTTTATCTAAGGTTCCGTCCTACAATGAAGCCTTGAAGGGAGATGCCGAGGAAATAGTACTTGCACCCATGTACGAGCCACCATTGCCCGGTTCTCAGATTAATCTAGCTGAAGTGAACAAGAGGTTCGAAGAAATGAGACCCAGCCCTGGGCCACAACAGCCTACATTTAAGAATCGATCATTATTGTCGCGGGGGTCTAGTAGCGCAAACTTGCGGAATTTGTCTTCCGGAAACTCATCTCCTTCGAACTCACGTAATGTCTCTTCTTCCAATTTGGCTGGTTTGTCCAGATCCTCATCTAAGAGAAGCCTTGCGTATAGTGGAAGCAATAGCAATGGAAGTAGTGCTGTTAGTTTGAATGCTCATGTGCCGAAGCCATCTACATCTCCTATAGGCGTTTCTGCTTTATACTCTGGTTCTGCTGTGTTCACAATGACACCATTGCCACATCCTTCAACTTCCCCAGTGCACACCAGCACCTTTAAAGCACAAGATTTACCAGCTCATTTGATGCTACACGCTCCGTCGACGTCCAGTTTAAAGACGAAACCTTCCTCTAGTGCAGCTGACAGAAGCGCAGCTGCCAATGGGGCACCCATGAAGTCTGCTTCCAGCTTGAGTTTGCACAACTTGCAGTTTTTGAACAGAAAAAAAGAAAAGAAAGATAAATGATGATAATAGAAATACAGAACAAAAAGACTATCACTAGCCATTTTGGAATAGATATGATAAAACAGATATAATACATAGTACGTAATCAAAGAAGAGAAATAAATTACAAATAGACAGATGAAGTACAGTCTCAGAGGCGTTTTTCTACAACTATACATCGGTTTAACAAATTTGTAAATTAGAAGTATGTATTAGGGATAGTTTTCGCAGCCATAATATGTGTGCGAATTTGGTTTATGTAATCACTAAACATCTGCATTACATAATCACTCTAACTCATAATCTGTGCCACTAGACAATTCATTAACTACTTCTTGTTAAAAAACACAATTAGCAAATTTGATAGCAAAATGTTTCGAGACCGTACCAATCTCTTTCTCTCATATAGACGGACGATTCCGCGGGCTATCCGAAACACAAGCGAGTCACGTTTCGATTCTCTCATAGAAGAAGAGGAAGGCTTGATAAATCAACAGAGTAGAAGGAAAACCAACAAGTACCGTGATACTAATGATGGAATTGAAATGAAACCGGTGATTCCTTCCCTTTTTGACATCGCCCAGGAGTTAGATTCCCATTTAGTCACGATCAAGCGAGAGACCAATGATTTGCTGGCTCTCTACAAGAGACTTATCATTGTGAATAAATCTGACAAGAAGTCACTAGAGTCTCGAATTGAAAACTTGAACTACGACATTTTGAAGACATTTGAAAAGTGCTATATTCTCGTGAAGAAATTTGAGTATTTGAATGTGAATCATGATCGTTTAGGTTTGAATTACACAGAAAACGATTTGGAAATCTTGAATAACTTCAAGAAAACATACGCAACAAAGATCCAAGACAGTTCACTCATTTTCCGGAATCTTCAGAATAACTACATCAAGTTCTTGCGAGATGATGAAGATGAAATGGATTCGCTAATTACTTCTAGAACAAGTTTGGATACAAACACGTTACTAGATGAAGAACTCGACAAATCGCAACATATCGAAAACTATCTGAAACAGATTCTTCAACAAACACAACGAAGTCTGAACCAGACATATTTACATCAACGGGAACAAGAGATTTCGAAGTTGGCCATGGGAATTCTTGAGATTCTGACAATCTTCAAAGAGATGGAGAGTCTTGTCGTAGAACAGGGAAGTTTGTTGGACAGAATAGATTACAACCTACAGAACACAGTTCACGACTTGAAACAATCAGACAAGGAATTGATTAAAGCCAAACACTACCAGAAGAGAACTACCAAGTGTAAGGTCATCTTCTTGATGAGTCTCATTGTGTTCGTACTTTTTATCCTCGTGTTGGTGAAACCTCATGGAGGCACTACTATTGTAGAAAATTCGAAACAATCCACTCAGGGCAGTATACCAGATCGGCCCACTATAGACAAGCCTGCTGAAGGCAATAATGTAATATAGAAGATCGATTATAATGATCGAAGAGTGGACTAGGATGGTAGCGACTTATATCTATTGCCAATATAGTTGCATATGACTATACTCTCCATGATTGCAAATTTATCTATAGCAAACGGGAAGGAAGGTTTACATGTATACACAATATATTGATATATCTACAAGTGCATATCGTCTTCTATGCCAAGAGAATAGCACGATCACTTATATTTACATGTAGTTTCTTATCTATACCTACATCCATTTCGCAAGCTGGACTTCTTTTCTTTTGCATTTATTGAACAACAAATTATTACTAAAACACAGTCGGCAGAATTATATAAATCAAAGTCAACCACTCATGGAATAGAGCTTCCATATGGTCCACTATTAGCGTTTCTAGGAGCTCCACCGCCACCGGGAGCTCCGCCTCTGCCCATCAATGAGCTGGCTGCAGCAGACTTGTTAGCATTGTATCTAGCAGCTACCGGTACGAATCCTGGTTGCATTCTTCTTCTAGGACCTACCAAGTTAAAATCTGGGTTTGCGTTCAACACATTGTCAGACACAGTAGATCGTTGCAGAGGAACAGGCTGGCCAAGTCTTGCGTATGCCCCAGGTCCGTTCGAACCGTTGAAATATCCACCGGAACCTTGCTGAAGAGGAGATTGCTGTTGGTAATGAGGCTGGTACTGTTGTACATGAGGATACTGTGCAGAAGGGCCTTGTGGGGCCATGGCATAGTATCCATTTGCAGACTGTTGAGGTTGTTGAGGGGCCGGTTGTCCATAGTAATTGTTATAGTTAGGATTGACGGCTCTTTGGGAAACACTTGTAAAGTCGGAGTCCACGTCTGAATCGTCAGGAGGAGTGTCTCTGTTGAGAGGCACGGCATCGTCCTCGTCGAAGTTATCATAATCGTCCAATTCCGTGAAAGGTTTGTGGCCCTCGACTTCCGGATGATGCTCAAAAACACTGCTGTACTTATCAGGTTGTGCTGACTGCGGATATGGAGCACCGTTGACATGAGGCTGTCTATTACTACTGACATTGTTCAAACTGACTTTGGAACCCACTTGCGATCCTTCAGAGTACGCGGAACCGTTGATGGGAGCTTGATTTGTTGTGAAATCGTTTACTGTCTGCGGCTTCGTGTTGTAAACCGAATTATTACTGACAGTTTTATTGATAGACGACAGAGTATTGGCATATGGCTGGAAAGGTTTGGTGGTGTCCAGGGCCAATGCCTGTTGCTGTTTGAAATCATAATCCTTTTCGATACTTGAGGTGTCAAAGGTGTTGTTAGCAGAATACGACGTGGCAGGGCCCTTGAAGCCACCAGCAAGATTACTGGTATTGCTATGCGAGCTCACGTTGTTGAACTTGTTCTCAAGGACAGTAAAATCAGTCAAGTTGTTTTCAGCACTGTCGAGATCGTCGACGTCGTGATCGTCGCTACCGATAGTTGCCGCAAGAGCTAAGAATACGATCGAGATCAAGTTGGCTGCCGCAGCCCCAACAAGAATCCAGCCTGTCCATGCAACATTGGGGTGGAAAATAACAACTACTATCACAGCCACAACAGTGGTGACGATGAAACTGATAAAGTTGAGAATTATAGCAAAGATAGTCACCGTCTTAGCGGTGAAATGGGCAATCACAATCAACGCAAGCAAGATGAAGTTTACACCAAGAGCAATGGGGGCAATGATGAAGACCTTTGCCAAGTTGTCTCTGGTGGAGTTGGCCAACAACCAGTTATCAGTCTTGTCATTTACATCACTAAGGGAATATGGGAACGTAGCCGCGCTACATTTTGAGCCAGAGTTGGCGCAGTAGCCAAATATACCGTAGATGTACTCACTGGTTTTCGACAAAGCAAATGTCGAGACTACCGGCGGCGAGATGGTAGCCAAAAGGAGAAACACAAACGACACTAGAATGAGCACCAAAGCCACGGAATGGAAGCCAGGTCTGAATGCCATTTTTGAAGTTAGCAGGTATTAAGCGAACGTGATAAAGACCAAAAGAGGGACGGATCAGTATATGATATAATATACGATAAATCAATGTATTCCAGAAGATTGTGTATAAATCAACGTGATAAGTGTAGCAGTGATTCAGTAGAATGAGATACAGTTTCGATACAAGCGAAGTGGGGTGTGCGCTAAGGTGTTATGGCAATAGTGAACAGTATGACGAATACGGTTATGAATCAAGATGAACAATATGAGTTATATGACCGATATGTGCTAATGATACGACGGTCAATCAATATTTCAGTAGGAATGGATTCCAAGTTTTCAATGTCGATATATTCAATTGCAAACAACGTGTGGCTCACTGTTGCAGTATGCTACTTTGTGAAGTAGATCAGGATGTAAGCGAGAGTAAGATTTGCAGACGACAAAGTTATACTAAGAGTCAAGCAGAAGAAACAGTAAGTGACAAGTTCCAACTACAGCAAGAAAACTAGAGATAAAGAAGAATCTGATAAAACGAAAAGAAGCAATTCTAAATCAAGCGCAAAGTGGATTTTGCGAAAAAGCGAAAATCGACAAACAAACAAAAAAACACACAGCTGCCGTATTTTTTTTCGCGAGATAGGGGTTCATTGATAAGGGGGCAAAGCTGAGAATAGGACCTGGAGCAGCTACAGCCCCAGAAACAACGGTTAGACTCCACAGCCGCCAGCTGCCACCAGTTGTAATGTTGGCAGCCAACAGCTTCCCAACTACTGACTGGAAGCAGTCGTTTTGGACATGTTGTGGTTGTGGATTTGTCTGAAGCGATAACCCAAATTGACGACTGAAATTTTGCTCCTGTTCGAGTATATTAGGCAATTTATACAACAAAAGACTAGGCAGCTAATCAGCCGATAACAACATGGAACTGCTATTTAAAAACATGACTACACAATGGAAGATCTGTTGCTGTACTGGTCCATCGATTTGATAATCGATTTATGATTCATGTCCAAATATTCTCGCTAATTTGTACCTCTTTCTCTTCTTTTGTCGGTACTATTTCTTTATTTCGCTATTTCTCTATTTCTCTAAATTATACAATTCTCTATTACTCCAGTAGTCAAAAGCCACTCATACCAGTATAACAACTCGTACTCATATCGGTTTTCACAACTCTACTTAGCATCACCAAATTCCGTGCCCCACGCCTCGACATCTACTTCGCCTTCTTGTCCAGCCATCCCTTCTCCTTTTCTCGCTAATGCTCGCGACGCGCCAACCATCCGCATGCAAAATTGTAGCACTCCTACCGCCGTGCGGCTGCTCCATGCGGCTGCAACGCCTACAGCCATGTCAGATCACGTGAAAGAGCCACTTCCAACAACGGCTCACTTCCAATAGCCACCACAGAGCTCCCATTCTCCCATATCCGTCCCGGGTCTCCATGAGAGACTTGCTGACAATGGCACCCCAGCGCTTCCATTCGGTACCTGTCAATTCCGACCAAATTCTCTTATCTGCAACTGAATCACTCTCTTATCGCTCAAACCTCCATCTGAAACTATTTTACCGTAGGTACTGCACACACGCAGTCATATCACCCCACTCAATGGCTGCGAAAAGCTGTATCCTGAAACTGGCCCTTCCCCCATATACTTGACTCTTCTGTTGCGGTTATATCCTACTACCGTTTGATCTGGTACTTCTCTTTCTGCCACTTATTCATCTTGATGCTACTATGCTAACTCCATTCATTTCAACCACCTTTGACTGTCCTAAACTTTATACTCTATTCTCTATACTTCATGTGTATATCTATGCAGTCCCTAATTATAACTGGAACTATTCCACGCAATTACAGCAATTCTTTTACGAATAAATCACCTAACTCCTTCATACCAGATATCTGGTACCTCCAAGATATAACGCTCCATAGCTTCTCTAAATCTAATTCGGTACTGCTTAGGTGTCACAATGGTGGGATCTTTTCCTTTTCGATTACCACCAATCAAGTTGTTTCCCTTGACCCAGTTTTCCACCTTCTTGTCCCACGTAAACGTTCTTAACCAATCAATAATACCAATATATAATTTCCTGGCCGAGTCATCAATACCAATCACTAAAGAATAGTCCATCACATCCATAGCCAGCAAAAAGGAGGTGTCGTTGAACAACGAGCCTCGCAATAGCTTCTTCAGCTGCTCTTTCACGAACACAGGAGACTCATAAATATACTCAATCATGTTCTCATCAAGCAACACCTCATTCTCTTTACCAGTTTGTTTCACGTGTCTATTTCTCATTGACCCCTTCAAGTCAAAGATACGAGTTGTTTTATGGTTGTAAAACAAATTCTCCATAATCAAGAAATCCATTTTAAAGGTCTTCCCTGTTTGAGTATTTTTGACCTGGATCTGGTAGAAACCAAAGATCTTTGCTATGGCCGTGCTCAAGGTATTGAACATAGATTGAGAGATGTACTTGAAGTAGAAAGGGGCGATAGATACAAATGAGTCTAATTCGGATGTAGATAATTCTTTGACAATATATCTGTTGTCCAAAGTCTTTAAGAAATTGGAACCACTTTTACCACCACTGGATTGCCATTTAACACATCTACTCAAACTCTGGATGAAATTGTCATGGTTTCCACAAGCATTTCTAAATGCCTCAAACTGTTCACTGTAGAAGATCTTGCACGAAAGATTTGTGGTTCCATCTACAAATTGATATTTCAAGTGGTTGGACTTGTTTTTGATCATAATCTGTTCATATTCGTTGATCTTTCCAGTTCTGTCGTTAAAATTCTTCTTGAACTTCTTTTCAATCTTGCTGAAACTGTTGATTTTCTTATTGTTGTCTTCGTTGTTCTCTACATCAAATCCGGCCGCAGCATCAATTGGCAAGGACTCTGGTTGCATTGCTCTAATCTTTTGTTTGTAATCATTGGAAGACAAACAGAATGCTACAAGTGAAGAGGGCTCGTCATCCCGAACAATAACCTCCGAATCGGCAAATGTATGTTCGTGAGAGTCCAATGGATATTCCAAAGGATCCCACAAAGTAGCAGATCTGTCAGCCCAAAAATTTGTAAGTGACTTCAACAACGATATCTTTTCTGGTTGTGGAATCTCAATCTTTGAGCCACCTTTGCTAATACTAGGGGCCAATGAAGTAGAGTCTTTCATGTCTTCATTATTCTCTGCTGTACCGCCGGAGGCATTAATGACTTCTTTGGGTGGATCTTTCTTCTTCCTATCGTCATCATTCACAATGACATCTTCAATTTTATCATAAATTTCGACAATAGGTTTACTTTCCATAATTGGAATGGCTCTAAACCTGTTTAATTTCTCTTGCATTTCCTTTTCTCTTTGAATCTGGAATTCCTTTGAAATCTGTGCTAAACTCATATTGTCAAAGAAACTTGCGAGATGTGAAACCTTGTTTTGACTGGGGATTCCAATAGTTGCGCCTAAAGAAGATTCTGATCCTCTGTGCGACAAAGACCTTCCTGGAGTTGACGGAATACGTCTAGCATCATCGGAGTCAAAAACAGGGGCCTCGAATTTATTGATCTTATCACGAACATTGGAAATTTTAAACAAAGGCGATGTTGAAAGGTCCGGTGTCTTATCTTCATTTAGAGATTCAGTTGACATGTTAATTACAGCATTGTTCCCTGGGTTGTTAATGATATCTGGAATGACATGGTTCTCCTTCTCCTTTTCAGAATCTACAACACCCTCACTTTTTAATTCCTGCTGTTTCTCATCTTTCTTGTCTTTCTCTTTCAAGTCCTTACTGTCAGGAGTTTCAGAGTACTTGTCAATCAAGAAGTTTCTCAAATGAAACTGCGTAAGTCTGGTAATTTCATTTTCACTGGGCAAGAATGCTCTTTCAAATTCAATAAACTCACTATCCCATTCAACACCCAACTCTTGCAATTCTCGCAACACTATATTCAAACATAGGTGGTTCGTAGGAGTTGACAAGTTGTAAGTCTTCAATGTTTTCAGCTTTAAGGCTGTTAATTGAACATCTAACTTTTCCTTCAATTCTTGAATCTTCTTTAGACCGTCTTCAGCTCTGTCAAAAGTATCAACTTTGACACGATTCAAACGCTTCGAAACACTCTGGAAGAATTTATCCACTTTCGATTGAATACTGTGAAATAGCTCAAGCTTCAATTTGATGTCAATTTCAGGCATAAACTCAATTTGCTTTTTAGGGACTACGACCTCATAGTTATCTATCTTGGAATATTCCAACCTTATAACGTAGTCATTGAAGCCGAAACACCTTATATGTGAGGTCTTGTAATCATGTTGGCAAGAATTGCGATCATTCAATACTATTTTGTCACCATAAAAAGCCAACTCTAGGAATTTTCCGAGAGAAAAGTAGTAAGTTTCATCAGTCATAGATACAATTGGGGTAGAATAGTTACATTCTTTACAGAAACTCCACATTACTCTTTGGTTCTTTCCTCGATAGTTCTGTTGGTCTGGAATGAGTTCTTCAAACCTTTCAATTATCAAATCCAACTTCGCATTTCCATGTACATACGTCTTGTAGTGGTTCAATAGACTTTCTCCACATTCATGGCAATCTTTGCAAGATTCATGGAAGATCTGGTCGAGGAATAAACCAAGACATTTATCGTTTTCGGTGTAGTAATCTATAACAACAATACTTGGACCCAAGCAAGGTGTGGCATGCTTAATTGATACGGTAGAATGAAGAACATATATCTTCTTATGGAAGATAGGATAGAGCTGATAAGACGAGAATCTTACACAGTTGGACCAAATTCTAGCTCTGTAGTGATAGTCATTGATCAATGTTTTCAAATGTGTGTCACTGGTGTGTTTAAGAAATTGTAGCAAGTCCTTTCCCCTATTGGGTAAAGTATTTATATCTATGTTAATTTTCAACTCGTCAAGCCATTCTTCAGGAATACTGTCCGGATCTAGGATATCTTGAATGATTTTGTTAGTCTTGTAGAATTGATGAAAAGAGTAGTACGAATCTATGACATTTACCAAAGGTGTTGGTAATGTCAAACAAACAGTCGGGGACAAACTCAATTTACGCTCATTGAACAACTTCACGTAATTAACGACTTCTGTACTGTCCAAACTCAACTCACAGCTTCTATTCTCCTCCTCCAAATCTACTTCAACTTCGTCCGACTTCATCTCGCCAAGGATATCGTTGTAATGAACTAAAGTATTGTTCCTAATTTCTTCCGAGATTGTAGTCATCAGATTGTCCAATAAACCATTCTCAAATCTGGCATTGAGATAACCTGGCAACAAGGTCTCAGCGGCATACTTGACACTATTCAAGAGTTCTTCATCACCTCCTCTTAATGATATGGTGAAGCCTGCCAGAATATCGTTTCCAGTGAAAAATGCAAAAGTCTTCACAACGTTCTGAAAAATGTATTTCTTAATTTCAAACTTAGTGCAGGTTCCTAGAGTACCCTTCTTAAAGAACAAATCGTTGACAGATTGAAATATGTCTGACTTTGTATATCTGGAGATTCTCTCGATAACTTGTGGTTTTGTATTTGAAATTACTGTAATTCCTGCTTCTTCAAGTAGCGATTCAGCAAGGCCACACACAGAGTCTCCTACAACTATAACGTCCGGCTCAAGAGAGACTATGCGGGATACCAAATTGGTAATATACACAGCCTGTTGAGATCCAATGATTCTCAAACTAATGAACTGTTCCTTCTGCTTTAAATATTCCAAGGGAAACATCAACAACGCTATTTTTGGATTCCTTAATGAAGACGACATTTTCTTGGAGTCAATATTCTTCGTCATGAATAGCCCGTCAACAACATCGGTTTCTTCAATCGTACCTCCAGTAACTTTCTTGATCTTTACATACTGTCTAATATCCAAGGTATCAGTAACTTTAATGTGATCAATACTTTTCAATGTTCTCTTGAGCGCTGCTGTCCATCTTTCTTGGTTTTCTTGAATATCACAGTCTTCAAGACATTGTCTGAGGACAACGTCTAGTAGTTCTTTGAAAGCAGATTCTCTGGACTTGAAAACTTCAATGCTCGGTATCACTTCATCTGGAAGAAGGAGACTAGTATCTACATTTTCTGCATCTGTCGTATCAAATTCTTGTGAAAACTCTTTCTCAAACGTGTCTGAAATTCTGGGAGTAGTTGGCGACTGGTCTCCTTCAAAATTTGTCACGTTGGAAGGTGAGTTCACAAGAATCTTCGACAAGTTCGACTGTTGCGAAAAAGGATTTGGAGAAGGTGTAGAGGGAGAAGATATTGGTGAAACTGGCGCAAGTAAACTTCGCTGGTTTTCTATACTGGGTAAACGTATTGAATCACGAGTACGAACCAGTAGTTTCCTAACTGGTTTACTTTTACGTCTGGATCTAATTCTTTCTAGGGAAGCATGGGCTCTCCCTATCGACCTCATATTCTCGGCCTTGGGCATCTCTTCAAGAAATGTTACGGCGTGATTAAGATTGGGAGATGTTGCGGTTGGAAAGAGTTTAGATGAACCAGCAATCGTTCTTGGGAAATTCGACATCATCGCTGGAAACTCTCCTAGAGTTGGGACGGATACTGTATTGTTGGGAATGTTTGTTTTGGCCAAAGGAGTTGTCTTTAATGCGTTGTGATTCAAAGCGGCATATAGAGACATTGATTGTTCATCTTCATTCTCACTTTCTGATCCCTTTTCGTTTTCTTCCTCATAATCGTCATCATATTCATAGTCACCTTCAGAATTCATTGAATCTGTTAGAATCATTTCACTCTTATTGGAAACTCTTCTACTGAGATCTCTATCAGAAGTAGACACCATTCGTAAACGGCCTTGAGAAGACTTTTTGCCAATGATGTTGTTGTACATGTTGCTTATGCTGTCCATGCTATTAGATCTCTGCAAATCTGGTGTGGATATATTTGCTTGTCGTAAATGGGAATAATTTTTGAGCCAACTTCTTCCCATGTTATTGTTGTGCAACGATAACGTTTCCGCTGCTACATTACTGAGGATACGATGTTGACTATTTACACTTGAGGTGCTCATTGTGAGAGCGTCCAAGTTGAGGTTAGGGGTCCGACTTCCAAGAACCGTAGAGCTATTGTATGAGCTCTTCGGTACGGGGATTTCTACAGATTCTCCTGTCCTCGTCGTTGGAATAGCCATTTGAGGAGCTTGTTTCTGATGAACTTTAATACTATCGTCAAACTTGGTGGCTGGAGTAATGTTCTTCTCTGAAGTTGGTGACTCCAATATAGACTTTGAATCCTTATTCAAAAAACCTCTATTTGCAGCTAGGGTAGATTCATTCATTCTACTATCTCTGCGTGAATTTGTTGATAGCGATCTGATTCGCGAAAGGGGGTGTTGAGGAAGGATAGGCTCATCCAGTTGCGAGCTTCCCAGAGACCCAGTCTGTTCTTCGTCAGAATCGTGGATCGCTTGTTCGTTTTCATCGTCGGAGTCTGACGAACTAGAATCATCACTCAAATAGACGATAACATCACTATAACAAGGCTTACACACCCGTAACTTGTCATTATATGAACTACTGGTTTTATTCTTATCGTCCTTTTTGTTTTCCCGGTTCTGCCTTTCTTCCTTATGCTGATTATACGAAATGAATAGCGTACAGTCCGAACAGAAAATCTGCCCACAGAACCTACAATGGTGCTTTCTTCTGAATGCAGTAAAGGGCTTGAAGCAATTGAGACAGTCAGAAACGAATGAATCATTCATCCAATACTTCTTCGGTATTCCACCACTTTTCAAAGGATTCTCAGAAGGTTTGCTTGGTTTCTTCTTCTTTTTCTTTTCTCTGCTTCCAGAAGTCACCATCGACGAAGCTGAAGAAACAACAGCCCCCGTAAGATTTGAATTGAACATTGACTTCGCATTATCGATAAGAACAGCAGAAAGATTCAGAGATTGTTTCTCTTTCATTCGCCGATGGTCCTTCTTTTTGAGAGCGTAGAACGTGTTTAGCGTAGGCGAACTTCCAGATGCTGAAATGGGACCAGCGTATCCACGGTGTAGTTCAGCCTTGCCTTTTATGGGCGAGGATTTAGCTACAGATTCGCTATATAGAGATATTTCATGATATGGATGTCCCGAAGCGTTGAGCTGTGAATCAGAACGGTTATTCAATTGCATGGGAGTAGGTTGAGTAGAAGAATTAAAGCTGTCATTAATAGTCTCTAAATCAGATGCTGAGTCATCAGAAAGCTCTATATCATTCGGAAGATTGTTGAAGATAGATGAGATTCTGCGTTGCAACGAGTTATCATCGTTGACTTTGCCATTATTTAGAATACTGTCTCTGGAAGAAAACGTTCCACGAACAGCCTTTCTACTCCCAACAGGTTTAATTTCTTCAGGCTCCGGTGTCACCTTAGAATTACGATCATTAAGATGTGAATTTACATTAACAACTGAACTGGCAGCACTGTTTGTTTGATGTGGAAATTGCATCGTTGAAATACGAAGAGTCTTGTTATCAGACATAACTCGTGGTGGATTGGCCCCTTCAATTAATGACGGGTTTCTCACCGTTGCCGGCCCTAGCGATATGCTCTGTGGTCTATTGATGACCGATTCGTCAGATAATATCCGTGAAGTCTCACTATCTCTTTCTGAAACTTGCTGTTTTCTTTCTGTGCTCGAGCTCTGGCTCATTTCTGTCAAGTTGCTCGGATTCACAGGTCTTGAATTTATAATTTTATCGTTTATCTTGTCTTCGAATGGGGACCCTACTCTACTTTCAAGTACGGGCAGTTGTGCAATACCGAGAGGAATAATGGAGTCCGGTTTAGCTATCTCCACACTCGTTTGTTCTGGTTTCAGACTGAAATCAAAAGAGTTGTCAGTGGTTTCATCAACTGAACCATGCGATTGTTTCGGAAAACCTTCAGCATTGCCAGCATTACTTTCTTCATCATGATTCAGATATGTATGCTGGACTTTAGGAGAAGAATACGAGTAATTCTGTACTAGATGGGAAGCATTTGTCGTGACTTTCCGGAGCGTCTTGGTGAAGATCCGGGATAACGTCTTGGAGTTCTCCTGCTCCGGGTCCGGAATTGTTGGAAAGGATATGAAATCCTCCTTTGGATCTACTTCGGCGCCACTTTTCACGGAGGATTCATCATCACTATTGTTATTATTTGGAACTGAAGGATATCGTCCAGTAGCGACTCGACTAGCCATAGTTTACTAAAACTACAAAAGTGCTAGAGACTACAAGAAAGTACTACAATCAGACTCTAGATTCCAGAAAGGACGCGACTGTAAAACTTAAATGGTGGTATATGTGGTAACGGCTAGGTCAGTGTGCAATTGGCGAGTCTCTGAGTGAATGATAGTGTGGAGGAAGAAGTTGGTTATAAATTTATCAACTGTTGCAGTATATCAGACTAGTTTATCTCTTGCCGGCATATAGGTGATCGATTAGTTAGACCCCTGCCGCTACCAAAGATCAGACTATGTACAGGCAGATGAATACAGATATAGAGTTATATGAATGTATTTTGCTTTCATAAGACACTTGCAAGGACGGAGAAGATGTGAAATTATCTCTATGAAAGTATCTTCAATCAAGTTATTCATTGGAAGGTATATTTTTCCATAGTATGTCCATGTCCCTTTGTTGGTCATGTGACCCGAAGACAAAACCATGTTCCATTCAACATTCCACAGGTTCATGTTCTCTTCATGTCATTCCGAAGATCTTTTTTCTTTTATGACTACAACTTCTTTCCAATGGTCCACTACCAGCTCCTCGTCAATTGACACCGTTTCAAGTACCAACTAGTGTATCTAATACTTATGTAGTTCCATGGCAGCACTATATGCAGCGCACTATTGCACAATAATCAAACGATTTTGAGTCTTTTGAAAGAATAGCAATACAGAATGGACAAAAGCTGCTGGGATAGAAAGTCACTTGCGCTACGTATAATTGGAACGCTTTTCTCTTGTTTTGTTATTTAATTCACTGAATGGAGCCAAAATCTTCGTCCAGTACCAGGCCCAATTGTGCAGAATCCGAATTTCGCAGAGTGCAATACATCGCAGTTATCTTGATAACCACAAATGGGGTTTAGAAGAAAAGTACATCATTATGATCCTACGATGTTTTACAAACCAGTAAGCTCACTTAGAAACTGTGTTTCAACAAACCCTACCCTCTTGCTGGTACTAAGTGGTGTAAAAGGTGATGTTCTTGGTATGCATATAATGCCAGATTCATCACTCAGTATGCAGTCGATATCGTATTTTTGTTGTTTCGAAAAACGATTAACACAGTGTTTTAACGAAGGTGAATTTTATAGTTTCTTCTTTTGGTTGGTATGGAAACTTGATCTTATTTCTTTTTATTTCTTTCTTAACAATTGCAAATGTCGTCGTCAGGTTTGCAGAGACGTCGTGGTAACAAGACGGCCGCTTCCGGCGGAAATACCGGTTCCGATGGTCGTACTTCGGATTCCTACGACGATAATAACCGTACTAAGATCAGCAGCGAAGCTGTTTCTGACCACAAAATCGGGTACGATTCCCGAGACATTGAAAGTAGGGAATCGTTGAAGTTACCGCTTTTGACGCTTATGGAGGAAGTCTTGTTGATCGGGTTGAAAGACAAAGAGGGTTATCTTTCTTTCTGGAATGACAACATTTCCTACGCCTTGAGAGGATGTATTTTGCTTGAGTTAGCCTTCCGCTACAAGATTACTTTGGTCAACGATCCCGCCAGACGTCGTTTTGAGTTGAGTGATCGTCTTATCGAGGTCATTGACTCCGAGCCAACTGGCGAAGTATTGTTGGATGAGGCTCTCAAGATCATGAAGAACGATGGCACCAACTTGTCGGTGATAAACTGGATCGATTTGTTGAGTGGAGAAACATGGAACTTGATGAAAATCAACTACCAGTTGAAACAAGTTAGAGAGCGTTTGGCCAAAGGATTGGTAGACAAAGGAATTTTGAGAACTGAGAGAAAGAACTTCTTCTTGTTCGACATGGCCACTCACCCTGTCGCAGACAAATTGCTGAAAGAACACATCAAGAACAGACTCTTGAACGTGTTGGTGAACAGAAACGTCGATTTAGACACCGTATCCAACGACCAGTTTCCCCAGAACACGTCGTTCCGCTACTTGAGAACGATTGCTTTGGTATGTGGATCTTACGCTGCCAATGTGTTGGAGAATGTCTTGTTGTCGTTGAACTACGACAAGCGCGACCAGGCATTTGCCAGAGCTGACGAGTTGCTCACAGACTTCCTGGACTTCCCCTTCAACTTGTCGCATCAGAGTCCTTTGGGTATAGGCTTAAACTTGGGTCAGGAAATCACCTCTGAAGTAGAAGCCAGCTCAAGTAGTGAGTTGCAATTGGAGTTGATCGCTGCCGTCTTGAGCGTTTTCGCCAGGATGGACTCCATCTTGTGATTCACGTCATATTCTGTATTGTC
The DNA here is from genome assembly GCA_030564745.1 of Scheffersomyces segobiensis. Classification (NCBI taxonomy): domain Eukaryota; kingdom Fungi; phylum Ascomycota; class Pichiomycetes; order Serinales; family Debaryomycetaceae; genus Scheffersomyces; species Scheffersomyces segobiensis. Next base: position 478,060 of record JAKTZB010000003.1, read on the forward strand.
ATATTCTGACATTATATAGTCCATATCATCTACACACTCTTCAATTCAGCACCTTTTTTCGTCCTATTTAGATACTTAGTGCAAGACATATATCTGAAAGCTGTAGCTGAAGTAATAGATGCAGATATTAGCATGATAATTACTAGATATTTTTGATTGCTAGTGGTATATTAATAGATACTGTTGTATATTATGATACTGGGATTGATATAGCTGTAAATTGCTACACTTACTTCACTAACAGCTAGAGATGGTTTGGAGTCCTCAGTAATGCTTCACGACCCCCAAGCTGCTCGACGTAGTTATATATAAGAGACCTCTCATTATCTTTGATATTAACATCTCCACAAGAATCCCACCACATGCCTCCACCTAGTTTATACTTTTTTGTAAAGTCAGCCTTCATTCGAGCCACATGAGGACTATCGTAAACAAAGAATTGGTTTGTTTTGCTATCATAGAAACTACAGCTTCCTGCATTTTTATCTAGATTTTCCTTGCCAATAGGCAACTCCTTATAATCACAAGTATCACCATTTACAGAACCCGGAAGTATCTCTTTGCTGAAGGAATGACCTACAGTTGGTGACAGCGCTCCATGGAATACTCGTCCATATAATGGCATACCAAGAATCAATTTTTGTGGAGATACTCCACGCAGAATGTATTTCTCAATTATACTACTAGCACTCAAGTCATTGTCTCCATTATTGCCAAACAAGTTGGAATGATAGCCAGTTCTGGACGACCAGCCCTCTCCACAGAAGTCGTAGCACATGACGTTCCAGAACGAAAGATATTTATCTAACTCTCGAAAGTCTAAAATTTCGATGTTTTCGTCACCCCCAGGTGATGCAATAGTAAGCAAATAATCTGGAGACACCAGGTTCAACTTCTGTCTCAATCCTGAAAGTAACTTCACAAGTTGATTACATTCATGTGCATTGCGAGGATATTCCCAATCGATATCAATTCCATCGAATCCGTATTTGCAAACAAACTTCACAGCACTACTGATGAAATTGCCTAGCTTGGCATTGTCGCTCGCCATAGCCTGGAACAAATGCTCAGTTCCCCAGCCCCCAATTGACATCACCACCTTGAGATGGCGGTTAATCTGTTTCATTTGGAAAAGCTGCTGTATAGAACCAGTTACTTTCTTCGTGGAATCTTTCGGCGATTCCAAAGGCAATTGAAGATCGCACCATTCGTCTGTGAACTTGACATTTCCAGTGTTGATGTCTATGCTGACGAAAGCATAAAAGACATGAGTTACATATTCCACGGGTATATCTTTGGCAAAATGTTTACGCCCATAGACAGACCAGTTTGAGAAATACACACACGATTTATAGCCATTGAAATCTTCTTTACCCCCATTTTGAAGGAACTTCTGGTTTTTATCCTCGGTGAGCACATTGTACTGGTGAATTCTATCGTTGACTTTAGAAGAGAGCTTATGGAACATTGGAACGTTGAATATAAGACTGTATATTATCAAGTATTATAGTGTTACTCGGTGTAAATATAACTTTTCACACAACGATTTTATAGAGTCACAATAAATTCTGGAGAAAGAAGCTTATATAGAAAATGATTTCACGCTTTGGGTGCCAAATATTTTTCTATACTCACCCTGCATATCTGTTGCAAGTAATTTTTCCTCTTTAGGAACATCCTTGCTGCAGTACATAGACTATCAATGGCAAAGCATAATTTGAAATATCTGGAATTTCTTCATTTCACTTCTTTGACACGGAAACAAACAATTCATTTGCTAAAACCGACCAATCCCAAAGATTTTAATGTCAGAATTGCAATTGGATATTCCAGCCGGTGTTCCGGACTCAGTTCCGGCTAACACAAGGATTTATAAGGACGATTGCATGTACACCTTTGATACACCAGAGAACAACGAACTTGGATTGGATGTAGATTTGAAGAGCTACCAGGCTTTTCTGAGAACTGACGAGTACAATTTCACGTTTGAAAACTATGCCAAAACGGGCAATAACTGGTATTTGAACATCAACAAGACTCTCAAGCTGGAAGAAGAGAGAAACAAGATCGTGTACAATGAGAATGGCCAGAAGAACCAGAAGCTTCAAAAGTTGGAAGTCCGAGAAGTTCCTGATGATGAGTTGTACGATACAAAGTTGTCCATATATGATGCAGCTGATGACATTTCGTACCCTGTGGAACATTTAACGTTGCGGTTCCAGAACTTGGTAAATGAGATTGTCACCGCCAACTCATCTAATAAAGACGATGAGATAAAGCAATGGGAGCAAGAAATTATTCCCTGTGAGCACTCTGTGGATGTAAAACACTTCGATGCAGGCACTGTGAACTTGTCGAGATGTACAGAATGTGAGTTAACTGAAAACCTCTGGATATGTCTTCATTGTGGAGCTTTGGGCTGTGGAAGACAGCAGTTTGGCACAGCTTTGAAAGGCAACTCGCATGCATTGTCCCATTTCGAAAAGACTGACCATCCAGTAGCTGTCAAGTTGGGCTCTTTATCGGCAGATAGCGAAGATAGCTGTGATGTCTACTGTTACAGATGTAATGATGAAGTAAAGGTGCCCAATTTGGCAGAAAAACTCTTGAGGTTTGGATTGGACTTGAAGTCGACCGTCAAGACAGAAAAAAGTTTAGTAGAGTTAAACATCGACCAGAACATGAACTATGACTTCAAATTGGAAGGACCTGATGGATCTAAATTGGTTCCAGTTTACGGTAAGGGACTCACAGGCTTTCTCAATTTGGGCAATTCGTGCTACTTAAACTCTGTAGTTCAGTCTTTGTTTGATTTAAAATCATATCAGGACTATTTCGCTGATCTCAGCATACCTGAAACTGAGAATCCGGCCCGTGATTTGAAGACTCAGTTGCTCAAGATCTATGACGGTTTGTTGAGTGGCAGATACTCTAAGCCAGGTTCCTTAAAGGGAAACGACTACCAGTTGGGACTAAAACCTTCTTCTTTCAAAACATTGATTGGTGAAAATCACGAAGAATTTAAGACTCAAAGACAGCAAGATGCGTATGAGTTTTTGTTGTATTTGCTCGACAAAATAGACAACGAGTTTGGTCTTTCTTTGAACAAGGAACTTAACTACTTGTACTCCAGCAAAATTTTATGTTTCAATTGCAAACATGGCTCACTGCGTCTTGATTTAGCAGACAATTTGTCGGTTAACATAGAAGATAAAGTAATTTCTGTTGATGAAAGTACAGGTAAGAAACTGTATGAACCTGTCAATTTTATTGATTGTTTTAAAGCATACTGTGCAAGCGAAACAATTGAAGGTTATAGATGTGAAAACTGTGGTCCAGATACCGCAAGAGTAGCTATAAAGTCTGGCGGCTTCAAGACGTTTCCAGATGTTCTTGTAGTCAACGCCAAACGTATCAAATTGGAGAATTGGGTTCCTGTCAAGATAGATGTACCAATTGAGATTCCTGATAAGTTAGATATCTCTGAATTCAAGGCTCCTGTTTTTGCCGGCGATGAAGTAGAAGAAAAGCTGCGCTCCGAAGACGGTAAGAGCTCTGGTTTTGAACCTAATAAAGAAGCTTTGGACACGTTGCTTGCCATGGGATTTCCAGAGCCAAGAAGTTTGAAAGCCTTGTTCAACACTGGTAACAGTGCCGAAGACGCCATGAACTGGCTCTTTGCCCATATGGAAGATGTAGACATTGATGAGCCATTCGATTCTCTGCAACTACCATCACTACAATCTACTTCTGCTTCTGCTGGTCCTTCGGAAGATGCAATTGATAATCTCACATCCATGGGATTTTCACAGCAGTTGGCAAAGAAGGCGTTGGTTTTAAACCACAACGATGTTAACAGTGCCGTTGAATGGTTGTTTGCGAACCCTGATGACAACGGCGTCATTGACGAGTCTGATGGCTCGTCTAAGTCTGTGGTCAACTTGTCGAAAGAGAAGGAAGAGTTGAAAGAAGCTCTTCTTCAGTCTGGTGACTCTTCTAATGGCAAGTACGAGTTGCAATCGGTGATCTGCCACAAGGGTACTTCACCGCACACGGGGCACTACGTAGTGTTCATAAAGAAGGTTATTGAGGGGGAGAAGAGGTGGGTGTTGTTCAATGATGAAAAGGTGGTTGTTTGCGGAGAAGACAGCTTGCAGGATGTGAGAACCAACGGCTATGTCTATATATTCAAGAAGGTGTAATAGCATAGTTGATAGAAAAGAGATATAAATATATCGAAAAGCAACCTATCAAGGAGATACAAACCGGATCAGGTTAGCAGTTTATATATAATCCAAGAAGATTTGAATTAGATATTCAAAGTGTAACTAACTGCTAGAAGAATATAAATCAACTAATAATTCGATGCGAATTGTTAACCCATGTTCAAAATTGTCTTTAATGAATTGGTATGAATAGAGAGATATAATTCAAGTTGACAATTTTCAATTAGCAAGTGTCTTCACTACTCAGTTGAAAGTTAAGTACAGATTTAGATCTAGACTTGGATCGAGATTAATCTATACCCAATATGTTATTGTCATTTTTCAATTTCACGACAAACAAGCTCCAGTGCATACATACCATGTTACATGCATAAGATGGGATGGCTGAAAATTTCTACTCGGTGTTCGGAATATCTCGAGATTTCGAAATTTCCATTTTAGAAATCTCGGTAATTTCACTTCATATCTAGATATTATTTTTGAATTCCCACCAAAACTCCGGAACCATTTCACCATGGACAGCTTGAAGTTTGTTATCTGTAACTTGCAATTTGTCTTCATAGATAAACTCTATATGCACGTTGTTACAATTCTCCCATCCATTCACAACATGGCTAAGTTAACGTAGTCAGCGAAGTCGTCCACCAATCAAACAAAATCTTAACAAAGTAGTCGTGGCCGTCGTAATCTGCAATCACCCACAATGCAGGATGCAGGTTCTAAGCCAACCTGTAAGTATGACTGAACGAAAAAACGCCGACCACAAAATGAAGAACTGGTGGTAAGATCTTTTTCTATAAAAAGCAAGCAAACTCCGTCATTTTGAACATTTACTCGTTTTTGTTCCTCGAGGCTATTCATAAAGTGAAAAGATCCATTGCAGCCAAATAGCGAAAAATTACGCTTCTAGCTGATTGCACTACACTCGATCTAATTACATAAAATGTTCATCACTAACGAGCACGTTGGAGACAGATCTAGAATGGAGGACTGGAGAGGTAAGTAAAAGAAGCCAGATAAGACAACACACCAGAGGACATATCATAAATGTGGGCATATGAAGATGTCTACCGATGATAGTTTCTCTTTTGTCTTTATGATATTCAAGGTGAAGATCATACAATGAATATCTTTGTACATATGGGATAAGATACAAGACACTTTACATTCAGAAATACTAACATGCTAGTTCGTGGTTACGACCCTTTGACTCCTCCTGACTTGTTGCAGCACGAGTACCCCTTGACTGAGGCTTCTCAAAAGACCATTTTGGACGGTAGAAACCAAGCTGTGGATATTTTAAACGGAAAAGATGATAGATTGATCTTGGTCATTGGCCCGTGTTCGATCCACGACCCCAAGGCAGCTCTCGATTACGCAGACAGATTGCACAAAGAGGCTCAGAAGCATAAGGGCGAATTGCATATCGTCATGAGAGCATACTTGGAAAAGCCAAGAACCACTGTAGGCTGGAAAGGTTTGATCAACGATCCTGAAATCGATGGCTCTTTCCAGATCAACAAAGGGTTGAGAATCTCGAGAAAATTATTCGTCGAATTGACGTCCAAGTTGCCCATTGCCGGAGAAATGTTGGATACTATTTCTCCTCAGTTCTTGTCTGATTTGTTCTCTGTGGGGGCTATTGGTGCAAGAACTACCGAGTCTCAGTTGCACCGTGAGTTGGCCTCCGGCTTGTCTTTCCCTGTAGGATTCAAAAATGGTACTGACGGTACTTTGGGTGTGGCTGTAGATGCCATGAGAGCTGCTTCCCATCCTCACCACTTTCTTTCTGTCACCAAGCCTGGTATTGTGGCCATTGTTGGAACTGACGGAAACCAAGACACCTTTGTCATCTTGAGAGGTGGAAAGAAGGGTACCAATTACGATGAGAAGTCCGTCAAGGAAGCCAAGGCTGAGTTGATCAAGGCCAAGGTGGTCAGTGACGAAAAGCCAGGACCAAAGATCATGGTCGATTGCTCTCACGGTAACTCTAATAAGGACCACAGAAACCAACCGAAGGTAGCAGCCGAAGTGGCACGTCAAGTTGCCAACGGCGAAAACGGTATCTGTGGTTTGATGATCGAGTCCAACATCAACGAAGGCAGACAAGACGTTCCACCTTTAGAACAAGGAGGCAAGGATGCCTTGAAGTACGGTTGTTCTATCACCGATGCCTGTATTGGCTGGGACAGCACTGAAGAAGTGTTGCAGTTGTTGGCAGATGCTGTGAAGGCCAGAAGAGCTTTGAAGCAGGAAAACTAAAACTTTGTATATAATAACACATGAGGATGAAATGGAATCAAGTAGGAATTCTAAAGGAATTCTAAAGTAGAAATAGACATAATGTAGAAGTTGGCTAAATACTGTGGGACTATGGCTGCGAAAAGTCTCCCAATATTTACTACCAATTTATTGCCTCAGTAATCTACTCCATCTAGGCGACTAACTTGTGATAAGTGAGATTCAGTCTTGATATAATTTTCGTCTGGTCTCGTCTGGTCTCATCTGTTTGACCTATAATCATTCTCTGGTACATTTTGTTTGATTTTCGTTTACATCCAGCAAATGTTATCTCACATTTTTCGCACCCATTAAGTGCCAGCTGTAATCCAAAAATAGAAATAACGTAACAGCATGAGCTGATTAAAGACAATTTACGAAATACGTAATGATATTAAGAATATAAGTTAGAGAAGTTCATCTAAAACAGAGAATGTTTTTACTGAAGTAACATACAAAAATCAAAATGGTAGATTCAAAGCTCTTCGCAGAAAAAACGATGGAAAATCACAACAATTCTCGTATAAAACTGAATAATTTCACAAATAATTTTCACAGCTATTCGCACTAAACTTTCCTCTACTGCTATTTTACTCTAATTCACACACCGTAGCCATCCATCCGCATTAGATTAATTTAACTCATTTATCCTTTGCTTGTCCGTTCTCTTTTCTCATATTTACAAATTACAACTGAGCATTCGCAGGTATCGCTGTAGTAGTGGAATATCTGGCACTAGTGCTGCGTGAATTGTCTCGGAGTTTGAATCTCTAGGACTAACTCTAGGTGGTCGATCTAATCGAGACACTAAGTTACAAGTTTGTTAAATTTCATCGAGAGTTTCATTGAAAGCATTGGTAGTTCTTGAAACCGTTGAGAGTCATAAACATTGAGTCAGAAGTAAATGATTACTGTGAATTGTATCCTATTTTTCCATATCCACGCTCATACTATAAAACAATAATAGTATAACCAGAGTGATTTTCCTACTTATCTTTGCAGTTATTTCCTTTAACAATACCATCTCAACTTCACAGCTTTTCAACATGAGATCGTTTATAAAATCACATCGAAGAAACGAGTCTTCTACTTCGGATGATCATGCCTTCGCCATAAATAGCAAGACTGATCTCCATCTTCCTCCTGTTCTGAACGGCTATTCTTCCAAGACAACTCCGATGCCTTCGCCCAATATCAGATCCAATTCTCAATTCACTCCTCCCCAGACAGTTTCGTCTTCCGCGTCTATCTCTTCTCCGAAAAAGCTTCTCACTCCCATCAAGAACTTGTTTCTGCTGTCGAGCCATATCAATTCGAAATCCACGACAACTACTCCTACTTCGTCTGATACATTAAACAGCGTCATCTACGGGTTGCCCAAAGAATCAAACTCGTACAGAGCAAGACTGCGTCATCTTTCCCCCAAACACAGCTATTCACGAGCGTCCATCTCAAACCTATCAGAACTTCAGAATCTGCCCAAAAGAAACAGTGGAACAAGCTCGCTAGACCATTCGTCAAAACCAAATCTTCATCTCTGGACATCAGACTCGTCACCTGAGAAAGTACTGAAACAGTACCCTCTCATGGAAGACGATGGATCTTCTACTTTTAAACTTGGTCCCGCTCCTATTTTCAAGTCTTCTAACTCGTATCCATCCCTCGTAGCATATCAACAGATCAATCTTTTACCTCCAACGAATTCGCAGTCGCACACGTCGCTTTTATCATTTCATTCGGCTGTATCTACACAGAATAACCAACCTACCGGTAGGGAAGATACTCCTACGGTTCTGGAGATGTTGGGTGAAAACGACTCCTCCAATTCATTGGAAGTTTCCGAACACAAGTTTGAAACGAAACAAGTTAGTTTCTACTCCAGTCCCATAAATGACATTGGCAGTTCTTCCGATGCCAAAATCGATTCTTCCACTCCAGATACTGTTCATAATATAGACCCTTTGAGATCTGATGATAGTGACGACGATGAAGATATCTCAGAAACTTCGTCTCAATTCTCATTCGTCAAAGACAGAAAAGGAGGTAGAAACACCTCCGTAAAATATTACAAGACAAAAAATGCTGAACAGCCGATAGAGGAAGCTCTCCAGCTGAATACTTTCAACGAACACGATTTAGGCTATGAAGTGGACGAATTCTCAGACTATGATTTTGAGAATAATGGTATGGATAATTATGACGATGACTACGGTGATGATGTCCAGTATAATAATGCCTTTGAGGATGAAGATGTAAATGCAAATTCAACTTTCCAGCAGGAAGACTTAAGTTCAATTTCTCGAAGTGTATCATTCGATAACTGTAGCCATCATGAAGAGCCTTCTACATCTGACTTCAATGAAGTTGGTCCTACTGATCATGAAGATGAGTACAACTTCGATATAGCGATAGAAAATCACATCGAAGACGAAGAAGAAGTTTACAACAAAGCTTTGAATTCACAAGACGAATCTCCTGCTTTGAATTCGATTGATAATTTGGTAGTTGAACTTGACGATAGCGAAGAAAATTTTGATAACGACGACTCAGTAAATAAAAGGTTTAGTATCAAAAGCTCTCTGCGAAGCAAAACCCAAGTTCCTTTTGAACAATTCCATTACAATGGCGACATTGAAGATAATCCAGAACTTTTGGGTGCTGCCATAAGTATTACTAGTTCTGATGGCTCGGTTGTAGAAAATGTGGGGCAAACTGGATATTCTATGAGCAATGGAGACCTTGCCAACGCATTTAAACAGTTGGCATTGTTGGATATGAAACGGGAAAATAGTCCGTTTCAAATTGGAGAGAAGACTGAACAGCAAGATACAGATCTTGAAAATGATATCTTAGAGAACTATTTAGATGTCAGCAAACTGCCTTCATTGGATATAAGTAATATTCAAGCCTCAAGAAAAACTCCTGAGTTATCCTCTCTTGACGATCTACAACTATTTGACCTCACAAGTCCGATCATTAATGGACTTACTTTTGGACAAAATATCAATCAGAGAAGATCCAATAGAGCCAATGTTCAAAATAAACATCTTGTAAGTGAAGCGGGATCAGTTGGGCCAGATTTGAATAAATATGAAAATTTCCGTACTCTAAATGGTGATTTAACTTCTCAGAGTGAAAATCAGATTGATCTTGAGAATCCAGAAGAAATTTGTACAAAAATAGAAGATAAGGATTCAGAAGTTGTTGGACTTGGAATTCAGAAAGATTTGCAAACATTTGAGGATCCTGAGACAAATGAATCCACTGAAAATACAACCGCACATAATCCTCGTCTGTCGATCAATGAGATGATGAATTTGTTGGGTAACTTGGAAGCCTCAATTGCCAGTGAGACTTCAACAAATGAAAAATCCATAGCTTCTACAATCATTTGTGAAACTCCTGCGAATAAAGCATTAGGAAGGCTGTCGATTGTAGGAATGATGAGTCTCTTATCAGATCTTGAAAATACTCAAGCTGAGAACGAGTCCAAAGAAGGGTCGTCTGAGAAGAAGGAACGAGCCAAAAAGAATCGTAAATCAATTGCGGAAATGATGTCCACTTTACAGACTTTGGAATCTGCTAATAATGAAAACAGTGAGCTTTCAACAAGAAGAGATTCTGTCACAAATATGATGAGTACATTAGCTAAGTTGGACTTGTCAAATACTGAAAATTCTATAGATACAAAAGTTGAGCTGGTGCCTGTTATTAATATTGAAAGTGCAATCTCTAAAAGTACTCCATTTACCAGGAAATTAAAAACCAACTCTGACTTAGAGAAAAGGTACTCCTGGTTCAACGATGATGAAAAGATAAGTTTTGCTTCCAAGAATGCCTCGGCTCTAACGAAAGGATCTAATCTCAAGATTGAAATTGATGGACCTGAAAGCCCAGAAGTTCATTTGCATAGTGAGGACTACAATAGACCACTTACCCAAGATCTTCTAGATGAAATAAACCAGCTTCCTGAAGACTTCGATTTCCAGGAACACGAATATAGAAGTAGAATGAGCTCACCTGTATCGGAGAATTCATTTTTCAGATCTAACTCATACAACAAGAAACCAGTCAAAGCTATCATGGAAAACAAATATCTGACCAATAAAATTGAGACTTCGAACAAGACAGTAACATTTTACAGAGGCAGTAGTTCTGGACCTTCCTTAGATTTATCAAGAAGCCGTAGTGTGAGTCGAGCACCTTCTACAAGATCAATCAATTCTTTCACTTCAGTTAATGAGGAACCGGAAGAGTACGAAGAAGTCGAATTAGAAGACACATACAAGAATCCTACTATTTTTACATCTCCCCCTCAATTTTCATTCAAACTTTCTACCAACTATTCCAAGAGCAATGAGTCGTTCCCTAAAGCCCCAAATAATCTTAGTACTATTACAGAGGCAGACAGTCCAATAATTAAATAAAAAAGGGAATTTGTCAGTGTTCAGATAATTTATATGTGAAGAGTGTATTGACATAGTTTAATTGTTAAAATATATAAAAAGAGACTAGACGGGGAAGTAAAATGATCAATTAGGTATTTGACGCTGCTGCATGAAACTTTTGAAGTCGTAGTTGTCACCAGCATAGTCGAAGTACTTGGAATTGCTTGCTTCGCTATGCTCTCTGTTCAAAAACTGCACTTTTAATGCATTTTCAACTCCAACTCTCGGAGTTGAAGGGTTCTGGATACGCCTGGAATTGTACCTCTCTGTGCTTCTGGTAGGGGATATAGCATCAGTCGGAGTCGTAGAAGTTAATGATCTTTTCTGTTTCAACCCCTGCGCTACAGTTCCTCTTCTTCCTCCCAGACTGGTGGTTTTGAATTTTGCCAGTAATGAATGGACTCTCAATTGCGTTTCTGAAGGAGTGCTATCGAAAGATGCTGAACTAGATGCAGTAGACGAAGTAGTGGACATCGTTGAATTGGATCTAAATAAGAAGTGATTGTTTCTGTACTTCGAGTAGATACTGAGCAACTCGTCTCTTTCTTCATCTTCTACGTCTTCTTCAACCAAAACAACTTCTATATCCTTACCATCCTTAGTCTTTTCAATAATTGACTTATAAGACATAGTTGAGTTGTTTCTTTTAACCATACAAACATCGTAGTCGCCCTCTGTTAAATCAATTACGACAGATTCTGTATCTGACTCTGAAGATGAGGGCTTGGGTTTGCCGGACTTGCTGGATTTGTAGCTGCTCTTTGACGAAGGCGACACTTCTTCATCTTTTCTTGATAGAGTTTTCTGAGTTATTATTTGTGGACCGGAACTGTTTACCTTTACTTGATCAAAATCTTTTCTGTGGATAGCCATCAGCAGCATTGACTTCTTCTCGGCAATATCTCTCATAGTTGGAGCCTTAGGAACAAGTTGCAGGTCTTCGTCGGTAGATGCCGCTTCTTTGAAGTCTACGGGATAGTTCACTTGTATAGGAGGTTCAGCTACTGCAATGTCCATTGTCTCGCTTTCAACATTCGTATTTTCCTTTAAACTTTGCTTGGATTCTTTCAAGAACGAGCGAGGAGTACTCACTAGTTTGAAAACCGAATTAATGATATCCATAGATTTGGACCTATTATGAGGCTTATAAGGAGATGGAGGACCGATACTGGCATTAGTAAGGGGGAGTGCAACTATCTCAGTATTATTAAAGTCAATATTGTACATGGACTTGTGACGAGAGTGTCTTGCAGGAGACAATCTGGAACGATTTTTTGCAGCCATTTCCGGTTGAGAAATTGGTACGGAATTGACTTCTCCATTTGCAGCGATCGATGGAAGAGTCTTTGAAAGTCGTGGTTGAGAGTAAAGGGTATACTTTGTAGACTCGATATCGGTGTCTGAGTCAATATCATGATGCATTAACTTTAATTGCTGTTTCATTGCAGCCTTAGCTTCCTTAGATGGGAACTCCATCGGACCCAACTTAGTAATATCTTCCATATCTGTAGACATGGAAGAATCAGATTTGACATCATCAAATGTAGTGCCATTGTATGAACAGGTAGATCTACCAGTTGAGTAATAATCAGTGACTGATTTATCTGACAAGTCTGGTATTTCAATTTGACCATTGTTGGAAATGTAACTAAATCTAGATCTTGTCGACTTCAACGAATTGGATGAAAGAGCTAATTGACGAACTCCCCTATCGTTGGTGATGTTCTCGCTTGTATTAGGGAAGCTGAAGTTAGAGCCTGCTCCATCATTTTCGCTGTCGTAGGCACCCATTTCCAACTCCTTTGGAATTTGTTGATTTTGCTGAACGTGAATCTCAGGTAAATTACCCTTTTTGACTTCATTGACATTTTCACGAGGAGAAATCGTGGAATTTCTACTAATTCTGAGAGGTTGTATGGCCTCTGTGGATTCGTAAGGTTCGGATATCAGAGAATCATGAGCACCCAGCTCAGAATCGTCAAGACTACTTTCAGACGAATCATTGCTTGCTTCACTGCTGGAAGCATCTTCCCAATCGTCGTCACCTTGAGGGTATGGCACATTTGGTGTGGTAGCTTTTCCGGAAGCTGCTTTGGTTTCAGAATCAGAATCTCTAAGAGAGATATCAACTGACCTTTGTAACGAGCTCCACGAACTTTCTGAGTTTTCACTCGCAGAAGATGATGAAGATGAAGATGAAATGTTTCTATCTGTTTGGGTTTGTGAGCTATTGAGAATTGTTGGTTGCCTGTGATCACGAGGAATCAAGATGGTATTATAAGTTTCAGCATTGTTGTTTCTGATCCTGGATGGTTGACGATGGAAGCTCATGACATCTCCGACTGAGCTAAAGGAGCTGACGGAAGACACTTGGGACTCGTCGGAGAAAGTTCTTTTTCCAATCTTCAACAAAGATTCCTTACAAGCTATGGGTGCATTGGAAAGGTTGAGCAAGTTGATGTTCTCTTCGGTGGTAGTCCTAGGTATAGACCTTGCATCAATAAAAGGGATTCGATTAGGGACGTGGAGTCCCTTATCTTTGTTAATTTCTGTGTGTGTTGGCATGATTCTCACATTAGTATAAGCTGGTTTCTGTACGGGAATTGGAATTGCCGTATAAGCAACTTCTGGAATAGTGTTCTCCTTTGGAAGTGGAGGCAAGCTTTTGGCAGTACTTTTGACACTAGACAGCCTGGAACCAGAGTAGCTGGAGGCTTCTTCAATTATGCTGAGTTGATCTGATGCCAAATTATTGTTCTGGAGCATCTTCATAGACTTATTCTTATTGGATACTACTGGAGGAGGGACTGGTCGACGGTGTAAAGCGATCCTCTTCCGGAGCTCTTCCTGAGTGGAATAGCCATAGTCGTCATCATCAGACAGTGTATCTACTTTCTCATATCTGGAACCGTTGTAGACCAATTTAGTTCTGTTATGTTTTGGAGACTTGGAAGGAGATCTACTTCTCACAGGACTTTTTGATCTGTCTGGAGACAGGGATCTGGAGTTGGCCATCTCCTCTTGGGCAATGTTGACTGGACTGAGCTTGGGAGGAAGTTTAAGGGTGAATGGAACAGGAATGACATATTTGCTATCAGGGCTATCTGGAGAAGAAATGTGGAGTCTTTTTCCAATGGGAGAACGGGAAAGTAGTCTAAGCTGATCCTGAGAAGAGTGGACATTGGAAAATATATCTTCCAGAGAAGCCAATGGCAATCTGGCTAGTCTCATGTCAAGCATTCCTGGGTTGATTGCATTTGAAGAGCTAGCCGAATGGAAGCTATGACGGTTCTTCACTGGAGATGATGATCTGGCCCTTCGCTCGCGGCTGGGGCTTGGGCTCTGCGAAAATGGAGAGTGCGACGAAGTGCCCAAACTAAGATCGTCTAGCGATCTGGCCTGGTGCAAGGTGACTCCCATTGGTTACTATATATCAGTGTGGAACAAGCAAAAAAAGGATGAGATCACAAGTTCAGTGTTTGATTAAAAAGAAAGAGTATAAAAAAACGAAAAGTGGATTAATGGATTGAAAGAGTAGGAAGAATTGCTAAAAAAAAATGTAATAATCTTCGGGTGGACCACCATAAAGTCCTTTTCTGTGTTTCCCGGTTATGCTGCGATTACGAAGATTCCTTATTTTCTCAGAAAAGCTCTATTGTGCTATTATATGCGGAACCCATTAACTTTAGTCTGGTCATTGGTGGGAGTGGGCAATTAATGGGAGCAAAAAGCTTCTTACATGTTTATTATTGTTCCCGATTAGGCTACAGGCAGCTATATCGAGTATTTTTTCAGTTGCAATTTCACAGCTGTACAATCCAAAAATAACTGAAGGCGACTCTATTACGAAATAATTGTTAGTCGTTAAGTTGTGGCTGCAGGTATAGATAAAAATTCCTTATCTGGTAAGCTGAAACTAAACTTCCTGTTAAGGTCTAGACCGAGGACCTCTATCGCTTAACTAAATGATCTTGCAATTATACTAGTTATAGCGCATTTTAGAATGCGCGCTAATTGCGTATTTAGAATTCCATGTGCGAAATGTATGCAGGATAATGCGTGGTGTTGCTTTTCGCAGTCATTGCGGCTTCCGTCCAGAATGTCTTTCTAAAGCTATTATACTCTCTTACAGAGCGCCATACAAAATCATATCTGAAAGCTGGAAATTACTTCATAATAATTGGAAAAAATGTCAGATATCTACGAGCATCTCACATCCATGGATCTGATCCTCCTTCCCTCTCCAATTCCAATCGTAACCCCACTACCCTCTCTTGACACTGTAGCCGCTGATGTTGATCCCGAAGCCATTGATTTATCCATGATAGGGGAATCCACAAAGCTCATTGTAGTTGACCAAATTGTTGAAGAGTTTACCCCAACACCTGATGGTGGAAACTTACTGAGGGCTCCTTCGATGAACATCATTAGCCAATCGGATGATTCAAACGATTCCTCCCTCTCTCTCGAAAGCAGTCCAGTCACGCTACCTCCGTCCTACAAAACGATAGACGAAAACTGGAAAATCGGTCTCTCCTATCTTCCACTCCAAAGTAAGGAGTTGGCATCTAGAAAGGGAGCAAAGTTCACTCTCATGGTTGCTGGTCAAGAGGGAACTGGTAAGTCCACTTTTCTCAACACTCTCTTTGGGTGCGATTTGGTGCATACTTTGGACACAAACAACAGAGGCACTGCCAACATCGATGTCAATTCATACAAGTTGGTAGAAGATACATTTCAGTTAGAATTAACTACTGTGGACACACCTGGATTTGGAAAGCACACCAATAACCAATTTGACTGGGCCCCTATTGCTGACTACATAGATGAGCAGTTTAGGTTGTATCTCTTCCAATCAGAGCAGCCTAATAGAATTAAAAGAGAAGATAACAGGGTCCATGCCTGTTTGTATTTCATTGTTCCTACTCTTTGTGGATTGAAACCTTTGGATGTCATAGCCATGAGAGAGCTTTCCTCAAGGGTCAACCTTATTCCGGTTATCAGTAAGGGAGATACTCTCAACAAGAATGAATTGAGACAGTTCAAAGATATGGTAAAAATGACATTGAGTCTGCAAGATATCAATGTCTGTGACCTTATCCTTGACTCTCAAGTTTCTGCTAAAATCAATTCTCAGGTGCCTTTCTCCATAATTGGCTCCAACTTGTACTACGTTAATGATAAGGGGGAAATGGTCAGGGGAAGAAAATACCCTTGGGGAGTGGCTGAAGTAGAGAATGAGGTACACTGTGACTTTGTGCTGCTCCGCAAGATTCTCATGAGCGAAAATATGCTTGACTTGATTAATTCTACAGAAGTACACTATGAAAACTACAGAAGAAATAGCCTTCATTTCAGGTTTGTGGAAAGTGCTAACCTGGGATATACTTCAAACCTTGGGGACTTGTCAAAAGTCGATGGTTTTCAAGAGTTGAAGATATATAACAGAATCCCTCTAACGGCACTTGAAGACAATATAAGAAACAAACATCCGTCAATTCCGTATTATGAAAAAAAAATCAGAGCAGGGTTGTCGGGTGTTGTAAGCAACCAGGAGCTGCGTTTCAGAGAATGGAAATCGGCTTTGGTCAAGAAACAGGATGTGTTGAACAGAGATATCGAACATATTCATGACAAATTGATTAAGTTGCAAGAGTTGGTAGCCCGGTTGGAGAGCGGGCTGTATTCCTCACCCGTGTTGTCCTTTGAAGGTGCTCCAACCTTATCTACTGTGAGTTCTGAAGTTAGTTCTGATGATGATTATAATTTCAGGTAGATTTTTCGCAGCTATTTCTAAAATTATTGCAAAAATAGTTAGGGCCAAATAAATACATAAAAGAAGGTAAAAAAGACAACCAAATTTCCGCAGGTAAATCCAATTGCCAAATACATAAAGTTGTGTATACTTGTTATCAGCCACTACTAGAAGAGCCAACAAGCCTATTGACTACTTTAATCGACGACTTTTACAAAGCTGTCTGTCTGGTCCTGTATGGTGAACAAGAGGAACAGAGCCCTAACTAAAATTCACAGCAAATGTTCTGAAAATATTGAGGTTAGTCACATGACCACACAAAACATTTTTCTGATGGTTATAAAAATTCTTCACTGGAACTTTTTCACTCTTGTTTAGCATGTTTCTTCTTAAAAAAACAACCAAAACACGTTTAGAAACGATAGGTATGTGCTGATTTTTTTCAGTATCTTTTGTAGATTCACCCCGCGATATCAGGATGAACATTTTAGTATAAGTATGTTTTTTCTGGCATCTCTAATGTTAGAGCTTTTCAGCTCGATGAATACAACCTTTGACTATTATCTGATAGATGTTGGCGACGTGAATTCAAGAAGAGAGAACGAGATTAGGATGATACTAACAAGTAGCAGAGCTTTATTTAGCAATATAGTTAATAAATGAACACCAGAAATATTAATTGTAAACAAGAAGATTGTGTAAATAATGGAGAGAATAGAAAGTGAGAAATGGTTAACGATATCAGACAGCAAGATGCGAACTTATGTTGAAGTCTATAGACTACATTATTACAACTGGACAATATCTTACT
Source organism: Scheffersomyces segobiensis (assembly GCA_030564745.1). Lineage (NCBI taxonomy): Eukaryota > Fungi > Ascomycota > Pichiomycetes > Serinales > Debaryomycetaceae > Scheffersomyces > Scheffersomyces segobiensis. The sequence goes on from JAKTZB010000003.1 coordinate 495,580, forward strand.
TTAGTATTAAGTATCAAGTTCTAACTAGTTAAGTTCTAATTAGTTATGAGAAATTCTCAACTATATACTTATTGTAAACCATGAGTTTGAGTTTACTACGTGTGAATTAGTTAAGTCGTAGAAGCTTCAAATTGTCTACTCTGAATATACACTCCCACAATTTTTCAAGTGTCTGGATCTGTTAAATCAAATTCTTCAACAGATTCAACAATTCTAAATCATTCTTCCTGTCACATGCCTAGATATGTCTGTGTACCTGTTCGAGTCGGATGGTGTTGATCATTCGGATCTGACGGAGCAGAACTTCCAAGGCGATGAATTGGTGCAATTTGAGGAAACTTCAAGCCAGAAGAAAACCAAAAAAGACGAGAACAAAGACGATAAAAAAACCGTTAGAACTGCTAACTTCATTCTAGACCACTCTACCTTTGTCCGTGGGATAGGAAACATCAAGAGATGGTTCAACGAAGACTTTGTTCGTTCCACTATGGCTGCTCTGGATGAAAGATTACAGTTGAACATTTTCATACCTTCTTACACTTTGCACGAGTTTGATTTTGTCAAGAGGGGAACTTCTATGGCTGCCATCAATGCCCGCGAGGCTATTCGTATGATTGACAGGTTCTTTGAGAACGAAATCGAGCAAAGCACCGATTGCCCGCTAAGGTACGACTTCTACATTCAGAACCAGAACGAAGATGGACCTAATTGGAGCGAATGCCAGAGATACAAAGTGCATGCCCCTCTTATCAAGGAGTTTCCAAACTTCAAGACCAAGTTTGATTCGTATATCATTGGCTCTGGATCCGGCTTTAGATCAGGTGACAATTCAAATGACCACGATCACGAGTTCAACAACTTGGCAGATGATTTCAATTCTACCATGTCATTTAGCCATAGTCATAGCGAGAATATCAACGACATTCAGTACGAAAACTCCTCTTCTTACCAGAATGCCCTTGCCAACTCAGAAAACCGTGCTGTGATGCCCACCAGACTCAGGTTCTTGATCAGAACGTGTATCCACAAGATATATATAGAGAGAAGCAAGTTCTCTGACCCAGAACAATATTGGAAATTGGTAACAGAAGATCCCATCACCAAGATCTGGGCCCGCAGTTTTGGCATTGATTGTATGAACGTCAACGAGGCCGAGTTGTTAATGTTTCAGAAGTACGACGTTAACCTGTTGCACTTATATACTCCCCATAATCACTTTGGTATCAACGAAGTGTACAATCCTGCCGGTGACATTTTGCAGAACACAGTAGATACTACTGTTTACACATATTCTTCGCTCAAGGACCAAAAGAACTCCAGTAAGTCATCTAAGGGAAGAGGTGGACGTAAGGAGGGAAGGAAGGCTCCCAAGAGAAACGCTGTTCGTGGAATTGTAGCTGTAGAAAGTACAGGAAGCCAAGGCGAATATGTCAAGAAAGAAAGATTCGATGCTATTAATTTTGCACCAAGAGGACCTGGAGAGTTATGGAAACCATAAGACGACAAAGAAGAATGAGATGAAAAATTTATCGTAAGTTTATTATTATTTTGCATTATGTTATTTGAGAAGCAATTTCTCGATATATTTGACATATCCACTAAAAAATGGTTGTTCTAGTTTTAATCATAATTAGTATATGAAAATTGCCCAAAGAACGTTTTTGTTTGGAGCAGAACATGATAGCTGACGCAAAAATTGCATGGACGTTGTTCCAACCTTTTCCAGAAAGCCCACCACAATGGGGACTTGATAGGTTTCCACTAGTAGAGAAAGCTACCGGTTATACTTTCTGTACCTGCAGGACACACTGTCTTGCTCTAGTTAGACTTGTGAGAGTTTATAGTAGAAACAAGGAAAGGTCATAACGAATGTAGTTTATAGATAAATTCGACTAATTTGAAAAGCGGCAAGATCACACTTATAGTCATACTAAAATAAATCATAAAAAGCCCATATAGTATTTTAAATGTTCTTCTATATGGACCATAGTACTCCCAAATCAAATGACACAAAAAGTAGATTACATAATCTACTCTCGCACCGGAATTCGTGAATTGAACAATAATAATACATGAAATTAACATGCTTCTTTCATAATTCTACTACTTTACCAGCGAAAAACACCACCATCAATCCTGATGAATCGCCAGTTGACACGCGAGGACATACACCGTATCGTCGACAGATGGAAACAATTGAAGGCCCAGTTTGGAGACCAGGCAATCAATGTTCCTGAATTTGCTCAATTGAACAAGATAGTGAAGTATTTCAACCAGCAACAGCAGATGCTCCAGCAAAATCCAAACTTGAGACAGCAACAGCAACAGCAACATAACCAACAGCAACAGCAACATAACCAACAGCAACAGCAACATAACCAACAGCAACAGCAACATAACCAACAACGACAGAACCAAAACCAGCAGAATCCAGCCCTTAACCTTCAAAACTCCAGCCAGCTCAGTAACCAACAAATTCCACAACAACAACAGCAGGGTATCCTTCCTCAGGGAACCCCTCTGCATGTGCGGGCACTGCTCCAACAACAACAGAACTATGGCCAGATGAAGTCGTTGATGGTTGCTTCCAATAGCTCCACACCTCAGGTCCAGAACCTGAGCTTGATTGCGGGACCAATGAACACAAGCCAAATTCCAACTCCACAGCAACAGCAACGGCTGCAATTTTCTCAGTCTCAATCACCTAGCCAGATGCAGTTTAACAACAATGGTAATACTGGTAACGGTATGAATGGATCCAATAGTAGTTCTGGGCCCGGTTCGATTTCCAGTTCTGTCGGTCCTGGGACGGGATCCGGATCTGGATCTGGATCCCAGGGAAGTTCTAATGAATCTGCTTTTACCACTCAACAGTTTCAACTTGTGAAGTCGCAGTTTCAGGCTCTCAAGTATCTCTTGAACAAGCCTGGTGCGAACAATCCTCCCATTCCACAGAATTTGATCTCGTTTGTCACTAACGATAGATCTGCTGTACCTACTGGAGGGTATCTTCCTGCCAGACCTGGATTTCAGCAGCCTTCCAACGAAGGTGTATTGAACCAGAATGTGGTAGGGATACAACAGGGTAATCTCAACAAGGGAACGATTCCAGGTCAAACTGTAAATCAGAACTTGTCAATTAAGAACAACACAGACGTTAACAATATGAATAATCTTAATAATAGTAAACCACCTATCAAGAGAGAGGTTTCGAAACAGAAAGTACCAGTACCGATGCAACAGATTCCTCAACAATCTCAACAATCTCAACAATCTCAACAATCTCAACAACCACTTCACAAACCAATTAAGCCTGAAGGTTTGTCTGATACAGGTAGATTGAATGATTCCCTTTTGAAGCTGAAGTCTTCCATTCGTCAGCCCCAGCCTCCTGTTTCTCTCAGTAAGCTTGTTCCTGACAAGACCAGCAATAACAAAAACATTATCGTTCCCATAAACAAACCAAATGTACAAGTAGACAGTTTTGAACTTCCAGAGATATTTGGTGATTCTGTAAAAGACATTGAATATGGCGAGATACACTCTCCACAGAGTCGCCGCCAGTTTCCAGGGTTGATGCCTGAAGGAATCAATGCCCAAGAAACTTTTAACAACAAGGAAGCGTTTATTGTGATGCAGATTGAGCTTGAAATCGACTCATTGAGAAAGAAGCTCGATACTATTGAAGACAACGATAAAGAGCGCCAGAAAGTTGAAGCAGAATTGGCGCTGTTAGAGATGATTCCTTTCCAAAAGGAGTTGCGCGGAAAGTTGTTATCACAAGTCTGGTTCAGCAAATCGTTGTTACCCAATTCTCATCCCAATTTCCTAGCCAAATTCAACACCTTATCTCTTGAAAATGTTGCTACAACTCACGACCTCTATAGGCATCAATTAGAGACCTTACTTCAGGTACAGAATCAGAAGCATCAAAGTACCATCAACGAGATCTTGCTGTACAGGGAAAATAAAGATGTAACACTTGCCAGAAGAAGAGACCGCCTCAACAGGTTTGCCACCAAGATCAGCAGTTTTCACAACCAAACAGCTAAGGAAGAACAGAAGAGAATAGAAAAGATGGCCAAACAACGTTTACAAGCTTTGAAGCTGAACGATGAAGAAGCCTATTTGAAATTGTTAGACCACACAAAAGATACTAGAATTACACACCTCTTGAAGCAAACGAACCAGTTCTTGGATTCATTGGCCCAGGCTGTGCAGAACCAGCAGAGGGAGACCAGTGAAAGATTTGCTCAAAGAGATGGAACTCTGGTGGAGACTAACGATGAAGATAAAAGGGAAAAAGTAGACTACTACCATGTTGCCCATCGGGTCAAGGAAGAAGTTACCAAACAGCCTTCTATCTTGGTAGGTGGTACCTTGAAGGAGTATCAGATTAAGGGTTTACAGTGGATGGTTTCGTTATTCAATAACCATTTGAACGGTATCTTAGCCGATGAAATGGGATTGGGTAAAACTATTCAAACAATTTCCTTGATTACCTATTTGGTGGAAGTTAAGAAGATTAATGGACCGTTTTTGGTGATTGTACCCTTATCGACGTTGACCAATTGGAATTTGGAATTCGATAAATGGGCTCCAACAGTGAGGAAAATAACTTATAAAGGTACACCTAACCAACGTAAGGTTATGCAACAGGATATTAGACAAGGCAATTTCCAAATATTGTTAACTACTTTCGAATATATCATCAAGGATAAGGCGCTATTGTCGAGAATCAGGTGGGTACACATGATCATAGATGAAGGGCATCGTATGAAGAATGCCAACTCAAAGCTTTCTGAGACATTGACACACAGCTATCACAGCGACTACCGTTTGATATTGACGGGTACTCCCTTACAAAATAACTTACCTGAGTTGTGGGCACTTTTGAATTTTGTTTTACCCAAGATTTTCAACTCCGTAAAGTCGTTTGACGAGTGGTTCAATACTCCTTTTGCCAATACTGGTGGACAGGACAAGATCGAATTAAGTGAAGAAGAGACCTTGTTGGTCATCAGAAGATTGCACAAGGTCTTAAGACCTTTCCTTTTGAGAAGATTGAAGAAGGATGTAGAAAAGGACTTGCCCAACAAGGTTGAGAAAGTGGTCAAGTGTAAGATGTCATCTATACAATCGAAGTTGTATCAGCTCATGTTGAAATACAACATCTTGTATGCTAGTGACCCTAATGGCCCCAGCGATGTTCCGTTGATCATAAAGAATGCCAATAACCAGATTATGCAATTGCGTAAGATTTGTAATCATCCATTTGTTTATGAGGAGGTGGAGAATTTGATCAATCCTACCATTGAAACAAGTGATATCATTTGGAGAGTGGGTGGAAAGTTTGAGTTGTTAGACAAGATTTTGCCCAAGTTCAAGACGACTGGCCATAGAGTGTTAATTTTCTTCCAGATGACTCAAATAATGGATATCATGGAAGATTTCTTGAGATTGCGTGGCATGAAGTACATGAGATTGGATGGTGGAACCAAAGCCGACGATAGAACTGCTTTGTTGAAGTTGTTCAATGCCCCGAATTCCGACTATTTCTGTTTCTTATTATCTACCAGGGCTGGTGGATTAGGTCTTAACTTGCAAACGGCAGATACTGTTGTCATCTTCGACACCGATTGGAATCCGCATCAGGATTTGCAAGCTCAAGACAGAGCTCATAGAATTGGCCAGAAGAACGAAGTGAGAATTTTGAGATTGATTACTGAAGATTCTGTTGAAGAGATGATTTTGGAAAGAGCTCATGCTAAGTTAGAAATTGACGGTAAGGTCATTCAAGCCGGTAAATTCGACAACAAGTCTACTTCCGAAGAGCAGGAGGCGATGTTGAGAGCCTTGATTGAAAAGGAAGAAGAACGTAGACAGCATGGAAATGACGAGGAAGAAGAAGACTTGAACGACGACGAACTTAATCAGATTATCGCCAGAAACGATCTTGAGTTGGTAACTTTCAGAAGATTAGACGAAGAAAGAGCGCAAGCTACCAAAGATGCCACGTACCCCACAAGATTGTTTTCTGATCAGGAATTGCCCGAGATTTACCAGAAGGATCCTGAGGAGTTGATCAAGAAGGATGATGTGATTTTGGAAGATTATGGAAGAGGTACAAGGGAAAGAAAGACGGCCACTTACGATGATCATTTGACTGAAGAGCAATGGTTGAGAGAAATCGATGGTGTTGTATCTGAAGACAGCGACGAAGAAGTAAAAGTGAAACCATCGAAGTTGAAGAGAGGAAGACCACGTGGAAGACCTAGATCAAAGGGACCTGAACGTACTGATAGTAAAGAAGGTACTCCCGATGGAATCCAGACAGATAGTGAGTCTGTTACTTCTGTGAAAAGAGCTTTGACTGATGAAGCTATAGCTTCCGCCAAACGTCAAAAGTCAGCTACCCCTAAACCAGTACCTGCTAGTCGCCCCAAGAAGGCAACAGCTCGTAACCGAGGAGCTCGTAATAAGATAACACTTTTGAATCGTTCAACTCCATCTGTAGACCCATTGACTCCTGACGAAAGAGCACAATTGCAGAATGTTCTTGAGACTATCTATGGTCTAGTCATCAACTTCAAGAACTCTCATGAAAGAAGATTGAGTGACTTGTTCATGGTGAAACCGTCGAGAAAGCTCTACCCCGACTATTATGTCTTGATCAAGCAGCCAATTGCTTTAGACATTGTGAAGAAGAGGGTATTTTCCAAGACTTATAGCCAAGTCAGAGAGATGTTAGAAGATATACATTTGATGTTTAGCAACGCCAGAATCTACAATGAGGAAGGATCCATTGTGTATCAAGATGCGACAGCTCTTGAAAAGTTGGCTATCGATAAGTTCAAGGAGATGTCTGGCGATTTGAGTGGTGAAGAAATTGAAAAGATTCTTGACTTTAAGGAATTTGACGAGACCTTCAGCTTGAAGCCTGTAGTAGTTCCAGCTGCCATCAAACAGCCAGTGGAAGCCAAACTCGAGCAACTAGACAACGACGAGCCTATTGATAGTCCACTAGTTGGTATCTCCACCAATGGCGGAACCGAGTTGTCTACGCCCGTAAACCCTTAGACAGGGGTCGGACATGTATAATACAATTGATGCATGGTAACATTAATATATTAACTATCATAATTTTCAGTAGAACTAGTACAAAATATTACTGGTATAGAATTGGCACGTAGAACTAGCATACATCTAGAACTACTATAAAAGAACAAATATCAAAGTATTGCTAGAACATTCCTAAATCTCACTGTACTGTGGCAACTGATCGTCTATATGTGAATTATTCACAGCGTCATTTAACACATCATTGAACTTCTCTATAAATCCGAAGAGACCACCATCGTTAAACTTGAGTTGGCCCTTGAAATATTGATTCTTGGGAAAGCCATTAGGAGCGATGTCCAAATTCGCAGGGCTAAAGAAAATAAACTCCCAGTAGTTGGCACCAAACCATGGAGACTTCAATCGGTGGGATAGTTGAATTACTGGTGCCAAATTGACATCTATCAGGAAAGTATTTATATCTCCCTGAGAAGCTGTGATAAAGATTAACCTCTTAGTCGTGAGATACACATACCCGTCGTTTGCTGTGATGTGTATTTGTACGTTGTTACTACTAGTACTACTATCAGTACTACTGCTATTCAGAACTATAGACAAGGATTGTCTTGATGTGGGGGACGAAAAGGCAAGTGCTTCCAAGCCATCTGTGGCTAGCTCAAAGGGTAACTCTTGGTGTTTTCCGAGAAGGTCTGTGTAGTTGTGTTTGAGCACGACATTATTGACAGACATTGTCAAAGGAAATAAGGAAATGATTTATATAATGGTTCAGTAAGATAATTGGTAAATGATAATGAATTGAATTTAAAAAAACCTGAAATCCGTACTGCCTTAAAAATAGAAAGCTAGGTGCCATAGTTCAGGAGTAGGCACTTTTTTCGCAGCTTGTCACATGACTGAATGATGCTCTTAACTATGGAGCCATTAGAATTTTGCAATTCTTAACCAGTTGTATACTTCACTAGTCTACACCATTCTTATGCCTTTGATTCGGTCATTCAACCCGGCGTTGGCTAAGCACTTTAGTGCACCGCTCCCTAAGTTTCAGTACAGTTTCAAACATTTGGCAGGACGCGAAACCTGTCAATCCATACTAGATAAGCTTGACCTCACTAAGAAGTATAGCCAGCCTGGCAAACTAGACATTGTAGATGTATTTTCTGGTTATGGACTCTTTTCGACAATGGTCAACTATGAGTTGAAGCCACGAAAACATGTGATAATAGAGAATATCAAAGCTAATGTGGGCCTATGGAAGGAAAAGATCCAGATTCTCGAGAATTCCAATGCGAATAGTGAAAATTTCCTATTATACAATAGAGATGGCTACAATTGGGACACATATGAAGATTTGATTAACAGAGACAAGTTGATTCTGCCTCTGTTCCAATCACGAGATAAGATCCACGATGAGTTGCTTATCATAGGGAACCTTTCCCCAACGAAGTACGAATCGCTTATAGCTCAATGGATCATGTGCTGTGCCTATAACAATTGGCTCCAGAAATATGGCCGTGTCAGATTGCTCTGTTTTGTGCCAACAGCCACTGCCAAAAAGTTCATGTCTGGTCCAGCGTTTGGTAAAAGAAACAAATCGTCAGTAAAGAGGGATCTTTTCACCAAGTCTAAGTTGATTGCTATCACAGAAACTGAAGACACCGTAGATGCGGAGGGCAGTGGCTACGATCCACGTTTACTATTCAATGATCAACCTATCCTAATTCCTCGAAAAGACACTCTACCATCGAACGCTGATTTTGCATTGCTTGAGATTGAGCCTGAAAACATCGTAGCAACATCAGCCATCGACGAACACGAACATTTCATGCAAAACTTGTTTTACAGTCCATCCAAAAAAGTCAAAGACCAATTGCCTTTTATAGGTCCAGGAGCTTTAGACGATCTTGCACCTCACATACCAAATGAAATCATGTCTAAAGGTATCAGGGAACTCACGAAGTTGGACTGGGAACTCTTATTCCATGTGTACGACAACTGGCCATTTAAGCCAAACTTGTTGGATCAGATGGACTTTATCCATGAAGATTCGAGGAACTTCTAGACTCACAATCTTGTACATATTCACTGTATTTTATAATCATTTGTATATATATCAATCTAATTCTTCAGTAAATCGAGAGGCCGTTTTTCTTCTGGTAAGCGAGCGGATATCCAACGTGTCAAATGATGCTCTCAATGGTTCAACAACATCTATACATTCACTTCTAGCAGGAGCTGTAGCACATCTTCTAATAATATCATCAGTCTCTCTCATTGTAGTATTCGTGGGAGCAGCAACAGTATATGGAATCCGGATCCTATTGGAATATGGTTTACTCTGTGGCTCGATCTCGAACGAGTGCATGGCATCAGGACTATCATTTTGAGTGGTGACTGAAGGATACAAACTATCTGAAGCAAACACAGAAGGTAAGGCTGATAACAACTTCTGATTGACATCTTGGTAATTTCCTAAAAATAATTTGAATATAATCACAATTGTCACTAATGACTGAAAAAAGTAGAATATTACGAATGAAACCGATTTCCAATATGGGAAAGAGTAACTGATGATGATCCAGATAACAGTGTTGAATAATGCGAAGCCAAAATTAGTCAAAATCAGCACAAAAGGGAGAATTTCTAGAATCAATCTCATATATCCAGATTTCTTTTGAACTAAAACCATTGGAATGGAAGTTAAGAAAAGTACCATACCAGAAACTAGTATAGATACATTGGCTACATCTGCAAAGAATAATAGTTTCTGCAACAAGTCGATGCATCTGGAAATCTTTGATTTTTCTGAAAAGTGGAACAAAGTTCCAATTATTTGTCTAAGAAATCTTTGTTGAAAGAATCCATTACTGGACTTGCTTGGTATCTTTAGATTGAAAATGACTGTACTTCTAGGGCTTTCTTCCACAATTCGGTCAATTACGGTGAGATTTGAGAATATCATTTTCTTGGACTCAAAGTCGTATGTTCCCTCTCTAAGCTGAATAATTATCCTCTCTACGTCCCAAGTAATGCTGGGTTGAACAATAATGGTTCTGTTACTCATGGAATGTAAATATTCTTGTTCGTGCCTTAAGTAGACGTCCTTCAATATTTCAATCAAGAAGTCGTTGTCAAAAGTGTAGTTTTGTTTAGTATAGAAACTGTAACTGCTTGTTGGCAAACTGTCGATATTCAATAGTGGGGTGATAATTTCAACTAAAGGATACTTGAAGTCGAATCTAGAACAATAGGAGAGATTCATGATATTGAATGATAGAAGCAAGATCCCAAATAACGAGAAGCGCATAATCGATCTGAGCTTTGGGGGACAGGAATTGTTCAATTCTTTTCGTAACTTCGAAACATATTCAAAAAACTCTTCGTCTTTGTTAGGAGATTCATCAGGACTTTCCTGGTTGTCAGGGATCATTTTGTTACTGGGTTAGCAATAGTATATTGAAAGATATTGTGATAGATATATTTCAAAAAAAGATTGCAACAAGCGCCGCAAAGAGGATTGTATAAATTTTTCGCAGCCACTGATAGTATATAGTACATATATTTAATATTATTTTTCGTATATAACTTAACCTGAACATTTTTAATCAATAGGAATATTGGGCAAATTAGAAAACAACTTGACTAATTTCTCACTATTGAAGACACTTTCTGAAGGTTGTCCAAAGTAAGACGCGTTGGGCAAGGCTGCTAAAAGAGTGGTGATAGTTGATCCTACAAAAGAGTTTGGTTGTTCAGGCTCTAACACAGGTGGTTGTAGAGTACTGAATATACGATCACGTTGGTCCAAGTCTCTGCTACCGTCTTCGATATCCGAGTTAGCAGCGACCTTTCTCTTTTTGTTTGATGGCTCACTTTTAGAACTTTCAATTCCCAAATCAAGTTTCTCTATCAAGTTGTCGTTACCTTGTATGTATCTATCGCTGAACAACTCGATGGGGTCATCATCAGCAAATGTTTGTTCGTATTTATTTACAAAACTTTGAGCAACATCCAAAGAAACATATTTCGAAGCATAGCAAATGTATCGCTTGAACAACTTTCTCAAGTAGCATCTCTTTACTTCAATCTCATGTTCCTTCAACTCCTTCAAGTACTCGCTCAACAGACCTAGTTGCACTGCTTCAGTTAGAGATACGATATCTTTGGTGAGATTAGTGTCTGACGTTTGGATTAAGATTCTGATGTTATCCACATCATTGATCATAATTAAATACTCCAAATAGGAAAACAAAAAGACTCCATCTGTAGCATAAGCTTTCATACCCAAGTCAAAGATCTTCAAGGCTACTTTCTTGTTATCAGCATAATGTTCCAAGAGAGCATTTTCCACGAACAATTCACTTCCTATACTGGTAAACTTCTTGGCCAACTTGAAAACACTACGCGCTTCCTTAATTCCTTCTGCTCGTTTCGAAGCTGTCATGAACTTCACATAGACTAATGTTACAGATTTTGCAAGTTCAGTTTGTTTTTTACTCAAAGTATCAAGATGCTTTTTGTCCTCAGAAGTAAGCTGATATACTTTCTTGGTATTTATTTGCATATCGTCGTCGTCGTTGTTGAATGATTCTGGATCATTTTCATTATTGACATCGCCAGTGTTATTGATTTCCAAACGTAGTTTGAGAGATTCTAACTGCTCAGTAGTATTGGCGTGGTCAATAGCTAAACACTTTGCAAGATTATTGTAGATATCCTTTGCTCTATCGAATCCAGCATCCTTTTCATGCAATTCGGCTAATTGAAAAGAAAGGAGAAGACTTCTGGGGTTTAGCAACAAACCTTCACTTAAGAGATCTACACATCTATTAATGTTAGCTTCCTCGTTACTAAGAAGCAATAATTTACTAGCTTTAAACCACAATTCCGGAACAAAAGGCAACGCAAATGTAGCTTGTCTATATGTAAATGCTATTCTCTTCTCAAGCAAATCTTCCTTCAACTCCAATATATTTTTCTTTTCTAACTCGATCCATTTGAGCCAATAACCGATTTGGTTTCTAATTATCCTTTCCTTTTCACCGGTAGCTGAGAACGGATAGATGTCTCTCAACAACTTCCTCTCAGTGATATTTTGCCATTCGGTATTCCACGATCTGGCAAGCATGAATTCAGCAGACTTTTCAGAGATGAACTTAGGTGCTGTAGCCGGGTTGACTTCGTTTTCCCATTTGGTATATTGAGACCACGAGTTCTCCAAATTTTCAGTGGGAACAATCAAGAATTTTTTGTATACTTTTCTGATCAAATCGACTTTCTGTTGTTGTTCCCAACTAGCAGCAGGTGTCCACGACTTGAGGAAGTCCAAATAGTCATTCCATAAAGCTGTGCTATTAATATCTATACCAACTTTGTTGATAGCGAATTCAAAAGCCTGAATAACCGTACCTCTGGCCTTTTCACCTCCTGTAATGACATCGTTGACACGACGTACGTATGAGACATATAGACGACAAAGTTCTACATTGTCCGTGATCAACAAGCACTGGTGAAAAAGTGATTCCACCTTTTGGAACTCACCTCGGTTCAACTCGTAGTTGATATATTTGCACCATTGGTCTCCCTATAAATATGTTAGTAATTATTAAATTGAAAATAGAAATTTACTCCGCCAGAAATGCAAGCTTAGTTTAGCTCTAGACCTAACATAGAACTAGTCTATAAAATTCTGTTGCTATTAATTATTCCGTTCGAATTCTTCCAGAGGGACATCACTGATATATAGAGAAGAATTCGATTTGCTATTGACGAACAGTAGCAGTACTAATGACAAGAACTAAACCGAGCAAGCCTTCTCAACAGCAATAAGGAGTTCAGCGAATACATACATCAGACTTAAAGATGCTGAGGTACTTGGTGTAGATGGCCCTGACTTGTTCTTCCTTGTCTTTGGCCACCACATGTTTAATGAGTCTGTTCCACTTGGCATAGTTCAAGGGATCTACCTCTAAGTCTTCCTCTAGTTGGCCAACGACATCCAACGCCAAACGTTTTCTGTTGTTGTCGTTTATGAACATGTCTGAAGAGTGAGAATGTGGAAAATGGTTTCTAGCGATGTTATATCTAGTGAAATTTCGTTGAAATTTGGAATATGGAGAATGAATCTCCGAAAAATGGCAATATGATAGAAAACACTGGAATGAATAAAAGCCTCAAATGAAATAATTCGCTCGCTATATACACATGGACAAGAAGGACGAACGAAAGCTTGTAAGGAGAAAAGTGGGTATTTGAAATAGTATATGAACTGTGTTTGTTAAAGGATGATCAACATTTTCAGCTGGCTAAACTGCGACATTCTGAAACTTAAACAAATTCTACGACATTACAATATTGTGCAAATGGAGTACGAGCAGCTGCGATATCTTTGTGCTCTTCTCTATATTCGATCATATATAGTTTTTTACTTTGCTGGACTACGTTCTTCGACACTAAGACTTATACCTTTCCTCAATAATGATTCAGCTCCATGTTTGGGGTTGCGAGTCAGAAATATCGGTCATTTCGCCGGAATGCCTCGCCTCCAGTTGGCTATTAACGGATTCCTTGTCGAATACAACTGAAAAGTATGAAATAGTAACTTCTTCTAATACGAATGTCTCAGATATTAGCAAGTTGCCCGTGCTAATTACGGCCGAAAGAAAGCTCCAGGGGTTTGAAGAGATTTCTAAATACATCTTTGACACTTATGGTGGAAACAATTTCGGATCCAAGGAATTATCTACCCACAATCAACTAGTTAACAAGGCATTGATAGCAAAATTGCAATATAAAGTCGAGTATATCCACCAGTACAACATGTATGTCAATTCCAAAAACTATGAAAAGTATACGAGGAAACTCTTCCTGAAATACTTGCCATTTCCTATGATGTATAACCAACCATTAAAGTTACACCAAAATGCCCAAGAACAGGTTCAGTTGATTGGACTCAACAAGAACAAGACTGGATTCTTCGATTTTTCAGGTAATGTGCAAAATTCTGAAATTGCAGAAACTGAATATATCAATGATGAAAATGAGGAACAAGACGAAATCGCTTTAAGTGCACTTCATGAGAGACAACTAGTAGCGAAATCGAAGGAAAAGCAGCTTTTGAGAGAATCCAAGAATTCCTTGAAGTGTTTGCATTTGCTCAATGAATATTTGGACTATTTCTCAAAGTTATATCAGAATTTGAATGGTAATAAGAATCTGTATGGATTCATATTCGACGAGAAAAAAGCAAATTCATCTGAAATACTCTTGTGTGCCTACGTGTATTCATTGACGTATGTGGACTTGCCAGACAGATTTATTTATAACTACTTAAAGATAAAGAGACCCATTTTTACAGAGTTCATTGTTGGTTCCGCCCAGAGATGGAATCTCCAATTGCAGAAAGAAGATGTGGTCAGAGGTCCTGTAAACGAAGAAATACCCAGCTTGTGGAACGAGGTCAAGTATCAAAGTGGAATTGTACATTACTAATGATATACTACTTGTAAATAGCAAATTAACGATGATAGACATCCCATAGGTTAGGCAAAGAGAATTCGATATTCTCACGTGACCAAGAAATTACCCGGACAGAGCGTGGACATTACTTGATGAAGTTTTCAGAATACTCAGATACTTCAGTTTGTTCTTTTGTAAACATTGGCAATCTCAGCATAGTTTCATTCTATACTTTTAAACTGTGTATTTAATGATGGAATTTTCTTGCCACAGAGCAACTCGTTTATGCTCTCCAAGCATCTGTTGGACTTATGGACTCAGACTTTACTGCTTCTAGAGAAAACGCATAGATCGTGTAGAGACCTCGCAAGCTAGCACTTGAGTAGTAGTAATTGTAGAACGTATTCTACTGATTAGAAGACATAATGATAGTTGCACATTTGTATATGGCAACTGAATAAGTCAGTTAGCAATCATATCTTCCATGACCAAAGAATATAGTAGGCCAGTGTCATTGCCCGGTAATGTTTTGATTTTCGCTAAGGGACGTCATAAAAATTGGTGCCAAGTAGCGAGAAAAATAGCGAGACCTCCCTACAGATAGATTAATGAGATGCGGTATCAGCACAAGCTGGCGATGTCAACTCAGCATTATTAGTTCAGGTAAAATTCATTCGTATAATCCGGCAATGCCAGTCACTCTCAGTCACTGCCAGTCATTATTTGATGTTGCCAGTCGGCCCCAGAGATTATTTCACATTTTTTAGCCATGGGAATTTCACTCCCATTATCGTTCTCATTTCTCTCACTAGCTCATCGCTATCTGCGGTAATAAGTCGGTGTCAAAAGTCCCGCATGTTGGCCCGAGAAATACAAATATAATCGGATCAAGTACAGGACACATTTTTTTCAGTTATGTTTTTCTTTGATTTGAACTATTCGTTGTCACTTCGTCAATCCATTGGAACCACCAATATTGTAGAATAGCACCAGCATAGTAGCATAGTATATCCAGTGCCACATTTGCAATTGTAGAATTCAAACTGAGAGAATTGCTACTATTGAAAGTGACATTATACTATTTCCATACAATATTGATTCATTGTAGATTGCGATTATATTCTGCTTGATTGATCCATACCCATGAAAGTTCTTTCACTTCTAGCCTTGGCCACGGTGCTAGTAGCAGATGTCTCGGCCCTTGTGGCTCCTTCTATCACAGAAATTACATCCGAGGTAGTTTTGCACAAGAGAGCCAAAGAAGTCATCATAAACAAGGACTACAAGAAACAGCAGGACGCCAAAGCTGCCTTGGCTGCTGGTAAGACTTCAACGACGGAAGCGCCTAGAAAGTGGTACCGTACTGTTTCCTCCACCATAGTCGAGGTAGTTACTCCCACCGTCATCGCTGGAGTCACGTTTGGAGCCAAACCTCCGGCCACGACTGATGGAATGGAACCATGGGTTTCTTTGAACAAGAACGGGTCACCAAAGACTGTGAAACCAGGTATGAAGAACGGTAGAACAAACAATGCATCGCCTACTTACGGCACTTGGTTTGCTACGGCTACTACTAAGGTATACAGTAAGGAAGAGTTGAAGGCACACAACATGGAGGAAGACGAAGTCTTTGAAGACATTGAGCATATTGCTGAAGATCCATACGAGCACTCTTTGAATCCAATAATCAGATGTACTCCAGACTTTTACAAGAAGAAGGGTGTGGCCAAAGCTCAATCTTCAGAACCTTTTTGTTTCCCACATGACAACCAACAATGGAAGAAGGATCAGACTTACTTCATTACATGGTACTCCCGATTCTTTGAAGACGAAGTCGAAAATGTCAGGGTCCATTTGTCATATGTTAAGGAAAGCGCCCATCAAAAGGGATTCAAGAAGAGAGAGATAACTGAAGATGTAGAAAATGAAAATGTAGAAAAATTATCGAAGAGATCTGCTATTATCGATAAGGGCGGTGTGGTAGAGCAACTCTCGTTCTATTCGTCTGACTGGCTTAAAAAGAGCCAGGGCTATTTCCCAGTTACTGTAGATGAAAAATGGATCGGTGACGACTACTACAAAAAAGTATTGATTTCTCTTCAACCAGACAACATTCCCGAACAAGACTTTGACTTCTTGGAACATTCGCTCGTCATTGAAATTAGTAAAGGTTCTAAAGTTAGCAAAGATCATTTGGTAGACTTGAAGAAATTGGAAGAAAAGTACAACAGTCCAGGCTACGAAATGCTTGACGAAGGTGTTGACTTTGAGAAGTACTACGTCATGATAACCATGCCTACCTGTGTAGTGCTCGCTGCTCTTTTGATGTATATCTTTGTCTATGTGAATAAGGTTGACTTGAGCAATTTGAAGAAGAGAAAGTTTGCCGGGAAAAACACCACTCATAGGAAGATTCCTTTCATCTCTAAGAAGAAGAACGACTACACAGCTTTACCTACTTATAATGTGGACTTGCCCAAGAACGATTAGTTGAAAACCAAGTTCAATTTAAGACTTAAAGACTGCAAGTTAAGAAAACAATAAAATATTAAGTGGACAAGACTAAGATAGTTTTAATATTAGCACAATTTGCTACTACAATTTTAATAACTTGGAACTTCAATACATAGCAAGTTTTGATCGAACAGTACATCCAATGAACAGCTTATAACAGTAAGATTATGTCTAAGCCTTGCCTATGTTATTACATAATATATTACAAAGAATAGCCCAATTCTTAGCTATTAGAATTCTAATATTACATAATACGGAATACTCTTGCATATTTTACTCCGAGATGAGTTCGTAATGCCAGATTCATCATATCCATCATCACGTGATGGATAACCTATGCGGTATCGAAAGTGTAGCTTGGGATGATTCGGCAGTGGTTATAATTGCAAGGTTTGCTTTGCTTTATCGTTTTCGGATTGATTTAAGTCAGAGTAGTTCTCATCAGTAAGGTGTCAGTATAATTCAGATACGGACATCCGGCTTGTCATAATTTTGTTCCGTGTAATCTATTCATAGAGATTTTGAAATTTCATCATTATCGGAAATTTGTAATTAGATCAAAACGTGTTGAACTTTGCCACTGTTTCGTATCATCTTTCGTTGATAGTTATATTGATATTTGGAATTTGTATCAAAACCAGAATTGAATAATACAGAAGTTTCTTGTTTTTATTATAGAACATATCGATATCTCATCGTCTTATTTCAACTAGCATATCATAATCCTAAGTCCATATATATTCCATTTCCCTTTCACTATAAGTTTCTGGTTAATTGTTGAGTACACTTTCAGTATATACTATTTGATAGCAACCACTTCATTTGAATCATCTTTGATCTGTATCATATATTATGGATTTCAACTGTAGTTGGAACCAAGGGTGGGTGCTCACATCGCTTTCCACAGCGTTGTGCTTTCTAGGGTGTCTTGTCATATACTTGGATGACCTCTACTATCTTGTTTTGCCTCGATTTATCACCTCTAGGTATAAGTTCAAGTTGAACGAGAACTATGTTTTCCTCAACGGTTCCTTAGCGTTCTCTGCTGGCTGTTTGTTGTTCACTTCATTGTTTAGATTGCTTCCCGAAGCACTCAGATATTTGAAGGACTCTGCTGATGACGACAATCATGTGATCCTAGACCCATCGGTGATGAAGTGGATTCAGTCAGACTTGATAGGTGCGTACATAGGCGGCATATTCATTTGCCTAGCTTTGAATGGCATTCTCCACCTCGCCACAAGCGAATCCGTGGTACATTGTAATCACGGAGGGGACTACGAGCTGGATTCTCATGGTAATACTCATACACACGGTCATGACCATCGCCACTCGCAGAATACTATAGGCTTGGATATAGGCAAAGCTGGATGTAAGAATGGATGCAGTAATTCTCATACATATGAACGTCCAGACTCGTCTTCAGATTCACATTCAAGTCACTCTCATACCCACCAAGATTCTGAAGAACACCATCACCACGATAATCATTTCCAGACAGATGTAGAAACGAACCAGGAAATGTCTGAAAACAGTCCCTTGCTAACAAGTAACTTGAAGTCTCGCAAATCGCTTTTGCACTACTTGGTTCCTAATTCAGACTGTACCATCTGTGTGGGCGAATGTAAAGGGTTTGGTTCTGCAGAATTGTGTCTCTATCATACGCAAATAGATGCTGAAGCTCCTCAACTTCACTTTTGTGAAATTCCCGTACTCACCAGTAACAATATCCATGGAGTGGGTGGCGATAGAGCTCTTTCGCTGCATAACTCAGTAACTCAGGACTCTCACATTAGCCATCATCATTACGACTTCCATCTGGAGAACCAAGTTCATGCTGACCACACATCTCATGTAGAAGACCATCATCACCATATCACTTCTCCTATGTCACGGTTGCTTTTGATCGGAATTCAAACCACTTTGGCTATAACCTTGCACAAGTTTCCAGAAGGTTTCATCACGTTCATAACTTCTGAAACCAACCCCAAGTTGGGAGTATCGATTTTCCTTAGTTTGCTAGTACACAACTTCACTGAGGGATTCTCGATGTGTTTACCTTTGTATTACTCTTTTGCATCTGGAAGTTCGGCCCAGTATGCCAAGTTGAAGGCAGTAGGAATCAGTGGTACTTTAGGAGGCTTTTCACAACCATTCGGAGCATTTTTGGGTTACTTGTTTTTGCTGTATAACAAGGCCAAGTATGGCGATGGTAACATCATAGATGTCGAAAGGCTAGATTTTATTTTTGGAATTACCATGGCCGTCACCAGTGGTTTCTTAACGGTAATAGCGTTATCTATGTATGGCCTGGCGGTGTCGTTTGGAGGCTCGCTGAACTTCGTCATGTTGTGGTGCGTTTGCGGTATTACCGTGATTGGTGTTTCTTCTATCTTCTCAGCTTAACATCATAATATTAGCACGTTTTATATATATCATTAGGTATTATCTAGCATTGCAACAAAGCATTATAATAATGATACAATATAATCAAACTACAATGCAATGTAGCAAAATAATTCTACAATAATGAAACAGAATATTTCAATATACCATTACTACTTGATTATTTTCTAGATACTTCTAATGGTATATTTAGCAGTATATATAGAATCTGAATACTGATGGACTGGCAGTTCCATTTCATTAAATGCTCAAAATGCATATATTGCAGCCAGTTTGAAATTTACCGAGAAATATCACAGCATGACACAAACATGCTTAATACTTTGTCCAAATCACGTGGCACACCTGCAGTACCTACAATTTTGTTGACCACATTTAGGAAACTGACATCGATAAAGTAATGAGTATGCTACACTTTTTCTCCAGCTTTATTCCCCAACTTCATATTTTACTAGAACAATACGTTAGTTTACCTTCCGTGGCTACTCTACACATATAAAGTAACCACATCTAGAAAACAGCGCCTTCAACACGTCACTCGTCGTACAGATATCGTCTTCTCTAGATTACTATAGAATTAATAATCTCGAGATTAAATTGTATGAACAGCATACTATAGATAACTACAATACGGCTTCAACCTTACATTTTCACAGTTACTGGAGATTGTATCGTCAGTACAATATATCATATTCCTTATTTTAGACGCATATAATACTATTATCACATAGTATTATTTATTATATTCCTCTATCATAATTGTATGAATACTAAATAACCATAGATCCAACCACAGTATAATATGATGATGCACGAGTTACCAGTACCAATACACAAGTCGCCGGGCAACGAGAACCACTCGAAACTAGTCGCCAAGTCCAGTAAAGAACAAAGTAAACCGGAAAAAGAAATCGAAAGAAGATTGCCGAGCGGTGCAAAGGTAGACTTCGGCAACGGCTCCGGGTCCAAAAAACAACTGAATAACCAGAAACCAAAGAAAGGCACAGATTCAGAGAAGAAGAAGGGCAACAGAGCAACCACACCAGCTTTACCCAACGGAGAAAAGCCGAACTTCTACAACGGTAACAGCAGTAAGGAAAAGAATAGGAAATTGACAGATCCAAGTTTGCCCAACGGCGAAAAGCCCAATTTCAACTTCTATGGTGACTCGAATTCGAACTCCAACTCCAACTCCAACTCGAACGTTAATTTGAACTCAAACAAGACGAAAAAGAAAGTTCACGATCAATCATTGCCAAGTGGAGAGAAGCCTGTTTTTCACGACAAAGCAAATAAGAAGATCTCTTCGTCTTTTGCTAATAAGCCAGAAAAAAACGGAAAAAAAGGTCCTGTCGAGGAGACTTACGCTGGATCATCTTTCCATTCTTCCCCGGCCGCTTTAAACTTACCCAAGCCTTCTTTCCAGAAGACTTCTCCCAAACAACATACGAACACAATTAACGACGAGAATAGCTCACCTTCTTCATCTACTTCGTCCGTATCGATGAGTTCTCCTAGTCCAGCTGCTGGCGCAGATGGGCTTCCTCCTCCTCCTCCTCGCTATCCTGTCACAGCCTATCCTACCGGAAGCATTCCTCCAGGTGTCCCTAATGGACCCAATGGATTTTATACACCTCAATATGCCCAGCCTCAGTATATCCAACCAGGTTTCACATACAATGTCAATCCACAGGGATATATCCAATACCAATATCCTCCATTTCATCACCCACTAGCCCCGGTGCAAATTCCCTACCAACAGCAGCCTTTCCCAGTTAATGCTCCAACTCCAGCACAGACTGGATCTGCTCCACAAGGTCAGAAAATCAGCTTCAATGATTTGTTGGGCTCCGCTAAGAAATGAAACTGTTTTGTAGATGTCTGGAGCTGTAGAACGGGTGCAATGAAATCATTAGTAATTGTTGTTTATTTATTCCTTCACGGCAGCAAGTCGTGAAATAATGTAACTGTTATTAGTTTCTAGGATATCTATCTGATAAAGTCTATCTGATATATGTCTTCGAAATAGATTACACCCATACCGCTCGAATTCAATTTAATGACATTCAGTTCATTCTTCTATTTATTGATCTTGATTTAGTTTTTTTATCCGGAGAAATCCTTTTTGGTTTGATTGAATTGAATTTGATGTTGATGATGTGGACGAATTTTCTACGTTTTTATCCTATTGGTTTTTTTGTATTGTTTATTGCTTGATTTTTATTTTTGTCTTATGGGGTTGATCAGAAGTTTCTTCTGATAAGTTGAATATGGAGTTATTCTTTTGTTACGTTTCAACAGGTGTTTTACCATCTAGACTGCGAAGAAGGTCTCCACCCACAGTTGGGCCTGTTTTTGGTTATTTGGGTTATTATATTTTTTCCCTTTTTCCTTTTTTTTGGCTTCTTGCCGTGCTCTGTAATTAATTGTAAAATATGATTATAATATAGGAGAAGGGCGGACCGCAGATATGTGGATGGCCCGTTCGGTTAGACAACATACATAAAAGCGCGCATTGCAATGAGAATAGAGCAATACTCAAATTGCACTAAGAGGTGATATATGTTATTAATGAAAAATTACCAAGTATAATGTTTAATACTAGTGGAATGGTTACTAGATTCAGTTAATTTCGATATCTATTGGAAGTATTGATATTTGACGGCGAAGTTCTTAAGTATTTGAATTTCAGAAGAACCAGGAGACGTATCTCGAATAAAATTATATTCATCAAGCCAAAGTACAAATGTAGCAAACTGACATTATATTACCTGATCAATTATGGTTTGCACAAGCAGTTGCAAATTCGCAACATGCATAATATGTCAAAATTAAGTTCGTACATAGGAAGACTGGAATAATGAGAAGAAGTTTGGACAAAACACATTAATTCACAGAACTATCAACATGTAGAAGTTATCTACTGGCAAATATATATATTTGCTATGTTATATTTTTAGATTTTTACTCTTGTGGATTTACATATTTGTCTTTGAACTTTTACGCTAAGTGTAAGTATCCCGGCTATTGCATACAGCTTCCTATGTTAGCAATATAATTCACTCTGGCCAATAGGAGTCAACTTCAAATACGAAATTCCCCAACAAGCTATGCGGCTTACATCTCTTTCTGTGTGTCGACTAAAGGTCCTGTTCTAGCTGCCTCGCATAAACAATTTTCTGTCTCATAACCAAACCAGTACCGTTCCCGATAGAGCTACAGAGCTGAAGACCAAAATTGAAATATAAAGATGGACGAAATAACCATTCATCTCTGGGTAACAGCATCCCGTTGCCCGAATGATTTAGGACATTGAAAGTGCAACCCTGAATATACTCCCCTGAGGTTACCCAAGCCCTAATGTTCTATTAACAGCCTTAGATAGATATGGCCATGGCTGTGGATGCCGCACGTGAACTGGCTATACGAGAAGTGCTGATATTGCAATATATACTATAAATATATACGCGAGATTAGTTGTGAATACTCCATTTGAAATTGGTGGAATATGCTGGAAAAGGTAATTTTATCTTCTATATATCACCTATAGATTCTCCCCAGTTTAATATCAACTCTTGGACCTTTTTCGTTTTCTCCCAGCTCTTCTATTCATCATCTGCTAGTTGAGCACATTTCTCCATACAGGCAGGCCGTAATACGCAAAACCGTTTTGCTTAAATTGTAAAAATAGTTATAAATCAACAAGTCGCTACCGGCCTCTATTTTTCTTTTTTTCTTTGTAAAAGCTTTCTTCCTTTCTTTCAGAGATAGTGCCTTGCTAGATCTAGTGGTTACTGAATATTTGCTTATACTGTTGTAATTGTGAAGTCTGCTATACGCCATAGTAGTACAAAGACATACAATAATATTACAAGGAGACCATAAGAGAGCATAACACAGCTACCATAGATTACAAGAGAAACTCACAACGCCACAGAGAAAATATCACCATATTCGACTATTAGAAAATTGCTTGCTCTGTCGCTGTCAATTATAATAACAATTTCAGGATTTTGTTGTAACGTCATAATTCTGATATCATCGCCGTACTAAATTCTCGTTGCCTGGTATTCATCTTCAATAATTGCGTCAATAATCCCATACTTTTTTGACATGCAAAACAAAGAAATCAGAATAGCAGCACTTTTGGTGTTGGACACCATATTCTTTCTCTTAGAGGCCATTATCGGTTATTCGGTACATTCGTTAGCATTAATCGCTGACTCGTTCCATATGTTGAACGATATCATTTCGTTGATCATAGCTTTATGGGCCGTCAGGGTCAAGAACACAAAGCCCGCTGACGGAAAGTACACCTATGGCTGGCAGAGAGCAGAGATTTTGGGTGCATTGATCAATGCCGTCTTCTTATTGGCTCTTTGTTTCACCATCGTTATCGATGCTATCCAGAGATTCTTCGAGCCTGCAGTAATCACCCAACCAAAGCTCATTTTGGCCGTAGGTATTGCTGGTTTGTGTAGCAACGGTGTAGGCTTGGTATTATTCCATGAGCATGGCCATTCTCATTCTCACGGTGGAGCTGAAGTTCCCCCTGAACATGAACACGGCCATGGTGCAGTAACTGATGAAGAGCTGGGAATCGAATCCAGACCCAGAAACGGCTCAATCGAAATCTACGAACACGGCCATTCTCACGCTTCTGCTTCGTCATCAGATGTATTCGATTACCTCCCAGATACCGTAGTAGATAGATACAGCGAACAATCACCATTGCTCAAGAAACAGAACGGTACTGAGCAGGAAGATGCCAAGGATCTCAAGGTAAAGAAAAAGTCCATGAATATGGAAGGTGTCTTCCTCCATGTCCTTGGCGATGCCTTGGGTAACATCGGAGTTATAATTACCGCGTTGTTCATCTGGAAAACGGACTACTCGTGGAGATTCGTATCTGATCCTGTTACTTCTTTGGTTATCACTTTAATTATCTTTTCTTCTGCCTTACCGTTGTGTCGTAAGTCTTCCAAGATCTTATTACAGGCTACACCACCATATATC
Source organism: Scheffersomyces segobiensis (assembly GCA_030564745.1). Classification (NCBI taxonomy): domain Eukaryota; kingdom Fungi; phylum Ascomycota; class Pichiomycetes; order Serinales; family Debaryomycetaceae; genus Scheffersomyces; species Scheffersomyces segobiensis. The sequence continues at coordinate 520,051 of JAKTZB010000003.1, forward strand.
AACTCTAACTCGATAATTGAAGAAATCGTCAAGTTGCCGTTGGTCAAGTCAATTCACGACTTCCACGTTTGGAACCTCAACGAAGATATCTTGATTGCTTCTTTACACATCGAGCTTGAAGACAGTTGCTATTCTCAGCAAGCGCCTCAGATTCCACTTGCAAACGGAGTGCATAACCGCAGTCCTCTTGCAGATCTAGCTACCAGTGAATCCTTTGTTTCTGTCTCTTCTGTGAATTACTCTCAAATCGACAAGAATTCCTTCTTGAAGGTTGTCAGTCAAGTCCGGGAAGTGATGCACAAATTTGGTATTCATTCAGTGACGATCCAGCCTGAGTTTACCAACTCTACCACATCTATTAAACTTACAAAGAAACCCAGTGCATATGGAAACACCAACAGTTCCAACTGCTTTGTAGATGAAATCTCTCAATGTGATAACGAACGTTGTCATTGAACCACTAAATTAATTTCACGACAAATGGATGGCGTACAATTAGTTGGACAGTATATGTTTGCTTTTTGACACAAAGGACTATTCCATCGCTACCTAAACTTATTAGCTTAATTAATAAATATTTATATTTAAAAGTGGCTACCCTGCCACGAAAACCCAATAAATACATAATTCCCTTTACATTATTGTACAGTTATCCTGAGTGTCGTCATGAACGGACACTCTTCCCAGTGAACGTTTATTTCTATGCATTGGCTTGTTTGATGTGCTCTTCTTGTACAAATTTTTATTGGTTTTGGATGGTGGAGGAGCAAAGGAGTTGAGCATGTCGAAAGAATCATCTTCTTCAAAAGATTCGTATTCGTCTGTTTCTTTGATATCTTCAAAGGGCTTTAGATCTGATTTGGAAGTGAGCTTATCAAGACCAGAAGCAGTCGTTATGCTGTTAGTGTTAGTTAGTTTCTCTAAAGAATACTCAAGGTCTGAAATACCAACAGAAGAAGCAGTTTCGTCTATTCCCGAGTATAACGATAACTGTGAGGACTTTGTAGATATTTCGCTTTGAACTCTGGTAAGTGCGAATCTAGAGGAAGTCAGTGAAGCTGAGACTGAGCTAGATAAAGGCATGGATGAGTTTCTCTGGAAGTTAGATGATGCTTTGGTGTCGATGACGGCGGACTTCGTTCCTGTCACCTCGTCGAATCCATAGTAGATCAAAATGTTCAATAATTTGGATATGAACTTGTTGAAGATCGCCTGGTGTTTAATAGTGAAAGCTTCACAGATACAGTGAGATTTGTCGCTTTCGTTTGTCACTTCTATTACCGTCATGACCAATGCTTCACCAAATACCTTGTAAGCCAAAGCGTCCATCTCGTGGATTCTATAGTTGACTTTACTCACTTTGGTGATGTAATCTACTGGCAAAGATTTGTTAAATTCAAGACAGTTGATCATGATTGAAATGAGCTGCACCATGTGAGTTACCTGGTAACTCGTCTCGATAATCTCGAAGTGAAAGTTGGAAATTGTCTGGTTGTAGTGTTCCAACAGACTTCTGTGGATGTCGTTTCTCATTAAGTTTTCTGGCAAGTCGTTCTCAATTTGGAAAATATGTCCACATAGAGTACTCTGAAACTTTTCTAAATTGAGGATATGATCGTCGATGTTAGATCTTTTCACATGGTTGGGTCCAAAATTCATTGATGTTATTTGCCTGCTGCTATTTTCATCATTTTTATTACCAATTATGCTTCCATGCATATGAGCAGTCTTGTTGGTATTTTTATCGTTGTTATTTAGACTCTCGTTCGTATTGGCAGGAACTGTTGCTAGGGACGTGCTATCGATGGATCTTGTGATTTTGAGAGCGTTCCATGTCTCTTTGATACACGTAAGTTCGTATTGGGTGAAGGTAAAGTCTGCGAGAGACGAATAGTGGGGTTGTCGAGTATTCCTCGAAATTGCAATGTCTGACATATTTTTGACAAGGTAAAAAATAGAAGGCAGGGGCAGATTTTTTCAGGCAGAATAATGCGAGGATAAAGTATAAAAGCCGTGAAAAAATTGTTATTGAAGATCAAAGTATAAAAATCTGAAAACTCTCGATATATATATATATATATACCACATTCAGATACTATTCCCAGGGGCCGCCTATAGTTGATAAACCCGACGCAGTGGTAATTGTAGCCTCCATAAAATAAAATCCTTGCAGGCATCAAATGCCATTGTTGAGCTTAAAGACGAAATTAGTATAATATACACGATATAGCCACAAAAACTTTACGAGAAGAGCCTAAGGCAGTAGTTCAAGTTAGTTAGCAATTAGTACCCATGCCTTTGAAAGCCTTCACTATGAGGGTCTACCGAAATATTATATCTAGGTTAATATCTACAACGATTGTGCTTTTATAACGACACTTTACTGATGCTTTCTATAGTAGCATGTATTGTATAACTCTATTATATCACCATAGTTGTATTTCCCCCACATAACCTCTATAATTAACATTGCTCCTAGATCCCCCCATCTATCATATGTTGGTCGATCTGGGCACTTCTATATCTAGCTAATGATATACGTCCAGTCTCCTGCTTATTCCCTAACAAGCACCACAATACGCGTATTGGCTAGATCCCGCCAAGATGTATTATCCAGCTTAGTCAAATTGAGGGAGTCAACCTGAAATTCGGTCCGGTTGCATGGTGTTCATCTGAATAATTTCATGCCCCAAGTCTCCTTTTTACCCCTTTAGGAAGTTCGACGTGTAGGAGTTGCTGCAACGGTAAATTGACCTGCTTGTGCAGGCGAGTTCGTACTTGGAATCATAGGCTATAGCGCCTGTAGCCTTTGTGTCTAGCAGTGATGGCTTGGCTGGCACCAAAGCTTTGTGTCATGGCTCGTTGCTGGTTAATTACGGGAGAACCAGGAGTTGTTTCAAGTCGAACCTTTACAGTTCACGGTACTAAGTGGCTCCTATTTTGCACAGGTCTAATAAAAGGCGATCGACAAAGACTATACCATCCATGATTTCTGAACTACAACATTTTTCAAAATCGTGTAATTTACTTCGTTCTCTAGCTTCAATATATTATGTTTCGTTGTATTCTAATTCCGTTTTCATGTGCTATAATTCAATTTAATATCTTGTATGTTGCTCCATACTTTAGGTAATTAATATATTAAACCTTTCCACTCCTTCTATGCTAACCTAATTTATAATTTAGCTGTATATCAGATTTAAACTTTATACTTGATGAGAGAGAATATCTTTATTGTACATTTGATTTCGAAAGTTTTGTAGAATCTTTATTTTTCGTATTCTGAATCTCTTATTGCCATGGCATGTGTTCTCTGAAGTCCAGTGGATAATTATTGTAGATTCATCTATATTCTGGCATTATTATCTACTATCTGTTCTTGTTTGTTCTACTCCATGCCCATTGTTCATATTGTACATTGAATAGTTATACAAAGTCATTAATAATACATCTCACTTCTTCAAGTTGAGCTTGAGCTTGAGCTTTGTCTTTACAAGCTCTTTCTTAATTGGCTGAGTTTTCTCAACATTCTGCGATTCTTGGACGCCATCTACGTTCTGTTCATTTTTCACTTCGTTATTTACCTGTGCACCTGGCGGACTCAGTGACTTGCTGTTGTCGCCAGAATGAATGTATATCTTTGCCTTCTTTCTCTTTGTGCCGTGAGGTGAATGCGAAGACGAAAACGGACTGGCTGCTCTACTGAATGGTGTAACCGGCGTCTTGTCTCTCGCTTGTGCTTCTGGTTCTACCAGAGAACTTCCCGTCTGTTTGGCTGTACCATTGGTGACCGATTCTGGTGTCGAAATAGACTTCGTATCGGTCTGTTTAGTAGCATCAAGTGAATTAGTTGAATCAGGAATCCGAAGTGATTCCTTCACCTCTTGCTTTACTGGAGATGCCTCTTTCGTGTCTTCAAATGGTGTAAATGAAAGAAATACCTTCTTCTCTTCAGTTAGAATCTTAACATACCGCGCATGATGCTCCACAGTAGTGACACTGGGTAATGTCGGTCTTTGATTAACTGTTTCCACTTGCTTGACCATTAGATCTTTGAACCTCGACTTGAAAGCACCTTTGAAGTTGAACTTTATATTACCTCCGTCTATTGACACTTGACTTCTGCCCACCTTCACTGAAATTCCAGACACTGGCTTCAACTCGGGCAAACTATGATCTTGGAACTTGAACGATAATTCAAACTTTCTTGAATTGTGCGATCCAATAGATACAAGTGGAATAAGTTTCTTGTGTGGTGGAGCTTGTTTCTTCTGTTTCTTAGTAGGAGATTCTGCGGGAGGAGGGGGTGCACTTGGTTTGATACTAAGATTCAATTTCAATTTTGGTTCTTGCTTTGACTCATCAGGAATAACAACTGCCTCGTTACTTGTCTTATCATCAGGCTTCTTGTGAGAGACCTTAGGTTCTTTAGCCTTCGGATTTTCAACAGGAAGCTTACGTGATGCCAACTGAATTTTGAATCTACCCTGTCTCTTAAACACAACCTTTCCGTTACCCAAGTTCTTCATAACAATCTTCTTCGTTAATTCATTCAAAGGAACACTCGGTATAGGAATCTTAACTACGAATTGATCTACTTCCTTGTACAAGATCTTACAAATCGAAAACAAGTTACGCTTTTCACGAATGCTCAACAAGGACGTATGAAGTAGCTCCCATATAGTGCACTTTAATCCTCTTCCTATTGCGTAGTCTCTTCTCAAAATATCAATGGCTCCACTTATAGTTGCTCTTGCAAACACATCTCTCTTTACATCCATATCATTATGTGATCCATCTTCAACAATAACCATATTTGCCAACGCAGTGCTGGGGTCTTTGCCAGATTCGCTTAACTTTTCAAAAGGCTTGAATTCAGGATCATCTAAGGTAGAAGGAGTGCCATTGACTGCAGCGACACATATCGAATCAGTAAGAGCCGAAATTAATAGTTCCCTGCATGTAGCTGATTGAACGTCTAGAAGACATACCTTCAAGAAGTAGTTCAAAATATGTCTATTCTTCAATCCACCAAGTACAAAAAGACCTCGGAAGGCTTCCACTCTTATATGAATTGGAAATTTTTCAACTGTGAAGTACAACAAATCTTCAAACGAAAGATCTAAATGCCCATGTAGGGCTAAACGTACTTTCTGAGTCAAGCAGGTTACCGAAACTACATTGTGATACGAAGGAATCCATTCGTCTAACTTCTGAAGTCTATTGATTTCAGTAATCACATTAGCAACAAACTTCTTCTTCTCCAGGCTGCCATGAGGCTGCGATTTAGGAAATATATCCTTCGGCGTATTGGGAAAACTGGAATTCACAGCACATGTTGTCAACGATTGAACCAACTCTGATATGTAGAAACTGTCTTGGAAATTGTTATTGGTATTGTCATTGAATTTGATCAAATTGAGTATTAAATTTCTGATGACAACAGGAACCTCGTCATCGCTATCTCTGATTTTGCACAATTGCTTAGGGATCTCTTTCTGCAAAAAGAATCTACCGAAGTCGTTGAAGTCGTTACTCAAAGGTATGGAACTTCCTGGGAAACAGTAGAGCTCTCTGTAGATTTTGACCAAGTAAGGAACACCAATAAAGTTTGTCACTGAATTGGAGAAGTTTGCTAACGCTTCAGCAGCAGCAATTCTTACTCCGTAGTAATACCTTTCATCAACTACAGTACGCGTAAGCGCTGTGCAATGGATCGTTGAAGGTTTTTCTATGTTACCTAAGTAACGGACGGCATCATACTGGGCTTCAACATCTCTATCGTGCTGCAATTGCGAACCAAACATGTAATCAGGTTGCTTGACATCAAATCTCGCAATCCATTCGAAGTCTACATCCACTCTTATCCACTCAAACGCTTCAACATTCATAGGATCATCATCTACTTTTGCCCAGTCTGCCAATTTCCATTCGACCATCTCCTTTTCCGACTCTAAAACATCTCCAAGTCTGCTGAAAGTCACTGAATTTTCACTCATTTCATCACGGTTCTTCTTCATACGTCTGAATTTCGAATTGTACTGCACATCGAGCTTCGTGTTTCCTTCTTTTAAATCCACTATATGTTCATAAGGAGTTCCGTCTGCCTCATGGACTCTAATTGTCATTGGTCCAGTGAAAATAGATTGAACTGGGAAAGTAGGTTCGTCTTCCAAATATGCTATGGAATCATTTATAAACGTTTCGGTGTTGGCGCCTCTTTTTTTGGTAACTTGATGTTGAATTTGACGAATGCTCATTTCGATTACTCCGCGTTTCTTGTTAAATCTTTGCGTGATATTGAAAATAGGAGCTCCAACTCCATAGACCCATTGCTTGAAGAAGTTTTCTAGCTTGTTTCTATTAACTTTCTCACAAACATACTGAAAATGCTGCGAAGAAAGGGTACCGTTCTGAAGATCTCCTGACATTGCTTGAAGAAATAACTTGGGCAACACTCTTGACAAGCCAAATGATTTATCGGTCTTGGTCATACGCTTATCCAAAATGAACAATACTATTGGTGCTTTCAATTTGATAAAATCTAAATCTGAATCAGAAATAGGAAATCTGAAATAATGGTACCCCAATGGTTTTTTGCCTCTATCTTCTTCAACGATACGATTCATTAACTTCTTGATCTTAAATCGGAATTCGTTGGTTCCCATTAAAACCTTCAAATACTGGAAGACCATGAACCTGGCTATACCAATGGTGCTCCAGAGGTCGTTAACTGTTTGAGGGGTTATGCTGATTCCTGACCACTGACTCGAAATGGCTTCAAGAATCACCTCTGTACTGGTGAACATTGGCTCGATGATATCGGAAGGATACAAAATAGAATCGGAAAATATCGATAAACCGGCAAAGTTATTGGTATCGACTACACTGTCCTGAACAAACACTATTCCATAGGAACTAAAAGGGAAAGAACCAAATTCTTTCAGAAAAAAGTCCATAGCTTTCATAGCAAAAATACAAGTGTTTCTAGCTTGTTGAATCTGTCCAGGTTGGCAGTAAATCGTGATGGGAGAACTGGTTCCATCCTTATCTATATCTTCAAAGTTCTCTTTCATCTCGTCTTCTACATCTCTGGATTCTGTCGACTCGGAAATGACAAAGCTCTCAAAGCACCCTAGAGCCCAGCCTACATGATGGGCACAAACTGGATTAAAGATGGACCAAGAAACCACCTTCTTTGACAAATCGATCGAATGCGGAGTTTCCTTAACATTGTTGAAATCACCTGAACTCACCACTAAATCGTAGTTTTCGTTATCGTCATCTTCGTTGTCTTCGTCGTCCTCTATATCTGAATCGTCATTTCTATTTAATATACGTTTTTTCTTCTGATTACGAGAGCCTCTCATGGCTTCTGCGGAGCCTATTATACGAGGATTCCCTATGTCTCGCACTGTTCTGGGAATGTTTATCTCAAGAGACCACGTACTTCTGTCCCACAAATTGTCTATGCAAGGAACCCACGAGGAAGTCGAAAGGTTGTATGTATTGTTTGTCGTGTATGAGTGCCAGTTACGTTTCTCAACGTTATCAGAGACAAAGTTGACTCCATTCTTTGGATTCACAAGCTCGTACTCGATCTTAAGCTGAATGGGTGTATAGACGTCATTGTTGGTAGCTTTCAGTTTCAAATGCAAAGGGGTAAGTGTACCTGGCTGGCTCCCTGGAGTATGGATGGAGTTTATATCAGTCAATTCAAGTCGCAAATTATCTGGAAGCATCACCGAAAGCTCCTCTGTATTTACAATAGTCGAAAAGATGTCGGCATGTGGATCCCTGGGATCATAATTGCTCTCTCCGAAGATATACCCAAGCTTGTGCTTGATCATGTGATGTTGGTGAATAGACCTTTCGTCCGAATACAAGTCAAACAAGTTGATATTATAGACCAGCTCAACTTCTTCGTCAAAGTATTTGCCATCATTAATATACAATATGTCGTTATGTATGTAATTGCATGGCTTCAGGTTGTTGATTGTGACTCTGGTAATTCTCATTTCTCTACAATCTAATTTCACTACCTTTAAAGTGTTGGTAAATGGAACTATGGTTAACTCCGTGAAACCATCTATACGATTCTGCAGCATATCTACATCGATGTTCACCCTTTGATGACTCACTTTAAACTGTTGACTCAGAATACTTCTCATCTTATTCCCGTTGCTCATAGAACTGCCTCCGTATTTCAGATTTACCAGCTTTGTCGCTATTTGAGTCTGCTGAAGCAGAACAGCAATTCGCTGATTTCCCACTGTTACAGACATACTCAGTCCAACGCAACCACAATTGTGTAGCTAAACAAACTTCTTCAGTAGCAAATGGTACTGTCGGTGAAATTAATTTATTAAGAGGTTTACTTTCGTAGCGTCGTTTTCCATGCTGGAAGCAAAGATACAGGATCTCTCGAAACTTGATTCCGAGGTGGGTAGCCTCGGATTGGACTTATACAGGCGCCCGAATCAGAAATTCCGACATTTGTTGGTCTTTACTTGTTGAACAGCCTAACTACATTAGAGGGGTAAGATGAGAAAGATGGGGTAAGAAGAATATATAAACCCGAGTGGATTTCTACTAGTTTAAACAGATTTTAAGTAGCTATTCATTGAATATAAGTTCCAAATTCATTTCCCTATATAAGTCCAAAAGGAAAACCGGTCCCTACATACAGGTATACCGTCATTTCAAAGTGTCACGTGTATTTGATCATGTGCCTTTTTATCAAAACCAATGAAATGTACTCCAAGGGAGTCGTTCAGGCAATATATAGTCCTAATATGATTCTGCAGAAAGTACAATCAGTTGTTACGTACCAATGCTATACTGTTTAGTAACTGACATTCTTCACTTGAATCAATTCTTAATACGCCATACTCTCTTGACTTGATCGTCCTGCATGTAGTTTGAGCATATAACGATCCATTACTTTCTTTGCAGAAAGATACATTATAGAACATACTATGGAACTCTTGTTTGTTTATAGTCTACAAGTTTCAATTGCTTCAGTGGTATTATTCGAAATCGGTTATATGTACAATGTATCACTATAGTCTATATAGGTTATCCTTTTGGTGCCATTCCCATTCCAACATTGGCTGCGAAGAAGTCAAAGAGTATGTAGGAAATGCAATGATTTGGTCATCAAACATAACAACAGGAACGTTGTTCATATTCTTAGTAATTCTCAACACTGCTTTCTGTTCTATATCGGGATGTATTTTAGAATTGTGTTCCTTATGGTCGTACGGAATTACAGCTACTTTGCGACCATTCAATAGAGAAGTCTTAAAACGAAGCCAGAACCGTCTATCAAAAAGTGTCCATTTAGACCATTCCGCAGTAAGGACAAGCTCATAAGCTATCTCTTTCAAAAAGTTTCTTAGTATTGGCTGCCTTGAAATATCTATTGTAGTGATTCCATCTTCATTTCTGAGAATGAATGTCAAGTTTAGGTATGTTAGCTTTGAAGTTCCATTAGAGTGCGTAAATTGAACAATTCTTGGTACCAATTGTCGTTCTAACTTAGCGTATGCCCAATGGTAGTGTCGTATCGATGAAAAGGGATAGAGAAGTTGATACAAGTATTTGCCGACGATAACAGTATTGTCTTCTGTGAGAATATTATTACTCAATGTTAAACATAAACTTCCATTACGAGGATTTACAGTGAGTAATTTATTCGTTTTCACCATTTGATCCAACCAATCTACCTTTTCTTCCAATAATTCTACCATTTCAGCAATTTCATCATGCAGCTCAATCAACTTGGATTTACTTATCAGAATATACTTGTCATCTACTGCTAGCTTCTCAGGGATAGTTACGTTTATGAGATGTCGCAAGTAGTTACGTTTTGTCAAGTTTATGTCCATATTTGTCGAGTCTTCAAACCACAATATACTTTGCTGTTTACAAGTGTCTATAATTTCTGACTTGTCAAACAGTAGCAATGGTCTGATGACTGAAATTATGTCCTTTTCAGCAGACGGTACCTGCAGCTGAACAGGTAAAGAGGTTCTGGATTTCAACCCAGAAAGTCCATAAATGGACGAATTACCTTGCAACCTTTGAATAAATGTTTCCAATTGGTCGTTCAAGTTGTGAGCTACAAACAAATGAGAAACTCCTAAATGGTGGCAAGTTTCTTCGAACTTTTCATATCTTTTCATCCTGGCTATTTCTTCAAAGTTGGAGTATTCCGTGGGAAGCTTCTCGTATTCGAGTTTTTGTACAATATGCTGAACTCCCCATTTCTCCACTAGTTTGCCCACCGCTCTTGCTTCTTCATTAGAACCAGAACGATACCCATGGTCTATTGTTATGGCATTTATGACTAAGGCATTTTCGCAATAAAGTCTACTGTATTGCAGAAGCAAATACGTTAGGCAGATTGAATCAACACCACCAGAAAGAGCTACCAGTAGACGTGACGGTACTGTCTGAGAAGTCCATTTTGTTATTTTCACCAACAGCAGCCTGAAAGCTTCAGGTGTAATCATCTGACATTAGCTGAGAATAGCGTTGAATAGTAGAGAATAATTTAGGTGGGTTGTGGAACTAGTGAAATTTAGTGAAAGTCAGCGAGAACAAAATATATATTTGACTGCGAAAACAATTTAGGTCGTGAGATATTCAAGAGATTGGATAAAATGAAACTAGTTGAAAGCAAACAAAAGAAAATGAAATAGAATAAGAATAGAGTGCTGAAGTAATAGAGAAAATACATAGTCAATTATAAGTCGATTTGTCATACTATCTAATATATTTTTCACTAAATGATTCACATATTGATATGTAGGTATATTGCTTCCAATTCTAAGATAGAAAAACGACTTAATATAAAGATAACAAACCTATTAATAAGGAAAAGCCTACGATTACAAATTATAATTCAGTGCTTCAGAATTTGCCTCTCTAGTCTTATCACTGACACTCCAGTCCATGACTCTCCTCTTATATTTACTTAGTAGTCTGCCTATGACTTAAGGGCTTTCCTAAAATACCTGCACATTCAACTTCGGAGCACCTTCGTTTCGATCACATGACTATAACTCACGCATCTGAAATTTTTTCATTACTCATAGATACCAACTTGATAAAACTACCACCCATTCTCCAGGAAAACGATTTCTCTTTTTTTTTCACTATATTGTAGTATTGGATCTCATAGACTTACAGAATGTCTGAAGAATCCGCCCCGCAACAATTCTCCTTTCCGAAAGAGGAAGAGGACATCATCGAGTTATGGGATGAGCTCGATGCCTTCCAAAGACAGTTGGAGTTGACCAAAGATCTTCCACCATTTGCTTTTTTTGATGGTCCTCCTTTTGCCACTGGTACGCCCCACTATGGTCACCTTTTGCAGTCAACTGTGAAAGATATTATTCCCCGTTATGCTTCCATGAACGGTCAATATGTGGACAGAAGATTTGGTTGGGACACCCATGGACTTCCTGTTGAACACGAAATCGACAAAAAGCTTGGTATCACCTCCAAGGAAGACGTATACGCTATGGGAATTGACAAATACAATGATGAATGTCGTGCCATTGTTATGAGATACGCTGGTGAATGGCGTAGAACCATCAAGAGAATGGGTAGATGGATTGATATGGACAATGACTACAAGACATTGTACCCTACTTTCATGGAGTCGGTATGGTGGGCCTTCCTGCAATTGTTTGAGAAGAAGGCTGTCTACAGAGGCTTAAGAGTTATGCCTTATTCCACGGCTTGTACGACTCCATTGTCCAACTTTGAGGCTCAGCAGAACTATAAGGATGTCAATGATCCTGCTGTCACTATTGCTTTCCCTTTGTTGGATGATCCAGACACCAATTTGGTAGCATGGACGACCACTCCTTGGACTTTACCAGCCAACATCGGTTTGGCTGTCAACCCCAACTTTGAGTACGTTAAGATATGGGATGAAACCAAGAAGACCCACTATATCTTGTTGGAAAAGTTGCTTTCTACTTTGTACAAGAAGCCAGCATCGGCTAAGTTCAAGATTGTTGAAAAGATTAAAGGTAAGGACTTGGTAGGACTTAAGTACAAGCCATTGTATGACAATTTCTATGAGGAGTTCAAGGACCGTGGATTTAAAGTTATTGACGGAGAATACGTTACCGATGACTCTGGTACTGGAATTGTTCATCAGGCCCCTTCCTATGGTGAAGAGGATTTTTCTGTTGCTACCAAACACGGTATCATTAATGAAAGTATGCCCCCTCCAGATATTGTCGATGATTCTGGTAAGATGAACGGCAAAATTCCCGAACTCAAGGGTCTTTACTTCAAGGATGCAGACAAGGTCATCATCAAGAAATTGTCTGAAGACGGCAGAATATTGGTAAGTACTCAGGCAAAGCACTCGTACCCATTCTGCTGGAGGTCAGACACTCCATTGATGTACAGAACTGTTCCAGCCTGGTTTGTCCGTGTAGGTGAAGTAATTCCAGACATGTTGAGGAATGTAGAGCAGACGAATTGGGTGCCTACCAACGTGAAGGAAAAGAGATTTTCCAACTGGATCGCCAATGCCAGAGATTGGAACATCTCCAGAAATCGTTACTGGGGTACACCTATTCCGTTATGGGTTTCTAGCGATTTCGAGGAAATCGTATGTGTGGGTTCCATTGACGAATTGAAGAAGTTATCTGGTCGTGATGATATCACCGACATCCATCGTGAAAGTATTGATAGCATTACAATTCCATCCAAACAAGGAAAGGGACAATTGAAAAGAATAGAAGAAGTGTTCGACTGTTGGTTCGAGTCTGGTTCTATGCCTTATGCTTCTAACCATTATCCTTTTGAAAACAAGGAAAAGTTCTTGAAAGCCTTCCCTGCCAACTTCATTGCTGAAGGTTTGGATCAGACTAGAGGCTGGTTCTACACTTTGACAGTATTGGGTACCCATTTGTTCAATACCGCCCCATACAAGAATGTAATTGTTACTGGTCTTGTGTTGGCTGCAGATGGAAAGAAAATGTCCAAGCGTTTGAAGAACTACCCTGACCCTAGTGAAGTTTTGAACAAATATGGTGCTGATGCTTTGAGATTGTACTTGATCAATTCACCAGTTGTTAAAGCAGAAACTTTGAAATTCAAGGAAGAAGGTGTCAAAGAAGTTGTTTCCAGCGTGTTGTTGCCTTGGTATAACTCGTACAAATTCTTGAAGGATGCTGTGGACATTTTCAAGAAGGACAACGGGGTTGATTTTAAGTACGACGAAAAGTTAGTCTCAGCGAACGTAATGGACAGATGGATGTTGGCATCGATTCAATCGCTAATTGAGTTTATCCATACAGAAATGCAGGGGTACAGATTATACACTGTTGTTCCAAGATTGTTGTCATTCATTGAAGAGTTGACCAACTGGTACATTCGTTTCAATCGTCGTCGTATTAAAGGTTATGGTGACAATGACGTTGATGACACCAAAAATGGGCTCAACACTTTGGCTGAGGCCTTGTTAACGTTGTCGAGAGCAATGGCACCATTTACTCCTTATTTGGCCGACAACATCTTCCAAAGAATCAAGGATTATTTCCAGCCGGAGACATTGGAATCGTTTGCTGTCAACCCATCTGTCAAGGATATTAGATCAGTTCACTTTTTATCTTACCCAACCGTGAGAAAAGAGTACTTTGATCAGGAAATCGAAGTTGCCGTCTCGAGAATGCAGAAGGTTATCGAACTTGGCAGAAACATCAGAGAAAAGAAGATGATCTCATTGAAGACTCCTTTATTGGAATTGGTTGTTTTACACTCTGACAAGAACTATTTGAAGGATGTCGAGTCCTTGAAGGAATACATTACCGACGAATTGAATGTCAGAAATATTGTCATCACCTCTGATGAAGCCAAGTATAACGTCGAATATACTGCAGTTGCCGACTGGCCGGTCTTGGGTAAAAAATTGAAGGGAGATGCTAAGAAGGTCAAGGCTGCATTGCCTAAAATAACCTCCGCTGAAGTACAAGACTTTGTTGAGTCTGGGAAGATCACTGTTGATAGCATCGATTTGGTAAGAGAAGATTTGCAAGTACAACGTGGTTTGCCAGAGTCCAAGACTGCTGAAGGAAAGGAAGCCAGATCGCAAGGAGACGTTTTGATCATTTTGGATGTCAACATGCACCCAGAATTGCAAAACGAAGGTTTGGCTAGGGAGTTGATCAACCGTATCCAGAGATTGCGTAAAAAGGCCGGCTTGAACACCACTGACGACGTCAAGGTTGAGTTCAAGCTCATCAAGGACACTGTCGACTTCCATTCTGTGTTGTTGAACAACGAAGAACTCTTGCTCAACTGTACGAAGAGACCTATCCATGTCTTCTCTGAAACTGCTGATGACAAGGTTATCATAGATGAAGAACAGGCCATCAACGATACAACCTTTAACTTGAGATTATTGAAGATCTAAATTGTCTAGAAGTTGCTCTTTCACGTTATACGACCGTACATATAGATCCTTTATATTATTATTGTTACATTGTATTTAGAATTAATACCGTTTATACAATCAGTGCTGCGTAATTAGCATTTCCAGCTACTAAGACCGGCACCACCAATGACTACTATGGACTCGCCATTCACGACAGTGGAATCACTACAACCAGTATCAGCAATGGTGGTGTATCTCACAGATTCTACAGTCAATTTCTCGTTAACGATTATCCATTTCCTGATAAGTTGATCTACTGAGGTCACAATAAAAGTGTTCTCAGAAGCTTGCGAAATGGATGTAATTGTGGAAGAAGCTGCACCTTCTACAAAATCCTTGATTTCTAGGCTTAGTTGGCCATCTTCCGATTGAATCAATTGGGAATAGATAAGAGCATTGTCGTCACCACCAGTAATTATTCTGTAGCCGTTCTTATCGGATGTTAACAATAAGCCTTTGATGCCGCTCTGGTGCAATTGTTGTTTGATAATAGCTTTTTGAAACTGGTTAGGCTTTTCTGAAATGTCTCCGATAATGTTGGTAACATCCCAAATAGTAAGATGACCATCTGTAGCTCCAATCTGCAAGTAAGTACTAGAGCCAATTACCAAGAAGTGAACATTCAATATGCAACAAGTTGTGTAGAAATCATCAAGAATTAACTCAAACTTTTTAGTGTGGATATCGAAGTACCAAATTTTGATGTTGGAATCCGAGTATACCGTGGCAATGATGAAACCATTCTTGTATGGAAAAGAGTCAAAATCCATGACACGTAAGTCAGGGTTGTCACTTGATGGCTTCAATCTGGCATATTCGACAGCGACTGGTACAACATCATTGAAAGTATCCAATTTCCAAATATAGAATTCTTCATTTGCAGCAGAACTTCCAGCAAAGTCTCGGCTGAGGAACTTGATTCTCTGTAATCCAGAAACGTGATTGTTCAAACTCCAGAAGTTCTCAATTTCTCCGTTGGCATGCAACTTGCTCAATCTAACTGTTGTATCTTCGGAAGCTGTCATTAACAATCTGGAGTTGTCTGACAATGTTTCCGAACAAATGCTAACATCTCTAACTTCTCTTCCATGAGTTCCATCGTTCAATAAACCTTTTGTTTCAGTGAATCTTGATTTGTGATGCTTGATAAATAAGCTTGATTTGTTAATGTAGATAAACTTTAAATCAAATTTGCTTTTGAATAATTCCCATTGCCTATGAGACCCACCACAAAGTTCATTGGTGACTTCTATTTGCTTTGATTCGTTCCAAACGTAGAAATAGGAGGATTTAAATCCATAGAGGATCAAGTCGTTGCCAACAAGACAACCCCCCTCAATGAAACCTCTTGATATTTTATTATGGTGATAAACACTCAATGACAACTTGCCAGACTTGTCTTTCAAAATCTTTGCATACATGTACACTCCATCTCTAACAGTAAGTAACACAGAGATATCGTGCTTCTTGCTTTCGACAATGGAAACTGAAGTAATGGTGTCACCGACAGAAAGCTTTTTCTCTAGTAATTGCAAGTCCAAAGATTCTTCGCTAGAATTCAAGTCATATAATGCTACAGTAACGTATCTCGAACCCAAAACCAACCACTTATTGTTCATGTCGATCACCATATCAGTTGTAGTAAAACTAGCCTGTTGTGGCTGACTCAAGAGCTTAGTTCTAACGTAGGTGAACCTATTGTCAATGGTTGCGAATTCCTTCAAAACGAAAGGGACTTTCGGATTGGGAGAGTCAAGGAAAAGATAGTACTTGTTATTCTCAATATCTGCTTGGGCCATAAAGTTTGTTACTTTATTGCCCTGTAAGTGTTCATCTTCAATCCAATATCTACTTGGTTGAGAATCAGCGGAAGAAAACTCGAGAACCAAAACACTACCCTTACGGGTACATAAGACAACAGTATTAATGTTGTCAAATCCCTTCATAATACCGAAATTTTTAAATCTGTCAGTTTCTTCATCTTCAAGCTGTATTTTAGAAAAACTTTTCAGGATTTCATCAAACAAAATGAGACTACCGTGGGACGTCAAGATTATCAAAGAGTTCAATATCGACAACAAGAAGTACTGTTTTATAATTTCGTTCTTTTGAAGTTTTAGTCCAGATGTTTCAAAGATATAATCCAACCTGTACTCTGCTCTCCTATTATTACCCAGAATATCATGCAATCTTATTCTCCCGTCCGCTCCCCCGGTAACACAAATTTGTAGGTCAACATCGTCCAAGTCTCCTGACCAGACATGCTTACCTCTATGAGCGTTCTCCCATAACTCTTCTTGGACCAAAATCTCTTGGCCATTTACGTACTTCCAGATTCTGACAGTGCAATCCTCGCCTCCACTCATCAATCTGATGCCATCAGATTGGTCTTGGAAGAATTCAAGAGTCCATATTCTCGAACCATGGCCCCATCCAGTAGCCAAAAGAGTTCCATTCTCAAAATTGTACAACTTTATAGATCTATCATCAGAGCAAGATACAATATATCTACCTGTCTTGTCGATTTTTACCCCAAATATTGAGCCTTCGTGTTCAGTCAAATTGTAGAGAATCTGTCTCGAATTAATATCCCAGATTAGAACTCCACTCATGACAGTTCCCGCTGCTACCAATACTCGGTTGTCGTTTAGCACTCTGATAGAACCACTGTACAAAATCGACTTCTCGTTGCAATCGACTTTTTCGACTAAAACAAAGTTCTGAAAAGTTAACAGTTGTGAAACGTCAATTTTGTAGATGGTATTGTGTGAGTTCAAGATTAAAAGGA
This sequence comes from Scheffersomyces segobiensis, assembly GCA_030564745.1. Classification (NCBI taxonomy): domain Eukaryota; kingdom Fungi; phylum Ascomycota; class Pichiomycetes; order Serinales; family Debaryomycetaceae; genus Scheffersomyces; species Scheffersomyces segobiensis. The sequence continues at coordinate 537,306 of JAKTZB010000003.1, forward strand.
CATTCTCATTCAAGAATTCTGAAGTAGTGATCCATTCATTGATAGCCTTTTCGGTTACCGAGACAGAATCCGAGGTCAATTGCTTGAAATCCAAAACTGCAAAAGATCTGCCACCACTAACAACAACTTTATTCCCTTCTGGACTTACAGCGATGTGGTGAATCTTGTTTTTCTTGAAGACTTGCTTGGTGAAAATGAGACTGGTTTGGTTGGAGATGGCATTGATCTTGAAAAGTTTCAAGATACAGCCGTAACCAGCCAAAACGAATTCTGAGTGAATTTTCAAGGCAGTGACTGGCCCATAGTGTGAGCACGGTGTGAGGAGATGCTCATTCACTGAAGAAATCACTTCGGAACCCTCGTATGACATTTTGGCGATGGCTGTGAAAATGAAGGGTATCGTAGGTTAGTCTAAAATTTTTTCAACCATCTCGATCTATAGCTTACATGCAGGTAATTGCAACAAATAATCTTTTTGCATCCGTTTCAATGTACGTAAAGTAAGTGGTAAAGACAATTGAGTAACACCACTGTTGGAAAGGCTGAAACTTTATTCATTTAATTTCCTGTCTTCATCTTAAGGCAGGTGTATTCCTCTGACTTTTTTGGTATTTACCTGTTGGTAAGTCAATTTAATTTTTATTCAATACATGTCAATAAATACCATTGCTCTTCTAACTTGTCTTTCTACTCTGGGCTATCTGCAACTTCTTTTGCTCGTTTCCGTATTTTTTACAGAAATCTTCAGACATCTTGATTGCACATTCTATTGTATTCTCGTGGTATCCCAAGTCGCCCCTCTCTGTTTTGAACATATCTTTGACTTGCTGGAGCAAGTTCTTGATCTGAATTACATGAACAGAATCATCCGCAACCGAAAGTGTTAAAGACAAATAGTCATCGTCGCCGTGTTTCTCCCAAGACGAAATTCCATTAGGAATCAAGACATCAGCCTCAGATTCAGCACATTTCTTTTCCGGTACTGTCCATCCAGAAACAGGTATGTCAAGAGACATAAACGATGAAATGTAGCTGATTTTATAATCGTGCCCATGTTGAACTAAAACAGCCAAATTTGGTCGGTACATATTTGCACCACATCCACACTTCAGCAAATGTGCTCTAGGAAATCCTACCCATGCTTTATCACCTCCGATATCTACTTGAATAAGCTCACTGCCGCCTCTGAGAGCTCCCACATTGGCATCCTCGCTTAATTTAGGATTTCGCTTATACACAAATGAACACTGGGATTCTCCATTCTTAGAGAAATCAGTAAGCTTACATTTCAAGATCTCCAAATTGGCCCATCTGTAGACAAAGTATATGTGTTTGTCGTAGTGGTCGCCTCTTTCTGTCAAGTCTATAAATGGACTCCAATTCTTCTGTATACCCAACCTATGGGTATTCTCTCTCCTCAATTCAACTATTTTATTGTAGACAATATGGTCCGTGGTATCGTTCTTAACTCCTTCTAAGTCACCCTTGCCAATTTGAAATTGGAATGGCCAGCAGAGAAACATCAGTCGATAGAAGCCAAAGGTCACATTCATCTGACCTTCTCCGGACAAATCGGTTTCATCAATTTTACGCTGAAACGCATTAAATACCATCAACGGTTCTTCTCGTCCCATGTAGTTCTTTACTAGCAAAAGTCTGGGATCTTCTGGTCCATAGAATCTACCATCTTGATAATTTACATTATGGTAAAAAGGTATTGGAAGGAATGCAGGGAATTTCATGCTCTTGTACACCATAGGTTCTTCGCTGTTAGGAGTTCGCGAGGGCACTATCAATTCTACATCCTTCAATTCCTTCCATTTCTCATTGAATACTTGAGCATATGTCAAACTCAATGTTGGGCTACTTTTCTGGCCGCCTGAGCTATATTCGACTCTCGAAATCATGAAATGCACTCCGTGATCTTCCAACCATACCGACGTTCCCGCAAATTTGAAGAAATGCTTCAGGAGCACTCTTCTTCGTAGTTGTTTTTTTAAATCGTCTTTGAAAAAGCCATTTAGCTCACTAAAGGATTCGTCGTGCTCGAGTTGGTGCAATAGCTGTTTAGCCATGCGATCTAAATTAAGATTGAGCTCATTATAGCTGGCAATTTGCAAATTATGAGTAGTCTTCATTTCGTCACACTTCTCCGATTCGGTATTCGAATTGAAAATAGCTACTGGATGCTGTTTGTACTTCTGATTTAAGATATAGTGGCACAAGCTAGAAGAATTTCCAGTGTACTGGAATATTTTCAAATTGCTTTCAAAATCAAACCCATACTGTTCACGGTAGAGTTCAGTGAAGTTTCCACTAAAATGTTGGTACACTTTGGGGAAAATCACAAGAGGATCTGAATTTGAGTAATGGGATACGGGTAAGACATTGGGGACAGTGTCTGCGAACAGTAACTGAAGCAAATTGGTACACCAGTATGTGTAGTAGCATATGAAAGTGCCGAAAAGTACTACAAGTAGCCCAAACGCTGCTTTCATAGAGGTATTTGGAGTAATCGAAAGCATATAATAAAATGCGATAAAGGATTATAGAATGATATAGTCTTCAGAAATAGAAAGACTTAATTCTGATGAAAATATTGAAAAGTAGCTATGAATTCCAACAGTGAATTTTGCTTATTTGTTGCCTATTTCCAATGAATTAAGTACTGATTTATTTCGTGGATAAAATTAGAGATCCTTTGCTCTGATTTCACGATGCTTGATCTCACGATTCACGATCTATTGCTAGCAATTATAGAAATAGTGTTGACAGTCTAAGTTGGTTGTCGTTCTCTTGTATATTTTACGGGTTGGATATGTTTATTTTCAGCCCAACTCTCAACTGTCCACATTATTGACACACGGGAATATCTTGATTGGCTCTTCAGGCTTTGGCTTGAGCCTCTTTACTTCTTGCTAGATCCACGTGCAGATCTTCTTCACGATACAGTCCTCAACCCAAGTGAACAATTGAAGAATATCAGGAGCAACGGAAGGGTCCGCCCGTGGAGTAGTTGTGGATCTATCTGATGTCAAATTAGTTATCAAGAGATGTCCAGCCAGCTTTGAATTGTATTCATCGTAGAAAAATCGCTCTAATACAGAAGACTTGTTGTAGGTGACGGTTGGGGGAGTTTTGTTCTATATGCTCGTCAAATAGGAGACACTACGCCTACAATGAGCAAAGAGAATGCAAGTACTCGTACCTTTTTTTATTCATTGCCCGATTGTATTTTAAATTGCAAATTGTGCGTTTCCGATTCTAGTCAACTTTTTTGATCGATTTATACTTTAGTGATGCATCTGATGAATTTGTTTTGGCTTAAGATCATGATCTAACTTAATTATTCAAACGATCCATATGGGTCTTTTCTAATCTGTCCTTTCCACGTTGTATATGCTTTGCACAAGTTGCTTTCTAAAGTTCGTACGGCCCGTCTTGGCCAAGATCCAGCTGATACGACTAGGAATATACCCCTTCCCAAGGCTTGTCGTACGAGTATAGTACAGGCATTGGCATGCAGGATGGGTTGCAAATCTCTTTTATTGTGCAGCATGCAGCCTCATTATAGACACGGGCCTGACAAATAAAGCTTGTAATAATCAGCTTGATTCATAACCGCGCTTTCAGGTATGGATATCATTTGTATAAATCCCATCAGATTAGAAACTATGAAAGGGTGTTATTTGAGAAGGCGGCTATTTCCAAATTAAGCCTACTTTGATCTCTCAAAAGTGACCACTACGAATTCTACCAGATCTCGCAGTTTAAATCTATATGTTTTATCTGACAACTTTATGATGAAAATAAGCTGGTCTTATGACATAAGTCTATTTAGTTAAAGTACCGTTTTACTCTTCAACTTATTCCATCAACTTCTTCTCTTGCTGCAACATCTTCTCTTGTTGCAACTTCTTCTGCTGATCTCCATACTTCTTGCAAAAGTTCTTAGACAGCTCGATAGCACAGTCAATAGCTTTCTCGTTGTATCCCAATGTAAGATCCTCTGTTCTTGTCATTTCTTTGATGTGCCTAAGCAAATTCTTGATCTGGACGATATGATTCGATTCATCAGTCACGGATACGGTCAATGTCAAATAATCGACTTCTCCATGAGTCTCCCAAGATGAAATACCATTAGGAACCATTACGCTGGGATCTTTCTCAACACACTCCATATCCGGGTTCATCCAACCCACTATTTTCACATCAAAAGAGATAAAAGATGAGACGTACCCGATTTTATATTCACTTCCGTGTTGGATTAGAACTGCCAAATTTGGTCGGTACATGGCCCTTCCACATCCACAATCTTTAATATGAGCTCGAGGGAACCCTACCCATGCTTTGTTTTCACCTATATCTACTTGAAGAAGTTCTGTGCCTCCTCTGAGAGCTCCCACATCGGTATCCTCGCTTAATTTAGGATTTCGCTTATACACAAATGAACACTGGGATTCTCCATTCTTAGAGAAATCAGTAAGCTTACATTTCAAGATCTCCAAATTGGCCCATCTGTAGACAAAGTATATGTGTTTGTCGTAGTGGTCGCCTCTTTCTGTCAAGTCTATAAATGGACTCCAATTCTTCTGTATACCCAACCTATGGGTATTCTCTCTCCTCAATTCAACTATTTTATTGTAGACAATATGGTCCGTGGTATCGTTCTTAACTCCTTCTAAGTCACCCTTGCCAATTTGAAATTGGAATGGCCAGCAGAGAAACATCAGTCGATAGAAGCCAAAGGTCACATTCATCTGACCTTCTCCGGACAAATCGGTTTCATCAATTTTACGCTGAAACGCATTAAATACCATCAACGGTTCTTCGTGCCCTAATGAATTCTTCACTAGCAAGATTCTTGGGTCCTCTGGGCCATAGAATCTCGAGTCCCGGTAATCAAAATTTTGATAATAAGGTATTGGAAGGAATGAAGGGAATTTCATGCTCTTGTATACTATCGGCTCATCACTCTGGGGAGAGCGTGAAGGAAAAATCAATTCTATATCCTTCATTTCTTCCCAATTCTCGTTGAAAATTTGCGCATATACTAAACTCACTATTGCAGCGTTTCTAAAACCCTTAAGACTGTAGACTACTCTTGAAATCATGAAATGGACGCCATGTTCTTTCAACCATACCGAAGTTCCGCCAAATTTGAAGAAATGCTTGTGAAGCATTCCTTCCTCCTGTAGTTTCTGTATTTCTTCCTTGAAAACATCTCTCAATTCAAAAAAAGCTTCGTCGTCCTCAAGCTGATACAAAAGCTGTTCTATCATAGGCTCCAACAGGCGATCGAGCTCTTCATAAGCTGATATTTCCATTATACGAGAATCTCTCAAATTGGCACAGTCATCAGCTTCGCTGTTTGCGTCAAATATAGTTAGTGGATGATGTTTGAAATTTTGGTTTAGTATATGGAGAGACAAGGGCGAAGAATTGCCAGAATACTGGATGACATTGGTACGCTCTACGCTATCATGGCTGTACAGAAAACTGTAGAGGTCAGTAAAGTTACCTGTGAAATGTTTATATACTTTTGGGAAAACCGCAAGTGGTTTTGAACTTGGATAGTGGGAAATAGGTATGAGTTTCTGTTTGGTTAATGAAGTATGCAATTGCATCAAACTTTCGTGTGTCTTCATATAGTAGAAGCTGAAAGTGCCAATAAATATAAAAAGAAGCGATAAGATACTCTTCTTAATAAACCGTGCAAAAGCCATAGCTACAAGGCCGGTTCTGCAACTGTATGAGTATTCTAGAATATAGCATGAAAAGTAGTAAAGTGAAGTGTTCAGAAAGAAGTTTTCTTGAATTTATTTTTAAACTATTTCCAATATCAATCTTGCAGAGATATGAAAGATCCAAGCCGCACAGACATCAAGGATCCGCGCCTGTTAAATACAGACAATCCTAAATAATGGCATTCCGAGGGCAGAAATGGTTCGGCACATTTGAAGAAGTGAGTCGGATTATCCAACAAAAATGTCGCTACTCTGAATACTATTGACAGTTTCACTTAACAAATCAGTCTTATACATAGAACAATTGTTCACCTACTGCAAGCAATCTTGTCACCAACAGAGCAGCTACTTGTCGCTTCTTTCGATATGTAATTTTCGTAAATAAGTATATTTGTGGAACAGTAGTGACAATAACTTCCGGTACCACGACTCGTTTTTACCCTCGGATCCCTAATAAATTGGGATTTACTGTAACTGAACCAGAGCATGATTCTGAAGAGTATCTAACTATATTAAGGACTTTAACATCAAATATATATGAGCCGTTCGACATCACTATATCTATTGACAGAATAGAATCTATCTGGGAACCATTTATATTCAGTACTATTAATTGAAGCTAATTTTAGACTATTGTTCACCAACTTTATCCATCTTGTGATGGTTTAGCTGTGGAATCATTTCTGGCTCACTAACAACGGCCTACTTGAATGATATTAGAGTTCCGCTTACATATGCAAGGCTATTGGAACGGCCCATTTAAATACGAGAGGCACATACTGATCGGGAATATTTTAGAAGCTCGTCGTGTATTAATATCTCTGAAAGAAACAGATTATGCCTTTTATTCGATCCAACCTTGCGACTTTTCTCAAAGATCTCAACCGCATCAACATGTCGCGGTCCTTTTGGTTCACTGGGATAGCAAAAAGTGGTATTCTGTAACTTACAATATTAAGACGAATCCTCAATTGTTACACCTGCAACTTGATCAACTCTTTGCACTGTATATTGTAACAAACTCGAAATCATTATTTTCACAGAAATTCTTTGCCGGAAGAGGTCAATCATTCTAAAAATTAACTATCAGGCAACAAGAGATCTCAAAAGTAAGGAAGCATTCTTGGTGTTAATTCAGCTGCAAGGAGATAAGACAATTTACCTAGCTGTTCCAATTAAGCCCTTGTGCCTGCTTGCAGGAATGGGTTGCAAATTTATTATCTGTGCAACATGCAGCACTTAATGTAAGAGTTATTATTAATACCTTCAGTAACTGACTGAATAAGGTATTAAGTTTAACACAGAGTTGTCCCTGATGCGTTCTGGTTGGTATTGTTTGTGTATTTCTATATTTCGGGACTCCGTGCTGGGGTCCGGTATTTTTCTTCTCACTCCCGCCGATTAATCTCAGCCTCCCCTATAGCCTCATCACTTCACTGACAAGGAAGACTTCCAATGCTTTCATGGAAATGGAAAAAATCAGGCATATGTTGTCTGATTATGGCTAAATTCATTCAAGAGCTTGCTCTTGTCTTGGCTTTTTATTTTCCAGAATAATCAACCAAAACCAGCTCGTGTCCATTTTGGGTAACGAGCTATACACACGATTACGCAAGACATGTTGCATGTACACGATGGAAATGTGCCAGTCGTAGTTTCTCCTCTTACGAAGAAATGTTTTTATAATGAAATGACCCTTTTAGTAAATGCTTCCGAAGTGGCGTATTACCTTTTCTGTTCCCCAATTCTAGATCGCTTATGCAATACTTTATTCGGTTGCATTTCTGCATTTTGCATTACGTTCAGATTTACAAGCATTTGTTACAAGTGTCATTGATAACATTTCATTATGTTTCTGTTTATGATATTTTTAAATTTTGCTATATTAGAAGTGTCTCCACACCCTGTAGAGAGATAACAAATTGAAAGAAATACAAATACAATTGTAATAGATAGAAATCTATCAAGTACGCCAAAACAAGTAAACCTAAACCTTGTGTAAATAGCTAAACCTCGCAAATCCTTTGGGCAACTCCTCCTGACAAGTACTCTTCGTCATACAGAGGATCCAGAGCTGCTGAAATACAAGCTGACAAATCGGTGACATATAAAGCAGGTCCCCAATAGGTAGCAAACAAGTGTTTGGTAACAAACAACACTAACAATTCCATACTTAATGAGTGTAAATCTGCATATTTGTAGATGTACTCAACAATGGTGAACACTGAGAGAGTTCCTCCTGGAAGGTAGGTGTTAATTTCTAGCCATTGAACTGGAACCGACTTGTAGATTGTGTAGTGCCTCAATTGCGAGTAGAGAGTTCTTGTCACTTGGTCGCCGGGCGAGTACCTAAATATTCCATTCCTTAATCGTAAGCTTCTTTCCACTGGCTCATCCATGGAAATACATTCGAAATTTCTTTCTAAGATTGCTGCCACGATACACTTGCCGTCGTCCAAATAGAACTTCTGGATAATTTCATCGGGCAAACCTTGAAGGAATCTGTCACCATTGAGTGGCACGAACTCGTGGTTGAATGTTATTTCCAACAACTTGGGCGGGAAGAATGCTTCTGAATTTGCGCTCTTTGGTATGTAGTTTCCAGCAGCCTTCTTTAGAATGTCGATCTGGGCCCTTAAGTTGGCATTTTCATCTTCCAAGTTCTTGATCTTAAGTTTTCTCTGTTCACGAAGCAACTTCTGGGACTCTCTCATTTGTTGCAATCGAACAGAACGAGCGATCTTCCTTCCCTTGTACGTTGTTCCTGAATCAGTTGGAGTAGAAGAGTCTTCTCGAGAGGAATCTTCTCGAGAGGAGTCTTCTCGTTGTGTCTTCTGTTGTACAACTATGGCAGGACTTAGCATAGTTGGATACTCGAAGACGGAGTTTGTCAAAGTGATGGTAGAAATCTTTGCTACTGGAAGAGGGACCTTGACTTTGGTAATCCAGCCACGGTCGTATAAGGAGTTCAGTACACGGCAAGTATACTAATATAGGAAAGAAGGTTTCAGTCAAGCGAGTCAAATGATGACAAATGGCTGAAAAAAGATACCTAATGATAATATTAAACCGCTGGAATCGCTAGATGGAACTGTATCAGATATTGACAATATAGTTCTTGATCATACAATAGTGAAGAGTACACAGATGATCGAAAATGGAGAAATTTTTGGAGTTCTATTCAATTTGCAATGAACCCTGGGTACGAGCTGACTAGATCGATGAGGTAGTTCAATGAGTGGAGTAAATAGTAAACAGAAAATTGGTAAGGCCCTGAATGAATTCAAAACGAATATGAAAAGATGTTACGACTTGACCGATAGACCTGTCCCCATGGCTTCAATATATACAATATTGAGTTGGCATCATCATCGCTTGAGATTCTGTTTCCGGTAAGGCATCCATTATTAAGCGTGCTCAGTGCGAAACCCGTTAAAAGCGGAACAGCCGCCGTTTGGGAGCACGTACTTAAAAAAGCTACTCTAGGTTATGTAAGGCACCATTTTTGTTCACTTACATATAAAAGAAGGTGATTCACCGGTCCAATACGGCGGACATCCGGTGTGTCAACAGTTTGTCAGAGAGGTTCCAGTATATTAGGCAACGCCTAGCAACAATTTTTCCATTGCAATTACGATGAAAGACGTGATTGCCCTGTAAAATATTTTGCTTTCTTGTTGTGATTGTGTGTGATCAGGCTCCGGAAGTTATTTTTCAGTTGTTTTGTGGTTTTGTGGTTTTGAAAACCTGATGATGCAGCCAGTCCTGCCACTGATAGCACAAACAAGGAATTGTGCAAAATGCTTTATGCTTTATGCTGTATGCTGTATACTGAACACGCTTCCTTTTGTTCAAAGGGAGTCGTCGAAGTTTAGGCTCTCGAATACTTATTTTTGACTTCTGAAGATTGTCTATTGATGATTTACTTCACAATTTCGGTTATGTAGATAATGCAGATGAGCCATGTTCTCCAGATTGCGCACGAAGCCGATCAGACCGCATGTCCGGAAAGCGTCATTTCTGCCGTTCGTCTTCATAGCATACGTTATTACCGTAGTTATTTTACGTAATAAGAGTTCTTGGCACCACTTGTTAGATTGTACCAGAATGTATAGTTGATCTATCCTAAAATCATGCTTCGCTAGTAACGGACCAACCAATCAATATTTTCCGTGCTTGCGCTTCCAAGATTCTGGAAGCTGATTTTTGACAAATGTTGTTCCGGTGGTACTGAGAATAATTGCCAAGATGACCAAATTTGTCAATAATGATTGTTTAATAACATGGCCAGTACTAATTGTCTACGGCACAAAATAAAATGATCGTATGTGTCACTGAATTTCAACAATAGAAGAACAATAATCATAACTAAAACTATCAACAATCTATCTGGGCATTTCAGTACAAATCAAAGCTTCGATTCGGCATTTGGACCTAGGCCCATTATTTTCTAGCTCTAAGAATCTGGCTAACTGAATCAACAACTGATTTTTCCAATCCAATAAACTCAGAAACTCCAAGAATTTTCTTGGTTTTAGTGTTGTCAATGGTCGCATTGTCGGCACGTAAAGAAGGTCCAGTACCTGGTTCTCCGACAGGAATCTTGCCCACGAGCTCGGGGAATCTTTTGTTTAAGATATCCACAATTTCTTGTGCAGTAAAACGAATTGAGTTCAAAATTAACCTTTGGCCGTATGCTGCTTCCTTCTCAAATGCGGCAATGTGGGCAGAAGACACATCTCTCACGTCTACGAAGCCTCCCTTAACTGGAGGGACAGTTCCATTTGCACCCAACTTGAGCAACGAGTTGATAACCTCAGAGGAAGTGTTCAAGGAATCCTTGACTTCGGAATCGAATGCTTGTGGTCCAAATACAAAAGTGGGGTTCACTACGGACAACACAAACTTTGGGTTGTTCTCTTTGAGGAATTCCCAAGCGGCCTTCTCGGCAAATGTCTTGGAACCTCTGTAACCGGAAACGGGATCCTTTAGAGCCTCTTCCCAGGTGATCTCGTTCCAGGATTCTTCATTAATAACTTGGTCCTTGCTAGCATCCTTCCAGGCAGTTCCCACGGCAGCGTACGATGACGTAAGGACCACTTTGGTGACATTCTTTCCATGCAACTGGATGGCCCTGAAAGCATTTTTGGTTCCATTAACGGCAGGTAACAATAACTCCTTTTCGGTATCAGTAGCCTTGAAATGGAAAGGAGAGGCAGTGTGCAAGAAAACCGACACTTCGGGATGCTTTTCCAATGCGGAATCAAAGGCACCTTCCTTTTCAATATCTTCAACGATTTCGTAGCTGAATTTTTTGGATCCCAAAAGCGCAGCCAAATGGTCACCCTTGGCTGCGGATCTTACTGAGCCAATCACAGTGTAGTTTTTGGCAAGCAAGTCCTTGACAACATGTTGCGCAATAAAGCCGGTGGCACCTGAAACGAATACGGAGGTCATTTCAGTAACAGACAAGTTAAGTTTGTGGTAATAAATAAGCAAAGGTAAGAACTGATGCTTCAATTATTCAATATTAAATTATTAAATTATTCAAACAATCGATAAGTAATCTGTGATAGATTGCAATTGCGGATGACGAGACGGAACAGAAGTCAATATTCTTTGAGCAGGCGGACCAGTCCGTAGATTTTCTTACGACGGCTGGAAATGAGTTTCGAGCACTTGGAATTGGTGACAAGAAGAAGAATTTTTGAAGTTGGAGGTTCATAGGGTATTTGAAGTCGTGGGGAATAATGTGGCTCGCGTCAAATTACTAATTCGGGAGTCGCATACAGTAAATCCCAATTTATTAGGGATCCGAGGGTAAAAACGAGTCGTGGTACCGGAAGTTATTGTCACTACTGTTCCACAAATATACTTATTTACGAAAATTACATATCGAAAGAAGCGACAAGTAGCTGCTCTGTTGGTGACAAGATTGCTTGCAGTAGGTGAACAATTGTTCTATGTATAAGACTGATTTGTTAAGTGAAACTGTCAATAGTATTCAGAGTAGCGACATTTTTGTTCGATAATCCGACTCACTTCTTCAAATGTGGCGAACCATTTCTACCCTCGGAATGCCATTATTTTAGGATTGCCTGTATCAGGTGCGCATGCTCGATTAGACGAAGCCGATTTTCGGGTTTGGCCCAAAACGTAGAAACCTGAAGCGACATTCTTTTGGTTAGGTTCGCATTTACTCAATTCGGAATTCGACTACGTCAGAGTGGACAGCACCTGAGTGACTCGGTTCATCTTTTATCCGATTCGCGGACCGTGCGTCTATTTTAGGATGATCCCCCAATATTTTCTGCAGTATACGAAGGCATTTCAGAGCCAATACGGTGGTTTGCTGTTGTACTCGTATCTATCCAGAATTGGTAACAATCTCCTTGCCAAGAACTGCTAATAACACATTCACGCGTATACGTCAAAGCAATAGACTTTTAGAAGTTTAAATCGTGCACTTCATATAATGAATTCAATGTATGTATTATGTACTTTCATGCGCTTATCGCAGCAGCTTTTTCGCAGTCAACGCAGATAGACCGTTTTTGCTTTGGGCTTCATCCAATGCAAAATTACAAATTGAAGTTAAAATGCTTGTAATCAATACATGCTCGTGATGGCATCGCAACCATTTAAAGAATGATAACTAAGTTGTCAAAATTGTAAATCAAAAGTCTCCTACCTTACCGTCTCACCTTTCTCTCCCACGCTCACTTTCAGAAATCTTTCTCGCTCGGAAACCCGTTAGCTTGTCTTAAGTCTATTCTTTCTCGGTTACTTCAACAAGTCTCCCTTGTTCACGACGAAAGCTTCAATCACAGCCATCGCAGAATATAATCTGTTTTCGGCCTCTTCAAACACAAGGGAACGTTCGCTGTAGAAAACGTCATCGGTGACTTCTTCCTGGTGTCTAGGCAAGCAGTGCATGAACTTCCAGTTGCTATTGGCTTGTCCATTTTCAATCATTTCTGGTGTGATCTGGTATCCGTCAAACTGCTTCAACTTCTCGATCTTTTCTTCTTCCTGCCCCATAGAAATCCAGGTGTCGGTGACTATGACATCGGCATTCTTCAAGGCTAAAGCAGGCTCGTGGACTACTTCAAACAGCAATTTCTGTTCTTTAGCTATTTCTTGTGCTTTGCTGCTGATTTCAGCGTCGAATTCAATACCCTGTGGGATCGAAACAGAAACATTAATTCCCAGTCTCAACGACGCAATAGCCAAATCATTAATCACATTATTGGAATCGCCGATCCAGGCAAGCTTCAAGCCCTGAGTCTTTCCAAAGGCTTCTTTAATAGTGAGAATGTCGGTTATAGCTTGCAATGGATGGTATAAGTCACACAACGAGTTGATAATAGGCACAGAAGAGTCCTTACACAAGTCAAGGATCTCCTGGTGTCTGTTGACTCTGGCAAAGATACACGAAGTCATGGAGCTTATCACTCTGGTGGTGTCATACATAGATTCGTTGACTCCCAATTGGATATCATCTTTACCCAAAAACATAGGTTGCGCTCCAAAGAATGCTGCGGCACCTTCAGTAGAGACTCTGGTTCTAGTGGATCTCTTAGAAAATAAAAGGGCTACCAATTTGCCCAAAAGTTTCTGATGGCTTATTGGCGATGTCTCGCCAGATCTGACAATTTTCTTGAATCCAGCAGCCTTATTCACCAAGGAAGCCAACTCCTCATTGTTCAATTGTATCATATTCACCAAATGACGAGGTTGCAGGCTCTTCAAAGCGGTGGCAAAAAGAAATCTCTTGCTGCTAGCGGACTTAACGGTCATAATCATGATGTGATACTGTTGTTGGTGGCTATTTATTCAACGTTCTATATTCAACAATAGTGGAAGAATTCTTAAATATATCAGTACAAAATTTTTCAAAATTTACCGTGACTCACGAAAGCGGTAATTGGGCAATTAAGCGCGGTGAGCAATCTTCAGTCTGTAAATTACCCATTTTGAGCGTAATATAAAGCACTTAGTTGAGTTCTAAAAAACGGTATTAATTCAGTGTATTGGAAGGTACTTGTAGTTATGACGGGAATTCTACATTTGAAAAGTCCATCAACCGTTGAAACTTGAAGGCTACTTAGTTTACTAAATTTTGGTCTAGCAAGCTGTTCAACATTTTTGTGACCACTCAAAGCATATAGTACTATCAATGATGTTGTTGACTGATTTGCAACAAAAAGGTGTTGAATACCTTCTGTGAAAATATACATTAATATTGCATCCTTGTAAAATCGTGTTCTGATCCAGTTTGTTTGGCTAAGGTACAATTTTGCTATTCAAGATATTTTTCACTTTTCGCTCACTAATTAATAATTGATCAGAAACTACATTTCAACAGAATTATTGTGAAAATTTGTGTTTATAAAATTACGCAAAGTCATACTTGCAATCTTAGTTAATAAAGCAAAGATATAACCCTTGTGTAATTTAAATATCAGATTTAGATAGGCAAACAAAGACAAAACCTAGAAGAAGTATCTACATGTTCTAATATTCTAGTAGAATTATTAATACAGGTTACCATAGCCAATTACATAGCATACTATATATTACAAGGAAGCAAGCTCAGTTCGTAAAGCATCCAACTTTGAACGGACCGTCTCCAAATCACTTTCAAGTAGCTTCCTTTTCCTTTCCTGTTCAAGCTTAGCAGTTTCGAGTTGATTAATCGAATTTTTCATAGCTGTCAACTGTTCTTCCACTGTGAGAATACTACGAAGTTCTACCTTCTTTTTCTTTTTTCTTTCCGAAGGAATACCTTCTCCATCTTCGTCCGAATCTTCGTTATCGTCAAGCTCAAAGTCGTACATTTCGTTGTTGATAGAAAAGTTTGTTTTTTGCCTTAAATCTAAAGGTTCGTCTTCCGCCATCATATCTTCTGTGTTGATGACTATATCTGTCTCTTCATTTTCTTTCGGTTGTTCGTTTTCTGTACCGTCATCATAATTGTATTTGTCTGCGTATTCTGTTATAAGCTGTTTCTTGAACTGTCTATCCGAGAGTGGTTCAAATCTGTTAGTTTCAACAGGGACGTATTTCTTTGGTTGTACCACTACTGGAACAGGTGTTACCAGTAATTTTTCACGTAAACTGATATCCAAGAACTCTGGATTGTCTATCACAGGATTGTTCTCGGGGTCTTCGTCTAGCTCAAGTTCCATTTCATGTTCAGAAGAAGATTGTGACATTATTCCAGATTTCAGACCGAATGCTTTCTTTCTTGTGAAAACAGGAACACTTTGGAAGTTCTTTCGGTTGAAAACGAACGGTTTTGATTGATCAATTTTAGTGATCACGGGTATTTGAATGCTATCCTCAGCTTGATAGTCTTCCACATCTTCAAATGAGAGTCTTGACCTCTGACTCGACTTCTTGTTGGCTATTACTTTCTTTTTGAAGACTGTTGGTTGCCTGTTGATGTTTTTGAGACCCTCGAGTTCCTCTAGAAGATCATCGTCCATTTTATGATATGTACTGTCTAAGTTTTAGAAATGGATACGATATTGAAGACGTAGCTGTAGAATACACCAGTTCGTTGTAGTTGGATTGAATTACGGAACAATTATGGTCGTTTTAGTGTACAACGATACTAATGAAACATTAAAGAAATGCACTGAGAATTATACGTATATACATCCCTGTTAAACACGAACCTGTTTAATGAAGTTGTATGACTCGAAGAGGAGCATTCAATGAGTTAATTGTTTCACGAGGGATAGCTTTTGCTACCTTTCCTAAACTTCTACAATTTTCGTTAGTCGCACTGAAAAATTCATGCGAAAAAAAATCTCGATCTGAAAGCATCGCTAGTCAGGTAATACAGTAAAATACAACTGGTAAGTGCAAATCTCCAGATCTTATTCTCTTCTTCAGTTACCAACTTTTGTATACTTCTTCTGACTCCCTAAACTCTACATACACCATTGAACATGGCCGAACTTTCAGAGAAGGCACACTTGCTTCATGGCAAGATGTTGGAGTCTCCTTCCTCTACTCTTTTCAACCAAGAAGAGCTTCAACAGATGCTTCATATATCGACTCCAGTGGAACTTCTCAACCTTGCACAAGAGTTGATGAACAAGAAACTCGTGAAATTGGTTAAGCAGGATGGTGACTTGAAGTTTCAAGCCGTTTCAACGTCAGAGGCAAATAAAATCACACAGATGACAGATGATGAAGCCATGGTTTATTCCTATATTGAAGCCTCAGGAAGAGAAGGAATATGGACAAAAACCATTAAGGCAAAAACCAACTTGCACCAACATGTTGTTGTAAGATGCTTGAAGTCGTTGGAAAACCAACGTTACATTAAATCCATCAAATCAGTCAAACATCCCACAAGAAAAATCTATATGTTGTACAACCTCCAGCCATCTATAGAAGTAACAGGTGGTCCCTGGTTTACAGACTCAGAACTCGATACAGAGTTTATCGACTCCCTCTTGACAGTCATATGGAGATTCACTGCTTCCAAAACATATCCCACTGCATTTCAACCTCCATCTTCTGCTACCAACCCTATACAAGCGTCGTATCCTTCCAACCATACCGGATATGTCAATCTAGATGCCATTATGGAGTTCATCATAGCGAACAAAATCACCAATATTGATCTCGGACTCAATGACATTAGATCCCTTTGTGATGTCTTGGTCTATGACGACAAGTTGGAGCTCATCAGCCACACTACTGACACCTACAAGGCTACGTGGCAAAGTGTATTGGAAGCTGGCTATGGCCGAGTGTACAATGAGGAAGGAAACGAGGGTCTAATTCTGTCCACCTTGCGTAAAAACTTAAGCAATCAGCCGTTCTCTATATTTGACCATTATGCTGTGATATCAGAGAATGGTGTTGACTCTGATATCGTATTTATGGATGCATGGAGTCAAGACTAATGTATAATATGTAAATAAGAATAGATTATTAGTATAGTTTGCATAAAATAATTGCGAAAAATGTGAGAATTCATATAATTCTTCATATTCACTTTAATGAACATAAGGGTTATACTTTTCGGGATACTCACGGATAGTTCTGCCGTTGTTAGAAATTGTCATTTCAATTTTATTATACACGGTTTTATGTCTAGTTCATCAATGGTTGCGAAACTTAACTACAAGTATATAGTATTTCACCATTTAAATAATTCAGGGAGCATTACTTGTCTAGTAGTTTATAATGATCCCAAATCTACAATTTCCAAAACTTATTCATTGCTACCCTTCAAACTCTGATCATACAATTCTCAACTACGCTTCCTAGGACTTGGTAAATTACAATTGTTGATTCTTAAATAAAGTCGCACTCAAATATTTAAAATATTGCAATCATTTTTCAATGCTTCAACTCGAAACATACAATCTACTTCTTTTTCATTTGATCCTACCAATTCTCCAAATGTCAGAAGGACAATTGTCATATAAGAAGCCATCGCTTCACTCAGGTGCTAATGGAATGCGATCACAAGCTTCATATCTCAAAGTAAATAATAACAAAAATAACAATTCTCTGCCGGGCTCTACATCAGCACCCACAATAGAAACCAGAAAGATTCTGTCGAGAAGGAAGGCACTTCAGGAATTCTACAATATTCAAGAAATAAAAGGAGACGTGAATGGGTCAGAAAATACTTCTCCTAAAAGCAACGGCAACAGCCAAAATCAAATCAATAATATATCCAAAGGAACTGAAAATATAGTCAATCTCCAGGATCCAACGGAATTGGCCAGCTTTGTGAAAAACGCTTCAATCGAAGACATTCTTAAGCTCCGGAACTCAGTTTCGTCAAAATTAAACACTCACGATCTGGAAAAGAAATCTATTATCTACGATAACTACTACGAATTGATCAAATTAAGTCAGACCTTAGAAAGTATCTCCAATGCTAAACCTCAGATCTTGAATCCTACCGGACTCAACGGTTTAGGAATTTACGAAGAAAGCAGTGCACATGATTCTGAATCAAAAGATAGCGATTATCTTGAATCAACCCTTCTGCAATTGTCTTCGTTTATCACTCTGGAACTGAGCAAGTTCAACGATAACTTTGAGACGATAGTCCAAAAATTACAGGAAAACAACACGACAGAGTTTGATTCAGGGGCAAGCATTATATCAATCGTAGACAAGAATAATGTAGAAAAGTTGTCTGCTGTCGATAGAAAGTCATTATTACTAGAAGTGAACCAGCTTTTGAACAATAAGCTTCTCGACGAATTGCCTGAGGACCAGAAAAGTCAGACTGTAACCGAGATCGAAACCATTCTCCAATCGCTAGATGCCCACAAAGACGAACTTTTAATTCTACAGCTCAATGATATTAAGAAGTCGTTGATTCCATAAATGCACCTACATCTATAATTAATTTTCTATAAAATGTCATCCACAGAGTGACTCTTGAACTTCTTACCCGATCTATCCACAGCACGGAACTCGAACCTTGATCCTATCAAAGTGAACCCAATACATTCTTCGTAATGATCATCACTATCAGTCGCATTATTTTCATTTACTTCCGGAACGGTTATCTTTTTCGGTACTATTACATCGAAAGAAAAGAGGGATCCTTTTTTGGGGACCATTCTGAAACCACCCACCATTTCTGAAGGAGTGAATTTTTCTTTGGATTCGTTCCATTCTTTGGAGTATTCGCTACGTGGAACACATAATATAAACGAGAATTGTGCATCTACTACCACGATTCCTCTGGTTCCCACCATATTAGTATTACGAGATTGCGTAACAGTTAATAGACAACCAGTGTAATCAGCACTCACCAATTTTGGAAGTAAAACAGACATGGTGGGTATGACTCCATTAGAAAACAACAAGTCGCCCATATAAGACTGCCATAAGTGGCTTAGGTTGACAAAGTCTTCGTATCTAGGTATTTTATAGCGTTTCAACATGGCATCAATAGGAAAAGGAATATGTTGAGATTTGGCTTCACATTCTCGATTATGTTTCTGGATTTTGTGAACAAGTTTCTTTTGGTTGTTTGTAGTCTGCTTGATGTAGTTTCTGAGTTGAAGACGAGCGTTGTGCTTTCTCGTCTTGGTAATGGCCCGGGAGTTGTCAGAATTTTTTTCTCGGTGTAGTATGGACTTCTGTTTCTCTTTCTCAGACAGAGTCTTCTTGAATAATATGATAGGCTTCTGGTCTCCGCCGTGTGAGTAACGGGTGTCCAAAAGTTGCTCTATTATACTTCCAGAGTCATAGCAACGCAGGAGAAGATGTCTCTCCAAAATGTTTCGTTTGTCCATGTAATTGTGCAAGTTGTGAATGGAAAGAGGTGAAGTCATCTCTGGAATTTTTCAGTTTCTGTCGCTAAAGAATTGATGTTTACCGAGAAATCACATAAGTAGTGCAAGAATACCGGGAACTTTAACAAGTGTTACTGAGAAATTTATTGAGATTAGTGAGATTTCAAAGCACAATACTGGGAATCTTGGCGACAGTAATATACTGAATAATTATTCAGATTGCGTTTTCTGATTCCTAACTTATATTTTATCTAGTCTTTCGTATGTTGTCTATAATACGAAGACGTCCAGTGCTACAGGGAGCTATTGCAACGACTTCTCTATTACGTAGAGAATTTCTCAGCAATGTCCAGGTACCATTCCAAGATGATCTCACCTCCGCAGATGTTGATGATTTCAACCTAGAAGACTTCCAACACTACCAAGAGTCACCGGATGTGATTGCAAAGAGATACAAAATTATGAATGAAACTATACGACAAGAACCAGAAAAGCTAGAAAAGAAAAGAACTACAGAACAACATTATATTTCTACAGATACTTCCGTCTCCAATCTACAAGATTTAGTCCAGCTCAAAGAGCCTTTGGTGTTTCAGTCTAAATTGACAAGCCCATATTTGAATCTTGCTATAGAGCTGTATATCTATGACAATATGCCCAAACCAGAAACTGAAGATGTTAACTACAACCGGTTGATGTTCTATGTCAATTCTCCTTGTGTAGTTATAGGCAAGAATCAAAATCCCTGGAAGGAAGTCAACTTACCATTTCTTACAGATTTGATGATACCACTCGTTCGTAGAAAATCTGGCGGAGGAACGGTAGTTCACGATCTCGGAAATATTAACTACTCTTTCATGACAACAAAGGAGAAATTTGACCGATTCCAATTTGCTCATTTGGTCAGAGATGCCGTAAACTCTTCAGGATTTGGAAAGTACCAGCTAGAAGTCAACGAACGTGGAGATATCACGACTACCAAACAATCAGATGGAGTCAATTACAAGATCAGTGGATCGGCCTATAAGCTCTCACGTGGAAAGTCTTATCACCATGGAACGATGCTATTGAATCTGAGATTAGATGTATTGGGTAAGCTCTTGCACAGAAACGTGAACAAGTTGGGCAAAGTCGATGCCAGTAATGTGATCAACTCAGTGAAGTCAAAGGTGTCCAACTTGCAAATGGAAGCCGATAAGTTTGTCGAAGTAGTGAGTTCAGGATTCCGGAACGTGTATGGAACTGTTGAGCAATGCAATGAACCGCAAGCAGAAAGTGAGGACGAATTTGACCAAAACGAACTATTCGGATTGTCAGACTTTGTGTCTGCAAACTCGACGAAATATGTCAAAAAGTTTACGATTGACGAAATGACCGAGTTGCCTTCAGCAATTATGGAGGCGGCTGAAGAACTCAAGACCTGGGCTTGGAGATTTGGATCTACTCCCAAATTCACCCACGAATTGTCTAACAACAAGTTAGGCTTCAAAGTCAAGTTTATTGTAGGAAAATATGCTAAGGTTGAAGGTTTCGAGTTGTCATTTATGAATTTTCCAGAAAGACTTGTCTCAGAAGCCAAAATCAGAGATAGCTTTGAGTATTTGGAAACTTTCATTAAAGACAACAGCTTAGAGTACACTGGCTCCAATGTAGCTGGATTCATCACCAATGATATCATATCCGACTGGGTTGGCGAGTCTATCGATGGGACAGTGTAGGTGTATTATGTAATTTAAATGATGTAAATAGTATAGAAAGCAGTATAGAAGCATATAATGTTATTTGGTTAAAATTGATGATATCGTATATATAAACAATCTTCTATTATAGTCTCCGGCTATGGACCCTTGAGACCGTGATTGCCTTTATAGTTGACAACTTCAGGAGCCTTCCAGTTCTTCAACACCTCGTCTTCATCGTCAATCTTGTACACTTCAATACCCAAAGGTCTACAACAGTCAATCATCTTCAGACCCTCTAAGTTATCACTGTCTTCACCCCAGCCCCATTGAGACAAGTCTCCCCCTGGGCAGGCAGAAATAGCCACCAACAAATCCTGTTCAGCGTACAATTCAAAGTAGTCACTCTTTGTAGCTGGACAGGCTTCCATGAAGTACTGGTCGTATTCGTTCAAGCCTGTGACTTGAAAAACGTTCAAAACATCATGAACGTCGAACTCAGTCAACCCGTGAGGCAACACAGCTCTGGTCAAGTTGGAGTGACAGTGAAAGTCGTTGTCTTCTCCACTAATGAGTTTGTCAACATAAGGATCGCATCTTGTTCCCAAGGTGTCGTGTACCCTTCCACCCCATTCATCATGTCTGGCCAGAAGTGAGTCCGCTGTGATGGTAACCAACGGGCGCAAATAGGGCAAGTTGGACCACAATCGGTCGAAAGTGGAAACATGGGCCGAGTGCAATTGTCTGGTACGAGCAGCCCAAAATCGCTCCCGAGGATTGTGCAAGTTCCAAATGTTCAAGTCACATACCTGAGGACCTTCTGGCGTAGTGATTCTGAACACCGACTTGGCTGGGATCTTGATAGCAATTGCCGAACGAGGCTCACATTTGTGTTTCTCAACCAAAGTACGCGGAGCCTCCGCAATACTGGTGTAGAGCTCTCTGTCAGCATAGAGAGGCGAGCCAGCATGGGGATAATAGGCTGGCTTGGGCTTGGGAACGCTATAGGTGGTCTTTTGCGGAGTTTGAGAAGACCAGGCGTCGGTAGATTCGTTAGGCATTATCGAATGATCTTAGGAGTTGTATGGATTACTATCTAAAGTTTATGAAGAAGAAGATAATGATCACAGAGTATCAGGAGTACCGGTGAATAAAGTTGTTGGAAAAGATCGAATTGAAAAATTTACAAGATTTAGCACCCAATCTGTAAGAGGAAATTGCGACCTGATCGGGAACTTCTGCGGATCAGCCCGACGTTTACACAGAAAGAGGCAGCTGGAGAAGACGATAATTCTCTTATGAACAACAAACAAAAACGTTCAAAAGGATTTGAATAGAAGAAAACATATTCAAATTAGATCTTCGACTTGTTGGCGGTTCTAGAGATTGCACAGCATAGAAATTTTTGCTTAATAATCCAAATTGAGTTGTGATTGAAACTGAATATTTAAACTAAGGAGAAAGCTGGTGGTTTAGAGAAATTCACGTGACTAATGTCTTGTATGCGACAATCGACTTTAAATACGTAGCGAACATTTTTAATATGGTATAAGGTTTCCCAAGTATGGGGTAGAAAAATCGAAAGAGATTAATTGCAATTTCCAGCAGGTGTTAAGAAAGGTATTTTCACTTAGTAGCAAATACTTCATACGTACACATTTGGATATACAAATTCCATGTATACATATATGAACGTAATCGCGTACATTTGCAGAAGAAACTCTTCAACGCGTACTGAAGCACATACTGAAATTTGTTCATTTTTCATAGTTACCAATCTCCATTTCTAACTTTCATCATCCACATTCGTAGTGCTACCGACATTTCAGGCAACGGGTACAGTCAAGAGATTCGGCCTCATTACCGTAGTCGACCCTAAAAATTTTCGGCAATATTTCTACTCTCACATTCACCCACTTCATTACCCCCGGAACCAAGTCTGGGGTAAAACCCCAGTGCGCTTTTCCGGAACACATTATTTTTCACTGAGGGGTTCTCCGGTTATGGGTTAATATAAAAGCTGGGAAGTCCAGACCTCGAGTTTTAGAAATACCACTCAATTACCCTGAGGATTTTCATGCTATAGAGTTGCTGAATCTGCTGAAAGTTAATACTGAATATACTTTCTCTTCTACTGTACTTCTATTGTACTTGTCACTGACTCGAATTTCCTTTTTGCACTTCGCCTAAAATGTATAAAGCTTCCAGATTCTGCACCCGTCACTTCTCCACGACTTCTGTGACATCAACAAGTTATGGTTTCATCGGCCTCGGTCAAATGGGACAACACATGGCCAGACACATCTACAACAAATTGGAGGCTAGTGATAAATTGTACGTGAACGACAATGTCGCAGCTGCAACCCAGTCTTTCATCAAGAACGTCACCGAAGCAAATCCTGCCAACAAGGACGCCTTGAAGCCATTGAATCTGATTGAAGAGTTCGTCACCGCTGTAGACGAACCATTGGACTTCATCATCACCATGGTTCCTGAAGGAAAGCACGTGAAAGGTGTAGTATCCGAATTGGTGTCACACTACCAGAAGAACAATGCCTCTGGAACTAAAACGACATTTCTCGACTCCTCCACTATAGATATACCCACTTCCAGGGAAGTCCACGAATTTGTCAAGAAGGAGCTTCCAGGGGCCGACTTCATAGACACACCTGTATCAGGAGGTGTCGCTGGTGCCCGTAAGGCTACCTTGTCTTTCATGTTATCGAGACCAACCAACGAGTCCATTTCAGCTGACTTGAGAACTCTATTGGATAAAATGGGTGCAAACATTTTTCCGTGCGGCGAGACGCACGGTGCTGGTTTGGCTGCGAAATTGTCCAACAACTATTTATTGGCTGTGACCAACTTGGCAGTAGCAGATTCGTTCCAATTGGCCAAGTCGTTCGGTCTCAACTTGAAGGACTACGCCAAGTTGGTTTCTGTATCCACTGGTAAGTGTTGGGCTGCTGTGGATAACTGTCCTATCCCAGGAGCATATCCCAAGGAAAACAATTTGCCAGCTGATGTCAACTACGAAGGTGGGTTCATCTCCAAGTTGACAAGAAAGGACTTGGTATTGGCTACACAGTCGGCCGAATATGCGAACAGATTCTTGTACTTGGGGGATGTGTCCAAGCACTGGTACGACAAAGCTTGTGAAAGAGAAGATTTAGCCAACAGAGACTTGAGTGTCTTGTTCGAATGGCTCGGGGAATTGGAAAAGGACAAAGATGGCAACATCGTTGAGCTTAGAAAGTAAGCCATTACCATAATGTGCAAGCTAGCCGAAAAAGTAATATATTTCATGAAATATTTAGTTCTATCAATTTACCCATGATATTAATAGAGTGTTACTGTAATAGACCTTATTTAAGTGTACTGTACAAATGCTCTTTATGTTAATCTTTAGCCTTAATTATAAGCAGGTAGTCTAGGTTCTCGTTCAAGTTACTCTATCATGTAACCAAGCTTGAGACCAGGAACTCCGGTCATAGCTGCAGTTTCTCTGGGAACAAACAGCTGTTCCACATTAGCTTTGGATGTATTGATACCAGCAACAGACTCTTGCTGGATCAAGGACGAGTTCTCGCTTGAAGTTCCGCTGTTCTGGGAATTGTGCGAACTCTGTGTATCTTGCACCAAATCTGGCATTACACCAAAACTCTTTTGTCTTGGTCTACTAATGGTGGTATCCGAATTGTTCGTGTCTACAGAATTACCGAAATTTTCTTGATCACTGGAAACACTGAGACTGGCCTCAATGGGCCCTTGAGAATCCTCGTCTTGGTAGTGTTTCTTGATTCTCGGATTTCTCAATTGCATCAAGTTGTTCATCTTGTAGAAGTCCACTGTAGCTGATTCCCCGCCATAATCAAATATCGTGGCTGGAACTCCTGCAGTCTGGCTGGCACGACGAACACTCAAGTCATACATGAGCGAGCTAAGAGAAGAGTTACGTTCTTTGAATCCGTGCGCTCCTGTAGATCCATGTCTAGAATTGCTCTTACTAACCAATGATGAATTAGAGAGACTAAGCAATGGCATCGTCTGGTCAATGGGCAAGTCTGTTTCGTTGGAACCAATCGATGAGACAGAAGACCTACGAGACTGGTTACCTCTGACTGGGCTCAAAGCACGGATAGGGGAAGAAGCTAACCGTATAGGAGAAGATGGGTAATCAACAATATCCTCACTGTTATCCTGAGGTCCAGTCTGGCTACTAT
Organism: Scheffersomyces segobiensis; assembly: GCA_030564745.1. NCBI lineage: Eukaryota > Fungi > Ascomycota > Pichiomycetes > Serinales > Debaryomycetaceae > Scheffersomyces > Scheffersomyces segobiensis. The sequence goes on from JAKTZB010000003.1 coordinate 562,250, forward strand.
ATGACGAAGATAAAGCGATAGCATCAGCAGCTGCCAAAGTTCTACCACTTCCTGGAATAGGAATCAGTATGCTTGTAGCTGGAATTGATAAATTTTCTGCCACAATTGTGGAAGAAGAATTTCTTCTGGCTGGAATAACAATAGGACTCGAAGGTTGTAATTGTGGTATTGGAATTGTCACATCTGTGACATCAGTAGTGCTCTCAGTTCTTCCTTTCACGGTAGCACTGGCCTCAGCACCTGGCTCTGTAGCAGATCTGTCGCTTTTGGATTTGTTGCTCGAACTGTCAGATGCAGAAGTAGAAACAGAAGTAGATGCGTCTGATCTTCTATTTTTTCTCAATTGTTGCTGAAGCAGGTCTTTCACAGGCGTCTCTCCACCGTTGAAACTACTCGAGTGCATCCGGTTAGTGTTATTGATGACAGGCACATCGATCCTCAAAGGAGACATCGACTGCGACCGCTCACTTTCTTCGTATGTTGGAGGCAAATTTTCGAAAGTTGGAGGAGGAGAATCAGCTTCAAATGGTGGAGGGTTGGTAGAGGGTCTTCTCAAAAGATGAATTGGTCTATGGACTGGAGAATTCAAGGGCGAATTGAACGTTCCAGGATGTGGGACAGCCTGAGGGGAACTCAATTTTGTTGAAGACTCGTCGGCAACTGGCGAATAAAAATTTGCTTCTAAGTGCATATCCGCATCTCTTTCAATAGGTTCATCGTTATTGTTAGTAGAATTCATACTACGAAGCAAACTAGTCTGTGGTGGCGAATACTGCATCACTGCATCAAGACTAGTGCTAGTACCACTTCCAGTACTTTTGTTAAAGACTGAAAAGAAACCTGGACTACCTGTGGTGTTGTCCACAGCGGTGACTCCAGGTGATAATGGTGGAGTATTGTTAGAATATGTTGGGAAACGTGGGATACTCGTACCAGGTACAAAATCGTCATAAGCTGGCAAAAGCGTATTTCCATGAGCCGCCAAAGGAGAAAGAACACGCAATGGAGAATCAATGGATATCTCATAGTGTTTTCTCTTGTCTGGTTTGATTTCGTCTTGTTTCGAGATTCGCAAACATATTTTGATCCAATGATGAGACTGGATATTGTCGTACGAAGTATCTGGGTGGATTTCATGGTTCAGTCTATCGTTCAACAGCTTCGGTACAAATAGCTGGAATTCTAGCTCTTTGGGCAAAACATCTTCAAAATGGTTCTCCTCTTCCAGATCTTTCGATAATAACGACTTACCCTTTTCAGCTTTGTGTTCAAGTAACAAATACTTTCTTGCTGGCTCCATACGGTGGACTTTCTTGTTGGAACAGTAGTACTCAAGGTTCTCTGTCAAGTATACTCTGATTCTGTGCAACGCCACTTTCCCCCACAAGGGAACGAACCGAAAAGCTAAAGGCAAATATGAGTCCAAGACTATAGATTTAGCACCAATAACTATATCGTAACGAAGTTGGTCTTCCCAGTCTCTGGTTATTACTATTGACTCGTTTTCTTGTAAGTTCTGCTCAGCTGGAGTTCTGATGATTTCGATCGGCAATCTTGCCGTCATATTAGATTTGAAGGTGCCGGGACGAACGATATTGGCTTCTAAACAGTAATGGACTGAACCAAAAGTCACACTACAAGACTCCGGCGTCGAAGGAGGCAAGGGATGCTCGAAATTGTAGATGTAATCCCCTGGAGCAAATGTTCCGGGCTTCGAGGGGTCATTATCCGAAGACAAGATCGATGTCAAATCTCCAAAGCTATCTCTGTCTACAGAGGAAACCGAAGGAGAAGCATACCGACGTTTGAAATTACTGGATGGTGAGAGGTTTCTAGCAAGAAAACTTCCTGCTCCAGCAGAAGGGCCCACCGAAAGAGAGTCATCTTGTTCACGGGTCATGGGCGATACGGAACGAGCTACAGAGCTATCCAAGCTCAAGCTGGAAACATCGCCGTCGTTTCTGGGTAACTCACGATAGAAGTCAGCCCCAGTCTGAGGGTTACCAGAACCCTGGTGAAAGAAGGGCCAGGTATGATTCACTATATAGTTTGTTTCAGAATATATTTGCTTTTTCGGTGGAATCCCTTCGGGCCAGTCTGTTCGTTGTTCTCCCGAGAAACGGAGGTTAATGCTTTTAATTTTAGACGATTTGAGAACTTTGACAAAGAGGCAGCCTCTTAGCAAAGTGGGAGGTCGTTGGGAGTATTCTTCAGCTTCAAAGCCCTGGACATATAGGTTCTTTTCAGCAGGAATGATGTAGATTAATATTGAGCCCGTCTGTGCGGTGGGCTTTTCTGGAAGTTGGGGTATGAGCACTTGGTCTTCAGGGTTGGAAGCCGCCGGATAGAGCGACAAAGACAGAGCCGGAAAGATGGGTGAAGCAGCTTGCATTGTGAAGATGGTATTGCAGAAGGGCCTATAGTAATGTGATGATTTTATAACTTATGGATGGGTGGAAAATTCTTCCTGTTATGAAGTGTAGTTCGATTTTCAGTTCCTAATTCGTAGATAGGGGCTCGATATGATGTGCGATGGATACGATGTAAGTCTTGATTGATAACCGGTAAGTATGTTGGGAAGGAGACCGGGATACAGGCTTATATGGTATGACACAGCATACAAGTACTATTGGGATACGGCGGAAACAGTCGAATCCAAGTGTGGATAGTTCGTATCAAAATGCTTTGTAGAAGACAATAAAGCGAAGTAGTGAAAAGTTGTACTTGTATAAGAAGTTGTTGAGTTAACTGCAGATGTGGCTGTATATATGAATGCAGTTGTAGTTGTATATATATAAGATAAGGTACAGATCTAGTCTTATCTATCTATGGCAGTGATCTAAGAAGAGTGGTGTAGAAATGAAAATTCACCCTCACTACTGTGGATTACATGAAGATGATATAATAATAGTACTAAGAATGCCACTGCGGATCTCTAGGAAAAATAAGCCTATTTCTCTCAGAGGCCGTGCCGCGTAAGGCTGGTGCTGCTTTGGCTCGTAAAGATCCAGAGGAGCACGTCTCATTGTTAATGCTGACAAAATCTGGCTAATAATAACTAGATTATGTGTTCGGCCGTTCTGGAGTCTCCATACGATGAGCTTCTGCTGGTAACGAGATGTACGTTAAAAATGCTTCGATCAGTAATTTTTTTATGGTGGAACCTTGCAGCGCCGGATAAGTGAGAATTGAGAACACGATCTGAGTTAGGGATGAGGATAGAAAGTTCAGCGACGAGAGAACGAGGCAATTGATTTAACCCTTCTCTACTTGCTATTCCACCTTCCACATTCTACATATTTAACTCCTAGATTCCATAGCAGAAACGACGATTATTCCATTCAACAAATATGTTTTCCAACTCTTATCACTTCCCTTGAAATTCTTCTTATTTTCCGCAGCCAGTACCGGATTCTGCGGATTCTCCACTAACTATCTCTCCAACCAAATTTCCAGCCCATTATGAACCATTATTTCATCACAGCCATTGTACTCGCCAATGTCTCGTGGATTACGGTGCCAATACGTTCTACAATGTCAAACGGCGATCTTCAGTGGCCCTGGCTGAAAATAAACGCAATTCTTGTTGCCAGAATTGGGAAAGTTGCAGCTCACGTATAGTTAGGAGGCCCTACGGTTTTTAATAGAGACGCTTCTTCGGAATATACCTTCTAGATCCGAAGAAGACAGTTTAGCTAGCCCTACCTCTCTATTCCATCAGACTTACTACAACCTGTTCTACTTGTATAGCCTTTTCCTCGTACAACATTGGCACAATTCATCCATGCATTCTTCCATATCTCGCGATTCCTGAGTCACTCCATATCCATTGAGCAGTTATCCTGCACCAGCAAATGCTAAGTACTTCTATATGCTCTTCCGTCCACATGCCCACTTAATGCCACAAATATGCTCTTAAATATGCTCCTGAAACTCTCTTCCTCGGCTATATGTGATCTGGCCATTCTGACGCTCCAACTCCCATATAACATTCTGAGGCATGAATGGCTGCGAACAACAGAAACGCTTATGCACTTTTGAGCTTCAAGAATTACCGTTACACTTTCTACTGACATGCGACACTTACTACCCATATGGGTCGTTCTTGTCGATTTCACATTAATATAGTCATTATTCTACACATTTCACTTAAGCCGTAGTTTCATCTTCTTCCACCTCTTCTTCGATATCTGACCAGATAAACTTGACCCGGAAGTACTTGGCTACAAATGCTAGAATCAACAAGATCGGGACTTCCAAAAGAGGCCCGAAAGTGGCTGCAATGGCCTGTTTACTTCCGGATCCATACAAAGAGATGGCTATGGCCAAACTCAACTCGAAATTGTTAGACGCAGCAGTAAATGTCTCTGTTATAGTTTCGGCGTAGTTAGCAGAACAACCACTAACCCATTTGTGTGGGCTCTGAGTAATCTTTTCTTCACAGCCACATAACAAACTATCAGACTCCGACTCACCAGATACACGCCCGCTGCTCTTACTATTGCTGAGTTTGCAGATCTGACCAAACTTACTAGAGTCAGATAACCATCTGAGAAAGAAGAACGTACCAAACCACATGATGATAAAGTAAGCCACCAAAGGAGCAAAGCACCGCAAGGCACTCCCGATCTCCTTTATGAAGTCGTTACCTTTGTCAATAAAGATAACGATGATTGTGTACAAAAGTCCAAGCAATGCCCACGGACTGATGAAAGGTAACATATTCTTTTCGTAGGTTTCAAGTCCAAACAATGATATCGAAATGAATCTAATCAATACACCAACACCCAAAGGAATACCCAAGAAGAAGGCCACGCTCTTAGAAACCAATGAATACGAAATACCAGCATCCACCACACTCGAGTTGTAATCGCCTGTGATCACATAGCAGAAAAATATCTGGTACGGAGCATAGAGCACAACCTGAAGCAAACTATTGATTAATACTATAACAGCACACAAGGTGTTGTCACCTCTGGCAATTTCATTCCAGAGTAATACCATGGCTATACAACGTGCCAAACCTATCATGATGATCCCAGTTCTGTATTCGTCTTCGTCAAACAATGTCAACCATGCAAGTCCAAACATAACAATAGGCCCTACTATCCAGTTGATAACAAGCGACACAAGAATAGGTTTCAAATACGTTGTTCTGGAAAAAAATAGCAAAAAGTGCTCCCATTCCACCTTGCACAATGGAGGAATCATCATGACTACCAAACCCACGGCCAACGGAATCGAAACACCTACAACTTTAGCTCCATCAAAAGCTTGCCTACTAGAAGGAACATTGACAGAAAGCAATATCCCGATAACGATAGCCAAAATGATCAACACGGGCAATAACTTGTCTACAAGGGAAAGGTCGTCGAACACACGGTTCAAATCCTTTCTTACTTGGGCAGAAACAAACATTTTCGAAAGGCTCTAGAACAAAAGATGTACATTCTTGTAGAATGTGTTACCTTAAAATGAGCTCAATAAATTTTGCTATGCAAAACATGCAGGATCGCCCTTGGGTGGAACAATCTGGTTCCAACAATTAAAACAGACTATGGCACGATGTTCTACATTCCATACAGCAAAAAGAATACACCAAAAGTATAAATAGCCCCTGTCTGTTTCCAATTTATAATTTACATATTAACTTCTCTTTTTATACTTGAGGCAAGAGAAGAAATCCAGGGAAGACTGGCCCTATATATAATAACAATAAAAATTAAACTCACAAACTCAAGAGATGGTTAATGTTTAAGATACACAATATCCGTAGAGATTGTTAGAACTCTAATGATATCTGGGTAACGTATATAAAGCTCTTCTTTCCGGATATCACTCCATTTCGTCCTTGTTTGCTTGATGAGGTCTTTTCTTACTATTCTTACACTCTTAACTAGTTGTAATTATGTTCCTGCATGTGTACATTCGCTGCCACACGATAGTGAAAATTTGGAAGTTCAACTTTTCACTTTTTGCAACTGACAATATATCTTGATCTTGGAAGAGAAAAGGCGTAAAGACAAATATGCTTCGAATATCAAATTCTTCATTATTTGCTCAGATTATACAATGCAAAATATTTCATCATTCCTCGGTAACCAAGAGCTTACGCCTATATTCCTCTGCTACCTCTACTCGAACGAGAGGAAGAGGTAGAAAGAGCTTCTCCGAGCCATTTGAGGAAAGAAACATCGAAGAGTATCCTAACGAATTCTGCGCTGTGCATACCGATTATGGTTGGTTTACTGTTCCCTTAAAATACTACGGCTATGACTGGACTACAAATCACATCAACAATCTCATAAAAGACAAATTTCCAGATATAGCAGAAAATCCCAGGGATAAACTTGTTATTCAACAGCAAGTAAATGAATGGATTCCAAGTGTAGACACCTCCGCTATACCCAGGGGTCACAAACTAACCAAGAAAGAAGATCAGAAGATCAAGAAAGAAGAACTTTACAGGAAACAATTGAAAGTAGACTCTGAACCTAAAATCAGTAAAAATTCAGAATCTATGCCATCAAAAGAAAAGAAGTCAAAAGCTTCCAGTACAGTCAAAGGAGACAAGAAATCCAAAGAAGATATTTCTGGAAGCGTTACTTATACCCAGACATGGAACTACTACTTTTCACTTAAGTATGCCAAATCTGAAGAGCCGTATCTCATAGCTAGAAAGAACATTTCTCAGTCGTGGTCATCTCTTTCTCCAGCAACTAAAGAAAAGTATAGGCTCGAGTACGCAGAATTGCTTATGTCCGGCAAGGATATCTACAAAGGAAAGATTATCACGATTGAGGAGAAGGAAAAGAAGAACCAATCATTCGCCAAATACAAAAAAACTTTGAAGGAAAAGGAACAGAAAAGAAAACAGGAGCTTATAGATCTAGCAGAAAGTAATTGAGCCAAAATTATGTATATAATAAATAGAAATGAATTAATGACTATAGTACATATATTAACATACTTATCAGGACTAGTCTGTTGATATTAATGTCCTGATTTGCACCCACTTGTCAGCAGTTACACCGTCCAACTTAAGTATTCCACAGCACGTTTTTCTGAAGTTCAACTCCTGAGGTTGGAACACTTTTGACAATGGCACTACAAGATCTTGCAATATTTGTTTATGGTTTGCATTTCCCACTTTGACTTGAGCTATTAACAAATCAAGAAAATTTAGTACGAAAGCTCTATTACGTTCAAAGAATGGCAGCTGAGGTACTCCTGCTAGTAAACCAGACCAGTAGTTGTACGACTTTTTACTGTTGAATGTTGTTGACAAAAGGAAGAAGATCTGAAGTTGACTGAGAAAGTCTTGCTTAGTCAAAACGGGAGGATACGAGAGATTAGCTTCGAATTCAGCCCCAATTGAACTTGATTTGAAAAGTTCAGTTCCATAACAGGAAGTTCCAATTCCTGTGATATTAATCAAATAGTCTATATCCAAGAAACAGGTCAATTCGGCCCATTCCGCATCCGGTTCAAACGGGATGGAGATGGACATTAGCCGTGGATTAAAGTCTATTTCTTTTATATAGTAATCTCCACCAAGGGTTCTGTTTATTGAGTATTTTCTGTGAGGAAGACATTGCAAGAACGCAGCCAACGTAGCATTGTCATCCAGAACGATTCGCAAAAGATGAAGACCGGGTTCCAACGAAATGGCGGAGTTGGGATACGTTATCTTGACCAGTTTGGTGTCGATTTGGATATAGGTCGAGCTATTGGGAATGAACGTGAATATGAAGCTGGGGTTGGGATTAGGCATTATAGATGGATACAAAAAGTCGGAGAACTTAATTCAATTCTAATGAAACATCGCAGTTTGATAATGGCAGAAGTACAACTCTCGAATATATATGTGGTTGTTCAAAAAATCAACTGATGGAATTCAAAGTATGTAAACGTGAAAAAAGGCGATGCAAATAGATCTTCCGATGTCGATAAGAAAACATGCCATTAAAAATAGACCGAAAAAATATTTGGAACTGTCAGAAGAATATAGACCCAGGGACCTACAAGATGAAAAATGAATGCAAAATATTATATTAGATACATGAGGACATCTATATATGAATGGATACGAATTGGTAAATTTCAATACGACGTTCAATTAATGCCAATCTGGCGATTTCGGGTTCGCTTGGATCTTCTCCATATGTAGATTTGATGTATTGCAAGGGTTGAATGTATTAGTTTATAGAAAATTGATTCTGTGAAGATATATTAATTAATTATTGAGGCCTACGAAACCACATCATTGTTGAAGACACCATGAGATAACAGAGATAGTAATTATTGCTACCTATATTATTGGGTGCAAACTTTTGATTGAGTATAACCGTACAAATAAAAGTTCCCACCAAATGTCTGTTGAGAATAGAATAAAGAAAATGTTAAAGTTAATTACTGATATAAAGAGAAGGGGGAGCCGTCGAGGAAATTGTTGGTAATTCAATACTTAGGCAGGAAGGGAAGCAGAGGAAAACCTGCCCCAATCGACTTCGGCTTTATCAGCCACGGTACATTTTTCAGTATTTTCGAACACTCCAAAGAATCCTCAGTGAAGACCACAACCAGCACCAGAACGAGAAAAGCCAGACCAAATCCAGTAACCGTGCAAAAAATCAGTTGTGCACAATGGCACGCTCAAGCGTATAGTAGAAGGTGGACGATTTGATCCAGCAGCCCGCTAACGGGCCCTACATCCTCTTCGCTCAGATACCCCAGTTGCTCACCTGTGAAAGTCAATATGAAAATCGCACCTCGGCACTTTTCACAGGAAGCCCTCGGTTCCGAACACCCGCCGCTACTCAGTAGCGTTGGCTGCACTCTAAATTTAAGAACCCCAACCACAGAACAGCTTTTAGGGACAATTACAGTACCAGCCATTGATCCAGGTCTGGTCAGATTAGCGTTGGTTTCTTTATAAGAAGAGATTGGATTTCACGGATTGACATATTTATACAAATCTCTAAGTCTCGGACAAGCTAGTTTTGATTTTATTGTCACTTCTCCAACTCCTTTTTCCACCTTGACTGTTCATCTATCCTTGTTATCTTGTGAAGAATCGCGGTGCCCCAGATTCTATAAACGAGACTGTGACTCTGGCTGAGAACAAATAAATTCGAGATTGAAATACACACTTTTTTTACAGTTGCTCCATCTTTTTCCACGCTACACCTATCCACACTCAATATGGTTGCAGACACTCTTATCTACCATCCCACTCTCACCAAGTTGACCACCTTCTGGGACAGCACTCCCAAGAGAGAGAAGTCGTTCAGATTGCTCGCGTACTTGTCTCGATTCTTAGCCTACTATGCCTACAGAAAGGGCTACTCTGCCGAGACCATCCTGTTGTTCAAGGACTTGAAGTCACACTTCACCTTCATCAGAAAGGGTTTGAGATTCTTCAAGCCTATTAACCACTTGCAGACTGCTGCTAAGACGTACGACAACAAGTTGTTGGATCCAGTATTGCAAGCTACCACTGTGATCAGAAACTTGGGTTATGCTGGTTACTTGACCTTGGACACTGTAGTATGGTTCAAGTTGTTGGGATTGATCGACAAGAAGAACTACCCTAACATCGGTAAATGGGCATCCAGATTCTGGTTCATAGGTTTGGTTGCTGGTATTGTCAACTCGTTGCACATCATCAAGTCCTTGGTTCACTTCTCCGAGGACGAGTCCAACGAAAAGATCTCTGCCGAAAACCAGGCTGCCAGAGAAAAGAAGCTCTACACCGCAAAGAGAAAGTTGGTTTGGGACTTGTTGGATGCCTTCATCTGTTTGAACACTTTAGATGTCTTGCACTTCACCGAAGGGGACATTGGTTTGGCTGGTATCATCACCTCCATCATGGGCTTGAAGGACTTGTGGGCTGCTACTGCTTGAACTTGCAATTCTATATTTGTTATACATATACGTTATTTATTGCTATTATATTGTTACACTATAGTACAGAGATCAATCTTGTAGTTTAAAGATTCATATGTCTTCGCTTTCTTTTATGTCTTCATATTCTATTATGTCTTCATTTCGCATTATGTCTTCGTTTTCCTTTATATCTTCCTGTTTGATATCATTTTCTTCATTTGTATATTGACTATACTCTTCGTGTTCAATTTCTCCTCCATTTTGTTCATCTGTTCCTTCTCTTCTGCTAGCAGCAAAGCCAGCGTAGTACCCATCCCAGTAGAACTTCATTACAGCATTCTTGATCTCCTGCTCGAGAGCCTCTCTGTTTTTTGCTTTGCTTATGAGTTCTTCAATCCCTGGGATTTCGGGCGAAACTCTCAATACAATTTCGTTGCCACCTTCATCAGACTCAGCTGTAAGTTCTGGTGCCAAGCTTGATTCGTCCACAGGTTGATTTCCGATCTCAGCATAAGACTGGTACGATTGATTCCATGCCTTCGCTATGTCTCTGTCAAGTTGGCGTAACAGCATCTTTATTGAATTAGTTGAATCTAGTGTTGGTGAAAGATATGGTTCTCTCCATACTATTTTTCACTACATAGTTAAGATCGCGTAGATTACATAGTTAAGCTCACGTAGTTAAGATATGGATACTAACAAGAACCATCTGGTAAAAAGAACAATTTGAAGTAGACAAGTAAAATTAAAAGAGATGAGTTTCACATAATCTTTCTCGTATACTACTTTGAACTCATTCGAACTACTTCATTGGATATTGATGCTATTATCAGTTCCAATAGCTAACTCTCTTACCTTTAGCATGTATTTTATCATGCAGTCTCAGAATTTTTCAATGCTCATCCCATGAGATTTATTAAGTGTAATTCTATTTAGATTAAGCTTGCAAATTATTGCATCTCGTCTTGTCCAGCTATCTTCACCAATTTCTAGAACATTTATTATGCCAGAAATGAAAGAGGAAAAAGATCTCCGTATACATATCGGAAATGTTTCTCCGAAACTCTTTGAGAGCCAAACCATTCTCTCCACCAGATTATCTAAGTTTGGAACAGTAGTGAAAGAATTAGAATTGTTCACCAAACCGCTTCAGGGTCACTATTTCGGATACATAACACTTAGAGTTACGCCACTGGCATACGATAAACTTAAGACAGCTTTTAACGGAGTGCTTTTCATGGGAATGAAGTTGACAGTTTCTATAGCAAAACCACTGTTCCAAGATAGACTAGCCAAAGATCTCACCAGAGACGACGAAAAAAAGTCAGAAAGACTCAAAAGAGCAAAGATCAAACAATCGCGTGATAAGAGAATCTCGGAAGCGGAGACTATGTATCCAACAAATGCGGTAACGGGAGCTTTATTGACTACTTCTGGGACACTTACAGCTCCAAACCAATCTGCACAAGGCTATCTGATTTCCGCCCATACCTACAATAATATGACAGGCAATACCAAAAATAAAGCTCCAACTCAGTCCCTTGTAGGAATGCAGTCTTATGGATCTTGGACTACACCAAGAGCCACTCCGTACACACAAGAGAACTCGCATACGGCAGGAGGTTCTGAGCTCATTCCTGGCAGACACAGAATAACCAAGAGAAAATCTCATGCTTTTATGCAAACGTTAAGAATTCTTGTTAATGGAGAGCTCAAAACATTCAAATGCTACAAGACCAAGTTGTGGGGTATGGAAAAGGGAAAGACTGTAAAAGACTTGACTTGGAAGTATGCAAATGGAGTTTGGAAGAGTGGAGATGACCACATAGTCGAAAGAGTGAGAAAGATAAACATCAACGACAGGTATCTTGGTGGACCAAATACTTTGGAATGTGGTATTAATGGAGACCAAGCTGAACTTTATGGGGCCAATATCAATAGAGATGTACACGGTAATGAAGACATGTCTGAACAGGATGATGTGACTAAAGAATCTATGAAGAACAAGTCTGTTTTGGCATCGATGTTCGACAAGTTTGATTTCGATAAACCTATGGAAGTAGAAGAAGATACACATGGTATCGATAAAGAAGATATTGTTGTTGATAAAAAAGGAAGAAGAAAGGTCATTCGTTACGATTACGAAATTGAAGGGGGACTTGAAGATGTTGATGAATCTGATGATTCTCTAGAGAAAGTTGATATTTCCAAAGCTGATGCAATTATCACATCTTACACTAGTAACATAGAGAGACCTCAAGAAGAAGTCTACTATGATGAAGACGACGAAGGTAACGAACTTGACTTGGACGGGTTGGGCAAACAGTATTCCACAGAAGCTATTGTTGGGAAGTACAACGAAGAACACACATTTCAAATTGTGAAGTCTGATCTTAAGGAGCCTGAGTCTGGCGTTGTTTATTTCAATGGCGAGCCAGATAATCAAGTTGAAGAAGCATCTGAGCCAGTAGCTGAAGAAAGTTCAGAAGATGAATTCATTCCAACATTCGGACAATCTTCCGCATCTGTCACTAACAATACAGAAGTTTTGAGATCTTTGTTCAACCCTGACAAGACAGAAGAAGTCAATGAAATTGGTTCCGGATTTAAATTGGCTCTTGATGAGAACGACGACGATATAGACGATCAAAAAGCTATGGATGAAGACCAGCAACAGGTGTTACTTAAGCAAATCAGAAAGAAACAAGAGGAAGATTCCGTCAGAGAGAGATCAACTAAGTTCGGTTTATTCTGGGCGCACTTGGATTCTCCTTTCTTGCTGACGCAGTCTCAAATGAGCAAGATCGGAGCCATTGGTGATCATATAAAGCTTCCAGGTGAGACAGACGAAGTGGTTGCTACCAAGGAAGGAGAGGAATCGCCTTATGAAAAATGGTTCTGGGAGAATAGAGGCGAGTTGTCCAGAGAGTGTAAGAGAAGAAGAAGAGATGTTCTTAGGGTGTTTAGAAAGAAGTCTAACAAGTTCCCTGCGACGTAGAGAATTGTCATCATATCATTATTATTGAGTCATTACAGCATTAACAAGCTTTGGCATAGCATTTATAGGTATTATAATAGTACCTAACCGCATTAATTCAAGATTAATATTATTTTCTGACTTCTTAGAAGTATTGTACGTGATAATTAAATGCCCCCAGTTCAGTAAATTAGTGCGAACTAATCAAAAGTGAAAAATTCCATTTCTTATCAGGTCATCTCTCTGAATGATAAAACAAAATGTCCAAACCGGAGTCCCTGGTGGCAACTAAAGACAGAGAAAGTAACCAATCCTCGCAATCAGCAGAATTAACATTGAAAAATGTTGTTGGAGATATTGTAGATGGTATTCGCTTCATTATCTTTGATCCTTTAGGTAATAGATTAGTAGTACCAGTTATCATTCTTCTTACTTCAATTATCACCAAAGTCATTATCTCTAATGTTCCATACACTGAGATCGACTTTGTCACATATATGCAACAGATCCAGTTGGTTAACCAGGGTGAAATCGACTACAACCAGATTTCGGGTGACACTGGACCAATAGTGTACCCAGCTGGCTTCGTCCAAATCTACCAATGGTTATACTCTCTAACTAATGGTGGAGCTGATATTGCTATTGCACAGTCGGCTTTTGGCTACTTGATGACTGCCACAGTAATCTTTGTATGTGTAGCTTATACCATGAGTCCAACTACAAAGCCATGGGTGTTGTACCTTTTATTAGGAAGTAAGAGATTATATTCCATCTACGTTTTAAGATTATTCAACGACTGTTTCACCACAGCAGCTATGGTTGGTGTTGCCGTTTTGTTGCAACAGGGTTCGTATTGGTACACCACTAGTTCGTTTATTGGTTTCCTTTTCGCTATTGTAGGAGCTGATTTGTTTAGTGTTGCCATCTCGATCAAGATGAATGCCTTGTTGTATCTTCCTGCCGTGGTAATAATCACCTACTTTTTGCTGGGTGAGAATATCTTCATGTTTGCTGTTGTAGTGGCCGTTGTGCCTTTAGTGCAAGTTCTTGCTGGCTGGAAGTTCTTGTTGCCTTTGTTTAGCGATGAGACAGCCAACCAGATCAGGTGGAACTATATCAACAACGCGTTCAACTTCAAAAGAAAGTTCTTGTTCACATGGACTGTCAACTGGAGATTTGTCGGTCAAGACACCTTCTTGAGTGACAATTTCTCCAACCTTTTGATGGCTGGGCATATTGCAGTTTTATTGTTTTTCATCTTTACGAGATACTTGAACTCCAAGGTGACCGGCAAATCAATCTTGCAGTTGTTCAGGGATGCCTTCAAGTCCTCTTCGACTATCAGTGCTAACAATCAGTTGATTGACTACAATCTGGGCCCAAAATTGATCTTGTTAATCTTGTCCACTTCAAATGTTATTGGAGTGTTGTTTTCTAGATCGTTACACTACCAATTCTTGTCGTGGTACTGCTGGCAACTCCCTTTCTTGTTGTATCTGACCGGATGGAACATCGTAATTTGCTTCTTGTTGTGGGGAGCACATGAATGGACTTGGAACGTATATCCATCCACTATAGCAAGTTCTGTGGTTTTGGTAAGCATTTTGTCTTCGGTTCTTATAGGAACGTGGAGAAACGAAGCCGTGTGGTTCGAACAGAATAATGCTGTTGATAAGGAGAAGAAAAATGAGTAGAAAAGAGCGCCAAAAACTATTGACTATTTTTAATATATACGACGGAGAAACTACAAGTAAATACCTAACAAAGTTCGAGGAATGTTATTAATAGGGAGATCACATAGTATACATAGACTAATGAGCCGACAATAACAACGAATAATAGTACAATACAAATAAAGAACCTGAAAACGTCACTCTCAAAAGGTATATGTCGAGAAATAAGAATAAAGGAATAAACAAAACAAACCAATGAGAATGAAAAATTATAGGTACTTGACACAGTCTTGCTGAGTCAGTAATAGTGAATAATTACATGTCGATACTCAGAAAATGTTTCTATCTCTTAAGAAGTGTTTCCAGAATATTTGTGTTTTTGTTAAAGTTTCCAGGATAGTTGTGGCTTCTTAAACTCCAGCTATATGTAATATGTTAAGCTTCCAGCTTTAACATAATTTTCTTAAATGAAGAATTCATGATATTTATGAACCCATTTTCTTAAGAATGTTTTCTCATATTTCAAGAAAGGCTTCCGGAATTGTGAAGTTTTAACGCTACTCGCCGTTTTCAATGGCATCTACGTTGCCCCAGTTGAAGCCTCCGATGCCATCATTAATACCGTCGCCATTGCTCTCTAAGAACTGACCGAAATCAAAGTCGATGTCGTCAATACTACCTTGGTTTACCTGGGTGTTTGCGCCAAAGAAATTTTGAGAATCGGTGCTTCCGTTTCCAAGCAATTCTACAGAAAACATTTGGTCTGACTGGCCGAGAGGGTCGGAAAAGGATGTAGGAGGAGGCATTGCTGATTCTTCCTTCTTCTTTGTCTCTGGAACAGGCACTACTTCTTCCTTAATCGGCTTTTCCTTTTTCGCTTCTGATACCACTGAGGCCGTAGAAGCTGCTGCTGTTGAGTTTTTGGCAGTAGTTTGCTTCTTCGGCGAGTCCGTATTTCCAGCTGTGCTCTTTCGTTTTCTCTTGGGGTCATTAGCCGGTTCTGAAGCTGGTGTAAGAGGAGTGGTGTACTCCTTCTTGAGCAAACTGGGCGTGTTGGCTGGGTTCATCGCTGGAGTATTTCCAGCAAGTCCTGCAGCACTAGCCTTTCTACCTCGCTTACCAGCTGGCTCCTTTTTTCTTTTTGCAGTTGCGGACTGTGGAGAAGGTTTGCTGTGTTGCACAGGCGAACTGCTAGCAGTAGCTGGTGATGGCTTCTGAGTAAACAGACGATTAGTTTGAGCATTCTGAGACTGCTGTTGCAGTTGAACTTGTAAGCCCAGCTGAGTATGCAAATTCTGCTGTTGCTGTGTACCAGTACCAGCCTGTTGTTGTGCTTGTGCAAGTCCAGAACTAAGCATGTTGACGTCGCCGCTATTTCTAGCGATATCGAGACGTTTCTTGTTCTGCTTTTCCAACAACATCAACTGCATCTGATAATCTTGCAAAGCATTCATGTTGCGGTTAGGGTTATTGTTGTTCACATTACCTGGGACACCAACATTACCATTCCTGTTGCCCAGTTGTGGTCCCACAGCTCCAGATCCAGCATTGAGCATGATGGGGCTCCCCAGTTTGTTCGCTACACCCTTGCCATTATCAACACTGTTCATATGCAACTGCTGTTGTTGTTGTTGATGGACAAACGGAGGTGGTACTTGCCCGTTTATCATGTTTGGCTGCTGTGAAAAGTTCATTCCATTCATTGGAGGAGCCTGGGCAGGATCCGACTGCGGAGTCATCTGGCTTAATCTTTGCCCATTAGCTGGAGAGTTATTGTTAGAACCATCATGTTGCTGTTGGGCCTGTTGAGCGGCTGCTGCTTGTTGCCTGAAACTATTCATCTGGTTCTGAGCGTGTTGCTGAATTCTACTCTGATTCTGCTGCTGTTGCTGTGATAAGAACAATTGTTGTTGTAAGTTCAAAGTATTGTTACTGTTATTGTTATTGTTATTATTGTTGTTGGGACCCATACTGGCCAATAACTGTTGTTGTTGCTGCTGTTGCTGTTGTTGTGGATCCATGGGGTTCACACCCATGGGAAGCTGTAGAGGATGCTGCTGTGCCTGTTGTGCTTGTTGTGCTTGCTGTGCTTGCTGTGCTTGCTGTTGCTGTTTCATCATCATCTGCATTACAAGTCGTTGTTGTTGCTGTTGTTCGATGGTCTGAGGTACTCCTTGTGATCCTGGCGGAAGAAACTGTGGTTGTCCTGCTTGAGTTGGACCCTGAGATTGAGCTCCCGTTCCAGAACCAGGTTGGACCTGTTGATGGATCTGTTGTTGTTGGAGGGAACGAGGAGGCTGCTGATTCTGTGGATGTTGTAGGTTCTGGAGCTGTTGCTGTGGAAACATGACTTGTTGCTGAAGCATAGGATTTCCATTTGCGTTGCCAGCCACATTGACATTACCAGCTAAACTAGCGTTGCCACCATTTGGAGGATACATCATCGGTTGTCCATTGAGAGAAGGACCTATTTCCTGTTGCTGTCTCTGTTTCATGAGCTGGAGCTGGTAATACTGAAAAGCCATATTTTGCGTTGCAGCATTGGCAGGATTCATGTTGATATTGTTCGGCTTGAATCCAGTAGTTGGTGAAAACGAATTTTTCGCCTGGAAAACGTCCCAGAATACCTGCCACCACTCAAAGAGAAACCCCTGGGGCGCGTCTACAGCCACCAGCAAGTTGGGTAAGTTGTTTTCCTTTTGGAACTGCTGGTACGACAGGTTTGGCATCTGTGGCGTATTTGTGTTAGTATTGGTGTTGGTATTGGTGTTGGCGCCCAGGTTAATCTGGGGCAGGTTCTTTTGTGACAGCTGATGGGAGTCTAGTTTGGAGCCAGCAACAGCAACAGCACTGTTCTGAACAGAGGGAACTTCTGCCTCATTGACAAATATCCGTGCAGTGTTCGGCAAGCGTGACTTGACGAGAAAGTCGTAAACATAAGCATTTAAGAGTTGTTTGGCGTTGGTGGCTGTAGAGTCTGATACTGAACGAGAAGAGTCCATAGTAGGTTTGCCAGAATTAACAGCATTGGCAACATTGGCTGCAGAAAGAGATGAAGCGACATTCTGTTGCGACAGGTGTTGTTGTTGTGGCTGTTTTGAGGTGGAATTAGTGGCAAGTGACTGTGCCAAGGTGTTCGAACCAGGGTTTTCCAACGAGCCTGGAGTTCGCTTGTTGTACAAATGAGGAGTACTGTGGTGACTCATGGCGACGAGTCAGAAAGTGGATTTGTATTATAGAATGGCCTGAGTATTTGCGGGTGGATACGGTGACGTGGTGATGTTTGTAGCGAGAACTTGTCTGGTGGACGAAAAAATGATGAAGGTGGAAGACGAAAACACAGAAATGGAGATGGGTTTTTGGGTTGTGGACTCTCAGGGTTTTTTTGTAGTTGCGAAGATATTGAAATATATCAGGCGCGGTTTTGTGCTGCGTAGTGAGAGAAAATGAGAGTAGTGCGACAGATTAGGGAGAGTAGCGTAAGCGGGTTAAGGAGATTACTGAGATACTAACGCGCACAGGCGTAAGATTTATTCTTGTAGCGAGAGACTTGTGTAGTAGATAGTGAGAGAGTTTTCAACAAGGTTCTGGCAGTGGGTGAAAATGGTCTGGACGACTGAGGGCACTTGGGGCAATAGATCTCCAAATAAGAGTTCGGGATCGCTCACTGAAGTTAACTTGTGTGGTCTACATCGTCTATATAGGCCATCTGTCTGTCTTGGTAGTTAAGAGATGCCATGGAGTGCATTTTTACTGGAACATATTCCGTGTCCATGCTCTCACTAATTAGTTATAGGCATGCTCTCGCTATATGGCTCCACACTCTTCTCTCTCGCTACACTCTCCGCTTTCGCTACACTCCCGCCAATCTGTCGCTACAGCGTCTACCCTGACTTTGAAGCACTTCTATTTTCTACGTTGCTCATGTCTTCAGCTGATAACCAACCATGTCAATTACCGAAAGTCTCTAATACAAAAAGTCACCGCTTCCGTCAACTGATTTTTCCACTAATTTGTCTCCACTGCGGGCACCCCATCTTTCCTCCACTGAGATTGCTGAAAATTAAATTCCCCTATCCATCTTACCGCCCAGGAATCGTTAAGATGGCTGGTGCGGTTCTGGTGACGGCGCGACATTTAAACACCGCGACATTGTCGCGTTTCACCTTTGCTGCGTCCGTACTCCCTACGGTTTTTTGGTGCCAGACTCTGGTCGACCCGCTGCACAATGGTCGAACCAACGCCACCCATTACTTGTCGCAGTTGCATGATCTGACATACGGCTTCAGCCCAGAATGGTCATCTTAAACGCAACTCGGTGGTGCACAGATCGCCGTGGGCGCGACAATGTCGCATTTTGTCCACTCTTGCCTTCCTAATTTTCTCGCTCACCTTTCGCACAGGAATAGTAGTGCCTATTCGGGAAAAATAAAGAGGTTCCACGATAACGGAAGATGCGAAACGCCACGAATGGATAGACGGGATCCAAGTGGGGCAATATAGCTCAATATCAACTGCAATGACTACCGTGCAATAATACGTTTTCCGGAAATACTGACACACTACTGAGGAAGCTGGAATCGTAATCAGGGTCACTTTAGGCTGGACCCTATTAATTGCTTGCCCAACACCATGACATCATTACCATTTCCACGTGATAGATAAGCCAAGCCAAGCGAAAAGATCGTAGTACAGTACAATCTCGTCCCTTGTGATTTCACTTTCTGCCACTGTCATAATCTCACATTCCCATGTCATAGCTTGATCTCCATCTCTTGCCTATGAGGGTGCTGAATCTCATCTGGGTGCAAATCTGCAGCTTCACAATAGCGACAGATTTCAATCTTGTTGCATC
The DNA here is from genome assembly GCA_030564745.1 of Scheffersomyces segobiensis. Classification (NCBI taxonomy): domain Eukaryota; kingdom Fungi; phylum Ascomycota; class Pichiomycetes; order Serinales; family Debaryomycetaceae; genus Scheffersomyces; species Scheffersomyces segobiensis. The sequence continues at coordinate 581,643 of JAKTZB010000003.1, forward strand.
TCTACAACTGGCTTCACGTCTTCTAAACTATTTCGCTTATTGTTACGCCCCTTTTTGTTTCTTTTCTTCTGCATAATCCATACGTCGCTTAGTTTTGTATTTTGTGAGTACTTACAAATATGGAACCTCTGCAAAATGCCGAATGAGTTAAGAATGCAGAGTTTAGGAAGGCACCGTGGAGCATATCGATTTCGCCATGTTTCAATTTTGTTGCTGTATTTTTTACTCCTATTCAGATTTTCTTTATGAAGGTCTTGATACTAAAAGTCATAATCTTTATCAATACCATAGTAGAAGTAACGATGCCATATATAACAAGAGCAGAATTTGATGTTTTTTACTTGGCTGATTGGAAATTTAGACGATAAAGATTTACTGTTAACACTTTCCTTATAGCCATGAACTTTTCTAGAATTTTTTGCAGGATACTTGCAAAATTGTCTTCCTATTTTTTATTATTTGAATATATCAAGATAAAATGCCAACAAAAAATCGGTCTGCTGTCTTTGCTGCCCTTTCTACTTTTGTTAATCATGCAACACCTCCATTCCTTCTATTTTTACTAGTATACGCACCTGTTATATTCTTCTTCAATTTAATGCAACATTCTGCAAAACTTTGCATATTTGCGGCTATTCTAAACCTAAATCTTTGCAGCTGCATAAAAAGTGGACGCCAAATAAATAATAGAGTAATCTTTGAATTCTTCGCCCAATTGTCACTACAGGTCTACAACAAAATGTCACGGTATAGATAATAATACATCATATACTGACGAATTCGCGGCACAATAACACCAAAACTACACTAGTCTAACAATTCTGGAAGCAAATCCGTACTTCAGTGACAATGTAAGAACTGTCAACGACCTCCCGCGTAGTGAATAGACCACTCTTTTCTTTTAGCATTTAGCAATCATTCATTCACTTTTTGTATTCTCTTTTTGAATAACCAAATTAATGTAAAACACCAAACGATGCAAGCCACCAAGGCGACCCAGTAACATTGACAAATTAAAGGATTGAACTCAATAACCAATATAATAATAAGACAACAACAAATAATAATAGTAAAAAAAACTCACTCAATAATTAACGTCTGCAAATAGCACGTAGACCAACGGCTTTATCTAAATCAACAATATTAACTAAACCTCCCAAACAAGGTAAACAATTTCCTTTTATGAAGTGAAAGTTGTGACAACTACTGAACATCAATAGCGACAATATCAACAAAAAACGATAACAAATAAAAAAGCAAAAATAAAAAACAATTTTCAAACGATAAAGGAAGTGAAACGAAAATCAAGCTTCAACTAGCCCCAAACTGTAGCGTCGTTGAAGATACGAGTGCCGCTGTTTCCGCTGGCCCAGATGCTGGACGAGCCCGAGCTGAACATCTCGTTATTGGACTTGAAACCCGAAATCTCGGACATTCCGAATGAGGACGTTCCGGAAGAGGTAGAAGTGAACACAGACTGTTGGGGCGTGGCTGCAACTGACGAGTAGCCACTACTGGACAACTCGACGGGCTTGAACGGATCGAACACCCCGAGCTTGCTGGCTCCCCAGAGACTTTGGTCAGGCTGCGAGGTATTCTCAATGCTGGTAGAAGACGAGCTTGAGGATATGCTGGAGAAGCCGTACCTCTTTGAGGGCAAAGTAGGTGACGATCCTGATGATCCCATGGAAGTGGTAGCCGAGCTGGGGATGTTGGTCTGCTGTTGAACGATAGGAAGACCAGTATAGGCTTGGTAATTCTGGGTTTGAGTAGGAATATGAACTGAAAGACCAATCTGAGAGGGTCTCTCGTGGTTCAGATTCATAGCTCCATAAGAAGAAGATGTCGATGTGAGCTTAGTATGGTCGATTTTCTGATCGTATTTCTTGTAGTCGTACGCAAAAGAAGAAGAGCCGTTAGAGCCTCGGGAAACGGAGTGCTGAGGCTGAGAATGGTGTTGGCTATAGGCAGATGGATAAGTCTTGGAAAAACCTTTTTTGGAAGCCACAGGTTTGGAGTTAGACGTGTAGGAAGGTGCTGGCTGATTCTGTTTCTCGATTAAGAGCTTTTCGATCATGTCTGTCTGGGCCACAAACGGCTGGTTGGATAGTTTTCTTTTAGGGAACTCTGCGACTCTGTGGGACATCTTTTGTGGTCGGAAAAAAAGAGAAGAGAGAAAGTGAATAGACAAGTCAACCGAGACTAACAAACAATAACAATAAGAGAGAAAAACGAACTGAACTGAAGTCGAGATTAAATTTTATAGTAAAAAGTCTATGGAGATGCTGAGAGTGAAAAGTAAGTGAAAAATGAACAGTTGGAGTTAGAGCCAACGAAAACAAAGACATTTTTTTCAATTTGTGAGTATTGCGGCAGGGGTGCAATATTCAGTTGGCATGCTTTTAATTTAGGGGGTATGAGACTTCTGGATAAAGGGTGCAGGAGGATGATGGGTGATCTGATACAGACAATCCTAAAAAATGGCATTCCGAGGGTAGAAATGGTTCGGCACATTTGAAGAAGTGAGTCGGATTATCGAACAAAAATGTCGCTACTCTGAATACTATTGACAGTTTCACTTAACAAATCAGTCTTATACATAGAACAATTGTTCACCTACTGCAAGCAATCTTGTCACCAACAGAGCAGCTACTTGTCGCTTCTTTCGATATGTAATTTTCGTAAATAAGTATATTTGTGGAACAGTAGTGACAATAACTTCCGGTACCACGACTCGTTTTTACCCTCGGATCCCTAATAAATTGGGATTTACTGCATGATGATGGGGTGACGGAGTTGTAGTGTAGAGTTTGTCTTGTGTAGACTAGTAGGGTATATATAAACTAATATGGTTAAACTAGTATGGTATAAGCTAGCATAATTTCTGGTAATATTGTGAAAAGACTAGAATTGTATAAGTTTTTATTCTAGGTAGAGACCGGAATTGGATGGTTCGCCGGTTCACAATTATTAGTACGAGCAACCGGAATTGATTCAAACTAAACCCCAGAAGACTCTTCAAAAAAAACCAGTAATTGCTAATACTAGCAGATATACTTAGTTAATTAACTTGCATTCGTATAGTATATGTGTCACTGAAGACATAGTGGTCTTCTGTGGAGTATCGCTTCAGCTATGAGAATTGTATGGAAGAGCAAAGTAGTAATTGGTTGTAGAATTGTACATTTCATAATGCATATAGCTAAGATAATACACTACAATTAAATTATGTCTACTTCCTTAATGCAATTCGTGGACTATTAGGGTAGAACTATCGATGTACTGAGCTGTACTGAGTTGTACTATTCTAGTACCTTTGTAGCATGCGTATTTCTCTGCCATATTACGATCATTACAGTACACATTCTATAATACTATACCTATTCTAAATTCTCTTCTTCTTCTGCTTCACCTCATCGTCCTTCGTGCCATGCAACTTGATCTGCACCGGATAGTCAGGCCTGTTGCCCATGTAGCCCTGGGACCAGTCGTAGCTTAAGGCGTATGCAAAGATGCTGCCGTTCTTGTTGAACGCAGTGGCCGTGATGGTGCTGTTGAGCTCCGGGAACGACTTTAGCCTCTGGCGAGCGTCCTTATCCCAGAAACTGAACGTTCCATCGGAACCAGCTGTGCTGAACGTGCCATACACAGGATGGAATGATATGGCATTGACAGGATACGCTTGTGATGTGGAGGCCACTGTTCTGATGGTCGAAGTGTTGGTGTTGCTGCCAATTTTACGATGACATTTGAAAGCAAATCCCTGTTTCGTCTGTTCTTGCTCATTGATGTATTGAATGCCGCATCTTCCCTCAATGGAACCGATAGCAAAACCGTTTCCTTGCGGGTAGCAGCAGATGGATCTAGTTTGCCATTTTAAGGGAGAGAGCGAGTTTTTAAAGATCTGCTGAGGCTGGTTCAAATCGATAACGACGATCTGACGCTCAGCACAGCCTACAACTAGCAATTTCTGACTGGTATCCATAGTGTAGACACGGTCTGGAAGCTGTATGGACGTAATTGGCTGAGGCGATCTCATATCCCAATACTTGAGGGTCTTGTCCCAAGAACCAGAAACAACCGCAGGCGTATTGGACGGACCACATTCTACATAACGAACTGCTTTTACAGGAGCATCATGTGCTCCAATTTGTTGCGATTGTTGAGATTGAAGATCAAAAAGCTTTACTTGTTTGTCGGCACCCCCACTGACTAATTTGGTGCCATCGTACGTCCATGCTACAGAGAAGACAGGAGCTTCGTGTTCGAAAAGGGCTCGACCCTGGTTGTTTCCGGAGTTAGGATCAATCTCGTAGATCCGAACTTTGCGGTCCCAAGAAGCTGCAGCAAGCAAGTCTTGTTGTGGCGAAAATGACAAGTCTGTTATCGAGTCCTCTGGTGGATTGTTCACAGTGATATCGTTGATCACTTGACCTGGGGCATTGGTCGTGGAGGACGAGGATGTGGATGTACTGTTGAGAAACGACATTGATAGAGTAATGTGTTTGAGGATATATGAAGTGTAGGCTAATGAGCCGTGCTAGGAGTGAACAATCGGTATGTAATCATAAGAAAAGTGGAGCTGTTGATAGTTTGGATGAGCTGAAAAATGATGATGCAGGGCGAAAAATGAGAAAGTAAGAAAGTAAGAAAGTAGGAAAGTGAGAAAGTGAGAAAGAGCTAAGCAGGAGAGTATGAGATTGAGAATATTCAGACCTGATCGTTCAATAATAGTAAACACGAGTATGGAATATTAGTAACTTTTTCCACCTATACGATTGTATATGAAATCGTATCTTTTCGTAGGTTTACTGTACAACCTTAATCTTACACAGTTTTGATAGCTTTAAATATATCAACCGGAAATGAGTTTAAGTACAATACACGTGATTACTGTGATTTCCGACCACAGAGTTGGACTGCTCTAGTTGTAGGGTCAGTATTCTCATTGAAATATTTCCTAAACTACTTGCTAGCCCTGATATATCTATTTGCTAAACGATGAATCTTAATGAATTCCATTTGTTTATCAATCGAGCAAAAAATGGGGAAGCCAATACAGATTCATACAATATACGTCAATACCACGTGACACAATTTGAATATAGATCTATAGATTCATACACATAGTAATATTTAACAATTTAACTCCAGTCTTCATCGCGATGGACCTATTCGCAGCAGGAAGAGGTGCCAACGTCTCATACACAGATGACGATATCCCGACTTTGTCGTATAATAATCTGGACTCACTAGAGCATAATGTGGTTACTAGTACTACAGCCAAGTACTACGAGAACAATACCTATATTGACTGGAGTAGAGAGTCTCTCATAGTACCCTCTTCATCTCTGTTCGTTTCCCGAAAATGGTTCACAGTAATAATTCTGTCGATAATTGTAGGGTATACTGCTGCATTCATTGATTTGCTGCTGGTTTGGCTCAATGACTTGCGTAAGGGTGTTTGTTTCAGCAAAGTAGATACTTGGTCTTTGTTAAATCCATATCTGACATGTCCAGTCGGTAAGTGGCACGACTGGTCGGTAATCTTGTTCAGTGCCAAGGGATCAGTCTCCAACTGGTTGGTCAACTTCCCAATCTATACTCTTTTTGCATTCTGTTGGATCGCTTTAGCTGCTTATATTACTATTCATAAGGATCCGTTGATTAAGCAATCTGGTATCCCCGAGATCAAGCTAATCATATCAGGCTTCAATTACCGCATTGGATACTACCTTGGCTTCCAGACATTGGTTTATAAGACCATGGGGTTGATTTTGGTAGTATCTTCAGGACTCTGGTTGGGAAAAGAAGGACCTTTAGTTCATGTTTGTTGTTGTATACTCAACATTCTCTACGGCTTACTTGTAAACACCAGCTTTGAGAATGAAGCCGTCCGCAGAGAATTGTTGAGTGCAGCCACTGCGACAGGAATTGCTGTAGCGTTCAGTTCGCCTATAGGTGGAGTATTGTTTGTTCTCGAGAGTATGACGACTTTTTTCACACCCACCAAGATTATGTGGAACTCGTTCATTACTGCATCTGTGGCTGTGCTTTTCCTCACTGGATTCAGAGTATTCACTGACGGCCTGAACTTCCAGGAAAAGGACTTATTCCTGGTGGAGTTTGGCAACTTCTCGTGGTTGTTCTTGGAAATCATCCCATTTATCACTTTGGGAGTTTTGGGTGGAGTGTACGGTTACTTATTCATTACTGTAAATTCGTACTTCGACAAGTCTGGTGTCCGTCATCTTGTACAAAATAGATTGCTTTCACTTGTAGGTGCCAGTGGTGTCAAAGCAGGGCAATACCTCGAAGTGTTTGCTGTCTTACTTGTAACCAGCATACTTACCTTTCCCATTGACGAAACCAAAATGCAGTTGAACACTTTTTTGACCAACTTGTTCACAGCTTGTCCTACCGAGACTGACGCTCTAGTTGCTACTACTTTCATTTGTCTGTCTTCGAACGGAATTACAATTTTGAAGTTGTTCTACATCCTCATTCAGGGATTTGTATTATCCACTTACAGTTTTGGAATAAATCTTCCAGGAGGGATCTTGATGCCATCGTTAGTACTTGGTGCAACATCTGGCAGACTTCTTGGTTTGATAACTCAAGCAATTCAAATCAAATTCCTTAGTTCTGAGTTCTTAGCCACTTGTACTGAGAGTTCTTGTATAGTATCGCCTGCTTCATATGCCGTCATCGGCGCTGCTGCATTCATGACTGGTGTGACAAAGTTGACGATGTGTGTTGTAGTAATCATGTTCGAGTTGACTGGTGCCGTCACATACGTTTTGCCGATTATGTTAGCAGTGATGATTCTGAAGTTCGTAAATGACGTTTTGTGCACCTCAAACATCTACGATACCTTTTTAAAGAACAATTTTAACCAACTGGAACTGAATACATATGGCTATCCTAACGAAGGAAAGGGAGCTGGATTAGTCAACTTCACCAGTTTGACGTCTGCTGTCAAGGATAAGCTCCCCGATGTCACTGTTAAGTCCATCATGGTTCCGCTTAATAGGACGAAGTGTCTTTGTCTCGTTCCAGAAACACACTATACTGTGAATAAACTTATCGAATTCACCAACGGAGATACTCATGAAGGTTACCCATTGATCCTTAAGTATGGAAACCCTTTGTACCTAGGGTACGTAAACAAACATGAGCTTTTCTCCAAGATCTCTAATATCGACGACCGCAATGCTGTAATAAGTTTCCAAGTAGATGGATTACTGAGAGTTGCCATATCGCAGCAGCTTCACTATGAACGGTCCATCAGTTCAGTATTACACCAGGTCGACATCCCTGTGGAGAGGTCGTTGATAATATTTAACGAGTTGACTTCTGCAGTTCTCGTGCTCGAGACGTTTGAAAAGATGCACGTAAATTACTTTGTAATTTTGGACAGCAACAACAGAAATGGCCAGACCATGGCTGGCTTTGTGGATAGATTTGTGGTCGCTCACTTGATAGACCTGCAATTTAAGGGCTTGGAAGAAGAGCTATTGGGAGTGGAAGCAGCCAGCGAGTTCGATATAGAAAGTAATTTTGAGGACGAAACACTTTTGGACGCAAGAAGGAAAAGACTTAGCATAGAATTAATTACGTAGGTATGTATTTATAGAGTTTTTGACATGTATACGTAATTTATATTAAAATAAGGAACTTCTCGCAGCCGAATATTTTGGATCCGAGTGTAAGGTAACATAAGGTAAAATTGTACGATACTTAAAAAGAATACAGGACAATAAAAACCAGCAAATCTAGATCAATATAAGAGTATTGTCCTCTATACGTAAATCTTTTTTAGAATCTGAGTTTTTCCACTGTTTACTTATTTCTACTAATAATTGGTTTTATTTGGAGCTCATAAACGATTGCAAAATTTGTGCAACAAAAGACGCGCTGTAATTGTCTGCAGTCGGCAGCATTCCGATATCAAATGTAAACATGACTTTTAACAAACCCTATAGCGATATTGTCATCATTGCTTGCTTTCTTTACTAAGAATGGAGCACCCAGAAAATACAAAAGACAAAGAGAATGTCGATCCCAGAATGGAAAAGAACCCGTTTCCACAGAAAAGCATTTTGAAAGACAATACTTTACCCATACTTAACAACAGGAGAAGAGTGTCTTTTGCACCAGAAGTCACACTCCACAAGTTTGATTTCGTGCCATACGCTAATCAGAATGGGTCGAACAAGAGACGGAAAACGATATCTGGACTTCCGCTGTTGTCCCTTGGTTCGGTAGGCTTTGCACATGAGATCCTGGTGGAAGGAAGAGAAAATGGAGAAGTAGAAGAATTTCGCAATAACCCAGAAGATGGTCTTGAAATGATGATAGATAGCGATAGTCTGGACGAAGAGCATGCAATTGAAGATCTAGATCGTGCTGCTGATGCTGATGTAGCAGGAATGGACAAATTTAACGGGCAACTCCAAAAGGGTTTTGACACTGAAGATAGATTATCGAGGTTGACTTCTATTCTTGAAGGAAAAGATGATTCTGATGAGGAAAAAACGATGGATTTAACGGAACAAATGCAGATTCAGCATGTCGTGGTACATTCCCTAGAAAAAGTAACAGACCCAGTTGATATTCATGAAACATCTACTGTTGCTGGGCCCTTTCTGTCTGATGAAGAAGAACAAAGTTCTGACATGGAATTGACAGGAACCCAGAGAATATATGCACAGAAAATAGTAAATAATTCGGACAAGATATCAAATGATGCACAAGAAGTGGATGAATTGCGCGATCAAGTGGAAATTGTGCAAGAAGCAGAAGAAGAAATAACAATGGAGTTAACTCAGCTGTTCTCAATAGCAGCCCAAGCTACTCATGAAGATTATTCTCTTACCACTGAAAACGAAGAACTGAATAAACCTACAAATGAAAGAGATCGCGATTTTGAACAGTCTTCTACTAATGATGTTTCCACAGGTGGTGATCAGGGAAATGAAAATGCTGCAAAAATGACCGAAGGAGTTACGAACTCAACGGAGTACATAGTTGTTGGAGCAAATAACGATTCAAGAGAAGATTCACGAGACAATATTCAGAACAACTACTCACTAGAAGAACAAACCATGGAGTTGACACAAGCTATAAACGCTGATGAGCCTAATATAGAACAGCTCGATCAAACGATGGAGATTGCGCAATCTATCAGGACCATAACAAAGTCAAGTATTGGAGAAGAACAAGAAGAGGCGCCAATGGAATTAACACAATCGATTTCAACCATAAGTCCTTGCGAAGTTCAAACCTCTGAAACTTTTCATAATACAGAAATCTTCCTGGAACCAGAAGTCTTGCTGAAGCGTCAAATATCTTCTATTGAACAAGAAAATCAACAAGAGGAGAATCAAGAACACAAGAATCAGGAACACAAGAATCAGGAACACGAGCATGATGAAGTAGAGAATCATGAACAGGAGAATCAGACGCATGATATAGAATTAGATGCAACTGTTCAAATGGAGCTCACTCAAACTAACAACGAAATCACAAATGTAGTCATAGAAGAGCACACCCATCTGGTCAATGATTACAATATCGCTATTATGACCACGGAGGAAGCTTCCATGATTGTGGATCTGTCATCGATTAGTCTTGCACAGGAAATTGTCAGTACAATTAAGATTCCTCTTGCTGAACTTTCTCACGTAGAGCTGGTAGATGGAGATTATGATGATTATGAGCCAGTCAGTTTACACGATTTCATGAATGATGTGCAAGTAAAGTTTTACGACGATTTGGATATAGATGTTGACAGCATCAACAGATTAAGCGTAACGAGTTCTTCGAAAGTAACGAATTTGAAGCTTGTAGATTACATTGCTGGCTTGCCTCGAATCGAATTACTTTCTTTATATCGATTCAGTTGTGAAGAATTGAGCAAAAATATCAAGGAAGGACGTGACATGTTTTTGCAATACTCAAAGACTATTACTGTAAACAATCCTATACTCTTCAAAGAATACTACTCAGCTTCAGAAGATGAACGACAAGCGCTTAACGTAAAATTGCAATTGGTGAAAGACTTCTCCCGGTTTCAATCGCGCAAGACTTGGTATGATTGGAGAAGTCAGTTGACTACCAACCTACTAGCTGAAATTGAAGATAGATATCAGAGACTCGTCAAAGACAAATTATACTTAGAAGCGGATATTGTGAAGATAGATGTCATAATATCCCAAAGTCAACAATATCTTGTAGAATTAAAGGAAAAGATTACCTCTTTGAAATCATTCAAGTTGAGACTAGGAGAATTTTCCATTGAAGAAGCTCTTTCTATCAAGAATCAGTTACTACTGACTTCAGAGAAACTCCTGAAGTTGAAGAATGATTTGCAGAATAAGAAAGACGAATTGATTGAAATCGACAAAACTGTGATTGAAACTAAGAAGCAAAAACAGATATTGAATGAAGAGATTGTTGAGCAAGAAAAGATTGCTCGCAACAACAGAAGATTTGAGTTGAAAGAACTTAACACTATTTGTCACAAGTATATTCTACTTCAAAAGCTTGCCAACTTAAAATTGAAAACAATCGAAGGTTCTAAGGTGGTATTTGTGTTCGATAAGACCTTTGAGTGTGTATTTGATTTCCAAGAAGAATTTCCTAGAGCTGACTATTCAGTCAGGGAGGACGCTTCTCGCCCTTTGCACAATCTCAAGCTTTCGGAGAAGTTATCTGACATTATATTACCTGTTGTTAAAGGTGAAAATATTGTAGATAACTTCAAGAGTTTTGCTGCGCTATGGAAAGTGATAAAGAAGATAGACATGGATATTTATAAGATCTCCAACAAATTCCCTGTTCAGTGGATTGAAGAAGAAGGACATCTTGCATTCAGTGTGCATTATTACAATTCGACAGGATACAAGTATTTGTTGGTTTGCAAGTTGAAATTGGATGATCTTATGAACTATGCCAACGGAATCCATTTAAGCGGGACTATCGTTCGTTCTATAGTAGACTTGACAGAAGCACAGATCAAGTCAGATATTCTTGGTGATCTTACTGGCAATGACATCGTGTCTATGGAATCACTCAAGACGCTAATGACTATGTGATATTGAATAATGTAATATTTAAATGAGGACAAATATATACTATGATAATAATGATGTCGTAATGCTTCTTTATAAAAACTGTAGTTTTGAATTATTCTCAGATTGAAGATACCAGTCCTAGTGAGTTGCTCCTAAAAAGATGGTAGCACTCAAGCAGACAATCATGACAATCACGCCCCATATAGCCAATACCAAACCACCATATTTACTGAACTTTTCCAAAGTATTGAGCTTCGTAGCATCTCCCAAGGGCTTGATCAACAAGAAACCGAACAAACCTGGCAATATGAAAGAAATTGAAGTCGAACCAGTGGAGCCCACAAATGCTAAAACATGTTCCAAAGAAGTAACAGTTATCGCTACGAGATACGAACTAAGAACAATTAAAGTTGTGATTATGTAGAACTTCTTCGAAGTCAATGGTACAATGATTGGATCGTGTCCATCAGTATCCTGTGCACCTTCCATTGGAGTAGTTGAGATGAAAGATTCATCTTGGATTGAGTCACTAGCAAGAGAATTCAAAGATTCAATGTCAGACGTCAAAGAGGTATAACCTTCACGTTGCAATTGGTTTCTAACTTTTGCGTTTACTACACCCTGGGTAATGAAATGAATCACATGGTTCACAGAACCTCTGCATGGATGACATTGCAACGGGAACGATAAACTGACCATTATAACAATACAGAGGCGCCCTATCAACGACAGAATCGAATTCTTAGGGTACATTGTGATAATGTTACCGTTGACCGAATTTCCAAAGGTCAAGTAGCCAATGACACCGACTACTAAATACGAAGCAGCAGCGGTGCAAATAGCGTTTCTGATGATGAGATTAGATTGTCTTGTTTGAGAGCCGTCAGTTTCGCTTGGTTTCAACTCGTTGATGATTGCGAACATGTTCTGGTGGCACGTATAGGCGAAAACAAATATAGGGAAAGAACTCAAGGTTGACTTTATGCTCTTGGGACCAAACCAATCAATTTCCAAGGTTTCAGTAGGAATGTCGTGAGCCACATAGTGTTCAATAATAAGGCAGATCAAGTACACAACGGAGAACAAGGCTACAACTGAAGTGTACTTCAAGGAGTCCAACTTCTTCAAATACGACAAGGGCACAACCAAAACCACCATGAACACAGTGATCCAGAAATTTCTCTCCATAAAGAGCGACTCATCCTTAACGTTCAAACTCTCCATGATTTTGGGCATCAAATCGCCTATCACCACCAAGTAGCTGACTCCGACACCAAAGCACTTAATAGAAATAGCAGAATCAAAAACAACTGATAATTGCGGATAAGTCAACTGTGCCAAACTGAAGTACGACACAGCTCCCTGCTGTTGAGTATATTTTGCGACCTTGTTCTGGAGGTATAGACCAAACGATGAAGTCAAGGAAGACCAGATAATCAAAAGACAGCCGAAGAGCAACCCGTTCGATTTCAACCCGTAGGGCATCGCAAGAATTCCCGCACCGATGATGGTGTTAAGAAGGTTGATGGTTCCGGATTTTATAGTGGCTCTTCCCATAATGATATGTTGATTTTAGATTCCTGATTCTTGATTCTAGAATTCTAGATTAAATACTATATATCATATAGTTTATGAATATACAATTTTGAAAATGGATTATGGTTAAGCGAATGGAGGTATATCCGAACTGTTTCAGCCTTGATCGTAAGTCTACAAGGATGGTACGTGCTATATGTGCATTAGCTACTCTAAAGTAAAACGGGATTATATATAGATAAAGAAAGAAAGATTTCAAGTAAACATTCTTGCTTCAACTGCAGGATTTACAAGTTGGTAGCGCGGCTGAATACAAGCATTTATAGTTCTAAAGTTCTTGAAGACTATGTCCTTTGATTATCTACTATTGATCTGACACTTTATACCTTGTTTACATTCTACATATATGCTCTTATCAACTGATAGTTTTATAAAAATATAAATAGAGAAACAACTAATTTTTATCACACTTATCCACATTGTGGTCATAGTTAAGGCAAGAGTATAATAGCATTAATTCAGAGACACGACAACAACCAATGCGAACGGTGCGTCGGAAAGAGAGAGAATCAAATCGACAGTGAATCAACACGGACAATTTTCACGTAACCATCAGCTTTGTTCAGAGTCTAGATCTATACAGGGTCCAGAGCTACTTCAGGTCTAAATTTAGTCAGAACAGATCAGAAAACTAACCATCCCAAAAGGAAAGCAATAACCATCAAGGCAATAGCAAGAGGTAAAGAAATACCGTTGACTGGTTCCTCGGTCTTGACCACTTCTTGATGTTTGGCTTCCTTTTCCTTTGGAGGAGCCAAGTACTGCTGTTGTTGAGGAGGAGGTTGTTGGTAATGCTGTGGAGAAGGCTGTTGGTACTGTTGGTAATGCTGTGGAGAAGGCTGTTGGTATTGCTGGAACTGTGGATGTTGTTGCTGTTGAAATTGCTGCTCTGGCAGCTGTTGGAACTGTTGAGGAGGCAGTTGTTGGAACTGCTGCTGAGGTGGAAAGCCTGCGTTGGAATCCAATCTCTGCGATAAGTTGTTTACTTGAGCCGAGGAGTTTTCCAACACTCTCTCCACTTCTGGTTGTCCGTGAGAACCAGCAAGAGCAGCACCAGCACCAGCAACGGCAGCGCCACCAGCAAGAGCAGCGGCAGCACCACCAAAAGAGCTACCAGAAGTCAATCCGTTAGTTGAGTCTTTGACTGGAGTTGAAGCAATAGCAGACGTGTCTATATCACGTTGAGAAACCTGTTGTGGAGCGGAAGGAATCGAATCAGCAGCGATCTCGCTCTTGTTGTTAGCGCCGTTATAATCGGCTTCGTCCTCTGTGATGACGTAGTTGACTCTCAACTTCTTCGAGATGACTTCCAGCTTGTACTTGGCCTCCAAAGTGGACCATGACTCGCCGATTTTAGAGGCATCGATGCCGTCTGGTGATGGCAACGACACAATCAAGAACTTGTCCTTGCACTTGTAGTCCTTCTGCAAAGGCAGAGAGAAGCCTTGCAAGATGATGGAGATCTGAGCGGAACGACCTGGATCAATAACAGACGCATTTGGTCTGACACAGTACAACTTTGGAGCGGTGGTCTTGACTTTGAAGGCCAATGGCGAGTTACTGGTGTTGGTAAGAGTCAAATATTGAGTAGACTGCTTAGTGAAGGAGCCTAGAAAAGTTAGTATAAATTATGAAAAACAATGATAATAATCGTAATAATCGTAATGGATGGTCATATGGTCTATGTGTTTATTAATTGATCAAGTGCTTTTGGAAGTGTGATTGTTTGAATTCAAAGATTTTTCCTGTTTTTCAAATTCACATGAGATTGCGAGGTTGGTAGGAGACGTGATTGATTTCATTATATCATAGATATCATAGCAGATTGTAGAGTATTCAAGGATGGATGAGGAATAGGAGTATGACAAGTATGTCATATTTCTTGCTATGATTCAGTATTAATCAGATTATGATATGTAACTCTGTAGTATTGAGTTATATATTATCTTTGGTTCGCTGTCGAGAAGACTAACACATATGTCCTCAAATGACCAGATCACGGCACGGTTACTTCGATACATACCCTTGAACTCTAAGGCAGAAGGGGCGATTTCCATTTTGCTGGTTGGTGTTGGGTACTTTATGAAAGGGAGATCCTAAAAGAACAGCTCAGTGAGATATTCAGTCAACGAAAATTGATTTGCTCGAGAATATAAACACAACTATAAATTCGGAATGGGGATTTTCAACGGAAGGCTGTACCAAGAATATCACCTAGTAGCAAGTTGAATCGGGTGCCTGTACGGATAAGTATCTATACGGATATCAATTGAAGGAATCAACAAAGCAAAAAATTGACTACTTGTCTTTCTGCGGCTCCTTCTCCGGTTATATAAGGAATACATTAATGCAACTGAAATTTAGAACCTGAGTCGGGACACGACCATCTAATGCCCCTCTTGCCTGGAAGCTAGGAGAGGGGAGGTGGATAGCATAGCTAGAATAGCCAGACTGGGGGAGCTTTGGATATGATATGTGTATCGTAATGACAATTCACACCTGGACTGGTGGTGGATATCATCTCTAAGTGGACCATCCAGTTGAGAATTTATTGTCTGTCCGATAGCTCTGTCGGTTCTGTCAATTTCATGTTTCTCCTATACCGCAGCCATTTGAATTTTTCACTATTTTTCACCTGCCCTCTTGTTTGTCCACTTTAATTATTTCCAATTCTCGACACTTCTCCATACAATAGTTGTCTTCTCCAAGGACCCAACTTCAGCCCTGCCCTTCGTCCACTCCAGTTCCATACAAATGGCCCTGTGATATTCATCTTCACACGCACACGACTGCAACGTTTATTACCTTAATAGGTAGTCCACTAGTGGGGATGCGCTGGGCACCACGGAACGTCAAATTATGGAATTCTGGCTGTGACAGCTAGAATTTGGCTTGATATATAATGGGTATGATAGGCTTCGGAAGCAGTTTCTCTTCGCGGACGTGTATAGCTAGCCTTATACGACAATTCATTAGAATACCTTGTGGAGTCTATCGTCTCCCTCTAAGCTTTTTTTCCCGTCCCTCTTTCACATGGTTGCGAAAATTCAACATTTCCCAACAAGGACAGCCTGTGTCAAATAAAATGTCTCGATACGATACACACCTGTTGAACGTCTCTCATCTCACGTGAAAGTCACTCCTTTGCAGACTGTTCGTAATAAAATAGTAGCTTTAGTTGCTTCATTCAGGTGTGGGAGCTCAACATTCTACTTTCTGCCATAGATACGACACAATCTTGCGAATGCACCTTTATCACCACCAAGGCGCGCGCTATACAAAAATACTCCTTATAATCTTTACCTAAAATAGACATTTGTCATCTACTCTTCCTACTATAATTATATTACAGTTATCGTCCTAACTCCTTCTCCGCAATTCTCTACATTCTACTTCTCTGCCTGTGGCGATACTTATATTGTATCCATTTTTGTGTTCTGAATCCTGCATGTCTGCAACTGGCTGCAACATTGCAACTATATACTATTGTACTCGGATTAATCGATGTACTATTAATATTAGTAGTCGTCACCACGAGTGACTACCTCCTTCTTGTGTGGATGTAACAAGATGGTGTGTTCATACTGTGCGGTGTAGCTGCCTTTGATGTCTACAAGGGGAGGGTATTCTTCTACGATACCTGCTCTGACCAACTGGTTCAAGGCAAACAAATATTTCTCTTCGCCGGTTCTCTCCAAGTATCTACGACACCAGGGCAACGTTCCGAAGTTGGACGTGATGGAGTTCAACAACGTCTTCGCTCTTTCCGAAGGAACTCTGATGCCGTCAATGTTCTGGTTTCGGGAATAATGCGAACATTCACCCTCCGTGAGAACATATCCTCTGCCAGTCGATCCAAACGTCTCGATAGCGAAAGTCTCGCCCTCTTCCATCTTCGTCATATCTCCATTGGCTACGATAGGCACCGTCTTTCCAGAGTGAATGATGTAGTCGCCAATGTTGTGACCGTTCAAGTTCTTGATACACTTGATAGGGTATGTCTTTCCGTCCAACTCCATTTCGTACGACTCCATCACTTCCTGAATGGCTTCACCGATATCGTTGAGTCTGACGTCAATACCAGCTTCCTTTACACCCGTGTTGGTGGCATCTTTAACGGCTTTCATAATGCTGTCGTATTTTCCAGTATCATTCAACGACATCGTAAAGGCTGAATCACAAATATGCCCGTTCACATGGACTCCTATATCTACTTTCATAAGATCGTCTTTACCGAGAGACAACTTGTCTCCAGTATTGGGGGTATAATGGGCAGCAACATGGTTCAACGATAAGCCAGTTGGGAAACCTACGCCTGCCTTTAATGTGTGGTCTGCTGCAGCGTAACTTCTCACAGAATTCTCAATCAAGTCGGCAATTTCAGTCATGGACATACCGGCTCTGATGGACGACTGAGCCTTGTGACGTACACGTCTGTGAATCTCGGCACCTTTACGGAAGTCTTCCCATCTATTGTTCTGCTGTCTGTCCAAGTATCTCAACTCCTCAGAAGTGGTACGGTGAGAATTGACTTCAAGTGGATACTCCATCCATTGTCCCTCTGGAAACTTTCCATCAGGGTACAGACTGTCGATGGAGACAAGCTTTTTCTTTTTCTTTTTGTTGTTCTTCTTCTTCTTCTTCTTGTCACCGGATGTGCCGGTTTCGTTGTCTCCATCCACTTCTTCATCGTCTTGTTCTCCATCTTCATTTTTCAGCTCTGTCTTTCCTCCATTTACAACACCACTAGCTTTGTTCTGCAATTCGGGTGATGCGCCTTCGGAAATAGTCAATTGGTCTACTTTCTGGCTCGCATCTGTAACGATTGCTTCCACGACTGTCATATCTATTTTCAGCTAAAAATGAACTTGAGCCGAAGCAACTGCTTTGATAATCTTTTTCAGAATAGTGAAAAAATCACTGAAAACTATTCTATCTATTTTTCTGCAGCCCGTATGATTTTCTCATCCTGAATACCTTTGGGTCACGTGCACAATTTCCAACTCGGAATTGCTAACTATGGGATCATCATGAAAGCTTACAATCAATGGTCATGAAAACTTCTTGAGTAATATTCTCATAATTTTGTCAAAGCCAAATCCAATTTCTATCTGTGAATATTGATCTTGTTGCAAAACAAATTTTCCATCTTGATATTTATCATTAAATATGTAATTAGAACTAGTATTTAGAACTGGTAGTTAAGAGAGCACTATCAGAACATATTATCTTTGTGTAGATGTTCGTGTAACTTAGCAAACGAGACTAAATATCCTTTTAAAGTTAATTTTCCACTCAACCTTTTGAATATCATGTTGGACTTGAAGACTTGAATATTTTAAGTATAGGAACACAATTAGGACAATCTTTTCATGTTATTTCTCTGTCTCAGGTAAGTAATACACTGCTGGAAAATTCCTTGATGTGGTCGAAAGCTCAGAACTCGTGATTGAAATACTTTACAATAAATTGAGCGAGACTCGGGAGTATCGCTCCTCTTTGCTTGACGAAGGTGAGTTGTCTAATCTTCATTTCCTTACGATACGTACAACAATTGATCTATGAAATATAATACGATGTATGATGAAGTAAAACTAAACAAAAGAACAACAAATTACAATATGTTGCAACCGCTGGGACTATGATCCAGAAATGAAACCAAATTAGGGTCTGGCATGGATTGGACAGACAGAGAAAATAGTTGCGAAAAGAAGACTTAACAAAGTTCAATGCAACAACTCCCGGACGTCCCAATCGTAATGGGAAAACATAACGAATGAACCAAATAACATCAACAATCCACAAACAATTAAAAGCAAACAACCAATAAAACATCAAGAAACGGCACAAATGTCAATATGATTCAAAAGACGCTTGAGCTTGAGAAAATTTTACATTTTAAACTTACTTTTTCAACATTAAGCTGTTCAGTTTGGTACAATGACGAGTGGCAGGAATACAACTATTGATTTATTCTTTGGCAGTCCCCTCGGAGCCATTGGCCGAACTGCTGAATAAAACCTTGTTGAAATTCAACATCTTGCCGTCTACCTTGGGTCTTCCGTTGACTCCAACAGTGACATCTCCAGCTGTGTTTGGCTGACCATTAAGCAAATTGTTGAAGTCTGGAGTGCGTAATAAGTTCTTGTTCAAACCAGAGCCGCCAGGTGATGGCGTGAAGAAGTTTACGTAGTCGTTCATGTTGAATCCCGTGGGAGTAAGAGTCAAACCTGAGGACGGCAAGCCTGTATTTCCGTTCAAGTTGTTAAATAGGTTCATTGACGGAGTCAATCTATTCTGTGGAGTTTTCGAGATGATGGCAGAGTGTCTTTTAGGTGTTACTGGCGGTGGTAATATGAAAGAGCTGGATGAGCCCGCTGACATTGTAGGTTTATGAATGAGAGAAAGAGAACCTGAAGAGTTTGGCACTGATGACGATGTAGGATGAATTTGACTACTACTATGACCCGGCCTGGCACTATTGGAAAAGTAAGGCTTAGCTGGAGAAGGAGATGTTGCCAAATACATAAGTAAGTCAGCTCCCTCTTCATCATTGTAGGCTCCTCCGTTGGTGTTTGCGCGTGTTTGTTTTGGTGTCAGTAATAGAATCTTGGCTGAAGAAGGTGGAGATGCGTGAAGCTCGCGTTTCGTCAACGTAGGCGTAGTTGTGGGTTGGTCTTTCTTTTTGTTCTTTGCAGCATCTGCTGCTGTGAGCTCTAGAGAAGGTTTTAATGAGCTCTGGAATGAGCCTGAGGGAGTATTTGGTCTCTGTATCTCTTCCAAAACCATATGGGGACCCTTAGAGTCCATGCGAGGCGATGTCTTTCTTCTCTTCGTAGGCGAGTCGAGTGAATCGTCGTTTTCGGTGGAGTCTGCCGCCATGTTTCTTAATGGTGAAGACAGCAAGTAGATAGCAGCAGGAGTATTCAAATGAGTAGGAGATTTTCCCGTAGGTGAACAAAGCGTATTTGGAGAAGAGCTCAAGTTGTTTATGGCACTGCCAGAGTACTGTTTCTTAAGCAGATAACTCTTTAACGGGCTTGAGCGAGGCATCGACGACGATGTCTTGACATCACTGGGCGAGAGTGATTGTTTTGCCGCGATGGACGCTTTTGAAAGCTTTTTCTTCAATTGTTTGGCAATCTTTTCAAGCTCTTCCTTCTTCAACGCAGCCTTGGGCCTCGTCGTGACCGTGGGAGCAGACATGATGGGGGATTCTTTGTGTGGGGAGATGTTGGAAGTATTGCTGTTCTCTCGAAGAGTGTTCATTGCAGTGATGCACTGGTACTGAAACACTGGCGATATACCGTTGTTGGGAAAGTCACGAAAGGTATTATACCAATAATATGATGATCAGATGGTTCAACTTTTGATATCGAATATTGAATAATTTCAAGATTAATGAATATGAAAATTCAATTTGATTCTGCTTTTCTGGAGTTCTGATCGCGTTGTACGCTTAGTTAAACTTGTTCTATTGGCCTATGATACCTGGCGATAATGAACAAATATATAATACAAATATTGTATTTAGTTGTTTCTGATTATGCGATTACACTTGATATGATATGGTCTGTAGTTAATATTGACGTCTTGAGGTGACTAGATATTTGCATATGATTTCCTAATATGATATGTTACCGTGATATGCTATCCTTGATGGCTTCCTATCCTTCCCTATGAGTACACTACTATTCCTAGGAAAACAATGACATAGGATCTGAAACTCCCGAGACAAAGACACTAGCAAGCGGTAACAAAATCTGTTGGAACCCCTTCACTGCTTACAGGGATGAGTGTGTTTGTGCTACAAAGTGAAATAGCTAGCTAGCAAAAGAAGAAAATTTGATTACACGCGTTGAGATTTTATTTTCGTTAATTAGGCTAATTTGTCTCCTTTGGGAAGTCAAATTGTACGCACGTAAAACAAGCTGCAGACCTCGAGTCAAGATTACCTCGAATTTGTGTCTATGGATTGGAGGAGCGGTGGGAAAGGAGTGTGTGAAAACTGGATCTGCAAATAGAGGCTCAATATGGAGAGTTGCTGGTCTTGTTTGCGTATTTTGTTGGCGTATTCTTGGGATACTCTTTCCATGATTGGTGGAAGGGGTAATCGCGACATAGAAGACGCGACATTGCCTTTACGACACAATCGGAGAATGTTATGCTGTTACACTTCTTCTCAGAAGCTTAGCATATTCTTGAGATATAATAATGAACATAATGACAGCGAAACCCGAATGCTAAGAAATGTTTCTATAGTTTAATAAGTCTTGCTACAAGATGAATTAGTGTTCAAACAATATTCATCTAAACATTCAGGGTTTACATTTCTTCAACCTCAGGAATAGTAACTCCTGCATCTCCATCAGCAATCGTCAAACTCGTACCCATGCTAGCTATCTGGAAATCTCTAGCATCACCTTCATTGTGCTTTAATATCTCCCTCTGTAACAAGATTTTGCACCCATTGATGGAAAGTAATATACAGGATCACAACGAACATGGTTTCCGAGGTGGGTAACCTCGGATTGGACTTATACAGTCGTCCTAAGCAGAAATTCCGACATTTGTTGGTCTCAACTTGTTGAACAGCTCAACAACTTTAGAGGAGTAAGATGAGAAAGATGGGATAAGAAGAATATATAAACCCGAGTGGATTTCTACTAGTTTAAACAGATTTTAAATAGCTATTCAGTGAATACATGTTCCAAATCATCCCTATATAAGTCGAAAAGGAAAACCGGTCTCTACATACAGGTTTCCCTTCATCTAAATGTAATCATGTGACTCACGTTGCATACTTAGCTGAAGATTTGTCTAGGAAATCTCTATGGTTCTCAGTGTCTTCTCTCATCACTGCTGAAATATCCGTTTAACTTCAGAAATCTAAGGAATTTTGTCTTATTTCTTTACTATTTCCGATAATCTCGATGTTTCTCATCATATCAGTAATCGTCGTAGGTTTTGTGATCTACAAGTTGTTCACCAGCGTACTTCCTTATTACTTCGTGGTTCCCCACCAGAACTGGCGAGAACGAATTGCCAAAGTAATCAAGCATGATAAACCCATATACTTGAATGTAGGGTATAAGAGGTCAAGTTATCGTCGTCGTCTCATACTTGCCAGCATTCAGCCGTCTTTTTATACAAATTTCAGAAACAACAAGATTAAGCTTCACCCACAGGATGCTGGGGAGGATAACCAACGGTTCCTTAATGAAATGAGAAGAAGAGGTGTAGATGATCCCGGTAGAAAGCTTTTGTATGGCTTCTTCCACCCGTATGCTAATAATGGTGGTGGTGGTGAAAGAGTGTTATGGCAGGCTGTTGGTGCTACGCTAGAAGCCAATTCCAGAAATATCGCTGTAGTGTATACCACTAATATCGAAGCAGAACCACTTCAGATCTTGCAAAAGGCTGAAGACAAGTTCCAAGTAAGTGGTTTAGATTCTTCAAGAATCGTATTTATATATTTGCGAAGGTTTAGTCATTTGATAGATGGTGCTTACTGGAAGCATTTCACATTAATTGGACAATTAGTGGGATCTATGTTGCTTGGATTAGAAGCATTATTCGAACTCACTCCCGATATCTGGATTGACACTATTGGCTTGCCCGGTAGTTATTTGTCCGTAACATTCATCTTGAGACTCCCTATTCTTGCTTATGTTCATTATCCCATCATCCAATCAGACATGTTCAATAAGTTGAAGTTTAAGGCGTTTACGACAGCCGAATTTGGCAGATTTAACTTCAGTGTGAGAGACTTCGCAGAAGCTGGAAAATTTGTCTACTGGTCCATGGTATACTACCTCTATGTGTATTTGGGCTCTATGGTAGACGTGGCGTTAGCCAATGGGTCTTGGACATTCAATCATATCTCGAACATCTGGTCATTCAACAGTATATTGGGTCACAAATTGGAAAAGTTATTCCCTCCTTGTGGAACTGAGACTTTGACTAAGGAAACGAGTCTTGACGAAAAGAGAGAAAATAAATTGTTGTATATTGCCCAGTTCCGCCCTGAAAAGAGACATGCGTTGTTTATAGACGAATTTGCTCAATTCTTGAAGAAGAACTTCGCAAACGCCAAAGCTGACCATGCTGCCATTCCCAAGTTGGTGTTTCTCGGTTCGTGTAGAACTGCTGATGATACCACAACTTTGCATCTGATTCAAAGTAAAGTCGAGAAAGCTGGATTGCAAGACCATGTTGAATTCATTAGAGACTGTTCATATGACGAAGTTGTCGAACAACTTTCCAAAGCTAAGTTTGGTTTAAACGCCATGTGGAATGAACATTTTGGTATAGGTGTAGTTGAGTATTTGGCTCGTGGTGTTGTTCCATTGGTTCATGCCTCAGCTGGCCCTTGGTTGGATATTGTTACTGGCTGGAACGACGACGAGAACAAGCTCAATTGGCACAACAACTCTGGTTTCTTCTTCAAAAGCATTGATGATCCCGATTTTGATCCTTGTGTTCAAGAAGCAACCGAAGAGGGATTCCTTACTTTTAATGTAGAAACCGAACAAGGAAAGGTACAAAGAGCCCAATATCCTACTTTCTCGGAATTGCTCCACCAGATCTTTATCAAGTCGCCTGAGTTGGTTTCTGAGAAACCGTTGGCTCAGATGAGACGCAACGGATTGAGGTTGGTGAAGGACAAATTTTCTAATGAAGCCTTTAATGAAGCTTGGAAGAAGTACGTAGTTGAACTACAGGAGTTGGAGATGAACTACCGGTCAGAGAAAGACGACGTGGTGCAGGTGTATTGAAGTATTTAAAATACCCTGACGTACATAGATATTTCCAATGTAGAAAGAAGTTTCTAATGTAAATAAAAGCTGTATCGATAGTATTCACTATAACAAACAGGTACTAGTGCATATAAGGTATTTCCTTATAGATTAATCTATATGGCAGAAATTTTTAACAGAAACATTTTTCGCACCCATAGAAACTCTCATTATCTACTTACAAAAGCTTAGAACAGAATTTACAGAACCAGACTCAACAACCACCACCACTATTCTATCAATTGCAGAAGAATAACAAAACACTCCGTTCCCAACTTTCCAAAGCACTGGTGTTCTTTCCATTTTTCCCTGGCTCAGCCAAATAATAAAACACCACCGTCTCTAAAATTCTAATCGCTCTGAGCTGTTCCTTGGAAGTTACGGTCGTGCGCAACTCAACCTATTTTTCAAAACAGATCTAAAGACAATCGTCACCGTGTTAACTTTGCTTGAACACTCTCTTTCTCCAGCCATCATTGAGTGCTTCCAGACGTCTAACGCATCGCAGTTACCTTCATATCACCATGAAATTGGACGTGGTCAAACAGTTCTCTACGCGTTGTGACCGTGTCAAGGGAATCGACTTCCATCCCTCAGAGCCGTGGATCCTCACCACTTTGTACAATGGTAAGATCGAGATCTGGTCCTACGCTACAAATACGCTTGTCAAGTCGATCCAGGTAACAGAGATGCCCGTCCGGACGGGAAAGTTCATTGCTCGTAAGAATTGGATCGTTGTCGGCTCCGACGACTTCCAGATCCGGGTCTACAACTACAACACGGGTGAAAAAATCACCCAGTTCGAAGCCCATCCAGACTATATCCGTTCGATTGCCGTTCATCCTTCCAAACCATACATATTGACATCGTCTGACGACTTGACCATTAAGTTGTGGAACTGGGACAATTCCTGGAAGTTGGAACAGGTCTTTGAAGGACACCAACATTACGTCATGAGTGTCAACTTCAACCCCAAGGACCCAAACACTTTTGCTTCTGCCTGCTTGGACAGAACCGTCAAGATCTGGTCGTTGGGCTCTTCAGTGCCAAACTTTACGTTGGTAGCACACGATGCCAAGGGTGTAAACTACGTTGATTACTACCCCCAGGCTGATAAGCCCTATTTGATTACGTCATCAGACGATAAGACTATTAAGATCTGGGACTACCAAACAAAATCATGTATCGCCACGTTAGAGGGCCATTTGTCGAATGTATCGTTTGCTATTTTCCATCCTGAGTTGCCTTTGATTGTGTCTGGATCTGAAGATGGAACCATTCGTTTCTGGAACTCCAACACCTTCAAGTTGGAAAAGTCCATTAACTACTCTTTAGAACGCGTGTGGTGCATAGGTATCTTGCTGAAATCGAACTTGATCGCTGCGGGTTTCGACTCGGGCTTCGTTATTGTCAAGCTTGGGAATGAAGAGCCGTTGTTCCTGATGGACTCCAACAACAAACTCATTTACGCTAAAAATTCTGAAGTCTCTCAATCCGTGATTAAACCTTCTTCTACCGATGGCTTGAAGGATGGAGAAGTTTTGCCTTTGCAACAGAGAGAGTTGGGCAACATCGAGATATATCCCCAGTCGTTGTCGCATTCTCCTAATGGCAGATACGCTGCTGTCTGTGGAGATGGGGAATACATTGTTTATACTGCTTTGGCATGGAGATCGAAATCGTACGGTAATGCTTTGGACTTTTCCTGGAATACACAGGATACTTCCAACGCCTGTTCGTTTGCTGTGCGTGAATCGCAAGTATCGGTCAAAATCTTGAAAAACTTCCAGGAGTACTTGACTCTCGATTTGATCTATCAGGCCGACAAGATCTTTGGTGGTGCCTTATTGGGAGTCAAGCTGGAAGGATGTATTTCTTTCTACGATTGGATCCACGGCAAGCTAGTTAGACGTGTTGACTTAGATGACGACATCCAGGACGTAATCTGGTCCGACAATGGCGAGTTGTTGGCCATTGTCACTTCTTCCAGTGTCGGCGAAAGCAATTCCGTTGGAGCCAAAAAAAGTGACGAGACATACTTTTTGAGCTACAGTCAGGAGGCATTCGAACTGGCTTTGCAAGCTGACGAGCTTGATCCAGAAGAAGGTGCTGAATCCTCTTTCAATGTGTTATATACGCTTCCAACCTCTGAACCCATATTGTCGGGCAAGTTTATTGGCGATGTCTATGTCTACACCACAGCTTCTACTAACAGATTGAACTACTTTGTTGGTGGAGAAGTGATCAACTTGGGTCATTTCGACCACAAGTACTACATAATTGGCTACAAGGCACAAGGAGGAAAGTTGTATCTCATTGACAAATCGTTCAACGTTGTCTCCTGGTTTGTCAACGCTGAGGTCTTGGAGTTACAAACCTTGGTAATGCGTGGAGATCTCGAACAGTACGCTGTCAAAACTGTACAAGACGAAGAGACTGGTGAACAGATCCCAGACTTGGCTACTGTAGAAATCGACAACTTGTCGGACGAATACGCCACCCTCAAGTCGGGATTCAGTAAGACAGAATTGAACCAGTTGTCGCGTTTCTTTGAGAAGTTAGGCTACTTATCGTTGTCGTACTCGTTGTCGCAGGATTTCGATTCCAAGTTCCAGATATCTCTCTCTACCGGTAACTTGAAACAGGCATACGAATTGTTGTCTAGTAACCAAAAGGAAAACCCATCCACAGCATTAGCCAACTCCAGCAAATGGAAGAGACTTGGAGACTTAGCATTAACCAAATGGCAGATGAAATTGGCCGAAGACTGCTTCTGGCTCGCCAACGACTATTCTTCTTTATTGTTGTTGTTATCTTCTTCTAACAATCAGAAGCAGCTTTCCAGATTAGCTACGGAATGTGAGATCAAGGGTAAATACAATATTGCATGGCAAGCATGGTGGTTGACTGGGCAGAAGGAAAAGTGTTTGGACTTGTTGGTCAAGAGTGAAAGATTGCCGGAAGCTGCTATCTTCGGTGCCAACTATGGAGTCAGCAGTGAAAAGTTGGCGTCTACTGTGAAATCGTGGAAGAACAAGCTTGATAGCAAAAACAAGAATAAGGTCAGTGAAAGATTAGAGGATAACTTACCAGGATTAAATATCTCCACCAATGGCAGTGTAGCTCCTTTGATTGACCTTGACGCTTCTGAATCTGTAGCTGATCCTGAAGCTGAAGAAGAAGCTGAAGAAGAAGCTGAAGAAGTGCCACAAGCTGAAGAAGAAATTCAAGAAGAAGCTGGAATAGAAGAGGATGAAGATGCTTAAACCGAATAATTTTCCGATCCGCAAAAGTACACTTTCTTTCATTGTACAATTACATACATGAAATACAAAATGATACATTATATTGGTTTTAGTTTCATTTTATACGTTTTATATTTACGTCTCTTAAGTTCATTATTGTCATTAGTCGTAACAGTCGTCGATAGCTATTTTAAAGTCTTTTTACAATATAGTGTACTACAGTTTGAAGTGGAATATGCTGTTGATATCATACTCTGAATCGTTTTTCTTTTCGGAGCACACGAAAACCAATTCCTGTTGTTTTCCTATTTCAAAGGAGCCTGTGGACGTCCAAGTTCTCACTTTGTTGAAGACTTTTCTCAATCTCGATTCCAATAGTTCTAACTGGATATCATTTGGTTCTGCCTTGGACAATCTCAAGACAAGCGTTCCGTCACGTCGTAAAGTATTACACGCCAACAAGAGCGAAGCATCTGACATATCAATCGACGATTTGAGAGGGTCTAAGAGTGGATTGTTCAAGCCCACGTTGACATTGAAACGCAAATATGGACGAGATTGTGTGTGATTGAAAAACCCTCCCTGTTGCATGAATGGTGTTGACAAATCAGACAAAATCAAATCTGGTCGATATTCGAGACTCTCGAGTATTTTATCTCTTTTATTATGTTCTTCTTCGACTTTCTGTGCTGATTTATGGGCCAACCCAAGAGAATTAAGCCCTTTACCAAGCTCTTCTATCTCTCTTTCCAAAACTACATCGTTCTGTTCCTTGACATAGTACGAGTTCTGGAATTCGTCATTTTCCTGAACCTTTATCAGGAGCTTCAGAAGGTGCTCACGTATTGCGATCTCCTTGAAATGGTTGACGATATTCTTGTGAGCCATCTTGGAGAAGATATTGCCTTGAATAGTGGAAACGCCTGGAGGAGGAGTGGAGAATAGCAAGTCAAAGCCCAATATATGACATTTGTCTTTGAATTCTTCTTCTTCAAGCTTGTGGATTTGGCACATCCGAAATTTCGCATACAGCATCCAGTTGCCGGGTACATAGCCGAGATCTATCACCTTCTTAACCTTGTCATTGAATATATTGCATTCGGTGTCTATATTGTATAACTTCGATTGCATAGCCATATTGATATTGTCAATCTTTTCCTGTCGTGTGGGTTTCTTGGTCGAATTTGGACTCTTGACTCGTTCTGTACCAACATCTGTTCCTCTTGCAGGTGCACGTATAGTGTAATTAAACCATTTTTGGAATAGTAAAGACCCAGATACTGATGTTGCCTTGTACAACTTAAATGTAGATCGTATTATCATTTCTGTTATGTGAATAGAAGAATTTAATTTCAAATTATTTTATAACACAAGCTGTTATGAATAGCAACGTGAATATCTGTTTTATCTTTCTTGTAAATGAATATTCATAACATACAGAGTACTAGAATGCAAATACCTCTATTCATACAAAGATGATAAGAATTCGAGATTATCACGTGAGTAAATATGAAGACGCGTTATTGATGAAAGAGCACGACATTGTCACAAGCAGCAGATGTCGCATTTAACAAAATTTCCGGCTAATTATAGGGCTTAAGCCCTATCTTCATTTTTCTCACGTGACATGAACACTTAGCTCTGAAAATTTTTGCTCCATAGTCGCATCTCAAATATATTTTCACTCGCTAATAGTATTTCTAAATATATTCACTTCTTTTTCTTCATCCTCGTCGAATCACTTTACTTTACCAAATACCTTTGGGAGACGAAATCACATAGATAATCATGTCTAAGATCACTAGTTCCCACGTCCGTGAAAACGTGCACAAGTTGTTGGAATACTCCACCGAAACCAAGAAGAGAAACTTCTTGGAAACCGTCGAATTGCAAGTCGGTTTGAAGAACTACGACCCTCAAAGAGACAAGCGTTTTTCTGGTACCTTGAAGTTGCCTCAAGTTCCAAGACCAAACATGACTCTTTGTATCTTCGGTGATGCCTTCGATGTCGACAGAGCTAAGTCTGTTGGTGCTGAAGCCATGTCTGTTGAAGACTTGAAGAAGTTGAACAAGAACAAGAAGTTAATCAAGAAGTTGGCCAAGAAGTACAACGCCTTCATTGCTTCCGAAGTTTTGATTAAGCAAATCCCAAGATTGTTGGGTCCAACTTTGTCCAAGGCCGGTAAGTTCCCAACCCCAGTCTCCCACAACGATGACTTGTACGGTAAGATCCAAGACGTTAAGTCCACCATCAGATTCCAATTGAAGAAGGTCTTGTGTTTGGCTGTTGCCGTCGGTAACGTCGAAATGGAAGAAGACATTTTGGTTAACCAAATCATGATGGCTGCTAACTTCTTGGTCTCCTTGTTGAAGAAGAACTGGCAAAACGTCGGTTCCTTGGTCATCAAGTCCACCATGGGTCCATCCTTCAGAATCTACTAAGCGTGTCACTTATTTAGTATAGGTGTCTATTAGGAAATTCGAAAACAAAAACGATCTATTTAGGTTAGATTCTATGTACTTTGCATAATAATAATACTTGAATTGTCAATTAAATGTAATGTAAAATACTTGTACGGATTTGAAAGGGTATTGTGCTTTCTTCCATATTAATATCGTGATGAACTATAAGCAATGTAGTATCTTGTTACTCTAGACTACGCCCTTAAACATATAAATATAACTTCATGAATGTAGATCATTTATTTGTCGTATGCTATTAAATGCTAACATGGATTAATATCCAACCACTCTCGCCTTCTTGTCCTGCTTCTTGTTCTTCTTGTTGTGCTTCTTACCACCGCTTTCTTTACTAATTTCAGTAACTTTAGTATGGAACGGAGTGTTTAGTTTACCTACTACTCCGTTCATCTTAAAAAATTCTCTATCCAAGTCATCACCAGCACTCTCAAGAGCAGCCTGCTTTCCACCATAGAATAACGTCTTTGCGCCAGCTTCACCTTCTTTGGAGTTTGCTTCACCAATATGCATCGAGAAATTCAATTTGGACAAGTCCTCGGCCAAACTGAACTCGTCTACGGCAATGTTCTTGTGTGCCATAGCAGTAATGATCTGTTGCTGTCTGGTTTCAGGTAAACTTCTCAACGTGTAGATGCCCCTGTTGAAGTCCCTACCTTCGCCGACCGTAGGAATATCCCACTCAGAATCTGAAATTCTTCTAGGAGGTGGATTTACATACAACAACTTACCATTCACGTAATCTTTCAAGATGTATCTTGCAGCTCTGGGCTCATCAGCAGAACCAAACCCCTGGGTCATATACCCTCTGGCTCTGGCATATGCGTTCAACAACTCACGTGCGGTAGGATATCCATCACCACCATCTTCTTTCTTTTGGATGGGAATATGAATACCGTACACTGCCTCGAGGTAGTACTTGGGGATTCTTTGCGTTACCAACGAAACAGGAGGGACGTGTTCTCTCAACTGATCAATAGGCAAAACACCATTGCAGACCAATTCTCCGTTGGTGTATGCAAAGTTAGGGAAAACTAAACCCGGGCAATCACACAAGACTACTTCTGGAGATAAGTTGATGGTTTGGAAATGCTTAGTCTTACCCGGTGTAGCAGAAACTGACACTTTCTTGGAGCCTACTAAAGCGTTGATCGTAGAAGACTTACCTACGTTAGGGTAACCCACTAAACCAATTTGAAGTTTTCTATCTGGGAAGTTTGGGTCGTTAAATTCTGGAGCTTCTGTCAAGAATAATTGCTCAAGTTCTTCAATCTTCAAGATTCGTATAGCTTCTTCTTCATCTTCCTCTTCTACGTTTAATTTTTCCTCTTTATAAACTTGTTTCTCTGCTTCAGCAGCAGGAACTCCAATAGCCAAACTGTTGTTCAATCTTTCCAGCTCTTCTTTTTCCTTTTCCAACAACTCATTGGCCTTGGCTGCTGAGAAAAAGACATAGTTGATGCCTTTTGCTCTGAAGTACTCGGACCAGGCGACTCTCTGATCTCTGGTTAACATATCAGCCTTGTTGACCAACAACAAGTTCTTCTTGGTATGCTGGGTCTCGGGATCACTCAAGCTGTGTACATATTTCTCCAAGTCAGTGGAACGGAAGAAAAGTGGATTTCTAGCATCTACAATCTGTACTACCAAATCACATCTTTCAACAACTCTCCACAATTGCTTCCACACTTCGATATTTCTCTCAAATGGAGTCAACAACAACTCATTATTCTCTGTCAAGGTGGCTAGCTCCCTTCTCCAGTTCAAAAACGATAAGTTCTCCTGTCTGTCGATCTGCAATTTGGATTGGTCCTTGCTCCATTTGGGCCTTCTGGGAATGGTCAACTTGTTTTCGAAAAGTTGGTGTTTCTTACGCATCTCGATCATCTCTTCTTGGGTCAATAATCCAGTTTGGTTTACTATTGAAGTGTTTCCCACTTTGATAATCTTGACTTGCTGTTGCTTCTCTGCTGTGAAGTCTGTATCAGCCAATTGTGCTGTATTCAAAAACTCATCCAAGGAGTTCTCCTGTGTGACAGATCTCAACTTTACCCAATTAGCCTCCTTCTTGTCAGTTGTGAAACGCATCTCTCCGTCAGGTAACACTTCAATCTGGTTTTCCAACCTTCTCTGGTTGGCAATGGTTCTACCTAACCCTATTACATTTTTGTTCTTGTGGTGCACGGGCTTTGGGCCTTTGGGAGCCTTCCATTTTTTGGCTTCTGGATGAAGTACACCCTTGTTCATTCCTTCCATGTTGATGTTCTATAACTATGGAAATATTGAAGAGGTGGTGAAAGAATGTTCAATTTGTATTTTGTATTCGTGAAATTATTAAGCACCATATTGGACCTTTTTTCTATGTAAAAATCAGGCATCTCAAATAAATTTTCGCTACGAGATGTGCGCCAAGTGCCATAAGTCATGTGATACAATATGGTAGTTTTCTCCGTCCCATGTCTAGGTTAGATATTTATCTAGATGATGTATATATAATATTAAACAATAATATGTACTAACGATAAGATTAAAGTAGTAACCGATGGCGCGCTTTATACGACGGTAATGTTACTAGAGGTTGTACGGCTAATGGTAGCGCATAGTCTAGATGTATTGCGACAACCACTTGAAACCCTCTCCGTAGCCCGATCTCATCACTACAGAGACCATGTATACTTCAATAGGTCTGGAGCCTTCTGGTAACTTTCCTGTGTCCTTTCCGGTGGTATTGTACAAGCCCAAAGCGGACTTCAACTCCATTTCTCCGACGGCAGTAGGAACATCAATTTTGTTACCCAAGATCAAGAATGGCACATGACTCAACTCTTCGATCTTAAACAACGACTCCAATTCAGCCTTGGACTCAGCAAATCTTTCTGTATCAGCAGCGTCTACCAAGAATACAATGCCGTTGACTTCTGGGAAGTAATCCTTCCACAAACGACGAGCCTGTTGATGTCCACCCAAATCGAAAGTAGTGAAACGGACAGAGCCGATAGCCAACTCTTCGGAGGTGGGGTGCAAGGTTGGCTGTAAGGTGGCCAATCTGTCGTTCTTCAACATGTGCAAAAGGGTTGTCTTACCGGCGTTGTCCAAACCCAAGAAGAGCAACTTGGCGTGTTTGTTCCACAAACCTAACGAGGATAACACGTCTTGGACTGAAAATGTTAGTATGTTGTATTGTAAAAACAAAATTTAAAAGATGAATATGATGAATATGATGAACATGATATATGCTGATGTTGATGACGAGGTGATGATTATGATTATGATTATGAATATATTCTTCTCTTGTGAAAATTAATGTTGATATTCTGATAGTGGATTTTGGATATCTGTAAAAAAAACTCAAGAAACGTCAAAAATATGTACCAAATTCTAGTTGTATCCTCATGTTCTTCCTTCTACTATGATCGGATAAGATTTTCAGACACTTCGGACATTTGGAATCTTTCAAATCCGTATGTTCGTTATTTTTATTGAAGAATATAATCCTTTCCATGTTCTCATCGTATCCGATCCTTATTCAGAGCGAACGCCATCAGTGATCTCCTCTCCGGCAGGAATCTCTCCAGAAAACTAAACCATGCTCTCCCAAACGATACTTACACCAATCGAATAACCACATGACGATATGAGATGTTTCTATATTAATAGTAGTGGTGGAAACTTCGAACAAAGTCACAAGAAACCATTTGGATGATTTGTATACTTAATCTCAACGACATTCGCACATATGCTGTGTGCAGGCTTGTTGTAACAAGAGGTGGAGACATTTTGGAGAGCAGCTGATGGCATTTATGAAGTGCATCCAGGTAATATCAGACTTTTAAAGGAAGTGCTAGAGCAATGGCAAGTAGAATCCGTTATTGTTGGTCATATACAAATTTGCTATTATTTTCTGTTTGCACCAATTAGTTTTCCACTTCTTTTAGTATGAATTATCTGCGAAATTTTAGATTAAAGAACAATAGTTTCAAATTTAGGATAATAAACTGAAAAAAGGGCGCAACAATATTATTCCAATTCTTTAGCTTCGATACGTATATACTTCTTCAGAACATGTCAACACATTCGCAATTATGCTAACTAAAGATCTCTGTCACCTAATCTGTCTAGCTAATAGCAACGCAGCCAGCAATACAAGTGGGAGGAATTGTGTATTTGAATAAAATCACGTGACTCAGTTACCTACGGTAGCTCTACTTAAAAGATGAATAGATATTGTTGCCTAAGAATGGGTTTTCTACCTGCCTAGATAATATTCTCTGGTGTATCTAATTTCGGAACCCAAATATGGCTCCAGTAGTTCCCGTTTCATCTGCTATTAGTTGATGTCAGCGCACGGCACTAATACGAGGCTGATAATGATATCCCCTCAGTAAATGTGAGACTAATCGGTAGTTTTCAGAATGAATTAAGAGCACTACCTTTAAGAAAAACCGCCAGACTCGTGCAAAAAGTAGGCAGAAAAACCGTACCCCATATGAAAACACCGTTAGAATAGACGTATAACTCCAGAGAAGTTAGTAGGTGTTTACGGGAGCCTGGTATCTCGAGTTATTCTCATTTCATCTCCGATCTGGAAGCCGTTACATGACTAATACGAGAAGTCCTGCAGACGGGCAATCTAAACTCACAAATATAAATATCCCCACAGTCCTGGAACTATCACCAGGTGGCTGTTACGAACTCTCTTTAAGAAGCAGGATAGACCGCTTCTAAGTGATATCAATATAAGTTTATGGTTCTCTTACATTCTTTAGAACATTTCACTTCTTGCCGAATAAGTGTGAATATCCAACAAGTTCCAGGTTTCTCTTTCTCACCATCTAGATCAAAAAGTTTCGCTTTGTGTCATTATCTCCATACTTAAGATAAGGCATAACATCTACATAGAACACTCCACAAATTGGTATCGGAATGGATAATGAACTAGAAAAAAAATCGGCTACCTCTAAAGCGGTAGCCGCCAATGAACTTCAAACCCAACAGCTACAGTCGATATCAAAAAGCACGCCAGCTTTGGCTAATCACAGCAATGGACCCAGACCAAATGTTACACCAAAACGAGCTTCCGTGTCGTTTCATCCCACGACCTTAGAGAAACACTCCACGTCAACCACTGCCAACCTTCCGGGAATCACACGAGCAAGATCTGCTTCCGCCTCTCATTTCCCGACGGTTGCAAACTATCTTCAACTGCATACAGATCCTACTACCAAATACTCCCCAAATGCTTCTAGAACTCATTCTAGCTCTGTAGGCTCATTGGATTCCGTGGATTCAGCAACATTGTCAAATCTTGTGCTGCTGGGCACTTCCCACGGCAACCACTGTCCTGCAGCAGATAATTACAATAAGTACGGCAAGATCAAGTTGATGGAAGATATTGATATAGAGAAGCAGCTTATCATCAGCGCTGGAGGCAAGAAAGAAGACGTCTTCTGCTTTGTCTTGAAACTTCTCTTGTTGACTGGCATAGTTATCGCGTCATGTGTATTGATCTTCTACGCATTGTGAATGCCGCTTATACCCATCACCCGTACTAGACAATGCTACAGTTGTCACTGTTACATTTTTTGTCCTATAACTTTTTCATTAGACGATTGGTTCCTTGTTTCATTTCTTCGCCCGCATTCTTTGATTTTTAGCTCGTCTTTCTTAGTGAAGATTTCTATTGTTTATATATTCGAATACAGTTTTAGTTCCTATTCGGGTTCTTATTAGTAGATTTGAAAGCAATATTGCACCCAATAATGTCGAGTGTGGTAGCGCGGAATATTTGGTTCCGTTAAAATGAAGTCAGAGTATGCTATTGAACTTCATACACTTCGTCTTTCCACTTACAAATAGAAGAATGATGTTGCAACGACTGGCGCTAACGGAAACAGGTATTCTGAGTAGAACTGCCAAACTCTGTATTTCTCGAGCTTATTCTTCACGACTGTCTGCTCAGAAGCCTGACAAATCTGCAGAGACTGAAAAACCTGGAGCTGAAGCTGCGAGCCAGTTAGACAAATCGGCATTGGCCGAGAGGTTTACACAAATCATCGAGGAGAAAATGGCATCAGGAGGAATTGATTCTTCAATGGTGAATTCTGACCCCACACTTCTGCGGATTTTTCAGAATTATGACAAGAGTACTGGAACCCACAACGTTGCTGACCAGAGGATTAAAGAAGCAATGTCTTATATCAAGAGTGAACCCCTTTTAACGCACAATAAACACGCCAGAGATATATCGAACGCTACTCCTTGGAAAGGAGCTGAATCTAACATAGACGCTAATTTACGTATGATTGTAGACCTGAAACCCAAGGCTATCAGAGTAGGCTCTGGCCATATTAATTCCAATAAGATATTCACTCCCCCTCCAACTTTGAAGCAGAAAGTGGAAGGAGCCAAAAGTTCGAGTTTAGAGTATTTGTTGAGCAAAGAGAAACAGGGGAATGAATCTAATAAAGAAGAAGACAATTTCAGGGAGTTGTATAAGGAACGGCTTTTAGGACCTTCTATGTTGATCAACTCTGCTTCGCCTACTATTGATCTTGTAGGAAGTATGGCTAGCAGCCGTATTAATGCTTCAATCAACCAGCAAACTGGACT
The DNA here is from genome assembly GCA_030564745.1 of Scheffersomyces segobiensis. Classification (NCBI taxonomy): domain Eukaryota; kingdom Fungi; phylum Ascomycota; class Pichiomycetes; order Serinales; family Debaryomycetaceae; genus Scheffersomyces; species Scheffersomyces segobiensis. The sequence continues at coordinate 617,448 of JAKTZB010000003.1, forward strand.
ATTCGATAATCCAGAAATGAAACGTGTAAGAGGCAAACCGTTGAATAGTGAACATTTGAAGAATTGCACGGATTCCAACTACTTCATGAACCAGGTTCTTAATATCAACGATGTTTTGCCTCCATGGATTGATTCACAGCAGTCTATCAATAGTAATTCCATTCGACTCAGAGCAGAGTTGGATCAGATCTGGTTCAACTGGATCATGAACGATTCCCCCATATCGGCCATGGTTCATTCCCCGGCAGCCTCAGTCAGTAGTATAGTGAGCGCCTTTGAAGTTCGCATCAGACCGCATCGATTTGATACATCAAGCCTTCGCTCTTCTGATTTGGACTACCTTGAGGAAAGAATGAAATTACTCAACAACTCTATACGGACATACAATTTACAATGCCCCTCTTCTAATTTGCACAAGTTCAAGTTAGTTCCTGTTAATGAAATCAGAGCTTCATACGATAGAGTTTTGGGAAAATTCCCTTCATTGATCGTTGCTTGGTATGACCAGAATCGCACTAAGAAAAACACACAATCCTTTCAAAGAAATAACGATGGCTTTCTCAACTTGTTTGGTGAAGAAAGTAGCCAAGCAGCAGGGAGTAGCAGTGGTGCAGATTCTACAATAACTAATAGCCAAGATGGAAAGTTACATATCTGGAAGGCTATCAAGGAACTCTTCAAATAATATCTAACGTGAGGTCTATGGATATAATGATAATGATTGTAAATAGCTTCATAAATTTTAATACGACTAATAATATTAATAGTGATAAGTAGAAGTAGTTGCTAGTTTATGAATAGTATACCACGGCTAAAATTGTAATTATCACTAGAGGCACAAACTGCCAAAACTTGTCAACTATGTACAAGAGTCCCACCCTAGGAGCAGAGTCGCAAGCCCTCAAATTGTCCATGAATGCCTGACTGGTCTGGTCTCTCGAAAATTTGGCCAACACCCTCTTGTAGCCGTTTTCACCAATCACTACCTTTGTCTCTGAAGATATTTCGTTATAATATTTAATCATGATTTTGGCCCATTTCTCGTGATTTGGCTCTTCGGTGAAACCTGTAGCTTCTTCAGTGTTGGTGAAATCAAAATTGACTACGGATTCAATAGGGCCTCCATTATTTACAGCCAATACAGGTGTTTTGAGCAACATGCTTTCTACAGGCACTATACCGAAATGTTCGAATGCTGGGGTGTAGAGCAACAACTCGGCATTCTTGATCAAGGCTGTCTTCAACGACGATCTGATCGATGGCAAGAATAAGATATCAGTAGCAGGAGGCATGACGATTAACTTGCCTCTGATGGTAAAACTGGTCAATTTCAAGGAATCACAAAGCTTGCTGAGTTCATTGAGGTACTCCACATTCTCAAGAACCCTCACATCATATCCTCCAGCAATTACCAAGCGAGGTTTGCTCTTGCCGTGGATTAACTTCCTCGATTTGGCAAATGCCTTTATGGCCAATTCGATATTCTTCTTCCGTTCAAAACGGTTGATCGATAAGAAATATCTATTGCCTTTGAAGAAATTGGTCAACTCTATATCTATTATTTCATCTAGCTTTACATCGGTATCTACACAGGGGTATATTACCCCTGGATCCATAGCGTTCAAATGGGAGAAGGTCTGGTGGAATATACCCTTGGTAAAGTTGGAATTGACCACTGTCCTGTCGCTGTAGCCCGTGGTCCATTCTTCTATGGCATCAAACGGTAATCTATACATCTTTTTGAGCAATCCACCTTTTTTCGCCAACAATTGGTCTGGAAAATGGCAGTAGAACAACACTTTTGTTGATTCTGGACTGAAAAGCTTCAAGATAGGAATACAGAACGACAATTGGTCCACAATGAAATAGTCGTACTGGTTGATCTCTCCAGTGGCTATCAATCGACAAGTGAGATACAACTGTCTGAGTATGGCACACAAGATATGGAACTTCTTGAGCAAATGAGTAGGGAGAAAGTCGCCATAAACTTTGACAGCCAAATTTCCGTTGCTGACTTCTTCAAAACAATGACTCTTGTCGCAATGAGATGTGAATACGATCACTTCATTATCTTCAATGTTCTGGAGTCCGACGGCAGCATCCACTACCAAACGCTCGGCTCCCCCAATTCCGAGATCCGGATGGACAAAGGCGATCTTCTTAGCCATGTAAACGCTTTAAAGAAGAACAGAAAGAACGCGAAAATTGCAAGGGCCTGTCAACGGAAAAGGACTTGTATGATGGGTATTTAAATTTAAACAGATTAATTCATTTATTTACCATCTCAATTTGCGACTGTGTACAGGGATCACATAGACACGAGATTTCGCAGCTAAACTCTACTTATATGGTAATAGATAGAATATGAGTTAAGTTATTAGATAGGTTATTATATGCGTCAATGAAGATGATATCAATATATGATTTTTGATCATTGTCGACGTTATGCAAAAATTCTTTATCCTTTCTACGTATTGCTTTATTGAAGTTATTATTTTTCCAAATCTATAATACCCTATCAACTGTACAATTATTCTCTCTATTCAATGACCTTTCTAGCCTGTTCCTCTCTTTCTAATTTCTTCTTCAACTTTTCGGTCTTTCTGTCGTACTTTGTATCTTCAGGGTTGAAGCCAGCCTCATCGGATCCCCATACAGCCCAATCAGGTGTCTCCCTAACATAGTCCAAGTCGACAAAGTCCTTTCCATTTTCAAGAAGCTCAAAGAACTTAGGGTAGTCGATGTGGGTATGCCATTTTCCGTTAATCTTGAACTTGGTATCTGCCATCAAGATACAACAAGAATGGGCATGTTCAGCGGCGATGTCGTAGTTGAGACCCCTAGATTGCAATTCATTGCTCAAGTTGATAACAAACTCTTTACACTCGTCATAGAATGGAATGTTTTGCATGGTCAATGGATTTCCGTTTCCGGTGGAAGAACCACAAAATGTTGCACCCTTGATTTCAATCTGTGATGGTTTAGCTCTTTCAACCATATCAGCGTAACTCTCGATATCATTCATGTTGAACCCCTTGACCAACGTCAATCTGAAAACTGTACGCTGGTGACTTTGGACGGTTCTCAAAATATCCAAGCACGACATCAACCTTTCCCAGAAATCACTGTTCAAAGGACGGTCTACTTTTTTCAAGTCCGTCTTTGTTGGCGCATCTATACTAACATACAATTGTGTCACCTTGGACAACTTGGCAAGGTTGTCCGGATGCTGTGCATTACAAACAAGGAAAGAAGAAATGTGCTTCTCGTGTAACATACCAACGAATTCATTGATATGAGGGTAGAATATAGGCTCTCCAACGAGAGAAAGCGCGCAATGCTTGACCTGGAACGCTTCTTGGAATCTGTCCATTTGAATCCCAGGCACACCTCTCATCTGCTTGATCTTCTGGTAATGGCCCTGCAAGGCACCTTCCATGACCTTTTCAGGAGGATCCAACACCCACCTCCAGTTCAGCTTGGCTACTGGGTTAGTACCGTGTCTCCAACAGAAGACACACTTGTTGGAACAAGCAAGAGAAGGAGTTGTTTCCATGCACAAGTGAGACTTGATACCGTAAAATGCAAACTTATAGCAAGAACCTCTGCCTCTCAAGGCACTCTTCGTCCATCTGCAGATTTTAACCCCCGAATGGGATCCTACAATGGTGTATCCCTGTTTTGTCAATGACTTGTAAGTGGGTGAATCCTTAGCTACCATTTCCTTGGTCTCAATTTCAGACGTGCCAGACTTCCTTATTATGTTGCCCATATCTTCTACATCCACGAGGGTGTCGGCATCATCACTATTTGCTTCGCTGTCTTCCTTGTCACTATCATCAATGTCGTCTTCGCCTTCATCTATATAGAATGGCTCGTCATCCACCATAAGTGAAGCAAAGTTCTGGATCCATTCATGGGCCCTAGGCTCTCCTTCGTATTTCATACAGACTTCACCTACTGGGAACAACCTTCTTCCTCCCAACTTACCCATCCATCTATCAGCCAATTTGGCTTGGTAGCAGAATTTGTCACCACTCCATGATTCCGAGTCTCCCAAGCCTAAGATAGCAAAACCCAATAATGCTCTCATGGGGTACTTGTCGACTCTGAAATCTTGGTAAGTGTCCTTCAAATGCTCAAGGAAGTAGTCAATAGGAGAATCTGTCTCATAAGATGGTAACACCAACAAGTATATGTTCTTGTTAGCTCCGTTATCTGGAGATTTCAAGAAGTACTCTTCGAGATCGTCGACATCATCATCAAGACTCATCAACTTGGGTTCATTCTGTAAACCTTCTAATCCTTCAAGCTTCTCTTTCAAAACAGAAGCTACTCTTTGAGAAGAACCGGTCAACGAAGTGTAGAAGATATAGATCTGCGACTGCAAAAGCTTCACTTCTGATTTCGTCAAAGTTGGCTGCTCAATTATTTTGATAGGCATGGCCCTTTTAAACACCTTGGGATTTCTCTTCGCTCTGGTACTTCTTACTTCTCTTTTTGGAATCACTGAGGTTCCACTTGGAGTAAAGGAAGTAGATGTGAAGTCAACAGCATATATTGGAGATTCAGTCTTTCTCCTAAGTTTATTATTCTGCTCTGCTGCTGATTTTGGCTTCGTGACCATCTTCAAAATCGACTTTTTGGTAGGTTTTGTTGGCTCACTCTTGGAACCAATGGATCTAGAACTCTTCTCTAAATTGTACAAGATGTAGAGTGCAATAGCTGCTACTAGAAGTGACAACCGTTCGCCAGATAAAACGTGGACGAATCCACAAATTACTAATAGCCCCGTTCCTGACCCCATAATAATACAAAGAAGACTTTAAAGACGGAAATATTGAGTATTTTCAAGATTGTAAGCCTGAAAAATTCCTAGAATATATTACTACTCCAGTTTTCTATGCAAAGAGGACCTTCACATAGTGAAAAAAATTTGGTGAAAGAAGACATCACGATAAAAAATAAATATCATGTGTTACGTGCAGGAGCGTTTGTAAAAGTGTTGCAGCCATTGGCCTCATTTTGCAATCATTTCTGAATATGCTGAGAATATCATTTCTGGTTAGCAAGAGAAGTGATTTTGGAACTTCCAGGGAAATTTAACTGGAAGCTTCAAAGATAATGAACGCCTATATAGAAATATATTTGGTTAATTGGGGAAGAATTTAAAACTCATCGCAAAGCTATCGTATTGATGTAAATGAGCATACCTCTCATAGCAAGAATTAGTAGTACTTCTAGTGGAGACAGCGAGGGATGTCACTAGATTGAAGCAGAGTACCTGGTCTAAAGTTGAACCTTTGGAAATCAATGGTTGTACTTTCCTTTAAAATGATGATATTTCCAACCAGAGTTTTCTAGTATATTTTCAGTATAATATGCTTTGCTGGAAAAGGAAAGTTTACCTTGAATCTATTTGCTTTCCCTTTTGGGTATGCCAGTACTGATTCTGGCATTCCAGATTACCGTGAACTATTTAAATACTTGAGATAACCGTTGAAGATTTTTGTCGACCACATTTCTTGCTTTTCAGAAAGTTCAACCAATATTACCAAAAACTTCGAAGCAGTTATTAGCAAGAAGCTCGCAAAAAACAATCCATAATGAACACAAACTTCAATCAAATTTCTTCGGGTGATCGAGACTTGATTTCAGCTGCCTACAACCAAAACCAAATTGCAGCTTATGGCAATGGCCCAGAATTCTCTCAGATATTTGCAACTGATGTATTTTCGAACCCGGAAGATGTGGAATTAGCTAATTATCTATTATACCTTGACAACGAGTACAACCCAATCGAAGAGGTATCAAACGTCAACCATCAGACGAATCAGACAAACGACACCTACTTTCAGATAGCCGACTCGAATTCTCAGACAGAAAACGAACCAATGATGAGCTACCCAGAACTTGAACAACTTGTGAACTACACATTCAGCAATAGCAATAACAATAACACTAACTATATTTATGAAACCTATGACACGGAGCACAACGATCAAAATCAAAATCAAAACCAAAACCAAAATGGATTTCCTCACTTAGCCAACCACCAAACTCAAGCTACTCCAAGAATTACTATCACAGATGAGACAGGCAAAGACGTTTCCAAATGGCACCAAACCAATTACGATTCAAATACCACTTTGCAGAACTACTTCTCATATGACATGACATTAGATGATCCTATCCCTTCTTCAAGTAATAGTTCTATGCTCGGGAACTTGGCTGAAATTGAAAGGCACAACCAGGCTGCTAACTACCCGTTATCTGATAATGCTCAGTCCGAGTTTCATAATTCGAAAATAGAAGAGCTGACTCCAGATCCAGATGAGCTTGCCCAATATTCTCGCCATATATACGCATCTGTCGTTGCAGTACCAAAAAACATACAAATCCCAAACGTCCCTAACACCAACCAAGCAGCTGTCTCAGGAGCAGTTGCTCCAACGGTTTACTTCCAACTCGAAACAGGCATGCAAATTGACGGAAACTTACAACCTCGCGCTAACAATTCGCTGAACAACTCCTTCAGTCTTTCAACTTCTCCTGAAATGGTATTTGACGAAAGCAACCCTCTATCTAGAAGCTCAAGAAGTTCCAGAAGCACACTAAACTCAATGAATTCTTTGGATGGTAAAGTTCCTACTCTTACTGAGGCTAGTCAAGGCGATGTTGTCACCCACGATGAAGTGGCTAGGCAAAGCAACCAAACCAGAGAAACGGAGATACACACAGAAAGTATGGAAGTCGGAAACTCCAGATTTGGGATTCTGCCTCTGGCCAAGATCAATATTTCCATTTCATCTGAGAGCGTGTCATGTCTCAACTGCAACATAGACTACGGAAACTATACTGGAAAAATCACTAACAAAGTCGAAGGTCACTTAGCTTTGGCAAACGTTTATGTTGCCCCCGGTGCCCATGAAAGTCAGATAACCGACGCAACACTTATTAAGCTATACACAGAGACAAAAGAATTGTCAGCGTCCTCTTGTATCCATCAGAGAACAAAGTACTATAGGGAGATCGAGGAGTTGCACAATTCCATTTCCAATATTGTTTACAAAACTAGTAGCAAGTATTCGTTGGATATGCCCTACGAGCCCCAGTACCTAAGATTTGAAGTTGGAAGCGACGGTCGCTTGGTCATGGCTAGCAAGAGTGGGTTGTGTCCCTATTGTGAAGAAGTGAGATTCCTTCCCTTTAAGAACTCGAGTTACTTGTCACATTTGACATTGGAACACGGGGTGTTTTCCAACGGTTATCTCACGCCTGATGGACTTTATTTCGGATCTTACAAGTTGAAGAAGAATAGCCATAGGAACAATCAAGAGCAAACTTCGTCTGGCAGAGAACGTCAAGTTGAAGCCTTAATGTGCCCTTTGTGTTTCGAAATGGTGGAATTCGGTTGTTGGGAAGGAAAGAAAAACAAGCTTTTGTCCTACTTCAGACACTTCAAAAACATCCACGGTCAACATACGATCAAAGCGAGAAGCTCACAGATTCCACACATTCAAGACCGGGGCCGTACACTCCATATTCTTCCAGATCCTTAGAGAGTTTATATCCATTATTTGTTATCTGCTTGTTTACTATTTTTATCTATTGATGTTGTCTCAGTGATTGACATACTCTTTCTTGTTTTGTAATGTCGTTTTGCTTGATCTACCTGCTAGTCATTATGAGATTATATCTTTGCAATTCGTTTGGAACTAGTTATAGACTAACTCATGTTTTGCCTTTGCCCCTGTATCATGTACTTCGCCAAAAGTTTTTTTCTTTCTAATTGTTATTGTGGTTGACTCCGATGCGGTCGTCCCTTGTGAGTTGTTGCTCTGTGGGTTTATATGGTGGTACAATTTCGTTAGTGGAGTTGTTGATTTGTTCCTGGAGAAGTTGATCGTGTGAGAATGAAGTGTTCTGTTGTGCCAGTGGATGTTGTTGTTGTGCAAGTGAGTCGTCGTACTCGAGAATATCCTCAGGTGTGAGTTTAATGGTGGTAGCAGGACGACGGAGCATTTTAGATATCAATGTAAGAACGTGAATATGAAAATGAAGCTAATGCAAATCAATTATCAATGAGGGCAAAAACAATTTTCAATATATACTATTGTTAATACAAGTATGAGTATGAAATTTGAAATAAAAATCAATGACTATGAATGAAGTATAAATACAAAAATGAAAATGTGTTTATACTTATCCATATATATTCCTGTACACAGTCGACTTAATCGCTGAAGTCAAAACAACTTCTTTCTCAAATAGATTTATCACTATCTCTACTTGCTCTCTTCTCCACCAGAATCCGGCTGAGTTCACATCCGGTTCTACCCTCTTCCCGTCCCATTCCAGTCATCAACACCGCTTTGATCCGCACCACCCTCCCTCCATACTGTTGTACTCTCATACTGGCGATACAAACTGTTTCATGAACAGTTTCACTCAGAATTGTCACCAACTTTTTTCGGTAGCAGATTGAAATCTAACTGCGAAAAACCAGAAACCACATCTAATTCGATTTTGGTATCACCAATAAGTGCCCGCAAAACGTCGGAATAATTGCACCAGAACCGTAATATACTCCCATTATCACCCACATTATCCTTACATTTCCTGCTACTATCCACCAGCCCAAGTAGCCCCGCCAACACCAACAAGAGAATGTCCACCACGCGCTCGCAACAAGTGATCACATTAGCTACGGTCGCATCTCTCAACAACCTCTCAGAAGTCTCGAACAGCTCAGAAAAAAAGCCGGTGTGGAAGGAGTTTGGTGTATATTTGGAAAAGCGCATCGAATCCCATCGTAACCCGGACCTCGCTACACAAGACTCAGCTGTCCATCTGAGCTACATAGCCCTTTCGCAGCCAGACTGTAGTTACTTGGCCCAGAACGTTCGCTACAAGATCTGCCATCTGTGCCAACGTCCGATTGGCCAGGCAAGTCTCCGAAGTCATTACTCTCGCTGCTTAGAAATGAAGCAAAAAAAACAGCTCGTAGAGCCTGCTAGCGACGCCAGCGATGCTGGAACAACGTCTGCTAGCTCCAAACGCAAGAGAGCTAGGAATAACGCCAATGCACTTCTAGACCTTGACCCGCTGTCAGTAGACTCGTCGCGGAATTCGACTCCTGCTCCCGGAACCCCTCTTCTGGCTGCTGGTTCGGCTACGAATAACAGTACTAGACCCAAGAAGAAGTATAAGAAGTCGCAGACTCAGAGAGAAAAGGAAGCAGCAAATGCTGCCGCGGCTGCTGCAGCAGCAGCTGAGAAGAAAGAGCCCGGTTCGAGTGTTGTTTCGACTGCCGGCTCCAAGAAGAAGAAACAGCCCAAGCCTAAAACCGTTGCCAAGCCCAAGGGTCCCGTAGATGTAGAGAAACAGTGTGGAGTTCCGCTTCCATCTGGAGGCTACTGTGCTCGTTCCTTAACTTGTAAGACCCACTCGATGGGAGCCAAAAGAGCCGTCATTGGCAGAAGTGCTCCGTACGATGTGCTTTTGCAACAGTACCAGAAACGGAATCAGGCCAAGATTGCAGCCAGTAACGCTTTGGCAGCTCAAAGGCGCGAAAACGCAGCGTTTCACGGTGAAGGAGCAGACGATCATGGTGATACCACTACCAACTACAACAAGATTCTTGATCCCGACGAAGAAACACACTTGGTGCTTGAAGGATTGTCCAAGAATAACCCAATGCCGCTAGAACGGAAGATCATCTTACCTATAAGGCATCGCCATCGATTCTTAGCTGCCAGAGAATTCTACGCCAATTCACTCATAATTAATCAGAACAACCAACAGAGTGCTCAGATTTCCGGGGGCCAATCTACAGAACAAACCTTAGCGAACCAGGCCATCTCTGGTTCTATAGGTGGACTCCAGGGCCGTTGTGCTTTAATTAATGTAGATGCTCCTGCTGCCAACACAGACTCCCCTACACAGTCCTTCAGTGCAATTCCTGGCGAAATGTACCAGGTACGAGCTCCTCTGAAAGCCATCTTGATGACGGCGCAACATAACTCCATGCAACAGCAGGCGTTCCAGCAGCAGTTGGCCAAGTACCAGCAGCAGCAACAGGCACAGTTGCATTTGTTGAGACAGAGACAGGCTCGTGCTCTTCAACAACAACAACAGCAGCAACAATTATCTCAGCAACAACAGCCTCGTGTGCAGCTGTAGTTGTTGGGTATCACGAATGTAGTATTAGTCCACGATTGTATTTGTATAGGAGTGTTTGATTATTGTATGATTGAGTTGTATAGTAACGGTGGTGTATGGTGTATGGGAGCTAAACAAGAATTTTACGTACACAATAGTATTTACAATTATAATAGATGCTATGACACCATTTGGTGTACTATGTGTATTCTGTAGTTGATATGACAAGTTATATATAATGTATACTACAATACTTTAAAGTCATTATTCATAGCAATGCTAGCTTCTTATTTCTATGCAATCTATAATGGCCAATATGGTTTATTCTTTGTAATCCATGGATGATCAAAGACCTCTTGTAACGATATTCTACTACTAGGTGACTTCTGTAGCAACTTGATGATCAAGTCTTTGGCATCTTCATCAACGTAGTCAGGAAAACGCAAATCTACTTTGACAATACGACGATAAGTGGCATTTTTATCGATTTCTTCAAACGGAGGTTTTCCTACAAGGAATTCATAGCAAAGTATGCCAAGCGACCAGATATCGACGTAGAAATCGTGCTCCCGTGATTCAATCATTTCTGGTGGTAGGTAGTCAAGTGTTCCACAGATGGTCAATCGTTTTTTACGGGAGGCATTTTGTTTTACGGACCAGCCGAAATCACTGAGTTTAATACAGTTATTAAGTGAAAGTAAAATATTCTCTGGCTTGATATCACGATGAATGACATTTTTCGAATGCAAGTAGTCGAGTGCCTGAGCCACTTGGAAAATATAGTGCAGAGCTGTTGTGTTTGAAAATCTTTTTTGTTCTTTAAGATGCTGGTACAATTCGCCATGAACTGAATACTCAAGAATGAGATAAACATTCTTGTGGTCGTGGAAATAGCCGTAGAGCCGTGAGACTTTCTCGTGGAACACATTCGACTGGATCTCGATCTCGCGCCGGAAGTTTTTCTCGAGTTTGAGATTGACCAAATCGTTTTTGGACATCACTTTGAGCGCAATTACATAACCGGATTGTTTATGTTTGGCGCAGTATACTTTGCCTAACTTTCCTTTCCCGAGAATACGACCAAGTTCAAAGTCTTGGAGCGACAACAGGTTTTCACTCAAATTTGTAGTCGAGGACGCTGGCTTTGGTATTGGAATAGAAGTAGCATTCGTAGCTGAATTTGATGTCGATGTGATTGAATTTGGTGTAATGTTTGAAGCTGTAGATGACTTTTGCTTGGGAGTTGAGTTCGAGTTGATATTTGTATTTGCTGCTGTATTCGTTGAACTTATTCTAGCATTGATCGATTTTGCTATAGAATTGCTTGTATACGTCATTGACTTCAATCTATTGGTTTTGGATCCAGGCAGCTTATATGAAGACTTTTTCATCTTTGGCTTAGCGATTTTGGTGCTTGTGCTATCGATAGTATTTAACGTTACTTTGGTCAACGGTTTCCGTACATAATTGGAGTTGTCTGTTGGATAGAATACAGAAGCAGATGAAGCCAATGAATTTGATAATGACGTAAAAGCACTGGTATGTGGATTTGGACCCGAGGTAGTGACCTTGGTGATGTCTGCCTTGTTGAAAAGCGAAGAAGACTTGGAAAGAGATTCGGAAAGAAGTTCCAATCGCGATTCAATACTCTTGAGTTGATGGGAAGATGCCAGATTAAAGGAGAGCGACGCCGACAGGACGTTGGCCGTGGATGTCGACGCCGAGGATCCTGGAAGCTGTGTCATGGTGGGACGAGAGTATTGCAAAGTGCGGTCACTGTCAACGGATACTTCAAAGTAGATTGACACTATGGGAATCTGAAATCGTAGAAAGGGTAAGTATTATTGTTATTGTATTGAGCCGCGGACTACCCACATCACGTGCAGAAACACATGTGACGTATATGGACGTGTAACTGCATTTGAACCTAGGTTGCGATGAGATGAAATAAAGCAAAATGTCGTTCACGTGACCCTTATGAGCTGTGACAAAAATAGTCACGCCATTGTCTTATACGTCTACACCTGCATGAATAGCCGTGCGGGCGATCATCACACTACTTTTACTTTGCGTAACAACAGGGCCTGCAGAGGGGCTGCGACACTGGTTCCAGACTATGACACGGAAGACACGGCTGAAATGGCATTGCCGAGGCAAAGTCCCAGAGACGGGACAGTCGTTGTTTGGTAAACGGCGAGCCATGTAGAGATGGACAGATCAAGCAGATATGGACGAGTAAGGTTAAGCAGAATTAGATTTGCTTCTGTGCTACGCTAAGTATTTTATAATTGCGTATAATGGTACATGACGATGCATAATTATTTACTGGCCATGCCTAAGTAATATTTACTCTGAGCTTGTCTGAGAACCAAGGGCCATTATGGAGTCTTTGAGAGATTGCTATTTGGCACTGGTACAATAACCAGGATTTCCAGTCCCGGAATTTTTTCAGTAGCGGTGAAGGTCAAGAAATTGCACAAGTATGCAGAGATAACAGACAATG